>JAVANC010000012.1:36682036-37882036 GCA_033319125.1 Parnassius glacialis | reverse complement strand
CGGCACATCGCTTGCAACTTTACAAAGCGCAAGTTCGGCCCCACATGGAATACTGTTCTCATCTCTGGGCCGGGGCACCCCAGTGCCAGCTCCTTCCACTTGACCGCACCCAGCGCAGAGCGGTTCGAATCGTCGACGACCGAGTTCTTTCTGATCGGCTCGATACACTGGCACTGCGTAGAGATGTTGCATCTCTTTGCGTATTTTATCGCATCTATCACGGGGAGTGCTCTGAGGAATTGTTCGGACTAATTCCAGCCGCTCAATTTCACCATCGCACATCGCGTCAAAACTCGCGTTACCATCCATACCATCTGGATGATTGGCGGTCCACCACTGTGCGATTTAGAAGAAGTTTTCTCCCTCGCACGACTTCCTTGTGGAATCAATTACCACCAGCGAATTTTCCGGACCGATACGACTTAGGAACCTTCAAGAAAAGAGCTTACACCTTTCTAAAAGGCCGGCAACGCATCTGCAATTCCCCTGGTGTTGCGGTTGTTCATGGGCGGCGGTAGTCACTTACCATCAGGTGAGCCGCATTCTCGTTTGCCCCCTATTCCATAAAAAAAAAATTATTAAGTTTCTAATTACAGTTTTTTTATTATAGTTTTAATATTGTACGAGGGTGGATTGAAAAGTACTCGGCCTAACCAAGAAAATAAACACATACTAATTCAGTTATATTTTTATTTTTCTACATAATCACCATCAAGTTCAATACACTTTTGCCACCTCCCCTTCCAAGCATTTAGACCGTTGAAAAAAAATGATTCTTCCTTAGAGTCAAAATATGCGTCTACAGCTGCTTTGACCTCGTCGTTTGTCGAAAATCTTTGACCTCCCAAGTGCTCTTTTAGGTTAGGGAACAGAAAGAAGTCTGATGGTGCCAGATCAGGTGAATACGGTGGATGCGGTAACAGTTCAAAGCCACAGTTGTGAATTTCAGCCATTGACTGTACTGACGTGTGAACACGGGCGTTATCTTGATGAAACAGGACTTTTCTTCTGAGCATTCCTCGACGTTTTTCTTTTATTTCCTCTCGTAAACGATGTAATAAGGTGCAGTAGTAATCAGAGTTTATAGTCTGACCCCTTTCAAGATAATCAATCATAATCACACCTTTCGAGTCCCAGAATACTGAAGCCATCACCTTATTTGCCGACAAAATCAACTTAGCCTTTTTAGGGGGTGGTGAACCAGGTCTTCTCCACTGTTTTGATTGTTGTTTTGTTTCCGGTGTACAGTAATGAACCCATGTTTTGTCTATAGTAACAAAACGATTCAAAAAATCATCTGCATCGGCTTCAAATAACTCCAAACAGTCGCGTGAAATAGTCAATCGCGTCCTTTTTTGTTCAACTGAAAGCAGTCGCGGAACCCACCTCGCAGACACCTTGTGGAAACCCAACTCGTTGACAATGATGTTTTGAGTTCGTTCATAAGAGATGCCTATAATCTCGGCTATCTCTCTAATTTTTAATCTGCGGTCTCCCATTATTAAATCAAGTACTTTTTTAATATTTTCGTCAGTAGTTGACGTCGAAGGCCTTCCAGAGCGGGGTTCATCTTTCACACTCTCTCTACCACGCTTAAATTCTGCTATCCATTTTTTGACGGATGAATATGACAGAGCACAATCGCCTAATGTACTGACCATGTCATCAGGGATGGCTTTTGATGATAGCCCCTTCTTATGGAGGTACTTAATGACGGCACGCTGCTCGATTTGCTCCATTCGCGGAAATTATGTCCGATTACTTTGTTAATAAATTTATAAATCACAACTAATTATCGCACACGTTTCGAACTTCACACAATGAACTAGTCTGAACTGAACTAAATAATGTGGGTAGATTTGATTTTTATAATTGAATGGATCTGTGTTAGGCCGAGTACTTTTCAATCCACCCTCGTATACAATAAAATGATCTTTTAAAATAAAACATTTTAAAATGTATAACTAAATCGTTCTAGCATTTATACGTTTTTCATATTGCTGGGTATCGGCCTTTTAAACGAGTGCTTTGCCCCTAATTCACATGATGGCTCAAAACTAATAATTATTTAATCGTCGTCATAATTATAATCCTCCAGAAGTAAGCGGTGAAATAACTATCTACACACACTTTAGAGAACAGCCCTGTTTAGGCAGAGCTTTTTTGTTATAGCACCAAAAAGCTCTACAACAAATTGCCTGAGAACATTCGAACGTCACTAAGAGCTATGGTAAGAGTAATCTACTATTTTTATAATTGGCAATGCATTATATTCTATTAAAGATTTTTTTTTGGTTGAGGTTATTTAGGTCAACAACGTTTTTGCCTACCGATCAACCCTTACGAATGTGTGGGTGCACAGTAAAATCAGTTAAAATAATGCTTTATCACGCATTTTGAATTTAAAAGATTAAAGGGACATTATTTTTGAGATTTTTTTAATTAATTATTCTTCACCATTAGCCTATATTACTTATTTCGAAGCTTCTCTGCAAATTTCGCCGATTATTGCAAAATAACCCTGTTAACTAAGTTTTTTTTTAATAACATTTTTATGAATATTTCATTTTAATCTTTTCTATTCACTTAATTTTATTTATTGTACGTGGTAGAATCATGCTGCAGGTATATTAGTAGTATAGTTGTAGTACGCATGGGTCGGCTCGACCGGGGAAGGACCACGCTCTCACAGAATACCATCGTAAAATAGCAGGTTAATGCTGCTGTGTTTCGTATGGTGAGTGTAGAGAACCGGAGACTCTTTTTACTGGAAAAGAGGCATTCCATTTTAGTCCTCATGGGTGGCAACGCATTTGCATTTTGATTCGCAAATGAGGATAGATGTAGATATCTATGGGCCACAGCAACCACTTACCATCAGGTGGACTGTGTGCTCGTTTGTCACCCTATCCTATAAAAAAAATATTCTACCATTGTACTAAAACTTTTAAATGCTTGAATAGAGGCCGTTTGTTTTCTAACTTTTATGAGTATCCTCTAAATCAAATGAAATAACACTTTATGTTTTTATATTTTATATTGTACATCAAATAGTGGACCTGTTGCACACAGTAAAATTGGTTTGATTTAATTGGACAAATCTACTTCTTAACATGGGCCTCTCACAAAGAAAGCCACAAAGTAAGTTTAAATGCAAAATGAATTATTTATTATAAAATATGTAATATTTATAATAAACTATTAATTGTTTATTATGATAACTTCATTAATTTGAAACATTCCCTTATAAAAATTACTTCCTTTAAATTTAGAATTGTTCAATGCTTCATTTTAGGCTGTTTATTTAATTGTCTGTGCACGATTACACCCCGGGGAGTTTAGGTTTAAAGCATAGACACAATAAACGAAGATATTAACTATGAATTATTAACGAGTGAAAATTATGTTTGATGGTGGCACTTCACATGGCTATTCGTATTTGCTTTTTGGCATATTTGGCAAAGAATTACGTAAGTCGACCTGTTTGTTTTGCATTTGGCAGCCATGTGTTGATGGTCGTATTTGCTTTTTGCATCTTTTAGATCATTAATATATGATCTGATGTGTCTTATTAAAATATTATTTGGTTGAATAAGACTGTCACATTAGTCTTATTTTCTTTTTCTTTTTTAAATTCATCTTAAATTAAAATATTTCTCCTGTATAGTGGAGACAAATATTATGTTATTCACATGCGAATAAGAATTACATTTTTTAAATGTACGTCTGTCCGCGCTAACCTTCGGAATGGCTGAACCGATTGTATTGAGGATCAATCAATCAAACAATCAATATATTTTTATTGTACACCAATACATATTGTTGCGCGCCACTATTAATGTCTTGTACATGGCAACACTAGTTACCATCAGCACCCTCTAGTGTCGAGTAGCAGAACTAGGAGAGTCAATATCCTTCCAGAAATGTCGGGACCGATATGTACTCGAACTTTCTAGATGTAGCTACAGTAGAAGGTTCTGGAAACTATCTGAGGCCCTATATAAGGCCGGTATAGACCACGACCGGGGCTGTATAGAATTGGCAATACAAGAGAATACTTCGAAGCGAAATATTGGCGAACTGTGTTTTATTATTAGTGTGATTTTAAGTTGTAGTGTTGTGTAATTAAATAGTCAATTTTGGTAATTCAATCGGCAGTTAGTAATTGTCTCGAACCCCAAGCTCGTAACAATATTAAAACGAAAAAAAATCAATATGTATTTAAAAAGTACTGTTGTTTACAGCGAATTGCGAATAGGGAAAGTGTACATAAAGAATTATTGATTGTCAAAAAATTGCCCAACGTCAGGAAGCAAAAATGGCATATGGAAAAATTAAAATCCAATCAGACTTAATTAAAAACTATAAAAAATTAATGAAAAATTATCCTCGATATACATTCTAACGTAATTAATAAACGCTAAAGCAATAAATAGACTTATATATTTTTTTATTTGTTTTAAGCTAATTTATTTCCTCCTATAATATTTTATAAATTAATTAATATATAACTTTAAATTTTTTAATTTATAACTAATTAATATATAATATGGCAGGTTTGAAAGATGACCTTATCACAAAAATTGATAAGGGCGTGCTTCGATGGTTTGGGCACGTTGAGCGAATGAGTGAAGACCGAATGGTGAAGAAAATATATAGCGCGAAAGTTAATATTAAAAGGTGTCGAGGTAGACCGAGACTAACTTTCGAAGACCATGTGAGCAAACTGCTCGAAGAGGGGAGGGTCAAGAGTACTCGGATACCTAGACGTGCATGTATGAAGAAGATAATGAATCTGAAAGAAGTGAAAGAGGTATGTAAGGATCGTGACACTTGGCGATATGTTCTCTCTGGCTACCCCGTCAGGGATTGTGCGTGAAGATAAGTAAGTAAGTAAGTAATTTATTTCCTCCTTACAAATGTCCAGTGGCTGCACCCTTAGTCACACAGATGTAAATACCGTATTTACTTAATTATTTGCTTTTTATGTAATTTTGTTGGTCTTCACGATAAAACACAAGATTTTATTATGAGATTTAGATTTAAATATTTACATTAATTTATCATAATATACATAACTGTAATAGTATTTGATTATCTTAAATGTAAATAACGGTACATGAATAGGTCCTACCCTGGGCCTGGCAGACCCAAGATGGAGCGCTGGTAACAAATAAATATCAAAGACACTCACGACGGTGGAATCCCCCCGATGAACACGTCGGAGTTGGTGTTGAACTTGCCGAATATGAACTCCTTGCCGCGTGAAGTTTTACTTTGGGTTATGCCGTCCACCGTTAAAGACGTGTGTTCGTCTCGGCGTGCAACCTGTTGAAACAATATGGATTAAAAATATTACTGAATTTAATAACCACGCGAACATTTTTTTCTATAGAATAAGGGCGACAAACTATCCACGACACAGTCCACCTGATAGTAACTGTATCCTGTGGCCCATTTATCCTCAATTGAGAATAAGTGCAGATGCATTGTTACCCCTGAGGACTAAGATGGAATTCCTTGTTAGTAAAAGTGTATCCGGTTCTCTACACTCACCATACGAAACACATATTAAGTATAGTATTAAGCTGGTATTTACGCCGGTATTCTGTGAGAGTGGGGTTCTTTCCCGGTCAGGCCGAAGCCACTCTGCAGCTGTATTATGGTTATAGAACGAATGGGTCGGCTCGACCAGGGTAGGACCACGCTCTCACAGAATACCAGCGGAAAATAACATCTCAATGTGTCTGTGTTTCGTATGGTGAGGGTAGAAAACTGGATACTCTTTTTATTGGAGACGAGGCACTCTGTCTTAGTATTCAGGGATGACAACGCATCTTCACTTTGATTCTCAATCGAGAATAAAACTAGTTGTATATGGGCCACAGCATTCACTTACCTTAGGTAGGTGCTTAGTCACCCTTAATACTATAATAAAGCGGCCAAGTGCGAGTCGGACTCGCCCATGAAGGGTTCCGTAGCAGCAAGTAACATAATTTATGATTTATGACGTTTAAAAAACTACTTACTAGATCTCGTTCAAACCAATTTTCGGTGGAAGTTTAATGAATGAAGTACATGGTAATGTACATCATATATATTTTTTAGTTTTATCGTTCTCTTATTTTAGAAATTACAGAGGGGACACACATTTTACCACTCCGAAAGCGTCTCTCACGCAAACTATTCAGTTTAGAAAAAAATGATATAAGAAAACTCAATATCATTTTTAAAGATCTATCCATAGGTACCCCACATATATGGGTTTGATAGAAAAAAAGTTTTTGATTTTCAGTACTAAGTACGGGGAACCCCCAAAATTTATTGTTTTTTTTCTATTTTTGTGTAAAAATCTTAATGCGGTTTACAGAATACATCTACTTACCAAGTTTCAACAACATAGTTCTTATAATTTCGGAAAAAAGTGGCTGTGACATAGGGACGGACAGACAGACAGACATGACGAATCCATAAGGGTTCCGTTTTTTGTCATTTGGCTACGGAACCCTAAAAACGACCTGAAACAGATCAGGCGCTGAATCTACCGCTTTATGTACTTTCCGAGGCACAGGGATGAAACATCGCCAACTTACTGACTCCGGGCTGCCACTGAGAGTTTTTTGGCAGGAAAACTAAATAAGTAATTTTTGGGCCCGACTCGGAGTTAAAACCCGGGACTTCATGACCAGCAATAGGGTTAACGACCGCTAGACCATCGGAGCAGTCAAAGGTAAATGTTTAAATTGTAAGAGTAGAAGGTCAACTATACATTTAAACTCACCTGAACTTGATGCCAATGACCATCATTCAGGTTGCTCCCCACCGTTATAATTTGAGCTCCTCCACCGAGGTTATACCTCAATCTAAGCGCACCGTTCACCAGTTTCAGTTCGAAAAAGTCGTAAGTGCCACCGTCATCCGTGTACAAAAGGAGACCGTTAGGCTGATCGGTTTTGAATTCAAGTTCGAGAGTGCCATTCAGGCCGGCGTTCCATTTGCGGAACTGGGAGTAGGGATTCTGTTTGTCGAGAACGAACGCGAGGTTCCTGTGTAGAGAGAGGGAAAGCAGGCAGAAGAGGACGCAACGCATTGTAGTGACGTCACCCGAGGTCATAGCGGCTAGATGGACACCGGACACGTCACTATGCGACGCCTGATGAACTGTTACACCTTTTCCGTTTCATTTCTCGATTTCCTGCAACAAACGAAAAATGATCGTTAAAAACGTTTGACGGTTCCGTGACGCAGTGGCTTAGCATGAGTTGCCGCGGGTTTGAATTCTGCACGGAACAAGTTCCGGGTCTGGACGTTTGTCCTTGTAAAATTTATGTATGTAAACTGCCTCCATGATATAGTAGAAAATCCTAGTGACGAGGTAACGTTCTTAAAATAAAATCTGTTCGGACTAATTCTAGCCGCTCAATTTCATCATCGCACATCGCGACAAAACTCGTGATACCATCCATACCATCTGGATGATTGGCGGTCCACTACTGTGCGATTTAGAAGAAATTTTCTCCCTCGCACAACTTCCTTGTGGAATCGATTACCACCAGCGATTTTTCCGGACCGATACGACTTAGGGACCTTCAAGAAAAGAGCCTACTCGTTTTTAAAAGGCCGGCAACGCATCTGAAATTCCCCTGGTGTTGCAGTTGTTCATAGGCAGCGGTAGTCACTTACCATCAGTTGAGCCGCATGGTCGTTTGCCCCCTCTTCTATGAAAATAATACAAAATAATGTAACAAGTTTCATATAATACAACATTTTGTGTTGAGACCTACTCTACACACACGTAAAAACTCACTGAAAGCACTGAAAATATGTGAAGCATCCTTATTCCTACAATTTTACACACAAAAATACATCATGATTCTGACACGCGCTGCATATATGTATGCGTTTACATGCGCAGGCATCATATGACTTTATGTACGTAATGATTTTCATGATGGACAATCAAACTCTCTGCTGACTCTTTACCCTTTTTGTTGACATATACATATTCAATGGCTTCATGTTTCGTAATATGTACAGCAAAGAAGTCATTTTCAAGTTGGATTGAAAAGAGTCAAATCGCCCGAGTAAGGCTCATATAGAATACCAGCGTAAAATAGCACATTGTGTTTTCGTATGATGACTGCAGAGAACTGGAGATCATTTTTATTGATAATTAGATATAATATTTTAGTCCTTAAGGGTGACAACGCATTTCTATTTTGACTCGTAATCGGAAATAGATCGAGGTGTGTATGTGCCTCAGTATTAACATGGTATCATAAAATGAAATATAAATGAAATAAAAAACTCTTTGACCGTTGACCGTGCAGTGGCGGTGTAAGAATAGGCACTAACGCATAACATCCCGTGGGTGTCGTAAGAGGCAACAGAGGGAAACAAGCCAAGAGATGTTCAGCAGTGGAAAATAATAAACTAGGGTTGTCAACCCGCGTGTCAAGCATGGTAACTATGCCAAAAATTCCCCATATGAAGAGGCTTAAGCAATGAACTTTGATAAGCTGTTACGATTAACGACGAATGTCTCTTTATTTTCTAGTGACTTCAAACAGGAGGAGCTACTCAATTCGGCTGTATGTTTCTTTATGTGTGTTACCTCATAACTTTTTTCTAGGTGAACCGATTTCAATGATTCTTTTTTAATATGAAAGCTGGTGCTTTACATATGCTGGTGTTCAAATTTGATCGAGGTCTGACTAATAATTTATGAGTTATTTTTAATAATTTATATTGAAGTCGTCTGTACAAAATCCTTTATTTTAAATTATTTGAAGTAAGAAATCTTTCTTTTTTACAAAAATCAACATGTTATGTTTTTAATCTACTACCGTTTCAAATTGAGATAGCTCTGTCAGAAAAAAAAGCGGCGAAAGAAACTCTACAAGCAGGTGAACTGCGTGCTCGTTTGTCACTCTATTAGTATAAAAAAAAGTAAAAAGAAACTTGGCATAACGAACTACTTTTTAATATTCGAGCGACAAACTCCATTGCTAAGTCAAACTTGGCACGACCATTCCGTGTCCGAACAAATTAGGCACCTAATGGATTTTTATAGTGCACAACTTGGCACGTTCCTTTATTATTAAAAAGCCGTTCAGCCGCCTCTAGATAACCAAGAACTTTTAAGTGTAGTAAGATTAAGAATACTAATTAATAATTAGTATAAAATTTCAAGTTCTTTCCACTAATTCAACCAGGACTAAGACCTAAACATTATCTTATGTATATAATCATAATATGTTGTCCCATGTGTTTATGTGCGGCTCATAACGAAAAAATGTACCGTGTTACTTGCCTAGCATGTCGTAAAAAGCGATATTGGGTTTGTGATTGTTTAAAATACTTCCACGATAAAGGAAAAGTTCGTAGAGAGATGGAAATGTTTTTAAACCTTTTATAGTTACCGATTTGGGCTAATATCATAGTACAGTGGAGTTACCACAATCTTGTTTGAGATTTTGAGGTATGCCTGACGAGAAGCTGTGCCGTAATCTTTCGTAGGCTGCCCAGCCGAGTTGATTGACCTTTCGGTCGAAGTTGGACTTACCTAGTCGAACTATTTGTCCCAGGTAAACATACTCATCAACAAGTTTGAGCTAATTGCTTCAGCTATATTATGGTTGTAACACGAATAGGTCGGCTCGATTAACCGGGGAAGAGCCGGGTTCTTACAGAATACCAGCCTAATACTGCTGTGTTTTGTATGATGACTGCAGAGAACCGGAGACTCCATAAACGCATCTGCATTTTGTTTCGTAATTGAGGATAAATGTAGATGTCTATGAACCACAGCATCCACTTACCATCAGGTGTACTGTGTGCTCGTTTGTCATCCTTATTCTATAAAAATGAACGATTTGCCACAATAATTACGTTTCAATCTAGATTGACGGTAGCAGTACAAGACGTACCCTATATAGTATATTATCTATGACAAGACGTCTCGCACCTTTGACGCTTTCCGTAGCTGTTCTGGGTAATAGATATACGAGTATCGCCATCTATCGTAAATTTTTGGAACTTTTTGCGGAACAAATGCAGCAATTGATTATCTTTCGCCGCTACCACATATTAATAATGAGTCTACTAAATATATAATCTATTTAGTAGACTCATTTGATGAGATACAAAAATTAAATGTTTGCCGACCGAGTTTTACCGAGTGCACGATCTAGTGGAGGTAAAAGCCACTCAAACGAAACAAAAGAACTGCATCTGCCGCCTGCTAGGTTATATGAAACTAGGCCGACTGTAGCAAAGCCCGAGAGCTACGAACCGAACTGAAAAATACAACGGATGGGGAAATCAAATAAGCGTATAAAGAGAATTATGTCAGTATCTGAGAGATGACTACATATTTGTGCCATTTGCTGTAGAGACTACCGGTCTGTGGGGTCCACGTGCGGTGAATTTCCTAAAGGAACTGTAACCACGACTGATAGTCGCTGCTTGTAATAAGAGGGCTATTTCTTCTAGTTATTCTCCGAGGAAACGCAGCCAGCGTTCTTGGTACGATGCCACGGGGAGTAGGACTGTATGATAATTTAAGTTTTTAGTTTACGTTTAGTTAGTTTTCTTGAAGTGAAAACATCTTTAGAATCCGCTCTGATTTGAAAACCGTGAAACGAAAAAGCGACACTAAAAGAGACTAACATTTATAAAGCTATAGAGTCTAGTCTGCGAGAGAATGAGATATATACATACATATATATACATTGTAGACCACGAACTCAAAAGATTGTGGGTTCAAATCTGCCATACGACTACCGTTTTTTTGTCTTTTTTTAATATTAAAAAAAAATATTATTGAACAGATTAACAAATTTATTAAATAAATAAAATTAACTATATTGAATATGATTATCTTAATATATCAATTCATTTATACCAACCCATGATTTCATAAGTTCAGGTCAATCTATCGTCTATTTTACGTAGCACCTTGAGAGTCAATCAATTTTTGTTCGATAAAATGACTTTACCTATAGAATGCAGTAGATGGCGCTATTGCATAACAATTTTACTGGAAAGAAAATATTAATTTGATATAAGGATTTTAACATTTACTTGCTATAAAATTAAATTTTAATCTTATATTTTATGTCGTACTTATGGTTGAAAATGATCATATTAAATAAATCATTTACCGTGATATATTTTTATTTTATATTTCATGTAATTTGAAGGTCTCACTTCTATCGCGTATGAACTGCACACATGTTCTTATTTATTATAGTTTTTGAATATTGTATATATTTCAGTGTCATGTAAATAAATGTTAATATTTACAATAAAAAAAATTAGCGTATCTATTGAGATCATTGTTTTAAAATAAACGGAAAATTACCGTATATTCGTCAACTATCTATTTTGTTTTCTTACATCTGAATTCAATGGCTTTGTCATCGTTATCATTAAGTTTCTATGAAAAGTCCATTGTTGAACGTTGACTTCCCCTATAAAGTGCCTCTGATGATTTTGTAGTTAATTCAAAAATACCAACCAACCAACAGTTAAAACCAAGAGTTAATTCAAAAATAATGTCATTGCTATTTAGTAGATTTTACCAAATTCGTAATCTAAGTATTCCATGTGCTCAAGTTTCCCTGCAAACATATCTGTCTCAAAGTTTACATTTCGTAAGATAGCATTCTAACGTCGCAGGTTGAAATACAAAGCTGGCACCGGCCCCGGACAGTTTTCGTCAGCTCTTATAGATTTTTGAACAAATTGCTCGTCGGCGTTCCTTTGAAGAAATATCATCTTTAAAACTGTTCTTAAACCAACTGATTTTATTCTATTTTTATCTTTGTAAATGTATTATTTATATATATACGTTATTAAAACAACTCAAAAATTCACAATATTGCATTCAAACCTTTGTATTAATTTCGAATAATTTTCTAAGTAAATTTTAATTATAATATACACATACATATTTATGTAATATACAATAAAATATCTTCATTATATACTGAGGTCAAGTCAAAAGTGGTCTTATTCCTACAGAGCAATTCCTTACAAACAACTCTCAAAAAGGTAGAATTAAAAAAGCGAGGTTTTTATAAGTAGTGTGAATTATATTATAATTAATACACAATCACAAACGAGACTTTTAACGACGGATCAGTGATTGTAAAAGTATAGGAAAAGGATTAAAAAAGTAAACACAGCTCAAAGAGACACATGCTTTAACCTGTTTGTCAAAAAAATCAATCTTCAGGAAGAAAGATTTTTGTATTAATTAGAGGAGTGGAATTTAAATGAAAAGGTTTGCCTGGACTAGGTAGGTGATCCATCCTTGTTTTTGCGGACTTGTGCTTTCTTGGAGGGCATCCGGGGAACGTTCCGCTTGAGGATTTTTTTACTTTTTGTGGCTTTCAGTTTTATTGGAACCAGAACTTCTGGTGTTTGTAAACTATGAAATTTTAAAGCAAGGGTTTATCCATTGAGCTACCAAGGCTTCTAAGTACAATATTAATATTAATTATTGTTATACCCATTGTTATGTCTGTAAAACTTTACAAATTATCAATAAACTAGCTGTGCCCCACGGTTTCACCCGCCTCATCACGTGTCCGAAGTGCGCGAAATGACCTAGTTCAAGCACTTTATAACGGCTAGGGTTTAAGCGTCGTTCGCGCGCCCAGCCAAGTATTGAATTATTTTAATTTTGCATTATCTCTTAAACTATGCGTCCAAATAACATGGTATATGGAACAAAGTTTATCTTCATAAAATTGTCTTGATGATGAAGTTTCGTTCGTAAGGATAAATAGGCCATGCCTAATAATAACGCTCATAAATCACTTTTAAATTTTCAATATTTTTTGTCACAAAATACCAAATTATGGCTTATGTATAAGAAATAGACATATGGTATCGCGAACTTTTTTTTAGACGGAGGAAAGGTCTATATTTTTCTAGAACATTGTATTTACGTATCCCTGACGATAACACCAGCGTACGCGGATAAATCATTTCGGGAGTGCTTTTTCTTCTGATTTGCTTAACAAATATCCATATTTAAGGCTAGCTGAGTAATATAGCTTAATACTAGATAGCTTATACTAATCAAAATGAATCTGGCTATAATATACAAAAAGAATTTTTCAAATCGGACTGGTAGTTCCAGAGATTAGCGCGTTTAAACAAACAAAAAAACAAAAAAACTCTTTCGCTTTATTATATTACCAGCTGTGCCCCGCGGTTTCACCCGCGTCATCACGTGTCAAAGATGCGCGACATGACCTAGTTCAAGCATTTTATAATTGCAATTAAATATTTAATTTGATAGCAATGTATGGAAAAATTGGCATAAATAATGGAGTACTTTTATCTGTCGGCATATTATGTATGATGTAGAGCGAAGTTAAGTTTTATCCACTTTCCCTCCCCCTCCCGGTTGAGCCCCCCCCCCCCCCCACGTCCCATAAAGAGTCCAGAAGCGCGGTTTTTTTCAGTTTTAAAGAAATCCGTATCGAATCCGAAAACGTTAACACCAGCGTACGCGGATAAATCATTTCGGGAGTGCTTTTTCTTCTGATTTGCTTAACATTTATCCATATTTAAGGCTAGCTGAGTAATATAGCTTAATGCTAGGTAGCTTATACTATTCCACATGAGTCTGGCTATAATATACAAAAAGAATTTTTCAAATCGGACTGGTAGTTCCAGAGATTAGCGAGTTTAAGCAAACAAAAAAACAAAAAAAACTCTTCCGCTTTATTATATTATTAGTATAGACTAAATTCTCTTTCGGATATTAGAAGTTGTTGGCTTAATAGAATCATCAGCAGACATAATGACAATAAAGTTAAAAAAAGGAAAAATATAACCCTTTTTTTACTCTTCTGTAAGCGGATAAAAAGTTGTCTATATACGGTATACGGTCATTTACTGCCTACATACAAATAGTTTGCGTGGATTGTAAACACAGTTTTTCTACAGATTTATTATATGTATATATAAAGGACACTTTCTTAGCAGCTAATAAAGTACATTCCTCGTATTACCTAAAAGCTATAATTCTTTGCACAATATTTAATTTGTATCTTGTTAATATAAAATTAGAGCATGACTAAATATGGCCCAAAATGCAATAAATAACTTCAAGTATGATGGCGTTATAACAAAATCTATCTCGAACTCATCTTAAGAGGTGACGTGGTAAATACACGGAAGATTTTGTGGCCTCCAATGAATGACAATATAACTCCGTAAATCCCAGACCAGCGATGACAATCAGTTTCAAAGGTCCATGACAATCGCTTACTAAACATGACAATGACAAGTTACAGTGATTTTCTAACATTACGGGAAAAACTTGTGTTCCGTATTGGATTTTACGTGATCATGGCCAAAAAGTTGCAAAATAATTAGTTAATTGATTATTTCCATACTTAGCTGGACCATAATTGAACTGTATTTATTGCCACTGAATACACAATAATTATTTCAATACTAAATAAATACAATAGTAAATACTTATTAATAAACAAAAATTTTAGTCACTCGAGATTTGTATAATATTTAGTACATAGAATATCGATGTGAGTGACTGTTTGTTACCAGAACAAATAAAAATTAAACAAAAATAGTATTGTTAGGGATACAATTTATTTATTATACAATGGAATGCCCAACCGTGCGCGAGGTAAAAGTGAAAGAAGAAGAGCCGTGGCAGCTCGGGGAACAAGCGCCCGCTGTAAATTCCAAAGTATGCGAGTAACCCGGGTTCGATCCCCACCGGTAGCAATGAAATTATCAGTTGCAATTTTAAATGCTAATTTACCACGTGCTTGGCTGTGAAGGAAGATATCGTGAGGAAATCGTGTCTGAGAAATAAGAAAGAAAAATATTTTGAAGACATGTGATGTTTGCCAAAATGCATAGGTGCCGCGCAGCAGACATTTCCTTGTCCTAAAACCCCCTCAGAAATGAGAAGAGGCCGAAACCCGAATAAATAGCCGCATTACCACTTTTATATATATGGCTATTTCGTTAGGTGTATTATTTTGTAGCGTGTTTTCAAGAAACAACATGCCAACGGGTTGACATGTTATGCGTCAAAATTACAAAGCTTCGCTTGCACTGCTTTGCTCGAACAATGAAAAAATACCTACGTTGCTCATTTTCAACAAGTAATATTTAACTTAGGGCTGATTTTTTAATAGCTTTTTTATAGAAGTGGGGCAAACGACGCTGCTGTGTGTCGTTTGGTGAGTGTAGAGAACCGGAGACCCTTTTCACTGGAAACGAGGCATTCCATCTTAGTCTTCACGAGTGACAACGCATCTGCATTTTGATTCTTAATCGAAGATATATGTCTATGGTCCACAGCAACCACTTACCATCTGATGGACTGTGTGCTTGTTTTTCACCCTTATCCTATAAAAAAGAGCATGCGGTTCACCTGATGGTAAGTGACGCAGTTCATGAACAAGCATAGTAGGTGCATTGCCGACCTCTTAAAGAAAGCTCTTCATCAGATTTAAAAGAATAGGATACAAGTGATAGAACTAAAAAAATTGTACAACCGTCTTCAATATAAATTATTAAGGATAACTCAATTACTATTGGTCAGACCTTAATCAAATTTATATGGGACCACATGAGAAGCACTAGCTTTCAGTTGAAAAAAGAATAATTGAAATCGGTTCATCTAGAAAAAAGTTATAAAGTAACACACATAAAAAACACACAGTCGAATTAAGTACCTTCTCTTTTTTGAAGTCGATAGAAAATACTACATAAGCATATTAAAAATTACGCTTGAATAAAATTGTTTTTTTTTCATTGAGTAAGGTTGACAACCAATCATGCAAACCTTTCAAGTGGATGCTGTGGCTCATAGCCATCTACATCTATCCTTGAATAACAATCAAATTGTGGATGCGTTGTCATCCTTGAGGTCTAAGATAGAATGCCTCGTTTCTCGTAAAAAGGGTCTCTAGTTCTCTACACTCACCATACGAAACACGTTTTACGTTAGTATTGTGTGAGAGCGTAGTCCCTTCCCGGTCGAGCCGACCTATTCGTGCTACATCCATAATACGAGTATCACTGCAGCGTGGCTCTACCACGAAGAAAGAAGTTGAATTGTTTCACTTTTGTTTTCAGTTATATCACTGCAGCGTGGCTCTACCACGAAGAAAGAAGTTGAATTGTTTCACTTTTGTTTTCAGTTAGGTTATAATTTAGTTGATGGAAGATTTTTCTCTCTGAAATCTCACGATAGATTTTTTGATTGATTATTTAAATCTTTTTTCTTAGATTTTAATAATTACGAGTAAAATTGAAGTGAGACTGACTTTACAAGAACTTTGT
This sequence comes from Parnassius glacialis, assembly GCA_033319125.1. Classification (NCBI taxonomy): domain Eukaryota; kingdom Metazoa; phylum Arthropoda; class Insecta; order Lepidoptera; family Papilionidae; genus Parnassius; species Parnassius glacialis. Next base: position 37,865,689 of record JAVANC010000012.1, on the reverse strand, counting down.
TTAAGAAATTGTTTTATTGCCACTTTTATTAAAGGCGAGTTCCCATATTTTTACTATGATTTTCACAAGTAATATAAAAAGACAAAACAATCACACTTTGAATGCAATTATGATTAAAAATGGTTATTAGAGTTAATATAAGTACAAATGTTATTTAAGTAACTAATCTAACCAGAAAATATAAGTGTACTACATACAGAAAGGCTTACGCCGATCTGAGTTACCCCACCCCGACCTGATTTCAATAGACACTACATTTGCACGCCCGTCCACGCGTCGTACCCTCACATGCAAAGTCACTGTGAACGTACTCAAACTTATGCATGTGTGTGTGTGGTACGTAATTACGACGTGTTTGTTTCATACATTTTATCGAGATGACCAGGCTGTGCCTTAGGCTCAAATCATACAGAAGCAGCATAAGGCGAGGCGCAAGAGTAGAACGGATAAAAGCAGCATGCCTGTGCCGCGCCGCTTGAGTATAATTCACGACATGCTGCATTCATACCAAAGATGTTTTATAGGTCTAGTCTATACCGTGTTGCTAACACACCGCAACGTTCATAGTGAAGACAGTCTTTGATAATGATTTCTTATATTTACGCGAACACTACACATTTAAATAAAACTAATTTTACGGATTTTATCGCGTATATTAACTTATTTTATATTCCCGACGTTTCGAGCACTTTACAGTACCCATGGTCACGGGGGGACTGAGGTGTATGACGTCCCAATGTCATAGTTAACCACGGCTACCTCCAGATTAAAAATTATTAATTTTTGTTCCGATCCACGCAGTATGAACTTACAGTATCATGAAGTCTTGCAGTTGTATGCTTGGGTTGGGATTTAATTTTATTAATTATGGGATCCCAAGCAGATGGTAGCACCCAGCCATCTTCTCTATTGAAATTAGGATGTTTCTTGATTTCAATAGCCTCGCGAATCATCCTTGGAAGGAATCGGTGTTCTTTAGCGAGGATTTGTGGTCTATCAAATCTAATGTAGTGACGGGGGCGATCCTGTACGTGTTCACAGACTGCAGACTTCCCGGAGCGTCTATTCTTCACATCAGCTATGTGTAAAGCTATGAGTAAAGTGCTCGAAACGTCGGGAATATAAAATAAGTTAATATACGCGATAAAATCCGTAAAATTAGTTTTATTTAAACAGTCTTTGATTCATGTGTGCGTGAGTACCACGTGACGCGCATATCTTACGCATCATGACTGCATTAATGTGCGTGACTTCGGTAATAACAGTGCGAATCGATTACCCAAAAAATGTGGGAGATTTTATATTTCATTCATATTGACGTACCTATTAAGTACCTAAGAGTATAAAATGTGTATGCGTGGCGTGTGCATTTGTGTGCGTGTGTATGGGGATATGGTTGCTTATGTGTGTTTTATGTAGGTACGAACATCGCACTAAAATATTGAAGATATGTAATAAAACTTATAATTAATGTAACAGTTAAAATAAATAAAAAAGCACAGTAGATATTTATGTATGTAACCTATATTTATAATCTATTATTACTAAATATATACAGAGTACTACACTTTTGTACTACTTTAGAATACAAAATATTGCCGCTTTTTACAAATACATTAAATAATTTTTCAATCCTAAGTAAAATGACGAAAAAAAGTAAGTTTGGTTAAGCGTAAACTTCGACCAAGAGATAGCAAAATGTTTGATTTTTTTAAATTGCTCCGTTCCGTTGCTGCGTGAAGGAAGGTGTTTTTAACAGTGGTAGAGCCACGAGGCAGCTTTTGCTGTCGCACGGATGGGCCGGCTCGAACCGGGGTGGTACCACGACCTCACAGAAAACCAGCGTGAAGTAGAGGTTTACCTCTGCGTTTCGCTTGGTGAGTGCAGGTGGCCGGAGGCCCTTTTTACTGGAAATGTGGTATTCCATCTTAGTCCTTACGGGTGACAACGCATCTACATAGTAGTCGTCTCTTCTTCTTAAAAAAAATTATATTCAGGAGTTATTATTTCTTTAACGTTTTATCTTCAAACAATTTTATTATACAATGCTGAAGATTGTATCACTTCATATTGTATTCAAAACGTTGTATTGCAGTAGGTTTCATTTTGGAGGGAACACAATACTGACATCTCCAGCGATTCGATATGGAACGTGCTTATGAGGCGGCGATATGTTTTCTATTCAATGTTGCCCGTATTCCAATACTTGTTTTCTTTATTAAGATATTTTTCTCAAGAATATTCGGGAATACAAATTGATATGAATATGTTTTCTTTAATTTTTAACATCCCATTTGTAAGAGTTTGTTTTCTTCTCACATATTTCAAAAAGAAGTAATAATTTCGTCTCCAAACCAGTATCACTTAACCAGTGTCAAGTAACACTGAATAAGTCGTTGACTATTCAGTGTTACTTGACACTGTGCATCGTTTAAAACGGCTGCCCTGATTTATTAAACCTTTTGATAAAACGCAGATCCGCCACTATTCTACGATCATGGCGATTTTTTTAATTTAAATACTTGGAAATATTGCTACAATTCCTACAAGGCCTTCAGCCAAATAGAACCTTAAAATAATCACCAAATTTGAATCCGATAATGAGCACAGACCAAAACGCACATATATCCACTTCTTTTTTATTTATTGTACATATTTATTGGGCTATTTTTATCGTGCTCTAAATAAAAAAAAAACGGTGAACAATGTGAAATATCTGCTATTCTAAGATATTAAAAATATATCCAAAAACATATGCAGTTCGTCAACACGCATTTATGCAGAACGATCGACTTTTGTCTGTTCCAATATACCCTGCTAGATATAACAGGAGGCCTGTGTTCAACAATGAGATGTATGAAGGCTGACTATTTCCTTAATTTATTTACTACAAAAAATTTAAATAGTTTTATTTTTATTTAGTTAATCACTGATTTATGGAATTGATTTCCATTTCAACTTCGATCAAAGGAATCACATTTTAAAACGGTACTGGCTAGCTGTAGTCCATTTTTTATTCCGAAAACTAAAATGACTTTTCACATATTGGTACCTTTCAGCATATTTTTAGACACATTGTTCAAAGTAACACCTGATTCTGATTCTGGTATAAATGAAGGGTTAAAGTTAGACGATAACAAAGTTACAGTATCAGACAACAGATTATAAGACGAACAGTTTAATTTATTGCTTACGGCATTTCATGCATATGTATGAGTTTTAGAATTATTGCTATGTACTATCTCACGTTGAGATTATCACTAAATCCTATTAATGGACACAATAATTTAATGTGCATTAATACATTTGCGTACAGCTACTAAATTCACTGCCTTCTTGCACTACCGTTTAGTAGTTTGCACATTTCCTATACAAAATAATTTAACTTTAACGCACATCTACCATGCAAAAACCGTGGTAGCATCATGCTTAAAAAACGGTAAGCGTTTCAGGGGCTCTAGCTGCAATAAATTTTACAGTACGAAAACAGCCCCGGATCGATCCCCGGCGGCACCAATGAAATTGTTAACTTCAATTTTAAGCACTAATTTTCCAAGCGCTCAGTGGTGGAAACATCGTAATGAAACTTGCTTCCTTGAAAATTAAAAAATATTTCGTCAATACAGATTCGGGCTGCATGGTCAACATTCTTTGCCTTAAATCCATCTAAAAAATAAAAGGAGGCTAAGACCCGCTGTAGGTCGTATATAGGCTGTAACTTTAACTTTATCCTTTGCCTTAATGACCACCGTGGAAAGTGGATTGACGGTCGCAGTAAGTGACACAATTTGGACGCTGCTGCCTATCGCTAGAATGTTTTTTTACATTTTTTTTACTTTTTTTACTTCTGGCATAAAAGAACAATAATTAACCGTGTAGTGGCGGTGTAAAAATATCCGCTACCCAATATGTTGTCACCCCATACTTGCGTGTTGTTAAAGACGATACAGGGAGTTTCCCTGTATGTTACCTGACGAAACAGGAAATGGACAGCACCATATTTCTGGTAACAACACAAAATAATTAAAAACTGCGGTTTCCAACCCAAATGCCGAAATCCTCATATGAGGCAATCTATTGGCTGTAATGGATGGATAAACGAAATTACTATAACGCCATCTTTTGAAAATCTCTTCACAAAGTTCATCCTCGAGCATATTAACATTTTTAATAATAAAGCTAGTGGTCGTCTAATGGTAGAAATTTGACCGTGATTATTAATTTTGTATGTTTGTATACTAAATACGCTGTATTTCACACAAAACTCTCAGTATATGTGAATTATGTGTAATACATATAAAAATCACAGCTCATTCCGTCAATATAACAGTATTTATATTGTTGACAGCATTTAGAAATTGTTTAGCAACCATATACTTTATATGACTGTTTGACCATAGACTATTACGTGTTTGACAATTGACATTGCAAGTATGAACTTAAGCAACGAATGTTTTATTAAGACTAGCGTTCCGCTCTGGCTTCGCACGGGTGATTTCTGGGTCTTAACAACAGCGCCACCTACCAGGTCCAATTCTGAATCTAAACCATCCAGGGACCCACTGAAACACACAAAGAATTTCATCACAATCGTTCTATCCGTTTTTTAGTTTTAGCTAGACTTACGCACAACAATTGATTTTTATATACAGGGCTAATTTGCAATAACCGGCTAAATTTGCAGAGAAGGTTCAGAATAAGTAAAGTAGGCAAATGGTAAAGAAAAATTAATCAAAAAATCTCAAATATTCTGTCTTTTTTATCTTTCAAATTCAAAATGCGTGGTAATGCATTATTATAACTGATTTTACTGCGCACGCACACATTTGTAAGGGTCGATCGATAGGCAAAAACGTTGTCACCCATAAGTCATTAAATTTGGGATAATTTCAAATAAAAGTAAAAATACTTATTTTTATCTACAATACTAAAAACTATAATAATAATTTAAAAAAAAACTAAAACTAGAAACTTAAATATCATATAGTCCTACTCCCCGCGGTATCGTGCCAAGAACGCTGGCTGCGTTTCCCCGCTGAATGGCTATACTTAGCCTTTGAGCAAGGAAAGAACCAGCCCTCTTATCACCAGCAGCAACGACCAGCCGCGGATGGAGTTCCTTTAGGAACTTCACCGCACGTGGACCCCACGGACCGATAGTCTCTACAGCAAATGGCACAAATATGTAGTCATCTCTCAGAGACTCATATTTGCGCCACTTACTCAGTTCAGCTACCTCTGATGCCGCCCCGTCTCTAAACGAGGTACCCTTGAGATGAGAGACCGCCAAAGTGTCTACGCAAGTAGCATCCCACACTAGGGCTTTACCTCTCTCCCAAGGGACCAATGTCATACCGTCGGGTCTCCTGCCATCGTCTCTAAATATTCCACAAGGCTCTAAAACCGAGGGAACATTTATAGAGACAAGAGCCCTTCGGATGACATCGTTCAAAGAACTGTGTCGTGAAAATCTACCAGCGCTTTTCTTACATGAAAGAATACTTACTCGTAATTTCAAAAACTACAATAATGATTGTCATTACTTATTTACTTAAGTTAAGTAGTCATTACAAGATATTTGTAACACATATTATTATTTATAAACTTTAGCTTTCTGTACTCCTTTTTCGTATAAATTTTAAATTTGACTATGCTTCTCACAGTCCTACATGCGCGCAATTTGCTTTAAAAGGGATACATAGTTTTCCCTGCATATATTAAGTTAGTGATGTTTAAAGTTATTATAAGGAAATACGAATGTTGGCTGGCAAATAACTATTTCTAACAACACAATAGCACTTGCCGCACTGGATACACAATTGTAGCACTGTGTACTCCAATTGTGTATCCACTGTGTATGTGTAAGCAGCTAGAATTGCGGTCGTTAATCACATTCCCTTATTCGTATGGAATTAATGGAATGGTTTATTGCATTTCATTATACATTAACTGGCTCGTTAGATGTAGCGCGATGCGTTCCACTCTGGACTGCGGACTTTTCATAATACAGATATAAAATGCATTAATAACTCGACCACCATGAAGCGACAGTAGCCCGATGGCAAGGTGTGGACCGCGAACTCGAAAGTCTTGGGTTTGAATCCACCATCCGACTACTGTCATGAATCTCACAAAAGCATTTTAAAGTTAGCAGGTGGGGTTTAAGAGAATATTATATTACTAATGTTTTTTTTATAAGATAGGTTGACAAGCGAGCACACAGTCCACCTGATGATAAGTGGTTGATGTGGCCTCTTGAATGCCTCTTTTCCAGCAAAAGGGTATCCGGTTCTCTACTCTCACCATACGAAACAAAGCAGTGTTAAGCTGCTATTTTAAGCTGATATTCTGTCCCCTGTCGAGCCGACCCATTCGTGCTACAACTATACTACTAATATAGCTGCAGCATGGCTCTACCATTTCTAGCATTTTATATTTAAAAAGAACTCGACCACGCCTATCCGGTTACGATTTTGTGATTTTCTGTTTTGTCACTAAACCAACATAATATATGGCGTATAACTGTCATTTTCGTTTATAAATATGGTTTTGTTAATTACTTGACTACAGTGCCACCTATCGGTTAACATAGTTATGAATAACTATCATCGCAAAACAAATATCTTACGTGGTTATGATCTAAACTTACATAATCATCAACTGACGCTTCTACGATTAATATAATATGCAAGCGGGTCCGGTAGACGATGCCCTGCCCTAAAAATAAAAAACCTAGTACTTGATTGCAGCGCCATCTACCGGGTCCAATCGTGAATCTAACCATCCGAGTAGCCACTCAATCAAAAAATTTAATCAAAATCGGTACGGCTGTTTAAGCTGAACGCACATTTGTCCGCGCCGTACACACCGTACGCGCCGAATTTTACTGATGGCTTCGCACGTTCGCATGCACGCACCGTCCGCGCCGTACGCAAATCTTTTGGATTGCCAACAACTCTTGCAGTTTTTTCCAACCACTGGTGTATAATGGTACATTAGATAGATTACATTGAAGACATTTATCTCTCGGAATCACTATGGAAAAAAATATTGTAATAGCTTGTCATTTAATTGCTTGTCATTCATAAATACGCACGCACACATTCATAAAGGATTGTTGAGTGCGGAGGCAGTTGGTGTTTTTCGGCGCTCGCGCTCAGTTACAGACTAGGTAACTAATAGTTGTTTGACTCGGTAAAAACAAACACGTCTCCCACGCCCTCTCCCTTCGATTACACCACTGGGTAAGTTCACCTGGCCGGCCGACAGTCAGTGTTGACTTGAACGTGACCTCATTACTCAACGAGTGTCCTATTTTTAAATTTTCATAGGTAGTATTACTTGTCACAGCCAGTACTACGTGTGAAAACTACTGAATTCTTCTGGATATCACCCGTTTAATTACCAACGTGTGTAAGCACTGAATAATAACGATGGTCTACCTTGAAAACATTTTTGTGAATGTTTATTGTCAAAAATTCATAATACTAACATTATGTGGTGTGACGAAGCCCTATTTACGCGTGTAGGGTTTTATAATAGTCGTAGCGAATATTAGTGGGCAGTATGCAACCCACACGCTATAAAAGATAGTTATCATCAAGTGCGATTTAGTGTAAAGACAGACACATGTAATTAACGTGGAAAATAATTTAAGGAAACATGTTCAACTGTGCTTTTTTAGAAACAGACTCCATTTTGAACACCACAACACAGTGGTAAAGCCAAGCGGCAGCTCTTGCTGTCGCATGGATGGGCCGGCTCGAACCGGGGTGGTACCACGACCTCACAGAATACCAGCGTGAAGTAGAGGTTTACCTCTGCGTTTCGCTTGGTGAGTGCAGGTGGCCGGAGGCCCTTTTTACTGGAAATGAGGCATTCCATCTTAGTCCTCACGGGTGACAACGCGTCTGCATTTTGATTTGTAATAGAGGATAGATGTAGATGTTTATGGGCCGCAGCAACCACTTACCATCAGGTGGACTGTGTGCTCGTTTGTCACCCTCATCCTATAAAAAAAAAAAAACCTATTAAAATACCAGTTAGTTTTATTTTAAGTGATTGCATATTTAAGACGTAAATAGTTCGTTTTTGTAAATAGTTAATCGTTTTAAATTGTTAATAGTTATAAATTGCGGCTCCGTGGCGCAGTGACTTAGCAATGAGTTATTGCGCTAGGGGACGCGGGTTCGAATCCCGCACGGAACAAATATTTGTATGGCCTACAGATAATTGTTCCGGGTCTGGATGTTTGTCCTCGTGCAATTTATGTTTGTAAACTGCCTCCACGATACAGGAGAAAATCCTAGTGTGGGGGTAACTTTTTTAAAAAAAGGAAAAAAAAGAAAAAGAAATACTTGATTCCAATTTTTAAATACGCCAGTTAGTCATCGGTTACGTCTGTAATACAAAGATATACAATATCATAGAATTTCTGTCAGTTTTCAATATGTTTATTGAACAGCGTATCTACGCGGCGACGCGATGTTCGTGTCGGTTGAGGTCGGCAATACTCAGCACCATACCACCGTCTTCGTAGTCGTCCGGGTGACGTCGTTTTCACCGGCCAGCGCCAGCTAGTCCACTTTTAAACGCGTTCAGCGCTCGTAACCATTATTTAAATCGCGCCAACCTATCATTGGCATTCCAGCTCAACTATCTTTTCACATTTATTCTTCCCCTCTTTCCCTCGCTCTGTAGTCAAAACTTATATTTCCAACTGTCTTTTATGTGGGTGTAAAAATATTATTTAATTCGAGGTGTGCAGAACATTTTATTTGCATTACATCTATTCCAGTCGTCGATGAAATGTATTTTGTCATAATTTTATTTATTATGATGGTCATAAGCCCGTTTAAGATATGAAGGGAAAATTGGAATCATAATTCGCGCCGTAGTTAACAACTTAGTAGCGTTAACTACTAACTACTAACTGCATTGACTCGTACACACACGAACGCGCGTCTTTGTTGCCCATAAATCACATTAAATTTCGGATATTGTCAAATAAATTTAGAAACTTTATTTACGCATATTTTTCAAAACTGCAAAAAGTGTATGACAGTATTTATATTTTGAACTTAATTAATAAATTTGGTTGGTCTCTGAAAAATAACGCGGTATATATAAAGATAAACGTTTAGACGTGGTAGAGCCATGCTGCAGATATATTAGTAGTATAGTTGTAGCATGAATGGATCGGCTCGAACGGGGAAGGACCACGCTCTCACAGAATACCAGTGTGAAATATCAGCTTAACACTGCTGTGTTTCGTATGGTGAGTGTAGAGAACCGGAGACCCTTTTTACTGGAAAAGAGGCATTCCATCTTAGTTCTCACGGGTGACAACGCATCTGCATTGTGATTCTTTATTGAGGATAGATGTAGATGTCTATGGGTCACAGCAACCACTTACCATCAGGTGGACTGTGTGCTCGTTTGTCACCCTATCTTATAAAAAAAAATAGTTTATAATATCAGAGTGATAAACATTGAGGCATTGAGGTCCCTTTATAGGGACTCTAGTGCTTGTGTCAGGATCAACGGGGTCTACTCGGACTGGTTTGGCATACATAAAGGTATCAGACAGGGATATGTAGCTTCCCCGTGGCTGTTTAACCTATTTATGGACAGTTGTTTGCAAACTTTGAAAGTTGAAGAATGTGGGTTGAGAATGGGTGAGTTAACCGTCAAATGCTTTTTGTACGCCGATGATCAAGTCATATTTGCAGCGTCGGCGGTCGAGTTGCAAATGATGGTTACTTTAATGAACTTGTCATTGAAAGAAAGGGGTATGAAAGTGAACGCAAGTAAGACGAAAGTGATGGTTTTTGAAAGAGAAGAGAGTAAAACGTTATGCGAAATAAGAATAGAAGGGGAGTTGATTGAGCAAGTGGATGAGTTTGTATATTTGGGATGTTTATTTAGCAGGGATGGTAGATATGATAAGGATATAGAACGACGAGTGAACGCAGGAAATAGAGTGAATGGGGCTCTACACGCTATTATGAGGAGTCAGAATGTGTCAAATAAGGCACGTATGGCAATTCATAGTGCTGTGTTAGTCCCTACTCTAATGTATGGTAGTGAAAGTTGGGTCTGGCAGAAGAAGCATGAGAGTAGAATAAATGCTGTAGAAATGCGGTCCTTAAGGAGTATGCTAGGGCTGAATCTAAATGACAGGGTGAGAAATAGTGCGATAAGAGAAAAGTGTGGTTTGCAAGATGACGTTGTGACCAGGATTAAAAAAGGAATGCTTCGGTGGTTTGGTCATGTAGAAAGAATGAAAGAGGAAAGAGTGACAAAGCAAATTTATGTCGCAGAAGTGAACGGCAGGATCGGGAAGGGACGCCCTAGACGATAGTTTATCGACCAAATCGGCGATACATTAAAAATGAGCCAGATTAGGAGTACCCTTAACCGACGAGCGTGTATGCGTAGGTATATGGATGTGGAGGAAGCGAGAGAGGTGTGTCAGGATCGTGCCAAATGGAAGTCCGTAGTCTCTGCCTACCCCTCTGGGTGACAGGCGTGAGTGTTTATGTATGTATGATAAACGGTCGACGGTAAATCGCCACTGCAGTCTATGATTATATAACTATAAGTAACTTACACTATCTACGAGACACTAAATTTAAAGAAGGTCACAAATGCGTGGTCGCCCCTGAGGAGTATCATGAAATATTTCATATTCCTGTTCTTAAACTAGCTTTCGTTGTCGTAAACACAACAAATAATCATTATTGTTAAATAAAACTAGTTTTACGGATTTTATCGCGTATATTAACTTATTTTATATTCCTCATTGGGGTAATGTGTAGTGTTCGCGTAAATATAAGAAATCATTGTGTATAATGTGTAACCAATGTGTGGACTTCACGTTGGTCACAGCCATCACTTTATGTTTGAAACATTTTATGGGTATTAGTGCGAGCGTGATCCATATCCGGTCGATCTGTTCCACTTGTATTGAAGCTATAATACCTTGAAGCCATACTTTACACGCCAAATTACTTGCAAATAGTATGTTAATAAACAAACATATTGAGAACAAGTTTCTTTCCAATTAGCCAGTAAACTTTTGAAATAGTACTGCCCCCACACAATACCAATATGCGATGATAAATCTCGCAAGATTCGTAAATACCGTAGATATTAGTTTCTGAGTGGAATGTTCTAGTGGCTTTAGTATTCCGAATTCTAAAGTATCATTTGAATTCGTGGCTACGACAGCAGCTAGAAAGGCAGAGTTTGCGCACAGTAGATATTTTCCGACGTTGAAAGCAAATTGTTCAAATGGAACTTGGTTTTCCTTCGATATGTCTTATGCGAACCGATATTTATGTCCTTTGTGTGACACAGAATTGCTGAGTTTAGGTACTATTTGTTCAACTCTTTCAAATTCCGCTCGAATGCGCAACTTATTTTAATTTAGTTATAAGGATTTTCTAAATTCAATATTCCTTTTAGTTTTAATGGCGTTTATAAAGACCTTTTTTTTTAATTTTTATAAAGCAATTAAACGGGATACATTTCGCAAAAAAAGAAACAGTTTCATTTAATGTGTAGCCTTTTGCGTAAAATATAAAAAAATAATTAAATCAGATTTGACAGCTCCATGGTGCACTGACTTAGCAAGCACGGTGCAAGTATTTGTATGGCCTACAAATAATTGTTCCGGATCTGTATGCTTATCCTTGTCAATTTTATGTAAACTGCCTCTACGATAGTACAGGAGAAAATACTAGTGTGAAGGGAGGTAAGGTTTTTAAAAAGAAAAAATCCACTTTTGTAGTAATTTAAACCACTAAGTACTTATTTTATCTCCGTAATACCTAGAAGTATTATCATACTAGATTTTTATCGCGTCGCGTAAAATAATATGCCATCAAAAACATAACTTGTAAAAAAGCCAAGTCTCGCAACTCAGTTCTTCTACCGTAAAAAGTTGTGAGATCCATGTAATACCAAGTCGGTTAATTTATTCAGTCCATAGATTGATAAATAGATTGACTTGGCAATCGCATGAAAACACAATATATCTCACAAGTAATACATATTATATTAAATTAGATTGTTTAGTGCGATTGCCAAGTCAATCTATGTATCAATCTATGGACTAAATAAATTAACCGACTTGGTATTACATGGATCTCACAACTTTTTACGGTAGAAGAACTGAGTTGCGAGACTTGGCTTTTTTACAAGTTATGTTTTTGATGGCATCTCATTTCTTTTTGTAGATAGTAATATCTAGGTAGCTATTTACATCTATTATTCCATTATACATATATACTCGTACGTACACTGATTCATTCGATGCAAATGTAACTTTGTAATCCTATATGTTTATATAGGATTACAAAGTTATTTATGCAGTTGGTGTAACTCGAAAACTGGACCGAAATTGTAAAATATTTTAATTTTTCCTTGATTTATATATTAAACAATAATTGTATTTCAAATTTGAAGTTTCTATGTCTGCTAGAAGTGCCTCAGAGTTTTGATGATCGGTCAGTCAGTGAGTGACAAAATTAAGAAACTTTGACTAGTTATAATTCTTAAAGTACTGGTTCAAATTTAATGAAATTTGAAATATACCGAGTCTATACAATGCCTACTTGGTTAGTACAAACGCAGGCTTCTAGTTTTATCCATAACGAAGTTATAGGGTTTCGGAAATGGCCTGAACTGCTTCGAGAAAAGGATAGTACGGCCGTTCCGCTTTTTTGCTCGACTTGGCGGGGGCACTGCCGTGCCCCCAGATCAAGAACTCATGCTCTTCTTTATATTATTTACATATCAAGTCAAGGCGTAGAATAAATAACTATTCTCTTTCACCAGTATGATTTCAGGATATTAGAAATTTGATTTCGTTTCTCATCTTTCGGAAAATAATGCCAAAAATATATCGTTACACAAGTATCTCAAATATTATTTTTATTTTTATAAAATAAAGGTGACAAGCGAGCACAAAGTCCACCTGATAGTAAGTGAATGCTGTCACCCATAGAAATCTACATTTATCAACAATTTAGAATCATAATGCAGATGCGTTGTCACTCCTGAGGACTAAGATGAAATGCCTCGTTTCCAGTAAAAAGGGTCTCCGGTTCTCTACACTCACCAAAAGAAACACAGCAGCAATAAGCTGCTACACCACGCTGGTATAGCAGTTGCTGCTGTTGTGTTAGAGTGCAGCCCTGCCTCGGTCGAGCTGACCCATTCGCCTTACAATCACAATATAGCTGCAGCGTGGCTCTATCACATAAAAATATTTCTATAAATTTTACAACGCATTTGTTAATTACTCTATCCTTCAGATTATATACTGAATGATATGGTAAGTTTACCCTATCCTTTTTTCTATACTAAAGGGCAGAGTAATTAACACTTGTGTTCTTGGAGCATTAAAATGAATTCAAAAAGCTGGCAAACGCAACTGATACTTATTCGTTTTTTTTTTCACTTTTCCTACAATCCTACCGTAGGCACGAATGGTACACGAAGGCACTCGAGTACGATGAAAGTTTTAACGCCGAATGAATGGGTCTTTTGGCACACGCTCGGTGATCAAAAAGTTTTAATTGTGTCACCTTTTTAAATGTTTTACAACATGATAATAATGACGGTACCATAAATATCCTAATAGTAAATAATGATACGGAGTGCAAAACAAAAGTCTTGGGTTCGAATCCAATATCCGACTATTGTCTTGAAACACCACTATCACAAGTTTTTTAAGCTTATTTGTCTAAAGAGAATATGCCAATACTATTACAGTCTTCTATTTTTTTTATAGAATAAGGGTCACAAATGAGCACACAGTCCACCTGATGGTAAATGGTAGCTGTGGCCCATAGATATCTACATCTACCCTCGTTTGCGAATCAAAATGCAGATGCGTTATCACCCGTGAGGACTAAGGTGGAATGCCCCATTTCCAGTAAAAAGGGCCTCCGGCCACCTGCACTCACCGAGCGAAACGCAGAGGTAAACCTCTACTTCACGCTGGTATTCTGTGAGGTCGTGGTACCACCCCGGTTTGAGCCGGCCCATCCGTGCGACAGCAAAATCTGCCGCGTGGCTCTACCACTGTCAACAACTATTACAGCCTTCTAATGTTGTCTAAAATATCCACTGCTAAACATAACCCTTTACCATAGATTTCCTCACATTTGGCATAGTTGCCACACTTGGCTAGTGGGTTAACAACACAGTGGGTCAAAGATAAGTTTTTATTTGCATTGGTTTAGTACCGTACCGTATTTATCCTAAGTCGATTGCGCACATTCTATACGTAGTATAGCCATGCTGCAGCTATATCAGTAGTATAGTTGTAGCACGAATGGGTCGGCTCGACCGGGGAAGGAGCACGCTATCACAGAATACCAGCGTCAAGTTTTAGAAATAAAATATTTCGGAGTTACGTGAAGTCCGCCCACACGTACTGAACTGGAGGCGCTCTTTAATGGTAAAGAGGCATTCCATCTTAGTCCAACTAGTCTATAGTCTACTGTAAGAATAATAATGTCCTTCAAACCGAATTTCACGGCGGCCAGCCTCAACGGAGACTAGCCATCGGCGCAGGAGAGGATTATTGTGTCTAAATGTATGCGTAAGCACAGCTGCACTCAATATTCCCTCACCCTCATAGTCCAATGGTAATCCGACGTGACCGGAGAGAGATGAGGCGCAGGACCAACGGCTTTACGTGCTTTCCGAGGCACGGCGGTGATACACCGCTAACTTCCTGACTCCGGACTGCTACTGAGAATTTCTTAACAGACAAACCCAGTGACTTCCACATAAAAATGTCAATCTATTAGTGTATATTTTTTATAGTCGTGTTGTTTAAATAATTTAAAATTATAAATTTTGTACCGACTTCAATATAAATTATTAAGAATGACTCAAAAACTATTAGTCAGACCTTGATCAACTTATATATATAATAGCTCGCCAGGCAGGCGTTGTTCTGCCCATACCGACGACCCTCTGTCCTATTAATAAATCCTTAAATACGCAATAAAAAATTTTGAGGGTGATTTATCGGGATCTATCCTGTCTCTCAAGTTGGATTAAAATGCACACAGTGTGCAAAATTTCATTGAAATCAGTTCAGTAGTTTAGGAGTCCATCGCGGACAAAGAACGTAACACGTAATTTTTATTTATAAAGTTGGACCACATGTTAAGCACCAGCTTTCAAATAAAAAATGAATCATTGAAATCGGTTCTCCCAGTAAAAAGTGATGAGTTAACACACATAAAAAGAATAAAAAACAGAGTAGATATGAGTACCGTCTCCTTTTTAAAGTCGGTAGAAAAATGTTAGAAAAATGGTAGAAAA
The DNA here is from genome assembly GCA_033319125.1 of Parnassius glacialis. Classification (NCBI taxonomy): domain Eukaryota; kingdom Metazoa; phylum Arthropoda; class Insecta; order Lepidoptera; family Papilionidae; genus Parnassius; species Parnassius glacialis. Next base: position 37,850,338 of record JAVANC010000012.1, on the reverse strand, counting down.
CCTTACGCACTAAATAAAACGACAAACGTGATATTAACAACAGCTATTACTGCGTTTACATAATTAATTATTTTCTAACACGGCTTAATGAGCGTCTGCTATATTTTAAAAGAGTTTTATAAACGCACGTAACTTTTAAAAGGTTTTTACGTAGCTCGCGTGCGTCTAGCTCACTTTGTAACCTAGCTCACTAAAAAATTAGTTAAAGCTTTGAACTTACTTCAAGGTAGCCAAAGAGAATTCCATGTCGCTTTACAGTTCCGACTCACGGAACCTGTATAACATTTGCCCAGCCTAAACAATAATATGTAGACCATAGCAGCATGGCTCTACCACGTATAATGGCTCTACCACGTATATGTATACGTGGTAGAACCATGCTGCAGCTATATTAGTAGTATAGTTGTAGCATGAATGGATCGGCTCGACCGGGGAAGGACCACGCTCTCACAGAATACCAGCGTCAAATAGCAGCTTAACACTGCTGTGTTTCGTATGGTGAGTGTAGAGAACCGGAGACCCTTTTTACTGGAAACGAGGGTTAGTCCTCACGGGTGGCAACGCATCTGCATTTTGATTCGCAAACGAGGATAAATGTCTATGGGCCATAGCAATCACTTACCATCAGGTGAACTGTGTGCTCGTTTGTCACCTTATACTATAAAAAAATGACTGCGCCAGCACATGCGGATTAAGCAGTTCGGAAGCGCTTTTCATTGAGACTTGAATAAAAATCAATATTTAAGGGTAGCTGAGACGTTTAGCCTAATGCTAGATAGTCTATATTATTCCTCGTTAATCTAACTATCATCTACAAAAAGAATTTTTCAAATCGGACTGGTAGTTCCAGAGATTAACGTATTTAAAGAAACAAAAAAAAACACTTTCGCTTTATTATATTAGGATGAATTCTATCTCATTCTGTACTAGCTTCGCTTTTTCGTTTCATTGGTTTCAAATCACAACGATGCTAAAGAAGTTTTCGCTCCAAAAAATACAACGGTTGTTTTATTAAAAGTCATCGTAAGTTGCCAGGACGACTATTTGGTTATAAAAACGTTTACACATAGACTTTAAATATAATTTATTGCACTGGAAAACAAAGGATGTTTTGAATAAGGAATCGCCAATATGTCTCAAATGAGCCATTACCATTGTTTGCTCTCTCTAGATGAGTTATTGTATATTGTATAAATTATTCTGTTTTTTTTTTATATTATATAAAAAAATTGGACTGGAATAGTGCAGCTATAAATTTAAAGTTGTTTGGCATTAACAACAATTTTATTTGTGATATTGATAATGATAATGCCCTACTTAGTTCATATCGTTTATAAGGCGGTTTGTCTACACAAAAAAAAAATATCAGTTATCTATAGCAATAGGACATTCATCTTCATGAGCTATCACTTTGTTGTAATATTTTAGTTGTAATTAAGTATTATCCAGTTGTCACGCTGAGCTGGTGAATTGACGGCCGCAGTAGATATGTATCTTTAACACTGCGCCCATCTTCGGTCTGGTTATGCTAGGTAGTGCAGGTGGCTCAAGACCGTGATTTGTGACATTTTTATATAGAATAAGGGTAACAAACGAGCACATGGTCCACCTAACCAGTGGCCCATAGACACATGCCAACACAGATGCATTGTTCCCCTGAGGACTAAGTAAATAATCAAAGAAACAATTGGTCGGTTTTTAATGACGCAGCATTCAATTATGATCCGTTGATTGATTATAAAAATCACAGGTTAGTTGTTATCGGACTGATGGACAAGGCGTGTCGATTTTGCAGCGCTATAAAATGGAAAGATGAGACCGCAGGCATGTGCTGTTCCAATGGCAAAGTGTCTATTCCGTTACTTGGGGAACCAGAAGAACCTTTGAAAACTCTCTTTTATATGATGCTAATGAGTCACGGCGCTTTTTAAATAGGATCCGGAAATATAACTCATGTTTTCAAATGACGTCCTTCGGAGTTGACCGGGAAATAATAATGCCGGGATTTTTGCCTACATTTACGGTGCAAGGTCAAGTTTATCATAGAATAGGTTCACTTTTTCCAGCTGAAAACGAACAGCATAAATTTTTACAAGTATATTTTATGTGTGACGAAGAAATTGAGGTAGACCGTCGCTGCCAATTTATCCAGGGAGTTGAGAGAGACACAGTGTTCAAAATTCAAAGATTCTTGCATGAACGTAACATTTTAGTCAAAACATTTAAAACTGCTTTAGAAAACCTACCTGAAGAGGATTATAAAGTCGTCATTCACGCAGATCGGACCCCTCGAGGAGAGCATGAAAGGCGCTACAATGCACTTTTGATAAACGAAATAGCAGCCGTAATTAGTGGTGATCAATTTTCTTCACGAGACATTGTCTTGCGAGCACGTGATGATGCGTTGCAACGGGTAGCCGATACACACAAGTTTTATGACGCTCTGCAAAGATTTATTGCAAAGGACAAGAGGGTTGTCATTTTTAAATTCCACTCATTAACCTGGTCACAAAGGAGCCTACTCCGAACAAAAAAGTATCATGTATGGATTTTTATGCGTATCATATGATGTTGCGAGAAAATGATTTTAACCTCTTAGACCGGTGTAGACAATTATTTCATCAATTTTTGCTAGACATGTATGTGAAGGTAGAAAGTGAACGTCTCCGTTATAAATCTTTAAATCAAAAAAAGCTGCGCGTTGAGAATTATATACATTTACGAGATGCAATTTCTAACGACGCCAATGTAAACCCCAGAGATTGAGGTAAAATGGTAATTCTGCCCTCATCATTCGTTAACAGTCCCCGCTACCTACATGAGTACACACAAGACGCATTCGCCTATGTACGAACTTACGGAAGACCTGATCTTTTTGTTACTTTTACTTGCAATCCCACATGGAAAGAAATAACCGAGGAGCTAATGCCGGGCCAAAAAAGTACTGACAGACACGATTTAGTTGCTAGAGTATTTAGATTAAACGTACAAAAATTAATATATGTAATTAACAAAGGGAAAATTTTTGGAGAGGTGCAGTGCTTCATGTTTTCAATTGAATGGCAAAAAAGAGGATTACCGCATGCCTACATTCTAATATGGCTTAAAGAGAAGTTGCGGCCCAGCCAAATATACGACATAATAAGCGCCGAGATTCCGGAACCTGAGCAAGATAAAGAATTGTATGATACTGTTACGAGCTTGGGGTTCGAGACAATTACAAACTGCCGATTTAATTACCAAAATTGACTGTTTAATCACACAACACTAATTACAACTTAAAATCACACTAATAATAAAACACAGTTCGCCGATATTTCGCTTCGAAGTATTCTATTGTATCGCCAATTCAATACTGCCCCGGTCGTGGTCTATACCGGCCTTATATAGGGCCTCAGATAGTTTCCAGAACCTTCTACTGTAGCGACATCTAGAATGTTCGAGTACATATCGGTCCCGACATTTCTGGAAGGATCTCGACTCTCCTAGTTCTGCTACTCGACGCTAGAGGGCGCTAGTGTAACTAGTGTTGCCATGTACAAGGCGCGCAAGACTATTTTTTACTCGACACTAAAGGGCGCTAGTGTAACTAGTGTTGCCATGTACAAGACATTAATAGTGGCGCGTAACAATACCATCGTCCGAAATATGATTCACGGTCCATGTGGAGCACGAAATTCAATATCGCCATGTATGAAAGAAAGAAAATGTACAAAGAAATTCCCTAAACAGCTATTAAAAGAAACAGTGCACAATGACAATGGCTACCCTTTATATAGATGCAGAGCTCCCGAATATAGTGGCAGGAAATTTACAATCAAATCTCGCTCTGGAGCGTTCGAAATCTTAGATAACAGCTGGATTGTCCCGTATTCGCCCATTCTATGTAAAATGTTTAATGCCCACATTAATGTAGAAGCATGTAGCTCTGTCCGCGCAATCAAGTATATCTGTAAGTACATAAATAAAGGAAGCGACCAAGCAATATTTAATCTCAGGAGTGAAGGTGAGACAAATCCCGTTAATGAAGTACAGACCTTTCAAGCAGAGCGTTATGTCAGCAGTAATGAGGTAGTGTGGCGTCTGCTTGGCTTCCCTTTACACGAAAGACACTCAATAGTTACTCACCTTGCTGTGCACTTAGAAAATGGAGAGCGTGTATATTTCACCGAAAGAAATTTCCAAGAAATAATTGCATCACCGCCAAAAACTACACTAACAGCCTTTTTTCAACTTTGTCAAACCGACCCCTTTGCAAAAACGTTGTTATATTCTGAAGTCCCCCGCTATTATACTTGTAACACATTTAGGAAGGAGTGGAAACGCCGTATTCAAGATACAATGAACACATTTATAATGAAGCACTTGGAAAAATTGATGATAAAGTAATGGCAATGGTAGGCAAAAAATTAAGCGACTTTGGAATGATAAGCCCTCAACGAACAACCGAAAATGAACTAAGTGATGAAATTATACATGAAACAAACTACGATATACCAGCTTTGCAGCAGCAAGTAGCCGAATTTGTACCCCGCTTGCTTCCCGAACAAAAACGAGTTTTTGACAAAGCACTTTTCTTTTTAGATGCCCTTGGAGGAACTGGGAAGACATTTTTGTTAAATTTATTAGTAGCGCAAGTACGGAAAGATAAAAACATTGCTGTGGCCGTAGCTTCCTCCGGTATAGCCGTCACGCTGCTAAGCGGGGGCCGCACTGCACATTCTGTTTTAAAACTCCCTCTAAATCTAGCCCAGGAAAAATCGCCGATCTGCAACTTTAGCAATAATAGTGCACGAGGTATAATGCTTCGACAATGCAAACTTTTAATGTGGGACGAAAGTACAATGTCGCATAAAAAAGCTGTAGAAGCACTAAATCGAACGCTTCAGGATTTGCGCAGCAATACCAATGTAATGGGAGGAATGGTGGTTTTACTGGTGACTTTCGCCAAACTTTACCTGTCATTCAAAAGGGCACACCTGCAGATGAAATTAAAGCATGCCTCAAGTCGTCTATTTTATGGAACAAGGTGACAAAATTCAGTTTAACTACGAATATGAGAGTGCATTTGTTTAATGATATCAATGCTGGAAACTATGCTGACACACTATTAAAAATTGGTGATGGGCGGTTGGAAACGGATGCTGAGGGCTGCGTTAAATTGACGAGAGATTTTTGCAATTTAGTACAGAGTCATTCCGAATTAATTGCGAGCGTTTATTCAGATTTAACAAACAACATGCATGAAGACAAATGGTTATGTGAAAGGGCGATTCTTGCACCAAAACATGAGAACGTTAACAAAATAAATTCAGATATATTAAGCGACGTAGCAGGAGAAATAACAGAGTATTTGTCAGTAGACACAGTTATGGACACAGAACAGAACACTTCATATCCCGTAGAGTTTTTAAATTCTCTAGAGCTGTCAGGTGTGCCCTCACATAAGCTTCAATTAAAATTAGGCATCCCAGTCATGCTAATGCGAAATTTAGATGCTCCTCGGTTATGTAACGTGATAAGGCTGTGTGTGACACATCTTGGACGGAACATAATCGGTGATACAACTTTGACAGGCGTAGGAAAAGGTGAAAATGTTATTATACCACGGATCCCTATAATTCCCACAGATCTTCCTTTTCAATTCAAAAGGTTGCAGTTCCCTATTAAACTCAGTTTTGCAATGACAATTAATAAAGCGCAAGGGCAAACGTTACAGGTAGCGGGGGTCAACTTATAAAAACCGTGCTTCTCTCTTGGTCAGCTGTATGTAGCATGTTCGCGTGTGTCAAATGCCCAGAATCTCCACATTCTTTCCCCGAATGAAGAAACATATAACATTGTGTACAGTAGCGTCTTAAAATAGTGTTCAGTTAATTTTTTTTCCAAATTTCCCACAATCAATTAATCAGATAAAGATAAGAAACAGTGGTAGAGCCACGCGGCAGCTTTTGCTGTCGCACGGATGGGCCGGCTCGAACCGGGGTGTTATCACGACCTCACAGAAAACCAACGTGAAGTAGAGGTTTACCTCTGCGTTTCGTTTGGTGAGTGCAGGTGGCCGGAGGCCCTTTTTACTGGAAATGAGGCATTCCATCTTAGTCCTCACGGATGACAACGCATCTGCATTTTGATTCGCAAATGAGGATAGATGTAGATGTCTATGGGCCACAGCAACCACTTAACATCAGGTGAACTGTGTGCCCGTTTGTCACCCTTATCCTATAAAAAAAAAGATATCCCACAGATCTTCCCTTTCAATTCAAAATTACCTATTTAGCTCAGTTTCTTTTCAATTCCAAATGCTGCACCTCTGACGGACCTATTAAGCTCAGTTTCCTTTCAACTCAACAGGCTGCATCTCTGACGGATCTTTTATTTGGCTCAGTTTCCTTTCAATTCAGAAAACTGCATCTCTGACGAATCAATTTAGCTCAGTTTCTTTTCAAAAGTCTGCATCCCTGGCTGATAATTATGCTCAGTTTCCTTTAATTAAAAAAATATCCCATTTCTGTTTGGTATAAACAGGATATTTTCATTCTTTCCTATACGCTGCGTTTCAAAACATTTAAATAGGCTGACGAATCAATTTTGCTCAGTTTCCTTTTAATGGCTGTATCTCTGACAAATCTATAAAACTCCGTTTTCTTTCAATTCAAAAAGCAATGGATAGTTCATTTCCCAGTGACCATGCGGGCGAAGCCGCGGGTAACAGCTAGTTTACACTATAAACTTCACATTACGTAAGCTACCCGAGTTCGATCCCCACCGGCACCATACAAATTAGTTTTAAACGTGGTAGTGCTATACGGAGCTATTTTATAGTTGTAGCAGAATGGCTCGACACGACCGGGGAAGGTCCACGCTCTAACAGAATACCAACATGAAATAGCAGCTTAATACTGCTGTATTACATATGATAAGAGTGAAGATACGAAGACTCATTTTACTCGAAACGAGGAATTACTTCTTTATCATCAGGAGTCACAATGCCTTATACATTTTAATTATTATACGATGATAGACTTAGGTGTCACAGCGTTCCCTCACCATCAGGTGGAATGTGTGCCCGTTTGTCAGTTTTATTTTTTTAAAGAAATTATTGCAACAAACAGGTTTACCGTTCAACAGTAGAACGTATTATACTTTTACTCCTTACAAAATGTTAACCCGTTTTGTTTGACGCGTTCGAAACCCAGAACAATTTATTTTTAAGAACACACACTAAAGAAAATCTTATCATATACTGATGTGAGCAAAAGATAGCTTTGATATGATTCGTTGGTAGGTCGATTCCATTATATTCGTTACCCGACCGATGCTAACTAGGTCAGACGCTGATAAGAAATCTATATAGTAAATATTTGTTTTAACAATCACGTGGCTCAGTGAATAACGCTTAAAATGCTAGCTTATTCCAAGGTTCACACTTTATAAAAATCTTATAGCTTATATCAAAGTTCGCTCTGCTAGCTATGGAGAGGGCTATGCTCGGAGTTTCTCTGTGTGATAAACTTAGAAATGAGGATATCCGCAGTAGAACCAGAATAACCGACATAGCCCAACGGATTAGTAAGATGAAGTGGCAATGGGCCGGCCATATAGCTCGAAGAACCGACAACCGATGAGGAAGAAAGGTTCTGGAGTGTCAGCCTCGTACCGGCAGGTGAAGTGTAGGGCGACCCCCCACTAGATGGAGTTACGACCTGGTAAGACATGCAGGTGGCTTAGGACCGTGCTTTGTGGGCTTCCTTGGGAGAGGCCTATGTTCAGCAGTGGACTTATGAAGGGCTGAAATGATGATGATAAATGATGATATCCAAGGGTAAATACCAATAGTAAAACAATATTCAACTCTTCTCCCAGTTTAATTTTGTTTATAGAAGCGTCAGTGACAAACGAACCCGCAGTATCTACTTACTATAGTAAGTAGATGGACCATCGATACGCAGATAGTTGTCACCTCTGAGGATAAAGATGGATCATTTCGTTACCAATAACGAGATTAAACTTTAAAAAAAATTAAAAATCGATTTTAAGGACTAAAAAGAATATATGGTTGGCATGGTAAAGTTTTATTATTCATATGTCGTGCAGATGCGTTTACAAATCAATAAGTTCCACCATTTGATCTTGACCATATTTATATAGGATCACCCTTGAGGATCTCCCTTCCTAGCAATAAAAGAATAATTCGGTCGCCATTTAATTAAACCAAAGATTGATTCAGTCTACTATCATAATTTTGCTGCAGAGTGAGATAGCGAACGATGAAGACAAAGTGTACTTTCAACGGGAGAGCATTTACAGACTATGAAGAAGAAACAATTTCAAAGGAGTTTCCATTCAAAAACTACTTTCAAAGACCTATACAAGTACTTCAGACACAACTACCGGAACAAACTTGTGTATGAAGTCGAGTCTTTGCTGAACAAAGTCTCGGATTGGGGACGACTAAATCTAATCCAGTTTAATCCTCAGAAGACACAAGTTTGTGCGTTTACCGCTTAAAAGAACCCCTTTGTCGTATCTCCTCAGTTTCAAGGCACTCCCCTTCTTGCCTCAGCCAGTATCGGTATCCTCGGAGTCGACATATCGAGTGACGTGCAGTTTCGTGGTCATTTGGAAGAGAAGGCCAAATTGGCCTCTAAGAAGCTTGGCGTGCTCAGCAGAGCGGGACGGTATTTCATACCGGCACACCACCTGCAACTTTACAAGGCGCAGGTTCGGCCTCACATGGAATACTGTTCTCATTTCTGGGCAGGGGCTCTCCAGTGCCAGCTCCTTCCACTTGACCGCATCCAGCGCAGAGCGGCTCGAATCTTCGACGACCGAGTCCTTTCCGATCGGATTGATTCATTGGCACTGCGAAGAGATGTTGCATCCCTTTGCATTTTCTTTCGCATCTACCACGGGGAGTGCTCTGAGGAATTGTTTGGATTAATCCCAGCCGCCAAATTTCACGAACGCACATCGCGACTAAACTCCCGATACAATCCACACCGTCTGGATGATTGGCGGTCCACCACTGTGCGATTTAGAAGATGTTTTCTTCCTCGCACGGCTTTCTTGTGGAATCGATTACCATCAGCGATTTTTCCGGACCGATACCACTTAGGGACCTTCAAGAAAAGAGCCTACTCCTTTTTAAAAGGCCGGCAACGCATCTGCAATTCCCACCCTGGTGTTGCAGTTGTTCATGGGCGGCGGTAGGCACTTACCATCAGGTGAGCCGCATGCTCGTTTGCCCCCTCTCCTACAAAAAAAAACCTATACAAAATTGATTTCATAGCCTGTAACTCTAAAGTACTTCAGCTAAGAAAACTAGCGAACATTTTGCTAGCAGCTAAAATATTACGTACCGCGCAATACATCGTACTTTGATGCAGTCGAGTATTCGATTTCTTTGAAGCCCGCCGCGTACCATGTTGAACCAGGGAATAAATGTCCAATATTTTATGACATTTTATGCGCACGACGTTTACTGCGAACGATTTGAAAGCTAAATGGCTTTCGCATTACTTTCAATTAGCTCTCAATCATATTTGGAATAAAATTAATTTATACCAGTTTCTCGACCCCACGCTATTACAACAAAGTCTCAGAAATTATACAAGATGTCTCTATTACCAAGTTCAAATATTTGATTAAACAAAAGCTGTATAAAAAGGGTTATTATAATATAAATGAATACATGGTTGATAATAATCCCTGAGAATGAGTTATGAGTTATGAATTATTGTATAATTTACTTTGAAAAAAAAGTCCCGCTGGGTTTCTTGCTGGTTCTTCCCAAGATAGAGGTTTTTTTTTCCTTAGCAAAAGTAAAAAAATGCCTTTCAATAAGAATTACTTGTAATTCTTATTGAATTTTATTCATTATTCGTTAAAAAATGTGGTACAACTCATATCTAAATCGTGACCGCAATAAATTCAGAGCGATAAATCGATGTTTATGGTAATTTCGTTCCGATGCATACCTCTATTGTACAGAGAGAAATATATTCACGTATTAGATTCCACTTCCTCTAGGATCGAATATTGACATATCTAGGGACCCAATACGAGACGTGTGTGTATGGTGTTGGCAGTTTTAAATTTATGTTTTGTTCTAAGACTGTTCTATATTTGTTTCTTATATTGCAAATTATAATTATATTAATACAAAATTTATGCAAATCATTAGAGCCGTTTCCGAGTAACCAATAGCTTATAAAAAAACATATGTTCAGTTTTTTTTATTGAAACAAAATCTACAGCTTGTACATTCACCAATATATATAAACGAGAGAACATTTTATGTTATACGAGTAGCCTTTATAAATTTAAATTTTTTTGCAAAAATTTTAATTTTTGTACGCATTACTTTTTACATATTTTGCATACGATTTACTTTACCTACGTCGATGTTGTAAGTATTGTTTGTATTTACCGCGTTTAATTTACTATATTAATTCCCGACGTTTCGGGTGCTTTACAGCAACCGATGGTCACGGGGGGACTGAGATGTTTGACGTCGCGATGTCACAGTTAGCCCGACTACCTTCAGTTTTTTAATATTAATTTTTGGTTCGATTTACGCTGTAAAGCACCCGAAACTTCGGGAATTAAAATAGTAAATTAAAGGCGATAAAATCCGTAAAAAATAGTTTCATTCAATGTGTAGTGTTCGCGTAAATATAAGAAATCATTAGTATTGTATATTGATATTACGAGTACTGTTTACTGTATTGTATATTACTATAAAATATATATGTGACGGGACCCGCACCATTGCACGTGCGGCGCGGTAGTCGTCGGTGCAGTTAGATATAATTCTTGTAAATAACACGTGTTCCGCACACCTGCACCATTGCACCTGCAGGGGCGCTCGTTTTGCTTGTTTAAAACGGACGGCGCGGCCGCCGTTAGGACAGTCTTAGCTCTGACGTGGAACGGTACGCTTGTCGTATTCCGTTACTAGTTTATCCTCGACTCGTTGGATAATTAATTCGTGTTAACGAATTAATTATTATTCCTAACTACAAAATTAGTCTCTGTACTATACTCAATTACCCTTTCTACATATGTATTTAAATAATAAAAATAGACTGACGACCTCTTTGACGACTCTAGTGTTCGTAATTGCGACCACTAATCATGAGGTCTCGGGTTCAAATACCGGGTTGGGCCAAAAAATTTAGTTACTAAGTTTTTCCGTCAATAAATTCTCAGTAGCAGCCCGGAGTCAGGTAGTTGGCGGTGTTTCACCTTCATGTCTCGAAAAGCACGTAAAGCCGTTGGTCCTGCGCCTGATCTCTCTTTTTGTACGTGTCGTTTGCCGTTCCTTCGAATTATGAGAATGAGGGAATAGAAAGTGATGCACTTGAATAGAAAGTGCATCGGACACTATATTCCTGTTCTACGCAGATGGCTAGTTCCGTTGAGTCAGGCCGCCGTGATCGAATTTCGGTTGGAGGACGTTATTCAAAAAGTATTGAATAGTTTATGTAATAATAATCTAACCAAACAGTTTTTGACCAAAAATGTAGTACACATAGCGCAAATGTACGTAACTCCAAAAGCAAAACATTTTATAAGCCTAAAATAATTTATTTTTATCCAACTGTGTAGGGGAACAAAAAATAATTTTAAAAATTTAAATGTAACACATTGCAGGATCCGAACTCGCCCACTTCAACGTTCCACGCTAAATTTCCAATCATATTGCGTGATCAAGTGAAGCTTGTTGCTTTGTGTGTGAAAACACGGAGAGAAAACAATTTTTCCTGGAAAGAGATACATCTAGATCGATTTTCGCCCCCGTAAATCCCCACATTGTACACTTTATCGAAATGGTTTGAGCCGTTTTCGAGAAAGAGATTGCAAACAAAAATATATATTTATTGCTCGTGTAATATAGTTTCAGAACCGTGTATTGGCGATGTAAGAATATCCTCTACCCCATATCGTCCCGTGGGTGTCGTGAGAGTTGACAGAGGGAAACAAATCAAGAAATGGGCAGCAGTATCTTCCTAATAACGACTAAAAATAAGAAACTGCGGTTGCCAACCCGCTTGCCAAGAGTGGCAACTGAGGTAAATATCCCCCCTATGAGGTCATCTATGGGGGAGGCCTATGTTCAGCAGTGGACTTTAACAGACTGTAATGGTAGAGGTGATATAGTTTATGATTAATGCCATTTAATTTTCATATTAATAAAGATTGGTAGGCGTCAACGTTATTTAGAGGTAAACAACAATTAATTGCCTTCCCCGTTTTATAAATATAATATACTAGCTCGCTAGGCAGACGTTGTTCTGTCCTTTCCAACGACCCTTCCTATAAAAATCCTTAAAAACGCAATAAACAATTTTGAGGGTCATTTAGCGGGATAAAAACTATCCTATCTCTCAAGTTGGACTAAAATGCACACAGTATGCAAAATTTCATTGAATATTGAGTTCAGTAGTTTAGGAGTCCATCGCGGACAAACAACGTGACACGTAATTTCTGTATATAAAGATATATATATATATATATATATATAAAGATATATATATATATATATATATATTAATATATTAAAAGTGTATATATATAATATATATGTGTGTGTGTGTGTGTGTGTGTGTGTGTGTGTGTGTGTATATATTTACATATGTGTGTTTTTATGTATACTGTATTTATATAATGCAATTAGGTAGTTTTGTATAGTGTAATCTATTTATTATAGCTGAATTATTTCTATTTACAACTTATGATTTATTATTGTCCTTAACTTGCACCTGCCAACATCTTTATTTATTCCATTTTTCGTCGGGTTGACTGGTAGAGAATGCCATTTGGCATTAAGTCCGCCCTTTGTAACCCCTAGTTGGTAAGTTGCAATAAAGGATAAATAAATATATATTATCTTTTTAAGTTGAGTGTTGCAGAATAAGCATGTGAGAAAATTGAATGTGGTCATAAACGTACGTCAAATGTTAGAGGTGATTCTGAATGATAGAGTGAGAAATTCTGGTAAGAGAATAGGGGGGCATGCAGGAAGATGTTGTAACCAGAATCAAGAAAAGAGTGCTTCGGAGATTTGGGCGCAAAGAAAGCGTGAATGAGTAAAGAGTGACAAAGCAAATTGATGCCACAGTAGTGAGTGGCGAACTTAGCGATATATTGAAGCCTAGCTGTTCCCCGCGACTTCGCTCGCGTGTAATTTAGGATTTTAATGGTTTTGCGCGGAAACCTAATACTTATTGTAAAATTAAAGTAGCCTAAGTTATGAGATCAGCTATCTGCCAGTGAAAGTCCCGTCAAAATCGATCCAGCCGTTTCGGAGATTAGCCGGAACTAACAGATAGTTTGTATTTTAGACAAAATTGTATTTTTGTTATAATTACTGTATATACTTTCATATGCACTTAGTGAAAAGCTGTAATTTTGACATTATATATATATATATATGTGTGTGTGTGTGTGTGTGTGTGTGTGTATATTGTACATTTGTATATGTTTTTGTATATTTTATGCAGCTATATTATGATTGTAGATAGATAGATAGATAGATAACACTTTATTGTACGCCAAAAAATAACAAAAATATAAACCAGAAATGAAAAAAAGAAATGTGGTACAATGGGCGGTCTTATCGCTAAGAGCGATCTCTTCCAGACAACCTTTGGATGGACACCATTGCAAGAAAACAATAAAAACGTGTGTGGATTGCTAACAAAATAACATTATTTTGTCAGCAAACCACAGTGTTGTAGCAGGAATGGATCGGCTCGACCGGGGAAGGACCAAGCTCTCACAAAATACCAGTGTAAAATAGCAGCTTAACGTTGTTGTGTTTCGTATGGTGAGTGTAGAGAACCGGAGACCCTTTTTACTGGAAACGAGGCATTCCATCTTAGTCCTCACGGGTGACAACGCATCTGCATTTTGATTCGTAATCGAAGATAGATGTAGATGTATATGGGCCACAGCAACCACTTACCATCAGATGGACTGTGTGCTCGTTTGTCACCCTTATCCTATAAAAAAATGTATGTTGTACATTTGTATATGTATGTTGTATAGGGTAGAGTGTACCTTAAACCGACGAGCGCATATGTGTAGATAAATGGATGTGAACGAATCGAAAGAGGTGTGACAAGATTATGCCAACTGGAAGTCCATAATCTAAGCTGCTCCTCTGGGTAAGAGGCCAGAAAAGGTTTATGTTATGATATGTTATTTTTTTTATTCAACATATAATCAGGTTGTATGAGGAAGCTTATGGACGGTCAGTTATCTATGTAGAAGGTTAAGGAGTTTCGCTACAACTGCAGTGGTTGCCCTGCTACTTCTAAACGTAAACATACGAAAGATTGGTATATACTACGACTTTGCCAGTAATGGATCTGAGAACTGGACCTTCACTGCGGGACGTATGTGGAAGCTCAAATTCGCCAGCGAGCTATGGAGAGTGCTATGCTCGTTTTTCTCGGCGCAATAGACTTAGTAATGAGGATATCTGCCACAGAACCAGAGTAACTGATATAGCTTAATGGATTAGGAAGCTGAACTGACAATGGACGGGCTATATAACTCGTGTTACGGCCTACGGCTGCTTCTACAAAGATTCAATCTTCGGGGCCCATCGGCGAATATTCAACGAATAGACGCAGGTCGGGCCTCGATATGGCCGCGTGGAATTTCCTATCACAATAACCTATATGGGAGCAAACTAGAAAGCAAAAGTACTTACCTGTATCAGGAGTCAACTTCGCTCCAAGGCTTGGTCAGACCGTGAGTATGTGTAATGGTAGATAGCGAGTCGTGTACAGTGATGTATGAATGTGTGGGGCCTTGGCAAGCATAGGCGACCAGCAGCGGCCGAGTTCCAGGCTGCTCCAAAATGCTGCATCGCTCCACTTGACTCCGCGTGACACTTGGTACGATCGGGCGATTGGCAAAGTTGAACGTGATTGGGTGCCGTCCTAACATGACCATTTTTGGCCTAAACCACTCGAATAACCAACAACTGATAAATAAGAATGGTTGTTGTGGCCTCGGAAAAACAGAGTCGGTATGCAAAGTGTATGGCGACGCCTCACTAGGTTCAGTGGGGACGTTGTAATACACGGGAGTTCGATTAATACAGGTAGCTCAAGAACGTGTTTTGTGGCGTTACTTGGGACAGGTTTATGTTCAACAGTGGACTTATAAAAGTCTGTTATGATGATGATAATGACGATGATGATTCAACATATCAATTTCTTAAAGAAGTTGCTGACAATTATCCATAACCAATTCCTTTTAGTTCTCCAGGAGTTTTTTCGAGTTCTCTACCGCGTTAAAGTCACGAATAGCTACTTGACTGCACTGCTAGTTTTTCCAATAATCTTTTGCTATTCGTACACTCCGCTCGTTAATTAAATTTTCATTGATATTAATTTTACATTTGCATTCGTTTAAAAGACTAGGTTTCGTTGGATTTTAAAAGTTTAAATTATAAAGCAGATTATTATTATAAAACGATTTCGATGACGATTAATCGTGTAATCAGCCAATTATGAATGAATGAATGAATGAATGAATGAATATACTTTTATTGTACACCACGAACAAATATACAAATGTCATAACAAAAATCACATTATAATATGTACAATTTGGCGGCCTTATCGCTACATAGCGATCTCTTCCAGGCAACCAAAGGTGTAAAGTAATACAAACAATGAATCGGTAGGTGGTAGGTGGTGCAATATAAATATACAAATAATAAATGCAAAAAAAAAGATATAAATAACTAAGTAATACATGAAATAATATAAATTACTAACACATAATAAAAGATAAAGTAAAACATATAATATATACATATACATACACATATACACATATACATACATACATATATAAATATACATATACATACATATACACATATATATAAACATATATACATAAATAAACACACAACACATATATATCAATATACATGTATATACAAAATCCCTCAAACAATAATATAAAGCTGATAGATATAATAAATACAACATAATCACACAGTCTATCCTAACGGTGTCCGAACGATTGAGACAAGTAATGCTCTTTAAGTAATCGCTTAAAGATAACAATAGTTTGTGCCTCACGTGTATGCAAAGGTAGGGCATTCCAGAGTTTAATAGACTGGACAGTAAAAGATTTATTAAAAAATGATGTATTGTGAGTTGGTACACTTAAAATGAATTTTCTAGAAGAGCGTAAAGGTTCCCCCGGAAGCCCCACAAAATTAAACTTCTCCTTTAGATAGGGAGGAGTAGAAGGGTGAAATAATACACAGTACAGAATCGAAAGTATATGCATGTTCCGGCGAAGTCGGATAGGTAACCACTTGAGACGTGAGCGAAATTGGGAAATATGGTCAAATTTGCGCAATCCAAATATGAACCGAATACTAGTATTTTGAAGTATCTCAAGCTTATTTATCTGGTCCTCAGTTATGTCTACATAGCTTGCGTCAGCATAGTCGAGAATTGGAAGGAGAAGAGACTGTGCGAGCATAATTTTTGTAGGAATGGGAAGAAATGATCGAAGGCGACGCAGTGAACAAAGAGCGACAAAAGTTTTCTTACTTACCTCATTCAGTTGGCGTATCCAATTTAAGGAATTATCAATATAAATACCAAGATTTTTGACATTGTCAAAGTAAGGGATAACAACTCCATCGAATACGATAGGTGGTACAGAGAACCAGTCAATTCTTAAGATAAAGCTCTGGCTACCAATAATGATAGCCTGAGACTTTTTAGGATTGACATTTAGGCCATATGATTTACTCCACTCGTGAATAAAATTTAGATCCTTATTTAATGTAGCGATTGCATTCGGCAAATTCTCAAGAGTTGACTGGTTGTAAATCTGGACATCATCCGCATACATGTGGTAACGAGACGATATTTTATGAGTGATTGAATTAATGAAAATGGAAAAGAGTAAAGGTGACAACACGCTGCCCTGCGGCACGCCTGCAGTAATATCACACCAAGATGAGTGAGTTTCATCGACACGAATACACTGCCGGCGGTCACAGAGATAACTTTGAAACCAGTCAATTACTGGTGGAGATATGTTAAGGGAACACAACAGACTCAACAGTATATCGAAGTCAACAGTATTGAACGCATTACTGAAATCCAGCAAGGTCATGACTGTGAGTTGTTTATTATCCATACCCCACCATATGTCATCAGTAACTTTGATTAAGGCAGTAGCCGTACTATGACCAGGACGGAAACCGGATTGTAAGGAATTCAATAAATTGTGCTTATTAAGGAAAAGGGTAAGCTGTTGGCAAATAAGTTTTTCAAGGACTTTAGAAAGGAAAGGTAAGATCGAAATGGGACGGAAATCAGAGAGAGGGTATATCGAGAAACTCCCACTTGTTTGTGCAGTATAAAGTTCACTGTAGGTGCCGTACGCGAGAGATTTTGCTGAAGTCATTCAACGAGTGTGGTCATTCTACTAGTGCCAAGATAGTATCGTGGTTCTATTCGTTGTTGTCATTCTTCTAGTGCAGGCAAGGAGGATTGGTATTGCTGAGAGGCTGCCCTGTGTAATACTGAGATAAGTAGTGTTGCTGTTGGTTTACATACTTAGATGTTATCATGTAATTACGTACCTCACGTTACATTGGTGTGTGATTGTGGCGGAGACTTGTTACGGTGTGGTCGAACTGTAATTTCACTATACTGAATGTATGGTGCGTTACGTTGTCTTATTACCGATAATGATCATTTGCGTAAGCAAGAGAGTAAGTTGAACATCCGCTCTCACACTTTTACTATTTTTAACAATTAACACTATCCTGATGTATTTCCGGGATCAAAATTGGAATCCTCTATTGAAAATCTCCGACATATGTTATATTTTACAGAGGAAAAAGCAATCGTATATATAAAAAATAATTTTTGTTCGTTTGTATTTTATGCGCTGCCATACCGTTCATCAGATTACGCTAAAACTTTGTGAACTTATTGCTTGTACTTGCGTGAAGGTTATAGGCATATTAAAATTAACTTACAATAAGTGGCGCAGGTATTGTACCAACAAATTTATTTTCAAGTTATATATCATTTAACTTCAATTAATATATTATATGTATAAACAGTAAATCTTTTCCAAATTTAACACGATTATTCGATTTTTTTTTTCACAAACGGCAATGAAAGTATTCTTGATATAGCCAGACATGAGAAACCCTATCACATGCTCAAGTGAACAAGCAACTGGGCAGAAAATGTCTATACACGTTTGTAGTCTACCATTTCTATAATAAGTGCTGAGTATACCTAGTCTGTGTGTATTTGATAGGGTTATATAATGAAATTACTTATAACGATTATTATTTACTACTAGCTGTTCCCCGCGAGTTCATCCGCGTAGAATTTATTACGATTGGATTTCATGGGTGTTAGCTATTTGCGCGGAACCCTAATTATTTTTCAAAAATTAAAGTAGCATTATTACTCCATAAAACATCAGCTATCTACCAGGGAAAGTCCCGTTAAAATCGGTCTAGCCGTTTCGGGGAATAACCGGAACAAAGAGACAGATAGATAAATAGGGAGACAGACAAACATTTTAAAATTGTTATTTTGTTATCAGTAGCGTATGTACTTTCATATGCATTTAGTAAAAAACTGTTATTTTGACATGACAAACAGATACTTAAATTTTATTTATTTGTATGGATTTGAGTTTGAACAGTCTTCTTTTGTTTTCTTTTTTTTATAACGTTCCCTCACACTAGGATTTTCTCCTGTATCGTGGGTCATTACACGGCAGGGCAGTTTACATACGTAAATGTCACAAGGACAAACATCCAGACCCGGAACATTTATTTGTAGGCCATACAAATAATTTTTCACTGCGGGATTCGAACCCGCGACCCTAAACGCTGTAACTCATTGCTCAGCAACAGCGCCACAGAGCTGTCTCACTCTACTCTACTTCAAATCTAGTAAATTACCAACTTACTCGACTTTATGCGAACGAAGTCGCAGTAACGGCTGGTATAATATAAAACAATTGTTTAAAATTGTACAATATAGTCAATTCCATATAGTAGACACAGAAACAGAAACAGAAACTTTTTTATTCAATATAGATTATAAATAATGCTTATTGAAAGTCACTCCTTTGTATAATTACCACAGGTTCGAAAAAAAAACCTCTGTCCTGGGAAGAACCAGCAAGAAACCCAGCGGGACTTTTTTTTTTAATAACAGCTTACAATCATGTATGTTACACAAATTAACAACACAACAAATTAGAAATAGCTTGGTAGCGATCACCTCATTTCCAGGGGTTATTATCATCTATAAATTCTTTAATACTATAATAACCCTTTTTATACAAACTTAGTTTAATGAAGTTTTTGAACTTTGAGCAGGTCAAATTTTGTATATTTTCTGGAATTTTGTTGTAAAAGAGTATACATCGCCCCAAGAATGAATTACTGACTCGATGGAGTCGAGTAACCGGTACTACTAGCTTGTGTCTGTTCCTAGTATTTACAGAATGAATATCACTTATTTTTGTAAAACTACTTTTATTCTTGTGTACGTACATTACATTTTCATAAATGTATTGAGAGGCCAAAGTTAATATATTAATTTCCTTAAATTTTTGTCGCAGCGACTCTTTAGGCTTTAAATCATAAATTGCTCTTATGGCCCTCTTCTGTAAAACAAATATAATTTCAGTGTCAGCTGCGTGTCCCTATAGCAAAATACCATACGACATTATGCTATGGAAATAGCTAAAGTAAACTAGTCTAGCTGTTTCAACACTAGTTAGACTTCTAATCTTTTTTACGGCATATGCTGCAGAACTAAGTCTGCTTGCTAGTTTTGATATATGGGGGCTCCATTGAAGCTTCGCGTCTAGTGTGATTCCAAGAAAAATGGTGGTATCTACAAGACTCAGTTTCTCCCCATTTAAAATTACATTAGTATTTAATTGTTTGACATTTGGAGTCATAAATTTCATACATTTCGTTTTAGTGCCTTAATACACATATAGCCAGTAAAGCTTGCAGCAGTACTCGAATAGGGAATTTAAACCATCGACCTTTTAAGTATCGTAATCCGTTAAAAATATCCATTGCGCTACTGTCGCTTTTCTTTTTCAAACGACTTAAAAAAAGGAAGAGGTTCTCAATTCGTCGGCATCTTTTTTTATGTATGTTCACCGACTCAAAGACGCCTGAACCAATTTGAAAAATTGTTTTTTGTTTTTTTTCAAAGGCTGTTTTTTTTTCAAAGGCTATACTATAAGTAATAATAATACTGCTAATACTAAGATATTTAAATTTTATCGAAATCTGTCGAGGGTATTAAAAAAACAACAATAAATTATATTCATATTAAAGTCGTTTGTACAAAGTTTTAAATTTACCACTTGTATGAAATACAATTAGTGCCTTGGTCCAGAGTCTAAATATTCGCTATAAATTTCTAAGTCCACGAGAAACCCAAATTCAATCCCAGCGGCACAATAAAATTATTAAGTGTAATTTTTAGTGCCATCACATGCTCGGCCGTGACAAAAAATACACCTGCTGTCAAATAAATTATTTCAAAGTCAGTAAGTCCAACAAAACGTAGTAGAGCATCGTCGCTGACCGACTGATTAACCTCTTACAAACGGAGGAGAGGCGTATGAGCAGCTGTGGCCCGTATTTGACCTAACTTTACTTTACTTTATTAGGAGTATAGTTGTAGCACGAATTGGTCAGCTCGAAGGACCACGCTCTCACAAAATATTGGACTGTGTGCGTGTTGGTCACCCTATCATATAAAAAAACTTACACTTCTGTGTTCCAATCTGAAGAATACAAAGAACTATAATAATTACAAGATGTGAGACATTTTATCTTCGTCCTCAGAAAAGTTACAGCCTATATACGTCCCACTGCTGGGCACAGGCCTTATCTCATTTCTGAGAGGGTCTTAGGGCAAGGAAATGTCTGCCGCGCTGCCCGAATGCGTGATGGCGAACTTCACATTTTTTTTATAGGAACGAGTGACAAACGAGCACACAGTCCACCTGATGGTAAGTGGTTGCTGTGGCCCATAGACATCTACATTTATCCTCATTTGCGAATCAAAATGCAGATTCGCTGTCACCCGTGAGGACGAAGATGGAATGCCTCTTTTCCAGTAAAAAGGGTATCCGGTTCTCTACACTTACCATTCGAAACACAGCAGCGTTAAGCTGCTATTTTACGCTGGTATTCTGTGAGAGCGTGGTCCTTCCCCGGTCGAGCCGACCCATTCGTGCTACAACTACACTACTAATATAGCTGGAGCATGGCTCTACCACGTATAAAGTCACATGTCTTCGAAATATTTTTTTCTTATTTAACTTAACTTAATTTTTTTCAGACCTGCAGAATTCCTTACAATGTTCTGTTCTGTTGAGGACGTGGTAAAACGGCATTTTTTACGACACTCAAGTGACAAACGAACTCTAAAGAAGAAACTCCAATCATAGAAGGCTGTGTTGTTTGCCGCAGTGAACATCAGTGTGGTTTACATTAGGTTTTTAATCTGCTTTAAATTTTGTTTTAACGATATGTATACCTGGTTTGCCATGACGCAACTACATGTATTATACTTGTAGCACGAATGGGTCGGCTCGACCGGGGAAGGACCACGCTCTCTCAGAATACCAGCGTAAAATAGCAGCTTCACACTGCTGTGTTTCGTATGTTGAGTGTCGAGAACCGGAGACACTTTTTACTGGAAACAAGACATACCATCTCTATCTTCAGGGGTGACAACTCATCTGGATTTTGATTCTTAATTGAGGATTCCTAATTGAATACCAAGATAGATGTAGATGTCTATGAGTCACAGTATTCAATTACCATCAGGTGGACTGTGTGCTCGTTTGTCACCCTGTTTCTATAAAAAATAATTATATAAATTAAGAATAACTCAAAAACTATAGGTCAAACCTTGATCAAATTTATATGGGATTACATGAGAAGCACCAACTTTCAAATGAATAAAGAATCGTCGCAATCGGTTAACCCAGAAAAAAGTTATGAGGTAACACACATTAAAAAAACATACAGTCGAATTGAGTACCGTCTCCTTTTCTGCCGACTTCCAAAAACGAGACGGTACTCAATATTTAAGTCGGCTGTACAAAATTTTTAATTTTAAATTATTGAAGTCAGTAGAAAATAAGTCGTCACGTCTTATGTTCCTCCGACAGAATATCAGCACTGAGGTAACTCTCTTACTGTAGAATTATGTTTAATCGGTGGCCTTCATGTTGCTGCAATTCTACTTTTTTTTTAAATATTTCCTTACGTTTTATCTTTTTTGTAAAATAAGTTTCAGCTGTGAATATGTTGTTTCTTTCTTTAAGTGAACTCAATGTCGCCCTACCCTAAACATCTAAAGCGGCAGGATTTTAATGGCATTTCACGTAGTAGACTTTGGCGACACCCGAGGGACGAGTTGCGATGATGGATAGTCCTGCGCTGCCACTATATGACAAATT
This sequence comes from Parnassius glacialis, assembly GCA_033319125.1. Classification (NCBI taxonomy): domain Eukaryota; kingdom Metazoa; phylum Arthropoda; class Insecta; order Lepidoptera; family Papilionidae; genus Parnassius; species Parnassius glacialis. Next base: position 37,827,796 of record JAVANC010000012.1, on the reverse strand, counting down.
TTCACTTAGTGATAAAAAGTAAGTAATAACATTTTCACTTAGTGAAAAGTGGTTACGGGTCAAAGGGAGTTTTTTGTACGTGGTGAATTATTTTGCCGTGTAATGCCAGTGTAAATGTATCCACTACCACATATCATACCGTTTAAGGAGGAGATGGGCGGCAGCATCATCTAAGTAGCAACTATAAAAAAAACTACGGTTGCAAACTCGCCCGCCAAGCGTTGCAACTATGCCGTATATCCTTAATGAAACAGTCTACGAGGAAGTTCTTTGTTCAGTAGTGACTTTTTAACAGGATGTAACATGTGGTGACAGAATTACTAGTGGATACCTCTCGTTCTCACAGTGGTGTCTGCCAGACTCCTAACGACTAAACCTAATGGTTTTCTGTTATGCGGTCTCGCAAAATTGTGTTTAAAAATGATTTAATACTGGTGAATTAATTTAAGGTGAAAGCTCCAGGGTGGCCCGCGAAATTAAATTTTTTTTACATTTATTGCAATTTGCAGGTCAGTGTCAGGGTGTATGTTTAACAAAATATGATTTGCGAGCGTAACGAGTATGTATTTACAGAATTATAATCATTATTGTAGTGTTTGCACAAATACACAAACATACATTTATATAAAAGTCACAGTCTCGAGCGCACCGCGTCAGTTACACGAGAGCCTCGGGCGAGAGTGGACGTATTTAGTTAAGTGCGTGCCGAGCCTGTGTTACACTACAGTGATTAGAGAAGATAGCAGACAATACAAGTGGCGACGAGGAAAAAGATACTCGTAAGTACCTATTTAGTATAAAGATATAATCAAAAATAGGTTAGCAATGTGCACAGAATACATGTACCCTGACGGGAAGAACGAAGACTTCATACAATAAAAATGCCAACAGCTTGCGACACTAGCGCGTCAGTTTTTGATCCATGAACTAACAGATGTGAATGTGTGCGTGTGTATATGTATAATGCGCATCGCCCACCCCCACATTCAATATTCTATTTTTAATCATAATATATTACTATTTCCATTCCAATTTTCGTCGAATGTAGAAATTACATTCTACATTAGTAAAAACTTGGAATGGAAATAGTAATAAATGAATAACATATTGGAAATTTTTAGTATTTAATAACACAAACCTTAAGAGGAAGATTAAAGTTAACAATTAGCTATGCATTGATACATAAGTAAAAAATTGGAATGGAACACGGTTAATAGTTTTTCAGAAATAAAACAATTATTTTCATAGAGATTTAAATATATTATTGACTAGTAATATTATAGACACAGAAATAAACTTGGGCACTCAATTTTAGATGATTATAGACGCATCATTTTCAGTAATCCATTATTATTCGTTAAACATCATCATTAAGTAAAACAACTCTATTAAATCACCATAAATTAAATATTCACTGGCTAGTAACATCACACTTAAGTTATTTTTCTACGAAATATACTAAATCGACATCAGTTTTGAATTTGGCTTAGAAAAGTTAAACAAAACCATTTAATTTGAAAATGATTTGAAACATTCCCGTTTAAAATAATATCTAATTGATGTAGAATGAACTTTGAAACTTCTTCTTTTCTTAATTTTATGAATATGTAATAAATAATAATCTAGTTTACGTTTTTATTTCACAACAGCCATAGATACATTTATATTTTCGGCTACAGAGCTTGTTGCACAGAGTAATCATTTCAATCGGACATAAAAATAATCGGAACGTATAATTTAATTTATACTTTCGTGGATTAAACAACTTTTATTTGTTATGTATATTACAAAATATATAGTTTATAATTTATAAAATAGATAAAATAAATAGATATTTGATAAAATAGATATTAAAATGCAAAAATAAAAGTGCCTAAACTGTAATTGAAATGCAATGCGTAACATGGTTCAATAGTGATTTCTCTGTCTTGCGTATAGCACTGTCTCTGTTTCGCTTATTGTGCCCGACGTTTGCATCGGCTCCATAGAGACTTGACCCCCCATGGCAATGTGCAACTATTGGCATTGCAATTGTAAATTAATTCCTAGAGTACCCGCGGAAAAAAAACCGTGGATTATTAATTATGATTTATTGTTTTAACCCTGTTATGATCATTTTAATAATTTATATAAATTATATGTTCGCATATGACCACGCTTATGGTGTGCAAAATTTATTTTCTTTATGTATTAAAGTTATTTATCATTATAATATTAAAGAATTTATAGATGATAATAGCCCCTGGAAGTGAGGTGATCGCTCCCAAGCTATTTCTAATTTGTTGTGTTGTTAATTTGTGTAACATACATGATTGTAAGCTGTTATTTAAAAAAAAGTCCCGCTGGGTTTCTTGCTGGTTCTTCCCAGGACAGAGTTTTTTTCGAACCAGTGGTAATTATACAAAAGAGTGACTTTCAATAAGTATTATTTATAATCTATATTGAATAAAAAAGTTTGTGTTTCTATAGCAATGATAAAATAATGATTTATTTTAACATAATATGTCTATTAGCACAACTTTTATTTAAAAATATTTTTGATGGAAAAATAGTAGATGTAACTAATCACTCCTCTCGATTCGAACCGAAATAGAATGTCGTTAGCTAAATTTTAGTGGCATTTTACATGTAGGTGTGATATTTATCGCCTTTAATGAAAATACTATTTTACCGCTTTCAGGGCATATATGTCTTACAAAAAATCGTGGACACTTCACGACTTCTGTAAATTGCATAGTAGGTAACTAGTAATACTGTAAATGCACATTATAGGTATTGAATTCACCCAAAGCCTAAATGACACAGCAATGGAAGTAGTCGGTATAACAAATAAACCGAAAGAGAAGGGCGAGTGTTATGGAACATATTACTATCAAGAAATTGAGTTTGGGTATTAAGATACCAACCATTAAATTGATGTTTGGTACTAAGATACCATTATTAAATTGAGTTGGGTACTAAGATACCATCATTAAATTGAGTTGGGTACTAAGATACCATCGTAAAATTGAGTTGGGTATTAAGATACCATCATTAAATTGAGTTGGGTACTAAGATACCATCATTAAATTGAGTTGGGTACTAAGATACCATCATTAAATTGAGTTGGGTACTAAGATACCATCATTAAATTGAGTTGGGTACTAAGATACCATCATTAAATTGAGTTGGGTACTAAGATACCATCATTAAATTGAGTTGGGTACTAAGATACCATCATTAAATTGAGTTGGGTACTAAGATACCATCATTAAATTGAGTTGGGTACTAAGATACCACCATTAAATTGGAAGTTGGGTATTAAGATACCACCATTAAATTGGAAGTTGGGTATTAAGATACCACCATTAAATTGGAAGTTGGGTATTAAGATACCACCATTAAATTGGAAGTTGGGTATTAAGATACCACCATTAAATTGGAAGTTAGGTATTAAGATACCACCATTAAATTGGAAGTTGGGTATTAAGATACCACCATTAAATTGGAAGTTGGGTATTAAGATACCACCATTAAATATAACTTTGGGTACTAAGATACTACCATTAAATTGGACTTTGGGTACTAAGTTACTACCATTAAAATGGACTTTGGGTATTAAAATACCAGCATTAAATTGGAAATAAAAATATAAGAAACTGTTTCAGTTTGCCCCTAAAATAATAATAATAATGATACCGTTGTCAGTTTTAATGTGATAGCACATCTATGGCTATAAGGTGTGAAAAATGGAAAGGGTCTCTACTAATCTATCTGGACGCAGCTGAAGTTACATCAGCACTCAAGTAACGAGCTACACTATTGTATTTTGGTGGCTCTGGGATACAAGAAATATTCTACAATTTAACGGTTGCCAATGTCGAATCATCAGGAACCGATGATGCATTTAAAGTAGCCATAAAAACTCTACGAGTATTTTCAACCTAAACGGAGCAAAGTTTATGAGCGGCATGTTTTTCGATTGCTAAAACATGAAAAAGGAGAAAAATTTGGGAGGTTTTTGATAAGATTACGTCAACAGGCCGAAAAGTGTGCATTCGAAAAGCAAGATGATCATCTCATAGATCAAATTGCGGAAAAGTGTAATTCGAAATTGCGCAAGAACCTTATATCTTACAAAACGTGGGGGAAGGGTTAAAAAGCAAAAAAGTATATGCTTTTAATCAAATGTAAAGACCAGACAAGACATTATTAGCATATAGTAGTAACTCTCCTTTGGCAATAGAGGGTTCATTTGAAACTATACTCGAAGTCGATGGACGAAAGGAACATACAACCATTTACATGATTTCGGGGGTACTAGAGACCTGTTGGGTAAGAACACAGTCCGTTTAGGTGTCTTAAAACTTGGTATCGAGATAAATCAAGTGGAGATTACCGATCCCCATTAAAGAGAAGGTTGCAATCAAAATTAAGGAATCACTAAACAGTGATATAATTGAAGAAGTGCAAGGCACGGCTAAATGGGTTTCACCAATGTTCCAATCATAAAAGAAAATGGTGACTTACGTTTGTGCGTAGATATGAGATGTACGAACGCCGCTATATTGCGAGAAAACCACCCCCTGCCTACTATGGACCATATTTGCCTAAAATGAAGAAAGCTAAATATTTTAACAAATTAGACATAAAACAATGCCTTCCATCAAGCGGAAATTCACTCTGAATCCAGACACATAACGACTTTTATAACCCCCAAAAGATTATATAGATATAAAAGAATAATGCTTGGAATTACCTGTGCTTCCGAGATTTTTCAGAAGATCATTGAAAGGATGCTGATAAACTGTGAAGGTGTCGTCAATTTTATTGGTGCTATCCTGGTATTCGGAAACAGTGAAGAAGAACATGGCGCATGACTAAAGAAAGTTCTACAGGTACTTAGTAAAAACAACGCCGTGCTGAATAGCAATAAATGCATATATAAAACGCAGGATGTGAATTTTCTGGGACACAGGCTTACGCATGAAGGAGTAAACCCTTCAACAAGTATATTGAGAGCATTATGAAATTTAGGGTCCCAAAGACCATAGAAGAACTCCCAAAGTTTTTTAGGACTCTTAAACTACATAAACAAATGGATACCTAACTTGGCTGCCATGACAGAACTTCTGAAGCACCTGCTAAGACAGAAGATGAGCAAAAGGAAGAGCTTGGAAAAACAATGGTCTGGGGAACAAGATAAAGCATTCCAAAAAACTCAAACGGATGCTCACGGAAATACAGATTTTAGGGTATTATGACGTCAGAGATGCAAGACAGGTGATAGCAGATGCTAGCCCTGTCGGACTTGGTGCTGTCCTTGTACAAAATGATACAAATGTCCTTAGAATTATTGCCTATGGTAATCGAACTTTGACAGACTGCAAGCGCAGGTATAGCCAAACGGAAAAAGAGGCACAGCATTAGTTTGGGGGGTCGAACATTAATATTTTTTTATTTGGAAAGCCTTTTGATTTAGTCACTGACCACAAGCCGCTAGAGATATTGTTCGGGTCTAAGTCAAAACCATGTGCGCGGATTGAATGATGGGTACTGAGGCTACAGTCTTATTCATTCAAGGTTGTATACAAGCCAGGAAAACAAATATAGCTGATCCCTTGTCACGATCATGTAACTATCCTGATAACCCATCAAAAGGAAAAGACCAGCATGTGAACCAAATAGTGGAAAATTCTAGACCAGTTGCTATACCAATGAGTACCATTGTAGCATATTCAGAAAAAGACCAAGAGATTTACAAAGTGAAAAAGGTGTCCATCAGAACGACTGGGACGATTCAATTAAGAGTTACAAATTTTTTGAAAACGAGTTGTTTCCACGATAGCATTCTACTTCGTGGAAATAAAATTGTAATACCACAGCAACTCTTCAAGAGTGTATTAGATGCTGCATAGAAGGGTCATCCAGGTATCGTAGCGATGAAGGGACGCTTGAGATCAAAGGTGTGGTGGCCCCGTATCGATAATGACGTAGAACAATTAGTAAAGGCCTGTAAAGTTTGTACATTAGTGGGTTTGCAAAACCCACCTGCACCAATGAAGAGACGAGAGTTGCCTGCAGCTCCATGGATAAATGTCACAATGGATCTAATGGGACCATTGCCAAGTAATGAGTATCTGTTAGTAGTGGTCGACTACTATAGTCGATACAAAGAAGAAAAAAATTACAAAAACATCACAAGCTTACAGATTATTAAAATGGTAAAAGAAATGTTCAGTAGACTTGGTTATCCTATTTCTATCACCGCAGACAATGGCAAGCAGTTCGTTAGTGAAGAGTTTCGATCTTTCTTTAAAGAATGTAACATTAAGTTATTTAGTACTGTACCATATTGGCCTCAAATGATCGGCGAAGTTAAAAGACAAAACAGAGATATTTTGAAACGTCTTCGTATCAGTCAGATCGAGACGAAGGATTTAAAAGAATGTTTGTGGGAGTATCTTCTAATGTATAACAGCACCCCTCCTTACAGTTACCGGGAGGTTACCGTCTGAACTGTTTTTTTAACGAAAAAGTAGGGATAAAATTCCATCAATAGGTGAAATAAATTACAGACAATCATTTAGATTCAGATATCAGGGATAGAGATAAAATACAAAAAAAATCTTGATAAGAAAGAGATGTAGTGTTTGCACAAATACACAAACATACATTTATATAAAAGTCACAGTCTCGAGCGCACCGCGTCAGTTACACGAGAGCCTCGGGCGAGAGTAGACGTGTTTAGTTAAGTGCGTGCCGAGCCTGTGTTACACTACAGTGATTAGAGAAGATAGCAGACAATACAATTATAATCATCAATATAACCCCTTAAGTTCGTATAACTCCTTTGAATGAGTTTTTCTGGAAATAGCCATACATAGGAATTATACGAACATAGACGGACCTGCAAATTGCAAAAAACGTAAGAAAATTTGAATTTCGCGGGTCACCCTGAAGCTTCTACCTTAACTTGTTTTTCAACTCCCGACGTTTCGAGTGCTTAGTAGCACCAGTGGTCACAGGGGTGGGAACCCTCGTAGATTTATACTCGTATTTGATGTGTAGTGTTTGCGTTAATACTCTTATATTCAACATAGATTGATAGGGTTGGGTCAAATGCACAAGGATCTTACTACATCTTTTAAAACAATCATTTTACTATTTAATTTTCGCCTTCTAATGACTGCATATGATAGTCTACTATACTAATATACATGGTATACCCTGTAGAGCTATGTTGCAGCTATATTATAGTTTTGGCTTGGCTCGATCGAGAAAAGACCACGGTCTCACAGAATACCGGCGTAAAATGCTGCTGCATTTAGTATGGTATTGTAGAAAACCGGAGATTCTTTTAATTGAAAATGAGACATTCCATATTCTCAGGGGTGAGAACGTATCTGCATTTTGATTTTTAATCGAGGATAAATGTAGATGTCTATGAGCCACAGCATCCACTTATCATCAGGTGTGCTAGTTTGTCACCAATATTCTATAAAAAATGCACAGGGTTTTTGACATCACAATGTCAGTCACCCTGTAATGCGAAATGAGATAATTAAACGCGGTAAAATCCGTGAAAACTGGTTTCGTTCATAAAAGTATTTTTGTCGATGACTACATTAATAATAATATAATTATAATATAAGAGGCAAGTATCATATTTTTATCACATATAATAAGCCCGTGAATTTTTCCTCAGGCGCCGGAAAACCTTTTCAGTTTAATATATTGGAAGCGAAATATTCCGAACAGTCGATTCCCTTGTAAATCCTACAGCTTTTCACGTTAAAGCTCGGTGAATAAATGTCAAATCGTTCGTAAAATCTTACTGGCCATATTTCACAAAAAAAATGAAAGATTCCTTAGAGAAAAATATTGAAAATTTTACTTCTTTGGCATACAGACATATTTTCTTTGATACAGATTTATTTTTAAGTGACTGTAGCTTCATCGTCGTAGATTCGAATCAGGCCATTGATGTGATTTTATCCAACTTTATAAAAAAGAAGTTCTCAATTTGATAGAATACTTTTTATGTATATTCCGTAATAATTCCTTATGTGGTCCGATTTAAATAATCTCTTTCTTATTAGAAAGGGGGTACCTCAGAGATGGTACTATATATATATATTACTAGCTAGCCAGGCAGACGTTGTGCTGCCCTTTCCAACGACCCTTCCTATAAAAATACTTAAATAGCAATAAAAAATTTTGAGGGTCACTTATCGGGATAAAAACTATCCTCAAGTTGGACCAAAATGCACACAGTGTGCAAAATTTCATTGAAATCAGTTCAGTAGTTTAAGAGTCCATCGCGGACAAACAACGTGACACGTAATTTTTATATATAAAGATTATATACATTTGGTCAAGATCATATGATTCGATTCATGAGAAAATTATCAATCTTCAGGCTAATAATTTTCTGTTTACCAGATGTCGCTAGTTGACACTGAGGTAAAGTTTTTTGTTACACAATGTAAATTAATTGAGAAGCTGGTTTTTAACAAAAGTTTATCAGTTTCTAGAGTATTAAATTAATACACAAAACAATGCGTCAGTGGTTTGCTCTTAAATTTTTTTGCACATTTTTTACTTTTTTCTTAATTTTTCTACTTTTATGAATATCTCTGATTTGGTTTATTTATTTTTAATCTTATTAATACAAAATATAGCTAATAGTGCAGAAAGAAACATTTACCTTTACATTTCCCGAACAAATTAATTTCCCATCTATGAAATCTGTTAAATATTATACCTCACTTTCTAGTGGCGCGGCCCTGGTGACAGAAAAAAAGACTAAAGTCATGGATGCCCTCATTTGCAATGGCTTCGATTTCGATGATTATATTCCTTTTAATTATTTAAAGTTATGTTTTTACTTAATTTTTTTAATCTTGTTTCATTATTTATCCATTTCGTTTATGCCCCACGTAAAATACTGACGACTGGCTGGAGACTGGCGGATTGACAACAATTAGGGAACCACGACTTTCACTGCAACCAGGGCGGCGCCAGTTAGATATGATATGATTTTTTATAGCAGAGGGGGCAAATGAGCATGCGGGTCACCTTATGGAAAATGTCGACCGCCGCCCAAGAGCAACTATAACACCAAGATGCGTTGCCGGCCTGTTAAAAAGGAGTAGGCTCTTTTCTTGAAGGTCCCTAAATCGTATCGGTCCGAAAAAATCGCTGTTGGTAATCGATTCCACGAGGAAATTGTGCGAGGAAGAAAACATCTTCTAAATCGCACAGTGGTGGACCACCAATCATCCAGATGGTGTGTATGATATCGGGAGTTCTGCCGCGATGTGCGTTCGTGAAATTTGGGGGCTGGGATTAATCCGAACAATTCTTTAGAGCACTTCCCGTAGTAAATGTGAAATAAAATGAAAAGGGTTGCAACATCTCTTCGCAGCGCCAATTAATGGAGCCGATCGGAAAGGACTCTGTCGTCAACTATTCGAACCGCTCTGCGCTGGATGCGGTCAAGTAGAAGGAGCTGGCACTGGGGAGCCTCAGCCCATAGATGGGAACATTATTGCATGTGAGGCCGAACCTGCGCCTTGTAAAGTTGCAGGCGGTGTACCGGCATGAAATACTGTCCCGCTCTGCTAAGCACGCCAAGCTTTTTGGAGGCCAATTTGGCCTTCTGTTCCAAGTGACCAAGTAACTGCACATAACTCGATATCTTGACGCTGAGGATTCCGATACTGGCTGAGGCAACAAGGGGAGTGCCTTGAAACTGAGGAGATACGACAAAGGGGTTCTTTTAAGCGGTAAACGCGCAAACTTGTCTTCTGAGGATTAAACTGGACTAGATTTAGTCGCCCGCAATCCGAGACTTTGTTCAGCAAAGACTCGAGTTCAGACACAAGTTTGTTCCGGTATTCAGCCACGTTTTCCCGAGAAATATTGGCACGGCAGGTGTATAGAGCATCACCAGTCCTGTGATCCGAATATCAATGAATGTTACCGATTTGCAACATATCATTGATATGCAGAAGAAACAGCGTTGATGATAGCACGCAGCCTTGTGGAACACCAGCTTGTAGTCGGAGCATGAACCGTCTACAACGACCTTGATGCTCCGATTTGCAAGAAAGCTGGTGATCCAATTGCACAATTCCTCGGGAAGTGCATAGGATGGGAGCTTCAAAAGAGGTGCTTTGTACAAACCCTGATCAAAGGCCTTCACAATGTCTAAACTAACGGCCAATGCCTCCCCCTTGAAGTCTACTGCCTCCGCCCATCTATAAGTCAGGTAGACCAGAAGATCACCAGCTGATCGACCTCGACGAAAACCGTCTTGACGATCAGTAATCAGCTGGTGATCCTCAAGGTACCACATGAGCTGGCAATTTATAATGGATTCGACTATTTTGGAGAACAAGGAGGTGATGGCGATAGGCCTGTAGTTGGATGGGTTTGAGCAGTCGCCTTTTTTAAGGGATCGGGTGGACATGGACGAGTGGTTCCATGATTTCGGGACTATGCCTAGGGAGTAGGAGTACCGGAAAAGGCACGTTAGAACCGGTGCCAACTCTAGACCACACGTCCTCAGCACAATTGGGGCGATTCCGTCAGACCCACTCGACCTGTGGGTGTCCAGAAATAGGAGTGCTTTGCGAACCGAGCGCTGTGAGAACCGCACATCCAGCATGGAGCACTCACACCGCGGGATAGTCAACGGTGTGTTCCCCCCGTCATCAAGAGTCGTCGAGTTCGACGCAAACAGGGACCTAAAACATAGAGTAGCGAACAAATTTGTTTGGAATAGTTTCTCTAGTACGTAGTACATATAACTCAATGTTTGAGGCATTGTTTAGTGTAATATATATACACTAGAAACCAAGAAACATTATAACTAAATCGTTTTTCAATGATGACTGCGTTACTTTTTGCGTAACAAATAAGTTCACCTTCGTCCCAACTAGCGACATCAGGTGAGCGTAAGATTATTAATAGTAATAATTTGATCTTTTCTTGTCCCCTTTTATGACATATTTTATTTGATTTACTCGGGCTTGGATTTTGGTAATCGCACTCGAGTTAAAATGTTTAATGAAAATGCGTAGAAATGTTTATGTGGGCATTTTAATGGTTTTTACACAAATATTCATTCTTTTATAAGCAAGAGAATCACTACATTTTGTTACGTGGTTGCTGAAAGGGACGATTATAGTAATTTTTTTGTTTTGTCGATTGAATGAATGAATTTATTTTCTCTTCACAATGGGTAAACTTAATGCTAAGTATTACAAAATTGTCAGACTGGTACCTAACTTGTGAGAGACTGCTGCCTGATGTAGGTATAAAAACCTGTATTACAGATCACCAGGGCTCCCCCGGGTCTAGACCAACAATCTGAGTAATACAAATCAAAAAAGGAGATTATAATTATGTAAATAAACAAACTAACTACAGCAATAGCAAATTTCAGACATCAATGGGTGTATGTACTATGTATAGAGTTTATTGAACACGTGCAAGTCAGTGCGTGTAGTAATTGATAGAAACATTTCAATAGATTGTGGTATAATATATCTTTCTGGGTAGCAACCTCAAAGGTGCAAGACGTCTGATACTGCAAACTCCAATTCGTTTGTGAAGTGGGACGATTGTTGCAAATCCTTCCTACAACGCGATGTACAGCTGTAATGTCCGAAGGTGTTGAATGAAAAAAGAGACGTGTTTCTCAGTTCAAGACTTTAATTATACACTACACAGCTGTGACCGCAAGGCAAATAATAAAATGTATTCAGATATACTACGAGTTGTAAAATTTCAAATTTTGTACAAACGACTTAAATATGAATATAATTTATGTATTTTTTTTTAAAACACTACCACCGATTTCGATAAAATTTAAATGGGACCATCTCTAAGGTATAGCCTTTGAAACAAAAGAAAAATTTTCCAAATCGTTTCAGGTGTCTTTGAGTAATCCGTGAACATACATAAAAAGAAAAAGGTTCCGATGAATTGAGAACCTCCTCCTTTTTTGAAGTCGTTTGAAAATATATCTAGTAAATATTATTGCGGTTAAAATATAGATTCTTTTAATGTATTATTAGTAATAATATTCACCATCATACATAGGCCTCCCCCAAAGAATGCCACAAATCACGGTCCTGAACCACCTGCATCCATCGACTTCCTGCATGTCTTACCAGGTCGTCACTCCATCTAGTAGAGGGACGCCCTACACTTCGCCCGCCGTTACGAGGCTGCCACTCGAGAACGTTTTTTCCCATCGGTTGTCGGTTCTTCGAGCTACATGGCCGGCCCATTGCCACTTCAGCTTACTAATTCGTTGAGCTATGTCGATTACTCTGGTTCTGCTACGGATATCCTCATTACTAAGTTTATCACGCAGAGAAACCCCAAGCATAGCTCTCTCCATAGCCCGTTGGGTGACCTTGAGCTTCCTCATACGGCCAACAGTGAAGGACCACGTCTCAGATCCATAAGTCATCACTAGCAACACGCACTGGTTGTACAATCTCGTTTTCAAGTTTTGAGGTATACCTGACGAGAAGATGTGTCGTAATTTCCCGAACGCTGCTCAGCCGAGTCGAATCCGTCGAATTTACTCTTGGTCGAAGTCAGTAATATATAAATATAACTTTATTGTATACCATACACAAACATTAGAAAAGTAATGGAAATATACGTCTTAATAAGATGTACAATGGGCGACTTATCGCTTAAAGTGATCTCTTCTAGGCAACCTTTGAATGGGCAGAAACTTAAAACACATGTAATAAAAGTAATATAAAATAATTCTCAATCATAATTCAATGAATATACTATATACTACTAATACGTGTAGTGTAATTTTTTACGTGGTAGAGCCATGCTGCAGCTATATTAGTAGTATAGTTTTAGCACGAATGGGTCGGCTCGACCGGGGAAGGACCACGCTCTCACAGTATACCAGCGTAAAATAGCAGTTTGACTCTGCTGTGTTTCGTATGGTACGTGTAAAGAACCGGAGACCTTTTTTACTGGAAAAGAGGCATTCCAACTTAGTACTCACGGGTGACAACGCATCTGCATTTTGATTCGCAAACGAGGATAAATGTAGATGTTTATGGGCCACAGCAACCACTTACGATCTAGTGGACTGTGTGTGTGTGCTCGTTTGTCATCCTATCGTATACATCTTTATATATAAAAATTACGTGTCACGTTGTTTATCCGCGATGAACTTCTAAACTACTGAACTGATTTCAATGAAATTTGCACACTGTGTGCAGTTTGGTCCAACTTGAGAGATAGGATAGTTTTTTCCCGATAAGTGACACTGTAGTGTTATGGTACTTACATATCATTTTACACTTTATTTTTCCCATTCTGTTTTTGATTTTCTACATTCATATTTTGCATCACCTATATTTCCATAGGATCCTGTAACGTTTTTACACAATAACAAATCATTTTCACTTCGTATTTTCACGCTATCAGCACCGTTTAAATCGCTGTCAATGGAGTCTTACCTTTTTCTATCTTTTATTGAGTTCTCCGTAACTCTGCAATTTCAGGTTTCGTGCGCGCTGCCGCGCTATAGTTTTTCCTATATGAATAATATCTCATTTCTTACTTAAATGTAACTGTTTTTCAATTATATACCTAAAACCAAAAAATTATATTTTTGACAACCATTATTTATATGGTTGTTATGGTAACTTTTATTCAAATTCGTCACTGGTCTGCTGTTCTTATTTGGATATTTCCACATAAATACTCTTTTGCTCTAGGTCATTTACAATAAATTTCCTTTTAATTTAAATAATTTCTCGTTCTCTCTAAAAAGGTATAAAAGCCGAACAATCGGAGAATACAGGGAGTTTCGCTTCAGTTTTCAAACGTGAAGCATCTACTAAAGGCCTTATCCCGGGGCCGCATTGCCCCGGGATCCTTCAAGCCTCCATCTACATTTGAAGTCGTCGGCGTAGTCTACTTCAAGCGCGGGGCCACACTACTCCGGGCGCTACGATTGCTTGCTCCAGGCGCTGAGTGCACCTACTGCCCGCGCTACCTTTGGGCGCTACGACTGCTTGCTCCAGGCGCTGAGTGCACCTACTGCCCGCGCTACCTTTGGGCGCTGCGACTGCTTGCTCCAAGCGCTGAGCGCACCTACTCCAGGCGCTACGTGCGCCGGCTCCGGGCGCTGCGTGTGCCCAGACCATGCGCTGCGTGCCATCACCGCCAAGAAACTACAAGCTCAACGTGTGCCTACTTCTACTCCAAGCGCAGCGTGTGTCACTTCGACCTTTAGGCTCCACTACAACACTATATTCTCCTATTCTCCTATCTTTATTTTTTTAATCTAATTGTAATCTCACTTCATCCATCATCATCATCATATTTCATTTTTTTATAAAATTGTAAATACCTTTTTAAAAATTTAATTTTATTATTTTCTTGTTCTACTTTTGTTGTTTTGTTGTTCTTAGGTTAGGTTCTATTTTTTTTTAAATTGTCGCTTCACGACAACACTCAATATTTTTTATTACGAATTTAAGGATTTTTTTATATGAAGGAATGTATTACATTTAAATATATATATTTAAATGTAATACATATTATAATAAATACATATAATTTATTTACACTGTATGAAATTTGAGTATTATATATACATTAAATAAACGTAGGTTGGCAACTTAAATCCTTTCGACCCATCATATCCCGAGGCTATTTTAAGAGATAAGACCTTTACTAAGCTACAAACTCTTGCCTTAAAGACACCCACGTGGCATTACCGACGCTCGGAATTTATTTTACCCCTGCTGAACGCTTATGTAACGAAAGACTACGTAACGTTACGCAATGCAAAAGTATTTTTATATGTAGTCCACGATAATTGAGAACACATATTTAAAGAAGTCCTGAGTAGTGGCGGTTACGAATATCCAGTACCACATATCTTCCCGTGGGTGTCATAAAAGGCGACAGCAGGAAACTGAAAAGATATGCAGCAGCTTATCTTTATCTTTATCTTTCTGATAAAAGCAAATTACGATTAAAAAATGCCAACCCACTCACCAAACGTAGCAGCTATGGCAATGTACCCTCCATAACGAGAGTTACAAAAAGACGGCGCCCAGTCCCCGGCGGCCCGGCTATTCTTGGCTACAGTGGCGATCATGGTAACGGCAAGACAAAAGGTGCTAAGAATCTCCGGTGGAGGGTTGGTTGCCACCTAAGACGACTCCACCTGGCAACATTCAACCACGCACCCCGAGGACTGACGAGAAGATTCTGGAGCTGGCAAAAGAGATAGACAAGTTGCACTGGGATATTATAGGATACCTCGAATCCAGCAACTTGTTCTATCACCGGGAAGGCGACCATCTGTCCCTAGGAGGTGAAGAAGAATCACCAAAAGTTATTCGCTAAAGGTCTTACAGGTTTACGTACCAACCTCGCCAAATTTCGATGAGGAGGTGGAGAAAATATATGAGAATATATCTAGACCCATGCATTCCTCCAAAACGCACTATACGGTATTAATCGGAGACTTCAACGCAAAACTAGGCACAATAGAGAACGGTGAGCTGAAGATAGGGATATTTGGAACAGGGCAACGGAACCCAAGAGGATAGCAGCGTTCATGGAGAAAAAGGAACTCTTTATGATGAAATCTTTATTTAAAAAGCGGCCCCACAGGAAGTGGACCTGATCGAAACCAGAGGGTTCGAAAAAAAATTATATTTACTTCATTATGATGACGAGACGGTAACTGTTCAGTGATGTCTCAGTGATTGCGTGGGTGAAAACTGGTAGTGATCACTGACTGGTTAGAGGCACACTGAACCTAAACGTTACGTTGGAGAGGCCTTGTCTAATGAAGTCAACGTTCCGTCCTCCTCATGCTCCCATCCAAAATCCCGAAACCTTTCAGCTCGTATTACAAAACCGTTTTCAGTGCCTAGAAGACTGCAATGAAGTGGACGATATGAATGACAAGCTTGTGGAAACTGTCCATGCGGTCAGAGCTAAGTTCTGCAAGACCCGCCGCAGAAGAACACAAGAACTCTCCGATCACACTCTTAGTCTCATGGCTGTTAGACGGGGGATGAAGCTACATTCTTCAACAGATTTGACAGCATACAGGCAACTGAACAGACGTATCTCCAAATGAATGCAGCGGGACTTACCCAACTTTAATACTGCTCGTATTGAAGAAGCCATCGAGCGGAACCAGGGAAAAGTCTTTGCCAGAGATCTGTCAGCCAGAAAGAGCCAACTGTCGAAGCTGAACACCGAATGTGGCAGCATCGTTTCCGGGACACCTGAGATTTTGAGTGAGATTGAGAAGTTCTATGGGAAGCTGTAAACATCTTGATTGGAACCACACATAAGTGTGAGTAATGATCCAAGAGCAAGTCGTAGGACGTCAGTCTGAGCGAAATTAGAATGGCTCTCCAGCACCTAAAAACGGCAAGTCCCCGGACGAAGATGGAATTACAGTGGAGCTTCTGAAAGCGTATGGAAAGCCGTTACTTGAAGCTTTTCAGAAGCACTTTAATTCCGTCCTCCATGGTGGTACTACTCCGGAGGTGTGAAGCGGAAGTGCAGTGATCTAGTTCTTCAATAAAGATTTTGACTCTATTGTCTACGTGCTGTTTTCGATAGTCATTACGAATCGTCTCGCACGCAGACTCGACGACTTCCAGCCTCCCGAACAACTCGGTTTCCGAAAGGGCTTTAGTACCATAGACCACATACCTACGGCAAATTGTACAGAAGATCGGAGAGTACAATCTGCCACTTTGTCTTGCGTATGTGAACTACGAGAAAGCCTTTGATTCAGTCGAAATTTGGACGGTGCTGCAGTCCCTCCAGCGGTGCCAAGTTAACAGTCGGTATATCGAAGTGCGGAAATGGTTGTACAATAGGGCTACGATGGCTACCGGAGTACAGAACCATATTACGAAACCTATCCAACTGCAGAGAGATGTAAGACAGGTTGATGTTATATCCCCAAAACTCTTCACCGCTGCATTGGAAGAGGTTTTCAAGCTACTTGACTGAAAGTATACGGTATTAACGTCAATGGCGAGTACATCACTCACCTTTGATTTGCTGGCAATATAGTCCTTATGGCAGAATCACTGGAGGACATAAGCATTAAGCTCAATGACCTCAAAAACGTCTCTCTGTTGCAGGCGGTGTGCCGGCATGAAATACTGTCCCGCTCTGATGAGCACGCCAAGCTTTACAGAGGCCAATTTGGTCGTCTCTTCCAAGTGACTACGAAACTGCACTACAATCAATATGTCGATGCCGAGGATTCCGATATTGGCTGAGGCAATAAGGGGAGGGTCTTGCAACTGAGGAGATACAACAAGGGTTCGTTTTAGCGGTAAACGCGCAAACTTGTGTCTTCTGGGGATTAAGCTGGGCTAGATTTAGTTGCCCCCAATCCAAGACTTCGTTCCGTAAAGACTCTGCTTCAGATACAAATTTGTACCAGTGCTCGGCGACGTTTTTCCGAGAAATATTGGCACACACAGAGGCGTCGAGAGTAATTCCTGCTTGGAATGCTTAGTGGCATCCCTTGGGAGAGACGGATATTCAGCTATAGTATGAAGTGTAGTAATGATGATGATGAATCCTCTTACACTTACCCGTATATTAATAATGAGTGCCGAATTAAATATCGTAGTAATTATGCCACCGCCACAGAAAGGTCTTTTATAATTATTATAAGGGTGGCAAAAACGCTAGCACTTTTAGCAATATTTTATAGCGTTTCCTAAATCTATGTGCTTAAAGGACCGAACAACTCGGTGCAGATTGGCAGACTCACCGTGTTATTACAAAACGAGGTTCATTGTTAATCTCAAGTTCAAAGTATAGGTTTAGAAGAGTTCTCACACAAAAAGTTTTAATATAATGAAGATTTAAACACTAACCTAAAGAAACACATATCAGGTACATAACATGAATATCACAGTCAAAGTTAAAAGTATTTATTTTAGTTTAGTTTATTTCCTCGCTCAAAGGCTAAGTATAGCCATTCAGCGGGGAAACGCAGCCAGCGTTCTTGGCACGATACCGCAGGGAGTAGGACTATATGATATTTAAGTTTCTAGTTTTAGTTTTTTTATTATTATTATTATTATAGTTTTTAGTATTGTGAATATTTAAATTAATTGAATAAAATAAATTAGTTTAAGATTATTTAAAACTATTATAAACGTCATAATCTACTTCCGTTTATAAATATAATCCGTGATACTCCTGAACAAAACCACTATCGCATGAACTCGCAAACTTACTTGAAGTATTAATTGGAACGTGGTCAGCGTTACTCCGTTGTCCCTAAACAAGTCGGCACGAATATAACTACGTTTAATTTGTAACAAAACTCAATGAAACTTTCCTCTGAACGCCACGACTAAGCGAATGTGAAACTTTATTGTTATTTAATACGAAAACACTTTTATGCACTTCTGTGTTCGCTGAGTTTGATATGACTACCATGTTGTATAATTTAGGTACTAAATTAACACTAGGATTGCATCCTCTGTTCAATCTGGACAAAATTTTGACGAGCGCAGGGACCTATGAATGAGTTACGGCGCCGAGGGACACCAGTTCAAATCCCGCCGGAACAAGTATTTTTATGACCTACAAATGTTCCTGTTCTGGATATTTGTTTTTGTGCAATTTATGTATGTTAATGGTCCCTGTATTGTCCGCTATCTTCTCTAATCACTGTAGTGTAACACAGGCTCGGCACGCACTTAACTAACACGTCCACTCTCGCCCGAGGCTCTCGTGTAACTGACGCGGTGCGCTCGAGACAGTGACTTATATATAAATGTATGTTTGTGTATTTGTGCATGGTAAATTATTAGTAAATAAACAAATAACAATATTTACTCTATACTATATATATGCAAACACTACAGTCCCAAAGATACAGGAGAACATCTAAGTCCTAGTGTGAGATTAACGTTATTCTAAACAAAAAAAAACGTTCTTTACGTATTAATTTGTATTTGTGTGATTGTCTGTCTATCTGAATTCACTTTGAGAGTGATGAGACCGCCTATTGTGCCATTTTACATATTATTGAATTTTGTTTTTGTTTTAATGTGTATTGGTGTATAATAAAATATTGATTGATTATTCAAATTTGCTATTAACAATTTTAATGGTGACTGAAATCACACCCGGATTGCTCGCGAACCATGAAATTTACGCCAAACGGCTGCTTTAAATAAAACCCGTCAAGTGCGAGTAGGATTTGTACTTGGTAGAGCTATGCTGCAGCTACATTAGTAGTATAGTTGTAGCATTAAGAATGGATTGACTCGACTGGGGAAGCACCACGCTCTCACAGAATATCAGCGTAAAATAGCAGCTTAACGCTGCTGTGTTTCGTATGGTGAGTGTAGAGAACCGGAGACCCCTTTTTACTGGAAAAAAGGCATTCCATCTTAGAACTCACGGGTGACAACGCATCTGCATTTTGATTCCCAAATGAGGATAAATGTAGATGTCTATGGGCGACAGCAACCACTTACTATCAGGTGGACTGTGTGCTCGTTTGTCACCCTATCCTATAAAAAAAAGCTTACAGTTGCTGTGTTTCGTATGGTGAGTGCAGAGAACCGGAGACCCTTTTTACTGGAAACAAGGCATTCAATCTTAGTTCTCACGGGTGACAACGCATCTGCATTTTGATTCGTAATCGAGGATAGATTACTATGGGCCACAGCATTCTTTAACCATCAGGTGGACTGTGTGCTCGTTTGTCACCCTTATCATATAAAAAAGGACTAGAGCCCAGAGGGTTCTGTATGAACTTAATTTTAAATATAGATTGTTTATCCATGCCCGGATTGAAGAGTCTCATTACAGTCATCATTACAGCCCTTCACAAGTCCACTGCTGAACATAGGCCTATCCCAAGGAATGCCACTAAGCACGATCCAGAGCCACCTGCATACATTGACTTCCTGCATATCTTAACTGGTCATCACTCCATCTCATGGAAGGCCATACACTTCGCTTTCCGGTACGAGGTTGCCACTTGAGAACATTTCTTCCACATCGATTCTACTAGCTATATGGCCGGCCCATTGCCACTTCAGCTTCCTGATCCCTTATGCCAAGCCACTATATGCTGGTTACTCTGGTTTTACTTCGGATAACCTCATTTCTAAGTCTATCTTGCAGAGAAATATATAAATTATTTGTTATATTATATAATAAAGGGTAATAAAGGGACTTGATTTACTCGTATTAATATTTGGGAATGATCTAGACCTAGGCTCTCATAGCCTCTTAACACTTTCGCTGTTTTAGTAACCTATAGGTTTTGATGAGCGTGTTTGCCAGTCTCAAAATATGTGACAAAAGCGGCACCCTAATAGGTTCCGTTTTTTTTTCTTTTGAGGTGCGGATCCTTAAAAGAAGCAGACTTATGTAAAAAAATAATTGTCTTAAATATCAAAAATCAAAAATCATAGGTATATATAGACATATAAAATATAAATAGTTATATTTTATAATAACGTTATCCAAGGCTGAAAAATGTGCATTTAAATAATGACTACAAACTCAGTACTTTTTTTTTAGTTTTAGTCAAGTATTGGTTATTGATGTAGAAAGAATCACTGAACTCCCAGTTCAAGTAACTGTAGATTGAAAATTTAAACTTGAGTATAAAATCACTCTATAGGTTCTTCGTCTTTTAATACAGATCTTATGTAAGAGAGCGCTCTTGCCTTTGAGCTTCATTACAAAAGAACGACGATTTTTTTTTATATGATAAGGGCGACAAACGAGCACACAGTCCACCTGATGGTAAGTGGTTGCTGCGGCCCATAGACATCTACATCTATCCTCTATTACAAATGAAAATGTAGATGCGTTGTCACCCGTGAGGACTTAGATGGAATGCCTCATTTCCAGTAAATTAATTAATTAATTACAGTTAATTTCTATCCAACTAATTCAGTTATATTATGATAAACAAAAATCAAACCTAAATCACAGTCATAATTCCAAGGTCTTCAAAAAGATCTTATCAGTATCATAAAAACTGTTATTATGCTACTGTTTCTTTCTAAAAAATACACAATTGGTAAAATTATTTTTTTTTACAACCGACTTCAATATAAATTACTAAGGATAACTCAAAAATTAGTAGTCTGACCTTGATCAAATTCATATGGGACCACATGAGAAGTATCAGCTTTCAAATAAGAAAGAATCATCGAAATCGGTTCACCCAGTAAAACGTTATGAGGTAACACACATAATTCGGCTGTATGTTTTTTTGAGTACCGTCTGCATTTTGAAAGTCGGCAGAAAAATATTGCTAAAACATAATTATGAAGTCCTCCAACACGCATTGGGGCAGCGCGGCGAAAATTTCCTTGCCCTAAAACTCATATAGTTAATAAGATAAAATTGTATAATTTTCATACTTCAATATTGTTAAACAGTTATTAAAAAAAAATATTGCATATAAAGTATACAATTCGAGAACTTACCAGTCAACCACGAGCTCAGGAAAGTAACTTAAGCAGGTGCCATAAAAACATGAAAATTAGTATACCTCATACGTGGTAGAGCCATGCTGCAGCTATATTAATAGTATAGTTGTAGCACGAATAGGTCGGCTCGACCGGGGAAGGACCACGCTCTCACAGAATACCAGCGTAAAATAGCAGCTTAATTCTGCTGTGTTTCGTATGGTGAGTGTAGAGAACCGGAGACCCATTTTACTGGAAAAGAGGCATTCCATCTTAGTCCTCACGGCTGACAACGCATCTGCATTTTAATTCGCAAACGAAGATAGATGTAGATGTCTATGGGCCACAGAAACCACTTACCATCAGGTGGACTGTGTGCTATTTTGTCACCCTTATTCTATAAAAGTAAACTGTTAAAGCATATTAAAGTCCACTGCTGGGCATAAGCCTCCCCCGTAGATTTTTTTTATAGGATAAGGGTGACAAACGAGCACACAGTCCACCTGATGGTTAGTGGTTGCTGCGGCCTATAGACATCTACATCTATCCTCTATTACAAATCAAAATGCAGATGCGTTGTCACCCGTGAGGACTAAGATGGAATGCCTCATTTCCAGTAAAAAGGGCCTCCGGCCACCTGCACTCACCAAGCGAAACGCAGAGGTAAACCTCTACTTCACGCTGGTATTCTGTGAGGTCGTGGTACCAGCCCGGTTCGAGCCGGCCCATCCGTGCGACAGCAAAAGCTGCCGCGTGGCTCTACCACTGTTAAATTTTGCCTCAAAGGGGAGATATTTGCCATAGTTGCCACGCTTGGCAAGCTGGTTGGCAAGCGCAGTTTTTTATTTTTAGTCGTCAATAGAAAAACGCTGCTGCCCACCTCCTGATTTGTAAATATGAAAATATGTATACATATATAAAAATACAAAAACATACGTAACATAAATACAAAAACACATATAAATATATAATACTACATATAATCTAAATAGTGATAAATAGCATATCTCTCTTACAAAGCAATAAGGACCGTGGCCGAGCTCACTTGACTACTCAAGCGCCATCTATTATCTATCTACGGAATCGGTTGCGATGTATATCGATATGAAAATTTGACGCGCTAAATACATCGTTCTTTATTTAATACATTTCCATAGATGTCGCTACATGGTACCGCTAAGTAAGATTGACGAAGTCATTGGGCTCTAGTTATATACAAACTGGCAGAAGGAAATTAATAACTTAAATCTAACGAAACTATCAACAAACAGTATAGGTACTGACAGGTGTTTTCGAAATTAAGTTTCCTGGCTTTTCATTCCGTAGTAACAAATTATTGTATATACAATGTTGTGACCTTGGGGAAATTTTCTACACCAATAAAGCAATATTAGAAACAGCAAATCTCCAACCACGTTTAAAATGCCCTTATAATTCAAAAAAAATTACATAATTTTCATTTCTCACGCTGTTCCACTACTATGCAATGCAGATAATAAAATATATTTACGATTCGAATAACAAAACAATTATATGCGAGTGTTTTTGTCACGGGACGCTCGGTTAAATTTATTTTTTTTATAGTATAAGGTGACAAACGAGCACACAGTCCACCTGATGGTAAGTGGTTGCTGTGGCCCATACACATCTACATCTATCTTCGTTTGCGAATTAAAACTGCAGATGCGTTGTCATCCCAGAGGACTAAGATGAAATGCCTCGTTTCCAGTAAAGAAGGTCTCCGGTTCTCCAGACTCACCATATGAAACACAGCAGCGTTAAGCTGCTATTTTACGTTGGTATTCTGTGAGAGCGTGGTCCTTCCCCGGTAAAGCCGACCCATTCGTACTACAACCGTAATATAGCTGCAGAATGGCTCTAACACGTAATAATTATCATGAATAATGATTATTGATAACTAATAAAGAAGTTTGGAGTAAATTAAAGTAAGAATTTCGTTCATAAAATCAATATATTCCTGTTATTATTCTATTTATAATTATAATCTTGTAACAGACTGAATGGTCGGGTAGAACGTGGTCCTTCACTGCTGGCCGTATGAGGAAGCTCAAGGTCGCTCAGCGAGCTATGGACAGGGCTATGCTCGGGGTTTCTCTGCGTGATAAACTTAGAAATGAGGATACCCGCAGTAGAACCAGAGTAACCGACATAGCCCAACGGATTAGTAAGCTGAAGTGGCAGTGGGCCGGCCATATAGCTCGAAGAACAGACAACCGATGGGGAAGAAAGGTTCTTGAGTGGCAGCCTCGTACCGGTAGGCGAAGTGCAGGGCGACCCCCAACGAGATGGAGTGACGACCTGGTAAGACATGCAGGAAGTCAATGGATGCAGGTGGCTCAGGACCGTGCTTTGTGACATTCCTTGGGGGAGGCCTATGTTCAGCAGTGGACTTATGAAAGGCTGTAATGATGATGATAATGATGAACCGACTGAATAACTGCCTTGTTGGTCTAGTATTCGTAAATACGATTACTGATGATGAGATCCCGGGTTCGAATCCCCGGTCGAGCCAAAATTAGTTATTAGGTTTTCTGTCAAGAAATTCTCAGTAGCTGCCCGGAGTTAGGAAGTAGGAGAAATCTCAACCCCGTGCCTCGGAAAGCACATAAAGCCGTTGATTCTGCGTCTGACCTCTCTCCGGTCGTGTCGGTTTACCGTCCCATCGGACTATGAGTGTGAGGGAATAGAGAGTGCACCTGTGCTTGCGCATACACTTGGGCACTATAATCCTGTCCTGCGCAGATGGCTGGTCTCCGTTGAGACTGGCCGCGATGACCGAAATTCGGTCTGGCGGACATTATTATTGTAACCGATTCGACATCTTATACGCACTTAACAATGTTTTTAGTAAACCAATAATATTAAAAATAAATTCAAAGTGTTTATACAAGCGGTTAACACGTCAATACTACTATTATGACATATCTTAATCTTTGGACTAGCCATCGACATCCATTGATGAAATATACATATATTTTATTTAAGAATAAGAGTGACAAACGAGCACACAGTCCACCTGATGGTAAGTGATTGCTCTGTCCCATAGATATCTACATCTATCTTGTTAAAATGCAGATGCGTTGTCAGCCGTGAGTACTAAGATAGAATGCCTCTTTTCCAGTAAAATGGGTCTCCGGTTCTCTGCACTCACCATACAAAACATAGCAGCATTAAGCTGCTATTTTTCGCTGGTATTCTGTGAGAGCGTGGTCCTTCCCCGGTCGAGCCGACTCATTCGTGCTAAAACTATACTATTAATATAGCTGCAGAATGGCTCTACTACATTGTTAAGAAATGTTAACAAGGATTTTCTCCTTGTTGTCAGTTTCCATACATAAATTGGACAAACAACCAGAACCTCAACAAGTAAACAATACAAATACTTGTTCCGTGCGTGATTGTATCGCAGATTGACTCGCAGCCCTCGGCGAAGCAACGCAATGCTAAGCCTAAACGATAGGATAGCAGACTTTGTTTTATTATTTAGTGTTTGCAGACCGTATTGACATCCCAGTTCTCAAGTAACAATGCACCTAAAGCTCGTTATACGTATAGCTTAAATTACAGAATGTAAAGGTTTTCATAGTAACAGAGAGAACTTGTATATTTGCTTACATTTTATTAAGTGGCGAAGCTTGCGAAGACACTTATTGATTTCACGATGTCTGTCCGTCTGTACGTCTGTCCGTCTGTCCATCTGTCCGTCTGTCCCACGATTATCTCGAGAACGGTTTCGAATTTTCAAATTCTGTTTTCAGCAATCGATTACTGATCACCCAGGCATCTGAACCTCCTATATTGAAACTGATTGCTCAACGGCAACCGTTAGAAACCGCTACAAAGCTGATTGTTTCGCCACTTTGCTATGCTGTTAGCTTGCTAGGTTTATTAACTGCCAGCTCATGCGGTACCTTGAGGATCACAAGCTGTTTAGTGACCGCAAATACGGATTTCATCTGGGTAGATCAGCTGGTGATCTTCTGGTCTACCTGACTCATAGATGGGCGGAGGCAGTAGAGTCCAAGAGGGAAGCATTGGCCGTTAGTTTGGACATTGCGATGGCCTTCGATCGGGTTTGGCACAAAGCGCTTCTTTCGAACCTCCCTTCCTATGGACTTCCCTACGAACTCTGCAATTGGATCACCAGATTTCTTGCAGATCGGAGCATCAAGATCGTTGTAAAGGGTGCATGCTCCGACTACAAGTCTATTAACATACATAACACACGGCTCCGTGCTATCACCAACGCTGTTACTTCTGCATATTAGTTATATGTGGCGAACCGGTAATATTTATTTCTATGCGGATGACAACACTGGTGAAGCTTTATACACCTGCCGTGCCAATATTTCTCGGGAAAACTTCGCCGAGTACCAGAACAAACTTGTGTCTGAAGTCGAGTCTTTGCTGAACAAAGTCTCGGATTGGGGGCGACTAAATCTAGTCCAGTTTAATCCTCAGAAGACACAAGTTTGCGCATTTACCGCTAAAAAGAACCCCTTTGTCGTATCTCCTCAGTTTTAAGGCACTCAGCCAGTATCGGAATCCTCGGCGTCGACATATCAAGTGACGTACAGTTTCGTGGTCACTTGGAAGAGAAAGCCAAATTGGCCTCTACAAAGCTCGGCGTGCTTAGCATAGCGGGACAGTGTTTCATGCCGACACAACGTCTGCAACATTACAAGGTGCAGGTCACACGGAATACTGTTCCCATCTCTGGGCTGCGGCTCCCCAGTGCCAGCTTCTAATTGAGCGCATCCAGCATAGAGCGGCTCGAATCATCGACGACCGAGTCCTTTCCGATCGGCTCGATTCATTGGCGCTGCGAAGAGATGTTGCACCCCTTTACATTTTCTTTCGCATTTACCACGGGGAGTGCTTTAAGAAATTGTTCGGATTAAATGCAATTCCCCTGGAGTTGCAGTTGTTCATGAGCGGCGGTAGTCACTTACGATCAGGTAAGCCATTTGCTCGCTTGCCCCCTCTCCTATAAAAAAAGTATATTCTAAGTCTATGGTAATACAATGTATGGTAATACATCTATTAAATAAATCTATTAAGCTAAAATATGTTCATCAGCGGCGATATTCACTTACCATCACTTCCCCTTATATAAAATTTGCTGTCTCAACACTGATGAGACTTTTAATCTTTTTACAGTATAAGGTGCAGAGATTATTCTGCATGCTAGTTTAGATATACGGGGGCCCACACAAGCTTTTCACCGAGAGTGATGGCAAAAACAGTGGAATTGACAAGGCTTAGTTCTTCCCCATAAAACACATTAGTAATCAGATTTTTACCATTTCGTGTTGTAAATTAAGTTTTATTGTAATTTAAGTGTACATTAAATTATGAAATTCGAATATAGCTTTATTCAATTCTTCGTATTTAAACGAATGCCGTTTAAGCTCCAGAAGTCAACATGTATCAAAAAATGCACAAATGGTAACAGAGCATTATGAATTACCATTCACAATACTGTGTTAGTTCTCACCCTTATGTATAGGTAGATAAAGTCATGTATGGCTAAAGCAACATGAGAGTAAAATAATTAATGCTGTAGAAATGCATTCATTAAGAATTGTATAAGGAATTTCCCTGAATGATAGAGAAAGAAATTGTGTGATAAGAGTAAATTGTTTGCAAGGAAATGTTGTGACCAGCCTGGTCAGTAAGAAAGGAACTCTGCGGTCGTTTGAACACGTGAAAATAATGAATGAAAAAAGAGTGACAGCAAATTTATGCGACCAAATTTAGTGGCAGGCTCGGCAGGTGATGCCCTTAATAGAAATTTATCAACCAAAGTAGCGGTATATTATAGATGGGTCAAATTAGGAGTGACCAACGAGTATGTATGCGTAGATATATAATACCTCTTTTTTTTAATTAGATTTTTCATATTCTTACATTGTCATCCGATTCTAAGCTATATTAAAAATGCAAGTCTCCAGCTTCTCTAGCTCATCGAGAAGTTAATTTAAAATCAATTGCGAAATTTCAGTTGGAAAGCTAGTTAATAAAACGTGAGAGTAAAAGAGTCAAGATTGTGCCAAATAGAAGTCCGTAGTCTCTGCCTACCCCCATTGGGTGACAGGCGTGGTAATATATGTACGTATTTCTACTATTTATTCTATCTTTATATATCCTGTAATAGCATCAATGCCATTGCGGTTACAGAATGCATACGTTCTCGCATTCCGCAACCGTAGAATTGGAAATAGCTCGCAATTGGAAATAGTTTCCGTTGCACGGCATCGACGTCGTACTTTTATTGCACTGCTTATTTCATTCGCTTATAGACAAAATGTAAATACAAAACGCAAAGGAGACAACCGTTTTGGGCCCAGTAGAAACTTTAACGGAACTTAATTTTATTACACATAAAAAAGATACCAATATATTATAGTAAACGGCCTAAAGATTTCAGGAAGATGTAACCGGAATCAAAATATTTGACAAAAAAGTTCTTTTGATATTCGTGAATTGCCTAATGTAATGTGAAAAAAATGTACGCATTTACTTCTTTATACGTAAAGAAGAACGAGAAGTTTGTTCTCCTTTATACGCATTTTTTCCATCAAAAATCAAAGTACCAATAAAAGCTGAATGTACCTGCAACTTTCTTTTATACTATTAATTATTGACTAGTGCACTATTTTAACTTATAATACCGGTGAAAACTACTAGACAATCGCTTTTAGTTTGTTTTTAGGTTATTGTGATATTCATATTTTAATTGATAATTTCTCAGTATTCCCGTTAGATACGGTAAAACTAATATTACTACTGCAATCTATTGGTTATAAGGAATAAATTAAGTTACTATTGGTAACGGTGCTGGGCCCATTCTCAATACAAAAATAAATTGTATGCTTTATACATCGATCACTTTTTTTATTAGTGATCGATGACTTTATAATAATTATTTTAATTTTCTAGTAGTCTTTTAAGTCATTGAACGTTTATAATTAAGTTCGTATAATTCAGGAGCATCATCATCATCATCATTACAGCCCTTCACAAGTCCACTGCTGAAGATAGGCTTCCCCCAAATAACGCCAAAAGAACGGTCCTGAGACACCTGCACCTATCGACTTTCTGTATGTCTTACCAGGTCGTCACTCCACCTAGTGGGAGGCCGCCCCAAACTTCGCCTACCGGTGCGAGACTGCCACTCGAAAACCTTTTTTTCCCATCGATTATCGATTCTTTGAGCTATTTAACCGGTCCATTGTCACTTGAACTAACCGATTCTGAATCGGTTATTCTGGTTCTAGGTCTGGCGTTACTACTTGTGTTTGTTCTGCGATACAGAATGTTTATACATCTCTAGTAAATATTTTATAACGCAAAACTCACACTTGGACGCAGAATTTGAGCTTTTCGTTAGCTATATGACAGCGTTAAAAGACCACTCTCAATTCCATATGTCATCTCTGGGAACACGTAGCAACTATGGCAAATGTATGAGGGAAGTCTATGTTCAGTCGTGGAATTTTGATAGGCTGTATTATGATAATCAAGAATCACAAAAAGAAATTTATTTCCATTCCAGTTCTATTGAAATATTAAAATCGCAATAATATTAAGGAAAAATAATCAGATAAATACTATATCTACACAATAATACACTAAAACTTAAAAGGAGCTATCCAGTTTATAGGCTGTGACTTTAAAATAATTATTTTGAAACTTTACTTGACAATACTTTTGATTTCGTGTGGTGTCGGAGTAGTTTAATCCATTACACTGTCCCGTACCGTGCGAGTTGTGAAAGCATTACTAAGAATACTGCAATAGAGGCGAAATTCGCTCGTAGACTCGTTCAAGGTCACAATAATAGTCTACCGTCGCGCGTTGGTTTCACGAACAAGTCAAGGCTGGCGCGTGTATGTTCGCAATATCCCAAATTTCACTACGCTGTCCTTTACTAATTTCAATATTTTTAACCACTTCAAAAACGTAAATGGTAGAGCCACGTTGCAGATATATTATGGTGGTAGCACGAATGGGTCGATTCGACCGGGGTAGGACCAACCTAGCGTAAAATAGCAGCTTAATGGTGCTGTGTTTCGTATGGTGAGCGTAGTGTACCGGAGACCTTTTTACTGGAAATGAGGCAGTCCATTTTAGTCCTCAGGAGTGACAACGCATCTCCATTTTGATTACTAATCGAGGATCGAGGATCTATAGGCCACAGCATCCACTTACTATCAGATGTACTATGTGCTCGTTCGTGCCTGCCTTATTCTACAAAAAAGTCTCCCTTTTTGTCGAATGTAAGTTCTTTATTAACCGATTCCAAATAAAGTACGTTAATAATTTGAGCCTACATGTTTTTTTGGTATGTATTTTAGGCGATGTCTAGGTTAATTGTGAACCGATTTTGATGATTGTTTTTTTTTTCTTGAAAGAGTTGTACTTTAGATGTAAAAATAAAAGTAAAAAAAAGTAAAGTTACAGCCTATTTCCGTCCCACTGCCGGGCACAGGCCTCCTCTCATTTCTGAGAGGGTTTTAGGGCAAGTAAATGACCGCCGCGCTGCCCCAATGCGTGTTGGCGAACTTCAAATGTCTTGGAAATATTTTTTTTCTTATTTCTCAGACATGCGGGTTTCCTCACGATGTTTTCCTTCACCGCCGATCACGTGGTAAATCAGCACTTAAAATTGTAATTAACAATTTCATTGGTGCCGGCGGAGATCGAACCCGAGTTGCTCGAGTACTGTGAAGCTTACAGCGAGCGCTAACCATCTGAGCTACTACGGCTCTTTCACTGCAGATGTGGTTCCATATAAATTTAGAGAAAACGTTCCACTCGGCAGGGTGGGTAAATAACGGATGACGTTTTTAATGCAGCACTCAAAAGCGAAAAAATAATTTTGTTTTTTATTAACAGCCCTCAAAGAACTAAAAAGGATATGTTATCCTTACATATTTAACTTCACATTCTAAAGTCAAAGCTTTAACTTCACACACATTATTGAATATTATAGTTGTAGCAAGAATGGGGTCGGCTCGACCGAGAAAGGACCCCGCTCTCACAGAATACCAGCGTAAAATAGCAAATTAATGCTGCTTTGTTTCCTATGGTGAGCTTAGATAATTGGAGACCCATTTTACTAGGCATTCCATCTTAGTCGTCAGGGTTGACAACATATCTGCATTTTGATTCTAAACCGACGATAGATATAGATAGATACAGGAGAAAATCCTAGTTTGGCGTAACGTTTTTAAAAAAAGATGTCTATGGGTCTCAGAATTCACTTACCATCAGGATAGAGAATAAGGCTGACTTATTCTATAAAAATAGCTGAAGGGTATAAAATAACTTCCACATAACAGCTTCAAAAATCCTACCACTTCTACTAAACACGATGACTTAGAATCAACTTCTGAAGCTATGTGGAAATTATTATCCTTTTGTTCACTCACCATGTAGTGGCGGTGTAAGAATATCCACTACCCTATATCGAGTGGGTGGGTGTCATTTTTTTTATAGGATAATGGTGACAAACGAGCACACAGTCCACCTGATGGTAAGTGGTTGCTGCGGCCCATAGACATCTACATTTATCCTCGTTTGCGAATCAAAATGCAGATGCGTTGTCACCCGTGAGGACTAAGATGGAACGCCTCATTTCCAGTAAAAAGGGCCTCCGGCCACCTGCACTCACCAAGCGAAACGCAGAGGTAAACCTCTACTTCACGCTGGTATTCTGTGAGGTCGTGGTACCACCCCGGTTCGAGCCGGGCAAAAGCTGCCGCGTGGCTCTACCACTGTTGAAACCATTTGAGGTGACAGAGGGAAATAAACCAGGAAATGTGCAGCAGCGTCTACCTAATAACAATAAAGCAAAATAAAAAAACTATGTAATGATTTCTTATATTTACGCGAATACTACACATTTAAATAAAACTAGTTTAACAGATTTTATCGCGTATAGTTATAACTTGCGTTTAGCTCGTGTAGTCCCCTTATTTTATATTCCCGACGATTCGAGTACTTTACAACACCCATGGTCACGGGGGGACTGAGATATGTGACGTCCCAATGTCGTAGTTAACCACGGCTACCTCCAGATTAAAAATTATTAATTTTTGTTCCGATCTACGCAGTATGAATATAAAATAAGTTAATATACGCGATAAAATGTGTACGACTAGTTTTATTTAAAAAACTATGGTTGCAAGCGTCAACTATGGCAAATATATGGTGAAACCCCCCACTATGGGTGAAATTTATGTTCAGTAGTGGACTTTTAAGCCGGCCACATACATACGGAATTCCGTTTCGCGATTCCGTTTCGGAATTCCGAATGGGTCGGCCACACACATACGGAATCCCGTTTTGCCTGCAAAATTTCGAACGGAAAACTGCCGTACTTGTGTGACGGGTCACATATTTTATATGGACTTGCTGCGTTCGGAATCCCGAATCGGAATATCGAAATGGAATCCCGAAACTGAATTCCGTATGAATGTGGCCGACCTTATAGTCTGAAACGATAACAGTAACGTTATCTTTATAGTTATTTGAAATCGGCTTTTACCTTTTATTTAGTCAAATTTTTAATCTGGCAACTTTTAATATATTATTCTGAATATTTCTTCTGGCATATCCATTAATCTTTTACGGCACCTGTGGGACGTGATGCGATAATAAATAATGTTTTGTCTCCATTTGAGGACGTTTTGAAATTTGAACTTTGACCAAAATTTATATAAATATCTTGAAATCTAATAATTGTGAAAAAAAGGGTTGACTTTTAAATCTATCTATCTATCTATACTACGACGTCTGTCTGAATACGCATCACCTAAAACCTGTGAACCGATTTGAACGAGTCGCATGCTCGTTTGCCCCATATTGCATAAAAAAAATTGGATTTTCACTGGCAGATAGCTGATGTTAGAAGGAGTAACTTAGACTACTTTTATTTCAGGAAAAATATTAGGATTCCGCGCAAAAAAATTAAAACCCGTGAAATACAATCGCAATAGATTCCACGCGGGTGAAGGGTGCTTACATAAAGAAACAGGTTTCCGGTACAGACAAACCTGTGCTGGTCGGTGCCGATCGGTGCAGGGTTAACCTGCATAAAGAAACAGGTAAATATGTCCTTATTGACAACCATGGCATGAGTTCATCAGACAGCAATTTTTTACTTTTGGAAAGTGTTTATTTTAAATTTAGAAAGAAAAGAATCGTTATTGTATCTAATATTAACAGGAAAAGAAAACAATGTGGGTCATATTATCATTTTTATAAATATAAAAGACATAAAATTTGATGAACACAGGCTTTATGATTATACCAGGATGGCACGAGAAACATTTAACTACATATTAAATAAAAGTAGTAGGTAGTAGTAGTTGTAGTAATAGAACATCGCTTAATTAAGAGATGATGTAATCATGTAACTGGCATGTTCAAATATCAAATACCAAGCCTATCAAAACTTCGTTATCCACATCCATTTTCATAAACACACACCCTACACCGGCAAACGCTTAAACCCGTATGGCTCGGTACAGGTAGTCGGCACCGATAAGTTTAAACCTGTTTCTTTATAAGTGAACGCATAAGATAACATGAAGAAATATTATACCTGTACCGATCGGTACCGACCAGCACAGATTTCTCTGTACCGGAAACCTGTTTCTTTATGCAAGGGTGCTTACGTAAAAGAGCAATTAATCGATTTAAAAAATATATTAATAAGTTCAACAATCATTTATCCTTCTAACAATGTTTTTATATAATTTATATGTTCAGTATGAATATTAAATACGATTTTATGCGGCAAAACGTTGGAATCTTGATTTTTAGGCGCTAGTAGAACATCCTACGCGATTTGCGCTTAAGACATGCAATAGATATACTCGAATTGAGAACCTCCTCCTTTTTGAAGTCGGTTAAAAAGGGCAAAGAAAATTAATTTGCAATAGAAAGACAAAGCCGTCTTCAAAGTGTTAAAAAAACAAGTTTTTTTTTTCTTGCGAGCTTGGTCCTTGCCCAGTCGAATCCACCCATGCGCTGCAGCCAAATAGCTCCACCAAGTATTAAATAGTTCAAATTAATAATAAAGTAACCTCATTGAGTAAAACACGATTTTGCTATAAATTATTGTTAATTAAACAATTACAAACTTAGCCGGTAGTTTCTTACATCGATAAATGTTTAGCCGAGGGCGATGTTAAGGAACTGAACTATATTATGTTATGAAATATTTCCGTGTTATATTATTCGCTACATTAAGCTAAAATCAACAGTGAAGATATGCTCTCTAAAAAAGTAAAAAAAAATAGCGTCAATATCGCAAAATGCGTACAGCAAAGGACTGGAATAATTTGCCGGCGTCTTTCCGTCCGAATACAATCTGGTGGTCTTCTTGACTTTTGTTATGCTAAGACAGTGCGGTTTACCGTCTAGGTCTACATCACCACTAATCAAGTTGAATTGTGGTCAAGCACTGGCTTGTAATAAGTTTTAAAAAATAATGTGTAATATTTCACAATACGCGATGGACTAGGGTTCTCCGCCACCAGCACAATTTAAGCAGTTATAATAGGGCCCCGAACTGGAAAAGCCCGGGACTCGACGGACTGCATCACTACTGGCTGAAGGGGTTCGTGGTGTGTCACGCTGTGCTCGCCCGACAGTTTCAAGAGGCTCTCGACCAAAAGTCGCTCCCGAGCCTCTTCACTACTGGGATCACTCATTTGGTTCCTAAAGACCGGGATTCCACAGACCCGAGCAAATACCGCCCCATAACGTGTCTACCAACCATATACAAGACACTTACATCCATTTTGAGCGCGAGAATCACTCGTCACCTGAACTCAAATCAGGTGATGTCGCGCGCTCAAAATGGATGTCGGGGCGGTGGTCGTGGAACCAAGGAACCACTCCTCATTGACGCGGTCATTGGCAAAGTGGTTAAACGCAACCGTCGGAACCTCTCCGCCGCCTGGATAGACTATAAAAAGGCATTCGACTCGGTGCCTCATACATGGCTTAAGAGGGTCCTCGAGCTGTACAGGGTTGACTGTACATTTCGAGACTTCCTCGGGCAGTGTATGGGGCAGTGGAGTACGATCCTTTGTCATCTAGGCGAGCGGATGATGGCTGCGGAGAACTACATAAGGATAAGAAGGGGTATCTTCCAGGGCGACTGTTTGAGTCCAATATGGTTCTGCCTCTCTCTGAACCCTCTTAGTACATTACTGGAGGGTTCCGGGAGGGGATTTCAGCTTCGGAGAGGAGGTACAAAAGTGACCCACCTTTTCTATATGGACGATCTCAAGTTATTCGCCTCCAGTCGCTCTCATCTTATGGAATTGCTAAACATCACTTGTGATTTTAGCAATTCTATTAGAATGGAGCTGGGGACGAATAAGTGTGCGGTCCTGCATGTTGAAAGGGGAAGGGTTGCTAACTCGGAGGGCATAGACTTATCTATGCCCATCAACATAAGGACCCTTTCCGAGGCTGAAACATACCGATACCTGGGTATGTCACAGAACATCGGTGTAGATGAGGCGGGTATGAAACAGTCAGTTTGCGATGTGTTTTATGCACGCTTGACCAAAGTGCTTAACAGCCTTTTGTCCGGTGTGAATAATACGCACGCATATAATGGTTGGGTCATGCCTGTTCTCATGTATACCTTTGGCATACTCAGGTGGACTCAGACCGAACTAAACGCTCTGGACAGAAAAGTTCGCACTATAATGACGTCCCACAGGATGCATCATCCGAGATCGTCAGTAATGAGGCTGTACTTGCCGCGGAAGCATGGTGGACGCGGCTTTTTAAGCGCGCTTACCATGCATAATCGCGAAGTGTGCAGCCTCCGTAATTACTTTCTGACGAGAGCGGATGATCCATACTATAGGGACGTTATTTCCTGTGATAAAGGACTTACCCCTCTATCCTTAGCCAACGAGCAATGGTAAGACCCGGCAGTACAGGGCATTTCCGACCGAGAGACCGTATGGAAGGAGAAGGAGCTCCACGGGAGGTTCTACAAGGCTCTACATGAGCCTTTCGTAGACACAGTCGCCTCCCTCCACTGGCTACGTTTCGGTGACCTCTTTGGGGAAACCGAGGGTTTTATCTGTGCGATACAGGATCAGGTTATTAAGACCAACAATTATCGGAAATACATCCTAAAGGATGGCACCGTTGACGTCTGTCGAGCTTGTCGCCATCCCGGTGAGTCACTTAGGCATATCATCTCCGGTTGTTCGGCGCTTTCTAACTCTGAGTATTTGCACAGGCACAACTTAGTAGCCAGGATTCTACACCATGAGCTCGCTCTGAAATACGGTCTCGTGGATCGGAAACTGCCGTATTATAAGTACTTGCCGGAAGCCGTGCTCGAAAATGACCGCGCCAGGCTCTACTGGGACCGGGTCATCATCACAGACAGGACTATTCTCGCAAATAAACCTGATATTGTGCTGATGGACCGGGCACAGTCAAGGATATTTTTGGTCGACATTACCATTCCTTATGATGAGAACCTCGTGAAAGCCGAAACAGATAAGCTGACTAAATATCTGGACCTGGCTCACGAATGACCGACATGTGGGGTGGATTGCCGGCCGAAATTATACCTATAGTCGTCTCTGCGAATGGGTTATTTTTTTATTTTTTTTTATAGGATAGGGTGACAAACGAGCACACAGTCCACCTGATGGTAAGTGGTTGCTGTGATCCATAGACATCTACATTTATCATCAATAAAGAATCAAAACGCAGATGCGTCGTCACCCGTGAGGACTAAGATGGAATGCCTCTTTTCCAGTAAAATGGGTCTCCGGTTCTCTACACTCACCATACGAAACACAGCAGTGCCAAGCTGCCATTTCACGCTGGTAATCTGTGAGATCATGGTCCTTCCGCGGTCGAGCCGACCAATTCGTGCTACAACTGTATCTATACTAATATAATAAAGCGGAAGAGTTTTTTGTTTGTTTAAACGCGCTAATCTCTGGAACTACCAGTCCGATTTGAAAAATTATTTTTGTATGTTGTAGCCAGATTCATGTGGAATAGCTATCTAGCATTAAGCTATATTACTAAGCTAGCCTTAAATATGGATATTTGTTAAGCAAGTCAGAAGAAAAAGCACTCCCGAAATGATTTATCCGCGTACGCTGGTGTTATCGTTAGGGATACGTAAATACAATGTTCTAGAAAAACATAGACCTTTACTCCGTCTAAAAAAATTCCACGATACCATATGTCTATTTCTTATACATAAGCCATAATTTGATATTTTGTGACAAAAAAATATTGAAAATTTAAAAGTGATTTATGAGCGTTATTATTAGGCATGGCCTATTTATGCTTACGAACGAAAGTTACTTCATCATCAAGACAATTTCATGAAGATAAACTTTGTTCTTTATACCACGTTATTTGGACGCATAGTTTAAGAGATAATGTAAAATTAAAATAATTTTATGCTTTGCTGGACGCGCGAACGACGCTTAAACCCTAGCCGTTATAAAATGCTTGAACTACTACTTGGTCATGTCGCGCACCTCGGATACGTGATGACGCGGGAGAACTACTACTACTTCTACGGGCCGAAGCATCCGCTTACCATCAGATGGACTCTTGTTATTCTTTAAAATAAAATTAAAATAACACATTTGTTTTGCTAAACGTTAATAAACAAAATGAACTAATAGCAAGCAATATCTTCATTGCTTCATGAGGTGACTCGACCAATAATCAACCCAAGCAAACACAGCTTTAAAAGCTTTAATCACATAAATTCAAATTAAAGTTTTCAAACGCTACATTATTTTGTTTTGTTAAACCATTCCAAACACTAAGTTAAACTAACAAAATTTAATTTAAACTTAGAAAATTTAATTTGAATTTTATAATTTCTAATTAGTTTTCTACTAATTTAAATATGATTAAAAGTTTGATAGCACATTTTTAAGTTTTAAAAATGTATATTGTTTGATAATTTAATTTATACGTGTGGTGGTTTTGAGTTGTTGCAACTATGTACGTCTTCAATAACTTATTGTATGACATTTGTATATACACCCATTCATTACCGCCTATAAAAGTCAAACAAGAGAACAAAGGCTTTAATTTAAAGGAAGCTAAATTGAAGGACAAAATTATTTATTAATTTATTTCAATTTCATACTACGCGAGACACCTGAGTCTATATGTGGGACTCACAACACTGAATTAGTTTATTTTTTTATGTATCTGATAAGGACAACACAGAATTAGTTAATTTGAGAGTCAACAAGTAGTAAAATAAAAAATTTTGTACAACCGACATCAATATAAATGTTTAAAGATAACTCAAAAACTACTGGTCAAACCTTGATCAAATTTATATGGAACCACATGAGAAGCACCAGCTTTCAAATAAAAAAAGAATCGTCGAAAGTGGCTTACCCAGAAAAATGTGATGAGGTAACACACAAAAATACAGTCGAATTGAGTACCTCCACTTTTTAAGTCGGTTAAAAAAAAATTATCCCTCTACATCTCAGTTTAACTAGTTTCATTTAAAAATAATTATAGCATGAGCCACAGCTGCAAAATCCGATTCTATGCAATTAACACAATCTCGGCGTAATGGTCCGCGGAATGCGGTAGTATTCACAATCCTCCAACTCAATCCGCAAACGCAAACATTCCACGAACGCACGCAATGTTATTTCAAATGCGGTGTTGCCTACTAGTCTCTCTACTTGCCTAATTACGTTTCTCAAATCATCCAGGGTTGACTGGTAGAGAATGCCATAAAGCATTAAATCTGCTTTTTGTATTTTATTGTTATTTTGTGTGTGTGTGTGGGTTAAATAAAGATTAAATATATAAATATTTTTTATAGAATAGGGTCACAAACGAGCACACAGTCCACCTGATGGAAAGTGGTTGCTGCGGCCCATAGACATCTACATCTTTTCTCGATTACGAATCACAATGCAGATGCGTTGTCACCCGTGAGGACTAAGATGGAATGCCTTGTTTCCAGTAAAAAGGGTCTCCGGTTCTCTACACTCACCATACGAAACACAGCAGTGTCAAGCTGCTATTTTACAATGGTATTCTGTGAGAGCGTGGTCCTTCCCCGGTCGAGCCGACCCATTCGTGCTACAACTATTCCTACTACTAATATAGCTGCAGCATGGCTCTACCACCTACACAAATTCTTCCCACTGCTGGGTTTAAGCCTAATCTCATTTCTGAAAGAGTATTTAGGGCAAGGAGGTGTCCGCCGCGATCCCTCATAGTGATTTGCCGAAAAAATATTGAACACATGTTCAATTTTTTTTATTTCTCAGACATTCAGATTTCGCGGTCTTTTCCTTCACCACTCCATATCGTCATGGTAGCAGCATCTTGCTAATAACGACTAAAAATAAAGAACAGCGGTTGCCAACCCGCTTACCAAGCGTAGCAACTATAACCAATATCCCCCTATAAGACTATGTATGGGGGAGGCCTATGTTCAGCAGAGAACTTTAATAGGCTGTAACGGTAATAGTAACGGTGTAGTGGCGGCGTAAGGATATCCACTACTACACATCATCACGCGGGTGTCGTAAGAGGCGACATAGGGAAATTAGAACAAAAGACGGGTGGCAGCATCTTTCTGACAACAGCTGCAAATGACTAAGGCCTCCTATAACCGCTCATGTGCCGAGTTCGCGAAACGTGGAATATCCGTCGCCTGCCGGCGATTTCGAGTACAACCCTATTTCCGAACACTTTTTTGTGATCGCTATTTCAATGTAAAAATCAACAATTGTCGCTGATAATAAAAATTGCAGTTTTTGGTAGATCAGTATGTAAATTTCAAGTATTAATCGTTTTTACACAATAATAGGGTCTTATAAATAAGACCCTATTATTACCTATACCTAATGTGACCCTAGAATTAAAATTCTAAGGTCACAAACATCCAGTATTATCAAAAATTTCGTTATCACCTTGAAGAAATTGAATAAAACAATAGTTGTATCACAAAAACTGTAGTTTTTTTATCTGTCTCTAGTATAGGATACAAAATGTTAAAATACTGCCAAAATTTATCTTAAATAAACTAAAATTAATTAAAGTATGTGTTATAAGTCTACGCTGCATTCATAAAGTGAGAGCGTATATCTGCGCTGTGGTCACGAAGCAAAGACGCATATCTACGCTCTGGTTTTATGTATATAGTGTGTATAAAAAAACTTATACTTTGATATAGTTTCGGTAAATAATAAAATTATAGGACGAGAATAGAATAAATGGGAAAATACGTTTTACGTGCACAAAGTGTTGGCAATCTATTTAGGAGACTTATGTTCGGTGGTGGACTTTTAATACCCATCAAAAGTGTGATTTGTCACCGCTGCTGCGCTAGGACTTGCAACTGCTGTTTTTTTTTTATTGGAACTTAGTTCTTTATCCCATGGTACGGTGGGGGCTAGATGAGAAAAACTTTAAGATTTTTCCGTCACGACCCCTTCTGACGTAGTGTAGACAGCCTTGACGGTTATAAGGAAGCAAGATGGAATAATATCCGTCTTCCTCGCACATTGTAATATTATTTTATTTTAAATGATGCTTCATTTAATCAATGATATAATACGTTTATCTATAATAATATACTACGAAAGGAACTTCGTTCCAACCGAGTGTTCCACGACACTCACCCATGTTTTTAGGGTTCCGAACCTCAAAAGGAAAAAACGGAACCCGGACCATTATCAGGATCACTTTGTTGTCCGTCTGTCTGTCTGTCTGTCAAGACCCTTTTTCTCAGGAACGCGTGGAGGTATCAAGCGCAAATTCATACCAAATACTCAAGTATACTGTCCCTTGGAGCTGAGTAAAAATCAAACTTCTAAGCCTACTCAATCAAAAGATACAGCCGTTTATGCCGCAAATTTTCGACATTCGCAAGGGAATCAAAACCTACAGGGTACTTCCCGTGAACCCAAGCAACGTTTTATAGTAGAGATAAAGGAAAAATTGCGAAAAGCAAAAATTTATAATTACATCATATAATAAAAATATTTTTAATAATTTTAAACTTATATACCTACGGATTTGTACGGAACCCTCGGTGCGCGAGTCCGACTCGCACTTGGTCGGTTTTTTTTAGTCGTTATTAGGAAGACGCTGCTTATCTCGTGGTTTGTTTCCCTCTGTCGCCTCTTATGACACCCACGGGACGATATGGGGTAATGGATATTCTTACACCGCCACTACATTGTTTGCGTTAGGACTTTTGATAGTTTGTAATTAAAGAATGTTAAATTTGTTTTTGTCTTTTATCTGTTTCCTTTTTTCTTTTTTTTTTAAAAATCACTTCGCTATTTATGTAAGTTGTGGTTACCTGAAAGAAGATGAACACACAGCATGTGGTCAAAGTGTTGAGTTGTATTTTTGTTAGTATTGTGTATCGTCTGTTTGTGATCCAAATAAAGAAAGAAAAAAATTACAACCTGAGAAGTGGTTTGGTGACAGCCTAATAGAGGTAATACAAATTATTTGTCATTTAATTACAAGGTACAATGAGTAGACACGTTAATAATAGGAGTCCTTGAAAATTTATAAATAAGGAGGAAGACAGAGACAAAAAAAACACAAAGTCGTATACTATGGGTAATATATTAAGAAAAAATAGCAAACAAGCTTTGCCAATAATTAGCAACATTTCGAAATATCAACTTAAAAAAAATTACTATACTACACAATACTAAAATCGACTAAAATATTTACAATCATTTCAACTGTCAAAATGGCGTCGATAAAGCACCGCCCTCTTGACACTTTATTATTTTATTGACTGATGAAGAGCTTATCAGAGAGCCATCTATGCAAACAAGACTGTAGTTTTTGAGTTTTAAGAAAGTGACCATATTAACCGTATGACCATATTACCCTCACGTACTATATTTTATAATAGTTTAATATACTCATATTTCATGCAGCCAAAATATTTTACAAACATAATTAGGCTCTAAAGGGTTATACATAATATAGTAACACCAATCTTCTTAGCGTATTACAAGATCTAAGGCAAGGATGTTAATATTGACTATAGTTTAAATTATCTTAACAATGTTATATTTTTTTATAGAAGAGGAGGCAAACGAGCATGCGGCTCACCTGAAAGTAAGTGACTACCGCCGCCCATGAACAACCGCAACACCAGGGAAATTACAGATGCGATGCCGGCCTTTTAGAAAGGTGTAAGCTCTTTTCTTGAAGATCCCTAAGTCGTATCGGTACAGAAAAATCGCCGGTGGTAATCAATTCCACAGAGAAGTTATACGAGGAACAAAACTCCTAGTAAAACACACAGTCGTGGACCGCCAAGCATCCAGATTTTGAATTTGAATTTTTACGCTATATAATATACTTTGTTTAAAAGCTAGTGACCCGCCCCGGCTTCGCATGGGTGATATATATTATTCTTTTTTATAGGATCATAAATAACACCATCGTGTTTTTCAGATGAAATATAGCGTAGATCACGCCAGGCTTTGCTCTCTATCTATTCGTGAAGTGTTCTATTACATTACAATTGGTTCAGCCTATAGATTTAGTACAGAATGACGTTAGGTTCAGCCATTCCAAATTTAGCCTGGACAGACAGTCAGATAGACAAAGATTTTAAAAACGTATGGCATGGAAATAACTCCCTCAGCTCAATAAAAGGAAATTCAAACAATTCAATTTTATTTATGTTTATTACATATAGATTTAACGGCTTTACTAAGCGTTGATTATTATTAATTTAGGTATTACTCATCTATATATCTGTCTCTTTCTATTGTCATTTAGTGAATAAAGGGAGAGAGCAATTTTAATTATTTCTTAAATTGATGTCTATTTTTATGAGTAAGGCCGTATATTTATTGTTGTTTGCCTATCGTCTTTATATAAAAAAAAATGTAGCTGTAGCGACACGCACGGTTTGTAGCACGAATGGACAACTCAACCGAGAAAAGATACGCTCACATAATACAAGTGGTAAAATTAAAAACATGCGTGAGTGTCGTGGAACACTCGGTTGAAACGAAGTTCCTTTCGTAGTATATTATTATTGATAAACATATTATATTATTGATTAACAAATACAAATAAATGAATTATGTACATACTAGCGCCTATTAAAATGAAGCGTCATTTAAAATAATATTTCTTTCATGGCAAGATTAAAAAAAGTGCGTGGGAGATTGATATTTATATATTGATAGATATTGATTTTTGCTGTCGCACGGATGGGCCGACTCGAACCGGGGTGGTACCACGACCTCACAGAATACCAGTGTGAAGTAGAGGTTTACCTCTGCGTTTCGCTTGGTGAGTGCAGGTGGCCGGAGGCCCTTTTTACTGGAAATGAGGCATTCCATCTTAGTCCTCACGGGTGACAACGCATCTGCATTTTGATTTGTAATAGAGGATAGATGTAGATGTCCATGGGCCGCAGCAACCACTTACCATCAGGTCGACTGTGTGCTCGTTTGTCACCCTTATCATATAAAAAAAAAATATTATTCCATCTCGCTCGCACTATAGGAAGGAGGTCGTGTTGGAAAAATCTTACACTTTTTCTCGCCTAGCCCCCATCCGTCAAATTCGTACCGTCCGATAAAGAACTTCGTTCCAAAATTTTTGTACAACCGTCTTCAATATAAATATAATTTATTGTTGATTTTTAAAAACCGATCGATTTCGATTAAATTTAAATAGCACCACCTGGGAAGTATACCGACAGAAAAAATATTTTCCAAATCGGTTTTGGCGTCTTCGAGTAATCAGTGCACATAGTTACATAAAAAAATATTCCGACGAATTGTAAACCTCTCCTCCTTTTGGAAGTCGGTTGAAAATATAAATGTAATGCTGGTGTGATGCGTATGGTCAGTAACGAGATCCGGTGACCTTTTCTACCGACTTCAAAAAGGAGCCGGTACTCAAATCGACTGTATACTTTTTTATGTGTTGCCTCATAACTTTTTACTGGGTGAACCGATTTCGATGATTCTTTTTTTTATTTGAAAGCTGGTGCTTCACATGTGATCCCATTCGTGCTACAACTATACTACTAACATAGCTGCAAATTGGCTCTACCACGTATAATGATTTTAACTAATTTTGGCCCGACCTGGGTTAGAACTCGGGACTTCATGATCAGTCATCGCATTTACGACAATGAGGCCAACGAGGCAGTCAACAAAAACACAGTTGAATTTAGAAACTTTTTTTGATGTAGGCTTAAAATGCGTTGACTCAGGACTAAGACGGAATGTCTTGTTGGCAATAAATAATTTCAAATTAAAAATTTTGTACAACCGACTTCAATATAAATTATT
Source organism: Parnassius glacialis (assembly GCA_033319125.1). Lineage (NCBI taxonomy): Eukaryota > Metazoa > Arthropoda > Insecta > Lepidoptera > Papilionidae > Parnassius > Parnassius glacialis. The sequence continues at coordinate 37,783,899 of JAVANC010000012.1, read as the reverse complement.
AACAATAACTCAAAAACTATTGGTCAGACCTTGATCAAATTTATATTGGACTACATGTGAAGTACTAAGTTTCAAGTAAAAAAAGAATCATCGAAATCGGTTAACGCAGTAAAAAGTTATGAGAAAAAAACATACAGTCGAATTGAGTACCGTCTCCTTTTTGAAGTCGGTAGAAAAGGAACTTATGATATCACGATTTTTGGAAAAATACTTTATACATATGCATTTAAATGAAAGGTATGCAAAACATTGTTTAATGATAAAAGACGTTGTTTGACATAATACATATTAATATTTTTAAATTAGTACAGAAAAAAGAAATATGAAAGAATTTTAAACTAAAAATGGCTTTTGCAACTATCCAAAACAGATTTTTTAAAGGAAGCTACCTTTTCAGAAAAGATATCTAAATTACAATTTTGAAATAAAAGGTTATTATTTTTTCATAGTGTAGTAGTAGGAGAATATGTAGTACCGAGGGTAGTGCTTGTAGGTGCAGGTGGAGGCCAAAAGGGAGGGCGCGCTTTGTGTTCTGGTGCGCCTTACCAAAAGAACGCGATGGAGGATGAGAACTCTGCTTCCGAGGAGGGACCGTCTAGCAATCGGCAGTGTTGGTGCCGTAAATAAGTGCGAAAGCGTTCATGGAACACCTTTGAGTTTTAGTCGGTGCGAATCCGATATAAGCCTTCCTTGCTCCCGCAAAGCGGGTATTCTTAGGCATTTCCCCATGTAAAAAAAAAGGAGAACATGTAGTGCCGAGTCTACATTACGTCCCTCCGTTATTGCGACAATACAAAAACTATAAACTCTAAGTAATTGTTTGAATATTTAATGAAACAAAGTTTCGAAGCTCGCTTAGTGATTCCTAACACATAATTTAGCGACATGATGACGCACTTTCTAAACTAAAACACGGCAAACTCCCGCCTCTCGATATTTAATTGCCGCTGACCCTCCGGTAATCTCCTAACTTACAAAGTTGATTCTACTTTCACACTCTGTTATAAGTTGCCTATTCTGCCATTTGCAATATAGATGAATTAAAATAATAATAATATACCAATTACTTAATCTACTTTACTCACCACAGCGCCACCTATAGGGTCCAGATTTAATGATTTTCTCTCTTTGAGATGGATGCCTCGTTTATAGTAAAAAGTGTCTACAGCTCTCATCAGACGAAACACAGCAGCATTAAGCTGCTATTTTAATTTTGAAAAAGGTGAAACTTACAACCTATATATGTCCCACTGGGTGGCACAGGCCTCCTCTTGTTTCTGAGAGGGTTTTAGGGCAAGGAAATGTCCGCCGCGCTGCCTCAATGCGTGTTGGCGAACTTCACATATCTTCCAAATATTTTTTTCTTTTTTTCTCAGACATGCAGGGTTTTATCACGATGGTTTCCTTCACCGCGAAACACGTGGTAAATCAGCACTTAAAATTACAACTGACAATTTCATTGGTGCTGGCAGGGAGATCCGTAGTAGCTGAGGGACTAAGCGCTCGCTATATTTTAATATTATCTAGCTGGTACCCGGCGCGTTGCATGAAGAAATAATCGCGGAAATATCGTTTTAAATTTGGAACAGTTATATTGTTTAACTAGCTGTTCCCCGCGACTTCGCCCGCGTGTAATTTCGGTTTTTAATTTTTTTGCGCGGTACCCTAATTATTTTTCTAAAACATAAGTAGCCTAAGTTACTCCTTATAACATCAGCTGTCTACCAGTGAAAGTCCCATGAAAATCGGCCCAGCCGTTTCGGAGATTAGCCGGAACAAACAGACAAAAATGTTAAAAATTGTGTTTTTGTTATAAGTACCATTTTTTTTATAGGATAAGGGTGACAAACGAGCACACAGTCCACCTGGTGGTAAGTGGTTGCTGCGGCCCATAGACATCTACATCTATCCTCGTTTGCGAATCAAAATGCAGATGCGTTGTCACCCGTGAGGACTAAGATAGAATGCCTCATTTCCAGCAAAAAGGGCCTATATACTTTTATATGCATTTAGTGATAAGCTGTTATTTTGACGTTACAAACAGACACTCCGATTTTATTTATTTGTATAGATTAGGAATGATAATTCATTGAAGTTGAATGATACACAACTTTCAAATAAATTTGTCGGTACGATACGAGCGCCACCTAGTGTAAGTTAATTTTACTATGTCTAAAACAATAGCGGAAGTGCGTGCAATATGTTGACAAAGTTTTACCGCACTCTGATGAACGATATGCCAGCGCATAAAATACGAACAATCTTTAATTTTTATATATTAGCAGATTATTCATAAATAAAAACGACAGTATGGGACTAATAGTAATATTCTGTTAGCATTTTTTTAAAACAAACGTGTTTTTTTTTTTAATTTAACAGCAGGAGTAAAAGCTACGAACAATTTTAATCCGTAAGGGAATAATAAGGAATGTAATATCTCTTCGTCACAGCCTCTATTATACTTGACAACGTGTTATGGCCCTATAAAATCGACAATGAATTTTAAATTAAAAACGTTATTAACATAGCTTTAATAACGTATCAAAATTAAATACGCTAATTAGCAATTACATCATCAGTTTCTTTCGTTGCAAGTTGTATTAAATATATATTTAAATTTTTATTTTTTTAGTCATTGATAAGTAATATCCTAGAGGGAAATCATGTAGGGCTATACTGACGACCTGGTAAGACATGTAGGAAGTCGATAGAAGATGATTGCTCGAGATCGTGTTTTGTATCAGACACCTGAAAGACTGTTTTGTTTATGATGATGACGCTGAAATAACTAATTCGACTGAAGCATAACTATCAACCCGTCCATCCATAACAGCGTAAAAAACATAATTTTTGATATTAGATGATAGCCCGCAACTTCGTCCGCGTTGCTTATAAAATCGTTGTTTCTTAAAACTTTAATAACTTTATATTAAATGAAGATATTGCAATTGTGGCGGGTGGAAGGAAAAGGGGAGATCTCCCGCCGGGCAAGATGTTCTGCCCGGGGAGCGGCCAACACTCCGATTGGTAGTTCGGAGCTATTCTATATATTATGCTACTTTAACTTCGAAACTTTGTAAGCGCGATTTAGGCTTCGATGTGTTTCGCTTGTGGCGCGACGACAGCGCCGCCACATCACCCCCCTGCTCAGACCGGAGGTCGATAGTGCAGTCTAGATGTCGACGAATTTGCAAGTGCCAGGGAATTGCCTTGTAAATCTGCGGTGAGTCGAGAAGAAGGCAAGTAATCTGCGAGAATGCTGTGAAGCAGAGGCGAGCAGTAAGGCTCAGAGCCGTGCCGAACACTGTAGCGCAGGGAGTAGCTTGAAGGAACAGGAAGCATTATTATTCCAGTGCTGCGATGAACCTTTGTATGGCTTGCTGAATGTGAAGACTGCAGACAATATCTGCTCGAGAGCGAATGAATGAGGTACTTGAGGATGATGACGAAGATTTGAAGTTGTAGTTTCCGAAGGTTATTGGTTGCGTGTTCATATCACGTCGGGGTCACCACTGTGGCGGGTGGAATGAAAAGGGGAGATCTCCCGCCGGGCAAGGTGTTCTGCCCGGGGAGCGGCCAACGCTCCAATTGGTAGTTTCTGAAGGTTATTGGTTGCGTGTTCATATCACGTCGGGGTCACCACTGTGGCGGGTGGAAGGAAAAGGGGAGATCTCCCGCCGGGCAAGTTGTTCTGCCCGGGGAGCGGCCAGCGCTCCAATTGATAGTTCGGAGCTATTCTATATATGCTATTTTAACTTCGAAACTTTGTAAGCGCGATTTAGGCTTCGATGTGTTTCGCTTGTGGCGCGACGACAGCGCCGCCACACAATATTTTTTTGATAAGGGCCAAATGTCTAAGAAATAATAAATAATAAGGTCATTAGGGTAAATTTGTGTGTATTTAAACTATTTTAAAAAAAATCCGTATAATCATGCTATACGTATTTTTTTAATGCGCTTAGGGCATGCACAATTGGTTTTACCAATAGTTTTTACGTGTTTAAATTACTATACACAAAGCATCGTTTCTATCAATGTTACAGCCTCTTAAAGTTCACTGCTAAACATAGGTCTCCACCATAAATTGTTTCATAGGGTATTTGCCATAGTTGCCACGCTAGGCAAGCGAGCTGGCAACCGCAGTTTATTTTTTACTTTAGTCGTTATTAGGAAGACGCTGCTGCCTATCTCCTGATTTGTTTCCCTCTGTCACCCTCTTGTGGTGATATGGGGCAGTGGATATTCTTACACCGCCACTACACGGTAAAAGAAAAGAATTACGCAGTCTATAAAGCTATAACATGAAACTATTAAAAACCGCTCTATAATTATCCGGAAACAAATCAACAATGTTATAATAAAATGATTCGTAAAGTGGTGGCAATAAAATTGAAATTAGAATACGGTAGGATTGAGTTCTTAACTAGCGAGTTCGTTTACTTTTTTAGTAGAGCTAATTATAACAAAGTGTCTGAATTAACAAACCATAAAGAATTTTTATAGGTTTCTTTTAAAGTTTCGTTTTTTACTATTTCTTTATCACTCTGTTCCAGTTCGCAGCTAAAAGGTCTATAGTCTTCTATTAAAATAAAGCCAAATTAAAGTTACAGGCTATATACATCCCACTGCTGGGCACAGGCCTCATCTCATTTCTGAAAGGGTTTTAGGGCAAAGAAATGTCCGCCTCGCTACCTTAATGCTTGTTAACGAACTTTACTTGTCTTCGAAATATTTTTTTAATCATTTCTCAGAGATGCATTTTCCTCACGATGTTTTCTTTAATAGTTAATCAGCACTTAAAATTGCAATTAACAATTTCATTGCTGCCGGCGGGGATCGTACCCTGATAGCTCACGTACTGTAAATTTTCAGCGGGTGCCTAGCTCCTGAACTACCACGGTTAAAATAAGATTTGCTGTAATTTTCTCACTTGCACCGGAGAATTGACGATCGAAATACTGGATGTTTATGATTTTTACTAGGAGTTTTCTTCCTCGCACGACTTTTTTGTACGCACATACAATTCCCCTGGTGTTGCAGTTGTTCATGGGTGGCGGTCAACTCTAACCATCAGGTGAAAAATTAATCTTTGATATAAATACATTATTTTTTTACGATATTTGATATTTTTTTATTTGTATCCAATACTAAGTACATATATACATATAATAACAATCTGCCAAACTGTGAACCCAGTTTGTCGGCAGACAGACATTTCAATTTTATTTATATGAATAGATTTAATAAAATAAAGGTCTTAAACGGAATACGACTATAGACAAAAAGACAATTAATACTCTAGTATCTCTGATGTTGCTCCCCGTTTCCGTCTGGATATTTTACGCCCGACTTACACGAGATCACGACGCCCACGGATTGAAATGGAGTGATTAACTATCTTATGGCGCCATTACACGCCAATATTTCAAAAAATTTTTTCTTAACGTGTTTTAATGTATGTTAGTTAAAAAACTTCAAATTCTTATACTATAGTAAATTTCTTTAACCTTTATACATAATTTAGCTTTACAAAAAGTAATAACCCATTTCGAAGTACTTAAGAAAAATCCACATAATTTAACAGCTTCTGAAGTCGGGATTTAATTATTTGATCCACTATATACAATAAGTCTGAAGCTATTAAATTAAGTAGAAGTTATATTTTCCTAGATTTTTAATTCATTTTTACATTTTTAATGTTTAATCTACTCTTTTGAGATTTTGACCCTTTTGAGGGGAATAAACAATTTTTTTTTTATAGAATAAGGGTGCCAAAAGAGCACACAGTCCACCTGATGGTAAGTGGTTACGGTGGTCCATAGACATCTACATTTATTCTCGATTACGAATTAAAATGCAGATGCGTTGTCACCCGTGAGGACTAAGATCGAATGCCTCGTTTCCAGTAAAAAAGGGTCCCCGGTTCTCTACACTCACCATACGAAATACAGCAGCGTTAAGCTGCTATTTTACGCTGGTATTCTGTGAGAGCGTGGTCCTTCCCCGGTCGAGTTGACCCATTCGTGCTACAACTATACTACTAATATAGCTGTAGCAAGGCTCTACCACGTATACATATACGTGGTAGAGCCATGCTGCTATGGTCTACATATTATTATTTTAGGCTGGGCAAATGTTATCCAGGTACTCCTTATTTAGCTGTAACATGACTCTACCACGTAACAATATCTCATAAGCTCGAGGTATTAGAACGTCGTCTAAATTGTTACCAAATAAGACCTAAAACGTGGTAAAACCACACTACAGATATATTATAGTTGTCGCACGAATGGGTCGGGTCGACCGGGGAAGCACCACGTTCTCACAGAATACCAGCGTGAAATAGCAGCTTAATACTGCTGTGCTTCGTATGGCGAGTGTAGAGAACCGGAGACCCTTTTTACTGGATATGAGGCATTTCATCTTACAACGCACATTACACAGCGTGACAACGTATCAGCATTTTGATTATTAATCGAGGATAAATGTAGATGTCTATGGGCTACATACTGTAGCTCATAGATATCTACACTTAACATCAGAATTGGCGAAGATATCCCGTTACATACATGCAATAAATTGCGTAACACACACAAAAAGATATAGTCAAAAAGGAGTTCAAGTTCAGGTTGTTTTAGCAGACTTCAAAAAAGCCTCCTTCTTTTTTGAAGTCTGATAAAAACAATGTGAACTTAAACTCCGTTCTCATTCTTAAAAGAAAATTTAATTTCTAATAGAAATATCACGCGGTTCGAAAACCCAAAGTCTATCACTCCAACATGTCGAATCACATTAATTTCCGTCAGCCCGTCTACACTGTCGATTTTTTCTTAAACTAAAATTAAATTGAATTTTTAATAGAGAACTGGGATAGAGAGAGATGGCGTTATTATAGTCCTAAAGTATGAGAAAATAATTTTGATACTAGAACTTAATTTAAGTAAGCGAATAGTGCTATCAAAATATATTTACACCAATATTTATCAAAATATATTTACATCGTCTCGCGATCAATCAAAAGCTTATTGACGAATGAAATTCGAAATTTAAAATTTTTCAGAATAAACGTTAAATATCTATATTTCTAATCTTAGCCGCGTAGTGGATGAGTAAGAAATATCGTATATATATATAATTACCACTATGCCATATCGTCCCGTGGGTGTTATAAGAGGTGATAGAAGGAAACCAGAAGCCAGCAGAGTAGAGTTTTATACGTGGTAGAGCCACGCTGCAGCTATACTATGGTTGTAGCGCGAATGGGTCCCCTCAACGGGGGGTAGGACCATGCTTTCACAGAATAACAGCGCAAAATAGCAGCTTAATGCTGCTGTATTTGTATGGCGTGTAGATTACCGGAGACCCTTTTTACTGCAAACTAGGCATTCCATCTCAGTCCTCAGGGGTGACAATGCATCTGCATTTTGATTCTTAATTGAGGATAAATGTAGATGTCTATGGGCCACAGTATCCACTTTCTATCAGGTGGATTTTGTACACGTATGTCACCGTTATTCTATAAAAAAAATTCCTAATAAAAACTGGAAAATAAAAAACTTTCAAATTCGGCTAAAGACATCGTAGAAATAATAAAACATGTCAATTAAGCCAAATACGACGGAAACAAATCTTTTATCTTCGAGAACAATCGGTGTGACATACTTTTGGTCGCCATTAAAATTAGTGAACTATTATTTATTCTGTGTTAGTAGTCCAAATGTTACGTTCCAAACATTTACAAATAATCCAAAGTAAATATATTTCCCTCTAGCGATATTAAGTCGAGGAAATTTATATTTAAAGGTGAAATGTAGCTTGTAGCCACTAAAACGAGAGTGGGAATGCGGTAGAAACAAATTCTTGCCGCTCGAGATTTTATTTCTGTGTTCGAATATTAACTTACAAATATGTTAATCCGTCATTATTCACGATGGTTTACAGTCAATTTCAAACAAATATAGACTTTTCATCCGTTAACTCGAAATATTAACACATTTTTACTTTTAAGTAATAGAGCAACGCCTATTATGGTTGTAGCACGATTGGGTCGGCTCGACCGAGGTAAGTTCACTATCTAACAGAATACCACAGATAGTTGCCTCACTTCGCTGTCAGGTTGTGAACCGGAGTTTTTTTTAATATCTTCAGTCGTTTTCACAAAGATGCTGCTGCCTTTCGCCTCTTTTAGTTTCCCTCTGTCGCCTCTTACGACACTCCCGGGACGACATAGGGTAGTAGATATTCTTATAATATATTTTGTATAGGATAAGGGTGACAAACGAGCACACAATCCACCTGATGGTAAGTGGTTGCTACGGCCCATAGACATCTACATTTATCTTTGATTACGAATCAAAATGCAAATACGTTGTCACCTGTGAGGACTAATACGGAATCCCTCATTTTCAAAAAAAAAGAGTTTCCGGTTCTTTACACTCATCATACGAAACACAGCAGTGTTAAGCTGCTATTTACGCTGGTATTTTGTGAGAGCGTGGTCCTTCCCCGGTCGAGCCAACCCATTCGTGCTACAACTATACCAGTAATATATCTGCAGCATTATTTATGCCACTACACAGTTATTGGTAACCAATACCAATTTTATTTGAAGCTTGATGAAATTTTAGTATACAGCTTATATATAAGTAAAGGTGACAAACAAATGCATTGCCCACTTGATGGTAAGAATATGTAACCCACAAATACCTACATTTATCTACGACTAACATTTAAAATGCATATACGAAGTCAGTTTGAACAGTAGTAGAGCCACGCGGCAGCTTTTGCTGTCTCATGGATGGGCCGGCTCGAACCGGGGTGGTATCACGACCTCACAGAAAACCAGCGTGAAGTAGAGGTTCACCTCTGCGTTTCGCTTGGTGAGTGCAGGTGGCCGGAGGCCCTTTTTACTGGAAACGAGGCATTCCATCTTAGTCCTCACGGGTGACAACGCATCTACATTTTGATTTGTAATAAAAGATAGATGTAGATGTCTATGGGCCGCAGCAACCACTTACCATCAGGTGGACTGTGTGCTCGTTTGTCACCCTTATCATATAAAAAAAAATTTACGCTGGTATTTTGTGAGAGCGTGGTCCTTCCCCGGTCGAGCCGACCCATTCGTGCTACAAATATACCAGTAATTTATCTGCAGCATTGTTTTACCACGTAAATTCTTTATGCCACTACACAGTTATTGGTAACCAAACCAATTTTATTTGAAGCTTAATGAAATTTTAGCATACAGCTTATATATAAGTAAAGGTGACAAACAAATGCTTGTCCATTTGATGGTAAGAGGATGTTGTGACTCACAGATACCTACATTTATCTACGACTAACATTTAAAATGTATATACAAAGTCACTCCTTATGACTGGAATGGATGCCACGTTGCGTAAAAACAGCTGTCCCCCATCACTGTCTGATCGAAACACAGCGACAGTATGTTGCTATTAAACATGTGTCAATCGTGAATGACTTGTTCATTTGACCAGAGTCGCATCAAAGTATTGATGATTGCAATTACATTTTTGAACGTTCAGAGCCAAACAATTTACAGGACCTACGACCAAAGCGTATGGTAATGACCGACGAACGACATTATTGAGTGGCTCTCACAGATCACAGAGTACTTAAACTCGTAATGATCCATTTGAGTGATCGATCCCGAATGACCCGGTTCGTAAGACGAATCAATACTTGAATTACCGGGTCAATAGAAATGAATGAATTACACGTGTCTAGTAGCTATTTTACGCTGTTATTCTGTGTGACCAGTGCGATGATTAGTTGTAATATTAAGCGCCAATTTAATTCGTGCTCGGAGGTTAAGGAAAACAACCTTTTTATTTTACTTCTTCTTGTTTTAAAAAAAACGTTACCTCCACACTAGGATTTTCTCTTGTATCGTGGAGGCAGTTTACATATAGAAATCTCGCACTAACATCCAGACCCGGAACAATTATTTGTAGGCCATACAAATACTTGTTCCGTGTGGGATTCAAAGCTGCAGCCCCCAGCGCCGTAACTTATTACTACGCCACTGCGCCATGGTGCCGTCAAAATTTTAATACTTATGAAGTGTTAAAAATCAGCAATGTAGATTGAGCGAACTGAAGTCATGAGGATTACAAAATCGAGTGTGATAAATTGGTTATAAAAAAAGCCGGCCAAGTGCGAGTCGGACTCGCGCGTGAAGGGTTCCGTACCATCATAAAACGCGTTTCTAGTAGAGGAGCCCCCCTTTAATTTTTAATTTATTTTTATTTTTATAGCGGCAAGACAAATACAACTTCTGTGAAAATTTCAACTGTCTACCTATTACGGATCTTGAGATACAGTCCGCTGACAGACAGACGGACGGACCAATGGAAGGACAGCGGAGGCTTAGTTTTCGGGTTACCTTGATTACCCTTTGAGTACGGAACCCTAAAACTTCAAATGACTGACTTAGACATGACACACGTAATGTAAAAACATAACTTATACTTGACTTAATTTTTAATACACAACATAGAGTAATTGTGTTCTGTGCACATTCTCTGGCTATCGGGTGAATTGTGGGCTCGCTTGTCACCCATACTTTAATAAAAAAAATATTAAGTTGTCAGCACACAATAAAAAATAAACGTAAAATAAAACAATCGATTTTTAATTTAACTAAATGCTTAATTTTATGCTTTTTAAGTGGACTAAAAATATTTCATAATAACTAAAAACTAAGTGAAACTGTATTTGACTTGCCGCTTTATTTATTCTTCAGGAGCTTTGATCGCGAGGAAAGATACCTGCGTGTGTAAGATTTATAACAATTCGAGCACGTGTAACGTCCACCGACACGTGTTAGAGTAGCGCGGAATAATTCTCCCATAACCTTCTCAAGAATAAAGGTAAGCCTGTGTCCACCAGAGCGACGTATGAATACTACTTTTAATTTTATTGTGTGTGAGCGTGGTCCTCTCACATTCGAGCTGGAAGCGTGGATATACTCCTATAAAGGGTATTTTACACAATTCTCCAGACACCCTACATATTACCAAAATTAAGTTAATCAGATATAAAAATATATTTAAGTTATCTAACATTTAACGGAATTTTATTCAACAGCCAATATCGTGCATTAGTAGAAATATAATTATATTAAATACAAACAAAGATACATCCACTATGGCCGTTAATATAATATTAATGTATATCTAAATCACTCGTGCTTCTAAAACACGAATAAAGAATAAACCTTGCAACAAAATCGATAATTGTATACACCTGAAAACAAACACAAACCCAGCCAGCTTTTTCAATGGCAGACTATAACCGAGAAAGAAATTCTATATTCAAAATCATTTTGTATTTAGTTTTTTTTTTTCGAAAACGGAGGTCATTCGTACTACTACATGATATACAGATTAAATGAGGACACGGAACGTAGCGAGCGTAGCGACTGAATGGACCTACATAGATGCCTACATACACCTACAGAGATACAAGGAATACATGAAATGTCCATACCTTTGCAGCATCCATCGACCGGTGTCCGCATCCACTGAATAAAGAACAAGCACTGCGTTCACTTTAATTAAAAAAAAATCACATACACTCGTAATACAAAAAATATTATAAGTTCAGCTTATGTAATTCAGCTATGTTACCCGATGCATGGCGCGAGTACAGCGCGCCGAGCCCGACTGCAGACAGAAATGGCGGCGGGTTGCGCGCGCAAACCGCCCTGTGCTTAAGCTGGAATTGCTTTAATACGATCTAGTGACAAAGGAAATTTCAGTGGGAAAACAGAACTTATATCATACTGTCATGTCCCGTCTGTAATAAACAAAGCTGACAAACATGGTCACCCTATAACTCGGATTCAATTTACTGAATCCTGAATCGCCCTTAAATTTTAAATCCGACGGCTGTCAAATTATCCTTATAAATTACAGGGCTGATAAAAATAATTCTGTGGGTTAATTATCAAGTATAATAATCATAAATACTCTCACCTATCAACCATCGGGATAGGCAGAGACTACGCACTACCATTGGCACGATCCTGACTCACCTGTCTATCTCTCTCGCCGCCTTTACATAAATATACCTACCAGGGGCCCATAGAGATCTACATATATCCTCGGTTGAGAATCAAACTGTAAATGCGTTGTCACACCTAAGGACTAATGCGGAATGCTTCATTTCCGGTAAAAAGGGTATACTCACCATACAAAACACAGAATCTACTATTTTACGCTGGTGTGAGCGCGATCCTTTCCTGTTCGAACAGATCTATACGAGCTAAAACCACAATATAGCTGAAGCATGGCCCTACCACATAATATCACATACATGAATACATATATAGCTATAAGAAAAAATGTGACTGAAAATCCACCAGCATGATCATCAACCTGCGGTAGTCCACTGAACATAGACCTCTTTCAAGGCGTCTCCTCTTCAAAAGGCAGCATCTATCTATGACACAAACTATGACTGATGTTATTAAAAATAAAATTTTATTAAAAAAACTACGTTAACTTAATCCAATTGTGAACGAATGATAATGATGACATCCTTCTGGCCGGCCATTCTTTGACCCCGACGGCAAGGAGAAATTATAGATCCATAATTATACGATCTATAAGCAATAGAGGCTTCCACTTCCTAACATATTGAAGTCCGACCGGTTTATGTGATTAAATCAGACATAAGTGGACTATAATACTCATACAAGTATACTACTATAAGTCGACTTTAATATAATTTATTAAGGATAACCGAAAAACTACTGGTCAAACCTTGATCAAATTTATATGGGATCACACGAGAAGCACCAGTTTTCAAAAAAAAAACGAATCATCGAAATCGATGCACAATTATGAGGTAACACACATAAAAACAAAACATACAGTCGAATTGAATACCTCCTCCTTTTTGAAGTTGGTAGAAAATTGAAATTAAAATTATAAAAAAGACCTCGAGTTCATAGTACTCGTCCCAAAAAAAATGGGTGGACGTGGAAAAGATGCATTTGTCTTTTTCTAAAACCAAAGTGTGAAAAAGTAACAAAAATTTTGTTTTTATTTAGTGTTCTTTTAAATGAAATATTTTTCATAGCCATGGACATAATCATATAGTATTAATCTTCTCAAATATTATAAATATAAATAAAGATTAATATACTGTGATGCTTCCATGAAAGCGTACATTAATCTAGACAAAAGGCTCACACTTTGTAACGTTCAGCGTTACCTTTCACCAGAGACGCTTTCCACGACAACTGTTACATAATTCAACACTCCACTGCTCGTTTTTCACTGAAAATCAATCGCCGCTATAATATACGTGCAGCAATGAATCAAAAAATCATTGATACGTCAAAAAAAATAGTCACGTATAGTGAAAGGAGGCAAGTCGAGGGGAAAAAATGTTGATTTTCGGGAACAAAATCACTCGTTCAGAAATGCAGTAGGAATGGGTACATCCTTGGCCGGGAAGTCGAGCAATAAAGACAAGGCTGTACAAATATAAGGGTTCATGTTACCCTCCTTTCGGTCCGAGGGACGGCGAAGGGATCTCTCTTTTCAAACCCGCTCTACTGCGAAAACTTTATTACGTATTTTGCAACTATATAGTTCAATTTATTAAAATATACAACCAGACTATCAGAAAATTTTATGAACCAACACAGCTAAATATGTTTTTGAAGGAATATATATTTTTACAAAGAATATTTCAATGGATCTATGAATCATTTTCAAATGTATGCTCTAGATACATTCTATTGATTTTAACATTTAAAAATTAAAAAAAAATAAAGTAATCAACATTATTTAAAAAAAAAGTTTCAGAGTTAGTTGACCGCCCAGTGGCGCAGTGGCTTAGGAATAAGTTGCAGCTCTGGCGGCGGCGGATTCAAATTTCGCACGGAACAAGTATTTTGTAAGATCTACAAATAATTGTTCCGGGTCTGGATGTTTGTCGCTTTGAAATTCATGTTTGTATAAAACTGGCCCCCACGATATAGGAGAAAATCTTAGTGAGAGGGTATATTTAAAAAAAGTTCTGGCGGGTATAAGGTATGATTTTCGGAATAGGAGTTTTCAACTTTCAAAATAACTCAAAAAGGGTTGGATTTACAATCGTTTGACAGGAGTTTGGGGGAGTACGTAACCCAGAGAGTATATAGCGTAGAGTAGTAACCCAGTTGATTTAGGCAAGAAAGCTGTGGTGGGAGCGAAGTGTAGCGCAGCTGCCACCCACAGCCTTCGTGGGTATTTTTTTGTACCGCCCAGAAATACTTGAGCACCCAGAAATCCTTTCCATTGAATTAGGTTAGAAGGCTGTAATGGAAGCGAAGCATAGCGCAGCATTTTAAAGGGGACATCCCCGATACCTCTTACTCCTCCACCTCCTGCCCGAGAAAGATAAATATTATCATTTTGAAGTTAGGTCTATGCGATTTTCTATTTTATTTTCTCAAGAACGATGTATTACCTTTTAATGGGCTACTCCCATTAAAAGTAAAACACCGTTCTTTGTCTGGTCTTCACTCCGCAGGCACTCGTCTGTCCCCTCTCCTCCCCCCCTCCTGCCAAACGATTAAACATTTTTACCCTCTAAAGTCTTTATTGTAATGTTAAAGACCAAACTTCATAAGAGTCCATCTAATGGTATGTTGTTTGCAGGTTTGCAGAGGCTCACGTCCAACATCAGACTATTACGGGCTGACAAAGAAACAAGGAAAAGAAGTTGCAGTTTACTGTTGCCCATGTACCAATCACCCGTAACGAACAACAAAAAAAGATAGACAACATTCCAACAAAAAATTCTACAAATAAAAATAATCATTCCAATTTCGAACTGGCTATATATACGATTTATATCTCTTTTTTTAATTTCGCGTGGGAAAATCTTTTCTCGGCCAAATGAGGTCGAGCTCGATCAATCATACCTTTAGTAATATATATTCTTTGCCTTTAAACCGAGGACAAAGATAGAGAGGCATTTCATGACGTCAGCACTCTGATAGGGATCCGGGGGTGCAGTTTCGGAAAATAAACGACAGGACACGGGTCCATATATATTGTTATAGTACATTTTAGTGCTGGTGTGCATTATGTCAGCAGCGCCATTTTGAATTAATCGTTTTCTAACTAAACTTATTGTGTAAGTGTCTTCGTTTCGCAAAAAATATAAAGCAATAATACATAGTTGTATTATTTTGTAATTATTATTACTTTGTTGTTTAAGTTGCATTTTGCAGATTGCAGAGTTTAAAAAAAACTTAACAGGCATTGATCACGAGTGGAGGTAATCCTGATAATTATTTTATTTTGTTTAGGTGATCGCGATCAGGATGCTGGGATAAAGTTATTAAATCATTGTATTATCATCGGTCCTAGATGCGAGCAAATTTTCAAATTAAGGCGACACATCGAAAACCGTTGAAGCGGGCTATCGCCGGACTAACCAGAGTGAAACAAAATTTCTATAAAAACTTCAAAAACGCCGTCATAAGGTCTAAAATTGCGTAGCGCCCGCGACCACTGAGAGCGCTCAAAAATCGCTTAGAATCTTAAAATATTTAAAAAAAATTATTGATTTCAGTAATCAAAATAATGAGCAAGTAAATTACGAATATTGATGTTATGAATGTATTTGAGTGGTTCCCAAGCATATAGATTAAGTAATTTCGTTGTAATTTCAACTATAGTGATTTTTAGAGGTGTTTTCGCAAATAATTATGATTGAGTCAAAATTTTACAATCGTGTTTTTGAGCAAGAAAATTCAAGATAAAGACATGAATTTACCTATATCAAAATTCCAGTTTCGTTAGTCGTGTCATACTCCTATATTATGCGATGAAAGGAGGTGCATTTTTTCGCGCCTATCGCCGTATCGCCTTAATCAGCCGTCTACAAATTGGTAAAAATTATAGTAAAAGATTCCGTTACATAGATTGATAGATAGGTACACGCAAAGCTAATAAAAGTGTGTTAATAACTGATATTTGCATTTCCAAGAAAGCGTCAGCAAGCATTAATCAATGAAAGTCCTTCATACTACGCAGAGACGCGATGGAAAAACAAATTAATACAATAAGTTAATGTTAATATATTTTTTGTTTTATATCGTTCTATTCGTTATGAGACAACTAGGTAGCGCAGTGGCTAAGCGTTTGGCTGCGGCGTTGTAGGTTGCGGGTTCGAATCCCGCACGGAACAAGTATTATTTGTATTATGATCTAATAATATCTGTTCCTAATACAGATCCTCTGGATGTTTGTATATGAGCAATTTATATATGTAAACGCCTTCGCGTTACTGGGGAACTCATAGTGTGAGGGTATTAATTTTAAATAATGAATTAATTTTAATTTATTAAAAGAACCGGAAGGCCTTTTTCACTAGTAACCAGGCACAGTAACAGTAAAAAAAAAAGAATTATAACTTTTAACAAAACGTTTTGTTTTGTTACGTGGTAGAGCCACGCTGCAGCTACTCGTATATTATGGTTGTAGCACAAATGGGTCAGCTCGACCGGAGAAGGACCGCGCTCTCACAGAATACCAGCGTAAAATAGCAGCTTAACGCTTCTGTGTTTCGTATGGTGAGTGTAGAGAACTGGAGACCCTTTTTACTGGAAACGAGGCATTCAATCTTAGTCCTCACGGGTGACAACGCATCTGCATTTTAATTTGTAATCGAAGATAGCTGTAGATGTCTATGGGCCACAGCAACCACTTACCATCAGGTGGACTGTGTGTTCGTTTGTTACCCTTATCCTATAAAAAAAGTAAAAATCGATTTGAAATTGTTAAAAAAGAAGTTATTTGTTTGCTACCTTTAGGGATGGAATTTGTTTTTCAAATTTATATGGGACCACCCTTAAAGTATAACCTATTTAATTAAAAAAATAATCATTAAAATCGGTTTCCATATCGTATGAAATTCCTTAAACAATAGTCCAATATGTAATTTTCAATTTTTTCCTCCCTGGGGCGGAATTTTTTCATCAAAATTTAATGGGACCACCCTTTAGGTAAAGTCTATTTAATAAAAAAAGAATCATTGGAATTGATTTAAAATCTGGGTAGGTATCGTGTAACATACGTACAAAAAAACATACACTCGAATTGAGAACCTCCTCCTTTTTCAAGTTAGTTAAAAAAAAAGAAAATAGAATCGAATAGAATAGAATAGAATAGAATAATTTTTATTCAATATACATTACATGTGTAATTCTTATTGAAAGTCATTTTTTACTTTACCACTGTTTCGAAAAAATACCCTGTCCTGGGAAGAACCAGCAAGAAACCCAGCGGGACATTTTTTTTAAATAAATTTTACAATATAAATGATTACGAACTATTTACAAAATTGATTTTAGAAACTGCTTGGAAGCGACCACCTCATTCCCAGGGGTTATTATCAACCATGTATTCATTTATACTATAATAACCCTTTTTATACAGTTTCAGCTTAATAAAACATTTAAACTTGGTAATAGAGAGAACCTGTACACTTTCCGGGACCTTGTTGTAATAGCATATACATTGCCCCAAGAATGAATTACTGACTCTGTGGAGTCGAGAAACTGGCATCACTAGCTTGTGTTTGTTCCTAGTGTTTACAGAATGTATATCACTTTTTTTACTAAAACTATCTTTGTTTTTGTGAACATACATTAAATTTTCGTAAATATACTGAGAGGCCAAAGTTAATATATTAATTTCTTTAAATTTATCTCTAAGAGACTCTCTCGGTTTTAGATTGTAAATAGCTCTAATGGCCCTCTTCTGTAAAACAAAAATAGTTTCTGAATCAGCCGCATTTCCCCATAGCAAGATCCCATAAGACATTATGCTATGGAAATAACTAAAATAAACTAATCTAGCTGTCTCGACACTAGTGAGACCTCTAATCTTTTTTACAGCATAGGCTGCAGAACTTAGTCTGCTTGCTAATTTGGATATATGGGGGCCCCACTGAAGCTTTGCGTCAAGAGTGATGCCAAGAAAAACAGTGGATACAACAGGGCTCAATTCCTCCCCATTTAAAAACACATTGGTATTCAGATTTTTAACATTCGTTGTTGTAAATTTAACACAATTAGTTTTATTTCCGTTTCCGAATTTCAATCAACGACGGGTCTCCGCCCCGTTGTTGCCGACATTCCGCGCATTCGAACTAAATGGTCTACTTTACTTTCGTAATGGTTAAAGCAACGGAGTGGAATAATTTGCCACTGTCTGTCTTTCCGATCGATTGCAACGTAGATGTCTTTAAAGACAAGTGGATGCTGTGGCACATAGACATGTACATTTATCCTCAATTAAGAACCAAAATGCAGATGCGTTGTCACCCCTGTGGACTGAGATGGAATGCCTCGTTTGCAGTAAAAAGGGTCTCTGGTTCTCTACACTCAGCGTACGAAACAAAGCAGCATTAAGCTGCTATTTTACGCTGGTATTCTGTGAGAGCGTGGTCCTACACCGGTCGAGCCGACCCATTCGTGATACAACCACAATATAGCTACAGCATGGCTCCACCACGTAAGGGGTAGTTTTCAAAGACATTTGATATTTATTATATATTTGTGTCAAGACAGTGTGATTTCTCACACACTTGCACACGGCTTTATCACTAATAACCATCACGTGGGATTGTAGTTAAGCACTAACCTAATTTAATTAAAAAATATATATATATTATTCCGCATAAAATGGCGGCGCCGACTGGGATTACTTGCCTTGAGATACTGTGAAATGTTTTAAAAAACAATTGACCAACTGATTGTGTCGTGTGTAAATGTCGACTGCTGAATTGTAAAAAAAAAATCAATTTATTTCAGACAGAGTCCATACAAGTGACATAAGAAAAAGACATTACATTATTATAAATTTAATCTCATCTAATTAAATTCAATTCAATCTAATATATCTAATTAAATATTTTTAATATTAAATATTTTTGGAGGGTTCCATCATTTAGTGTTTCTTCTTTTATATTATTTCCAACTAATACCTCATAGATACATGACTCTTATGGTGATAACAACACTTTCTAAAATGTTACGGACATTCTTTGTATTAGATCCAGTTAGTTCATTCATGTAATCTATGTTAATTATTATTAGTCTATCAATGACGGTGTGAACGTCCGCATTTTTTTCTTTTTACTATCTATGTATTTTTTATGTTTATGGTTTAAATGTACATGTGGCGTATTTGAGCAATAAATGTTTTCTTTCTTTCTTAATTTAATCTTATACGATTTAATTCAATTCAATTTAACTTAATTCGATTGTTTAACATTACAACTATCTAATATTAATTACTTCAATAATATTAATTTACAATTTAATTCTAGTATCTGCCACCCTCTGGGGCACCGGCCATATAATTTTGTGCTTGTACCCAGTGCCGCAGAAGGGGGCAATCAGGCTTTCCGCTGAGCACATTTAGGATGGTGCTGGCGCTCCCGCGCGTGCGGAGCATTAGTGCGGCGATGCGGCACCGTAGCACGGCGTGCAAGCCGTCCGTGTGCGCGTGGCGCATGCGCAAACATCGCAAACGCACTAAGGCAGCGCAGGAACGTCACCAGCACTCTGAATGCGTTATTATATTGTACTCGGAGAGAGTTGAGAGGAGAGAGTTGATGAGTTGACCCACAGACTGCAAGTGTATAGATCTTTACTCCAAAGCTACACCGCGCGAATCTGCGTGCCAACATATTACAGCGGACCGCCATCGCCCTCCTTTCCCTTTCGATGTCAGCATCGTCTTTTAATTCCTCGGTAACCATATGGCCAAGATATTTAAACTCTTTCACCCTGCACAGAGTGATGCCATTTAGCAGCACACGCGGCACATCTAATAGCTTACGACCCCTAGCTTGAAAGATCAAGAGCTCACTCTTTTTAACATTGTACAGGAGACCGTGTCACAAAGCGTACCTCTCACATACACCTATTAATTTTCTGAGACCGGCGGTTGATGGGTTTAGCAACACCATGTCATCTTCATAACTGGTACTGTTGATGCAGTGACCATCAATCGAGCAGCCGCCCCTGTGTCGCTCAGCTCAACAATCAACTGATTCACATACAAGTTGAAGAGAGAAGGAGACGTTAGCCCCCCCCCCCCCCTTCCTGTCTCACTCCACACTCCAACCCGTACTCATCAGAAACTCACCAAGCCATCTGACCTGGTTTGTTTGGTGTTCATACCAATATTTGAAAATATTGATCAACCCACCCGGCATACCTGTGTCTTCTAATTTACGCCAAAGATTATCATATTTAACCAGGTCAAATGCCTTAGTGAGATCAAGAAAGGCTGTATACACATATAATTAACTTAGAACCCAATGTGCCATAAAGTTACAGCCTACATACGTGCCACTGCTGGACACAGGGCTCCTCTCATTTCTAAGAGGATTTAGGGCAAGGAAATGTCTGCCGCGCTGCCCAAATGCGTGTTGGCGAACTTCACATGTCATCGAAATATTTTTTTTCTTATTTCTCAGAAATGCAGGTTTCCTCAAGATGTTTTCCTTCGCCACCGAGCACGTGGTAAATCAGCACTTAAAATTGCAGCAATTAACAATTTCATTGGTGCAGGCAGGGATTGAACCCGAGTTGCTCGCGTACTGTGAAACTTACAGCGAGCACTAACCATCTGAGCTACCACGGTTCTTCTTCAATGGCCATATCGACTGCAAACTTAACCGAAACGGCAGAATCAAAATTCAGTTTTTGCTTCAAGTAGACTTGTCATGTAAACTGATTCCATTACCATTCGCAGTTAATTTTACTGGATGTGGATCCCTTGATCGTGATTGACGATCACAAGCACTCCCTAAAACCAATGAAATTGAGTGATTCAGCATTTAGGGAAAACATTGTAAAGAAACCTACATGTCTGATGAATAATATACTTGAAGCTGAGTCCGCCACCCAATGGAAATGAAAGCCTCGATTCTGTGCCCAATTGTAAAACATAAAATAGACTGTTACTTTAGTTTTGGCATTAGATTTTAGATTACATATTATACAGGTTTAAAGAGTAGCCAAATATTAAAATTAAGTTCAATAATAAAAATAATGATATACCATTATTACAGTTTTTGAAATTACAAGTAAATAAGGCTTCTACTTTTATTTGAAATTATCCCAAATTGAACGTGATTTATGGGCAACGACGTTTTTGTTTACCCATCGACCCTTACGAATGTGAGCGCGCCCAAAAACAGCAGTTAAAATAATGCATTACCACGTATTTTGAATTTAAAAGAGGAAAAGGACAGAATGTTTGAGATTTTTTTTTAATAATTTTTCTTCAGCATTTGCCTATATTACTTATTCTGAACCTTCTCTGAAAATTTGGCCGGTTATTGCAAAATAACCTCGTACTCAGCTACTTATGCTGAGGGGTGAGACACCGCCAACTTTCTGACTCCGGGCAGCTACTGAGAATTGCTTGATGGAAAAGCTCAATTACTGATCTCTTTGGCCTGACCTGGGATTCGAACCCGGGACCTTTTCATCAGCAATCGCACTACTAGAACCACTAGACCATCGAGGCAGTCACTTCTAGTATATTGTACATATTACTTCAATTATTTGCTGGCAAATTGTACCCTGATTGGCCCGCATATTATTATTATTATTAATAATAATAGTCATTTATTTCAGGCTTTTTTACACCCATATTAATCATACCAATCTCGTTCGTTTGTTTGTTTGTTTATTAATGTTTACTTATTTTTCGAAAAAAATATTTTTCTAATCTCTCGCGTCGGTTGTTTCTTGAAACTGGATTAAAATTTTATACGTTCAGCACATTTTTTTAATTTCAAGTACCGAGGTCGGCGAATTTTCTTTAAAGCCGTAACCATGGGTCGTATGCCTGGTAAAGGTATTTCCCAGTCGGGATTGCCGTACCGTCGCAGTGTGCCTACTTGGTTAAAACTGACAGTTGATGATGTTAAGGAACAGATTTTCAAACTCGGCAAAAAGGGTCTCACTCCATCTCAAAATGGTGTCATGCGCAGGGATTCACATGGAGTTGCCCAAGTCAGATTTGTCACTAGCAAAACGATTCTCAGTATCATGAAGGCTATGGGTCTTGCTCCTGATCTACCTGAGGACCTGTACGTACTACCTGATCAAAAAGGCCGTGGGAATGAGGAAGCATTTAGAAAGGAACAGGAAGGACAAGGACAGCAAATTCAGACTCATTCTTGTTGAATCCAGAATTCACAGGCTGGCCCGTTACTACAAAACAATGAGTGTGCTCCTTTTCAACTGGAAATATGAAAAACTTGCCACCAAAGCATCTGCTTTGGTGGCTTAAGTTTAAATAAACTATATATATCAAAAAAATGCATACAAAATTCTATATAATTTATATTTTAGTTCGCAATATGCGACTTTCATAGAACTTCTTTATTGAGCTCTAGCTTACACTTGAGATTGATTATAAGCTATTTGTAATAAGCCGGTACTCGTTTACAAATACCCAAACTGGTGACAAAGTACAGCCTCAAAGATGTGATGCACTTAATACAGCAACCGCAAGCTCCAATGAAACTGCCAAGCGTTTTGTGATGAAGGATGATCCTTCCTTCCTTTCTTTCTTCCAGTAGAAGATTATTACGAGCTAGTGAAAAATATTCAATCTATTGAGGAATCTCATATTCAGCGGTGGACTTTTAATGAGGACATCCACGACTTTTTCTGCCACCAGGGCAGCACCACTTAGGAATGAGGTGAAATATTTAACAGATTTCAAATTGGAGGAAGTTAATTTGTTAGAAAAGTGTAGAGATTAATGTTTCTTTCTGAAATATTTGTTACGTTTTAAATTAATTCGATTAGAAAAAGATCCAATTTACGGATAGTCCAAAAACTAGAAGAATTTAAAAATGGCATTGTTTTTTGTATATACATTCACTAGAAACCGACAAATATATAAATTAACCGTAACTTTTCAATGATGATGTCACTGTTGATAACATAACATATAAGTTCACCTTAGTCCCAACTAGCGACATCTGGTGAACGCAAGATTATTAGACCTCATAGGCTGTAATGATAATAAACCTAGCAAGCTAACAGCATAGCAAAGTGGCGAAGCAATCAGCTTTGTAGCGGTTTCTAACGGTTGCCGTTGAGCAATCAGTTTCAAAATAGGAGGTTCAGATGCCTGGGTGATCAGTAATAGATTGCTGAAAACAGAATTTGAAAATTGGAAACCGTTCTCGAGATAATCGTGGGATAGACGGACAGATGGACAGACGGACAGACATCGTGAAATCAATAAGTGTCTTCGCAAGCTTCGCCACTTAATAAGTGGAAATTGAAGGACCATAATACTTACATTAATAAAGTCATACTGAATAAACAAATGTTTACCTATCCACAAGATGTCCGATAAAGAATGTATTTAGTCATTAGACAAATCAACAAGCACGCTATATGTATACGCTTGTAGACATTATTTGTATTCCAGTTGACAAGAATTTATGAATATAACATAAGCCTACGCCGTAGTAGAGGACAATTGGTCAATAAACTGTAGACACACAAAACAATGACTACGGCGTAGCAACTACGATTTTCGTAACGCGCTGTTTACTTGAATCCGTGAATTATTAAACACCACAGAAACCTAGTATTCGTAAATGAACTGTCAATATTTTAACTGATGAAATTGTATTACGTTGTAGAGCCACGCTGCAGCTATATTATAGTTGTAGCACGAATGGGTCGGCTCGACCGGGGAAGCACCGCGCTCTCACAGAATACCAGCGTAAAATAACAGATTAATGCTGTAGTGTTTCGTATGGTGAGTGTAGAGAACCGGAGACCTATTTTACTTGAAACGAGGCATTCCATCGTAATCCTAAGGGCTGACAACGCATTTGCATTTTGATTCTTAATCGAAGATAAATGTGGAAGTCTATGGGCCACTGCATCCACTTACCATCAGGACTGTATGCTCGTGTGTCACCCCCATTCTATAAAAAAAACTGATTTATTGTCAGTGACTACTGAACATAAGCCTCTTCCATAAATTGCCTCATAGGTGTAACAGGCATATATATTTATATATTTCGCATCGTGTTTTTAGCAGTATTTCGACTGTGTTTGTGCCAGAATATTTATGCTAGGCACAGCCGCTCAATTCATTAACAAAAAAAATGCAAAAAAATAATGTCTGATTACGGCAACTAATTACTAACAAATTAGAGCATGATTTTCCATATTTGTTTAGTCGACTGTGCCATCTTGGCTGTGCCAACTTTAAGGAACTGATCGTCATTTTTATTTCCAGTTGTTATTTGTAAGACGCTGCTGCCCATCTCCTAGTTTCATTTCCTCTGTCCCCTCTTACAATACCCACGAGATGATATTTTTTTATCGGATCAGCGTGACAAACAAGCATCCAGATCATCCACCTGATAGCAAGTTTCAGTTAAAAGGTTCTCCAGTTCTCTACACTCACCATACGAAATTCAGCAGCATGATGCTGCTATTTTACACTGGTATTCTGTAAGAGCATGGTCCTTTCCCGATCGAGTTAATTTATTATAGCTGGAGCACTTGACCCATTAGTGCTACAGCTATAATAAATTAATATGCTTTTGACATAGCCACTTAAAATTTTGAGAAACATATTGAAATTCACCAGCAGTTTATACGGACTGATACGAATTAAACACCTTTAAGAACCTACTAGAGAGCTGAGGTTGCTCAGATGATTGGCGCTCGCGGTAAATTTCACAGTACGCGAGTAACCCGGGTTCGATTCAAGCCGGCACCAATGAAATTGTTAGTTGTAATTTTAAGTGCTGATTTACCGCGTGCTCGACGGTGAAGGAAAACATTGTGAGCAAACCTGCATTTCTGAGAAATAAGAAAAAAAATATTTCAATGACATGTGAAGTTCGTCAACACGCATTTGGGCAGCGCGGCGGACATTTCCTTGTTTTAAACCCTCTCAGAAATGAGAACTTTACTTTTTTTAACTTAAGAACCTACTCCCTTTTAAAAGGCTGTCAACACACTTGCAAATATTCTTGTATTGCGGATGTCAAGGGGTGGCGGTAGTCACTTATCTTGAAGAAAGCCGCTTAATCGTTTATACCATATAACAGTGGTAGAGCCACGCGGCAGCTTTTGCTGCCGCACGGATGGGCCGGCTAACAGTGGTAGAGCCACGCGGCAGCTTTTGCTGCCGCACGGATGGGCCGGCTAACAGTGGTAGAGCCACGCGGCAGCTTTTGCTGCCGCACGGATGGGCCGGCTAACAGTGGTAGAGCCACGCGGCAGCTTTTGCTGCCGCACGGATGGGCCGGCTAACAGTGGTAGAGCCACGCGGCAGCTTTTGCTGCCGCAAGGATGGGCCGGCTAACAGTGGTAGAGCCACGCGGCAGCTTTTGCTGCCGCACGGATGGGCCGGCTAACAGTGGTAGAGCCACGCGGCAGCTTTTGCTGCCGCACGGATGGGCCGGCTAACAGTGGTAGAGCCACGCGGCAGCTTTTGCTGCCGCACGGATGGGCCGGCTCGAACCGGGGTGGTACCACGACCTCACAGAAAACCAGCGTGAAGTAGAGGTTTACCTCTGCGTTTCGCTTGGCCAGGTGGCCGCGGGCCCTTTTTACTGGAAATGAGGCATTCCATCTTAGTCCTCACGGGTGACAACGCATCTACATTTTGATTTGTAATAGAGGATAGATGTAGATGTCTATGGGCCGCAGCAACCACTTATCCTATAAAAAAAAACCATCTTCTTTAAAAGTAATTTAAAATTAAAAATTTTGTACAGCCGACTTCAATATAAGTTATTAAGAATAACTCAAAAACTATTGGTCTGACCTTGATCAAATTTATATGGGATCACACGAGAAGTACCAGCTTTCAAATAAAAAAAATAATCATCAAAATCGGTTCACCCAGTAATAAGTTATGAGGTAACATAAAATAAAAGATGTTTGTCCTTGTGCAATTTATGTTTGTAAACTGCCTCCACGATACAGGAGAAAATCCTAGTGTGGGGGTAACGTTTTCTAAAAAAAAAAAAAAAAAAAAAAACATACAGTCAAATTGAGTACCGTCTCCTTTTTGGAAGTCGGCAGAAAATACTAACCTACGCTAGAGCTAATAGTGTTCTGTGATAATGTCCTCCAAACCGAATTTTGGTCACGGTGGCCCAACGGAGACTAGCCAGGGCATTTATTTTTTGGGATTATTATAATGCCCAAGTGTTTGCGCTTGCAAAGGTGCACTCACTCTCTATTCCCTCACTCTCATAGTCCAATAGGACGGTAATCTGACACGACCGGAGGGAGACCAGACGTAGAACCTTTACGTGCTTTTCGAGGTGTCAGGGTGAAACACCGCCAACTTCCTGACTCCGGACTGCTACTGAGAATTTATTGACAGAGAAACCCAATAACTGATTTTGGCCCGATCCGGGATTCGAACCCTCATGCGTTTACGACAATTAGACCAACGAGGCAGTCAAGTTTGCAGTGACTTACCATCAAGTAATCCGCTAGATTATTTGCCTCCTCTTTCTTAAAAAAAACTAATGAACTTACAGTCTTCAACTGCAACTAACTTCACACCTTCAAACAAATGAGGCTGCAGGTGCGTTCACCTCTGAGAACTAACTTGAAATTTGAATGAAGTAATTAATTAAATATGATTGAATTACATAATTAAATTGAATTTAAATGAGCAAATAGTCGTAATGAATGATTTTAGATTAATTAAAAAAAATATATTTGAAAAATTTTGAATAATCTTGTTTCAAATGTCAAAATCTTTCATGTTTATTTAAAATGTTGTACCTCCAAAGTAGGCAAACTGAAGAAACTTAATTTTGTAATTTATCAAGGTAAACAATAAATGACTATCTCGACTATCTTTTCTTATTTTTAACTTCAACGCTTACATACCCTTCAAGCAGTAATACTACGGGGGGTGCACTAATACTTCTAAGCGATAAAAAGATATAAAAGATTGGTATCTACCCAGACAGATTCCCAGGCAGAAAAGGAGCTCAAACACTGAGTAAAATCGATTTAATCAACTTCATAGCATACCTACTTAAAGTACGGCAGAATTTCATAACAAATTCCACAGACTAGGGCGTAATTTCTAAAGCAGCAATCTTATAATGCGATTTGCAGCTGCGGGCCAAGCTACACTCCATGTTCACATACAAAATATTGGAACATTTTGAAAAATGTTCCACGCTTACGTATATTTATTACCTAAAAAAAGTTTTAAAAGCACCCATTATTTTATTATACAAAAGATTTTTTTATATAGGGTAAGGATACCAAACGAGCACCCAGTCCACCTGATGGTAAGTAGTTGCTGTGGCCCATAGACATCTATTTCCATCCGCAACTACGAATCAAAATGCAGATGCGTTGTCACCCGTGAGGACTAAGATGGAATGCCTCGTTTCCAGTTAAATGGGTATCCGGTTCTCTACATTCACCATACGAAACACAGCAGCGTTAAGCTGCTATTTTACGCTGGTATTCCGTGAGAACGTGGTCCTTCCCCGGTCGAGCCGACCCATTCGTGATACAACTACACTACTGATATAGCTGCAGCATGGCCCTACCATTGTGCCTGTTGTTAATATTTTTGGCTGTTATAATATATTAGCGTTCAATTAGCTGTCTAGCTTAGATGACAATGACACTGTTATCAGGTGATAGCAGGTGCTCTATATTACGTGACAAACCTATTATTGTTTTTGTTTTTTTTTTCGTTAAGTTTTATATCTAAAGTAAATGTAAATATTTAGTGTAATATAGATAGGATTTCGCGTGTTGTATATAAAAGTACATAATAATGGCGCGCCAGCGTAGCGCAGCCGTTTGGAACTATTTTATAGTCCAAAGTGTGGACGAAAAAAAGCAGTGTGCAATTATTGCAAAAAACTTAGTACAATTACAAATTTAAAGCTTATTATATATTTTTTATATTATAACATCCATTATAATCATATTTATAATTCTTATGACAACATACAACAAAACGCTAACACAGCCGACAACTGAATTGAACTAACCGCATGTACAATGTAGTATTTGGAACTGTTATAATATATTATTACAGTTTAAAACAACTGTTGGAAAAATATATAACATCATCTTAACGAATTAGTAAAATATAAAGCCCGCTTTTCACTATGGGATATAATATAATATATATTAAATCTCGAGATATACATTAATATCGCTCACCATATCCATACCTTTCATATGGAACCGTTTACACTGAACTATAATACCTATATATTACATCTCAAGCTATAAATATTTTTTAGATCGACCGAGCGATATTTTCATATTATATTTCGCCCCCTGTACCCCGCACACCGTTCCGCACCCCCGCAGAACGGTGTATGGGGTAAAGGGGGGTAATCCAATGACCAATGACGAACGCACACTAGTTAAAAGATATATCTCATAGTGTGAAAGCCAATCGCGGGATATAATTTATATTTCGGGATATAATATATATTATATCCCATAGTGAAAAGCCAGCCTAACAGTTTCGCCCACCTTTACCCAACAGTGAGACATAGACAAACTGTAAGTTTTTCAAAGATATGCAAATTTCTTCAATATATTCAAAGTCATTGTTGGGCAATTAATAAGTTGGCTCTTTTAACTGCAAGTGGGTGGGGGATCCAGTTCGTGCCGCTAGCATACTATGAAGGTATTACCTAAACATAATTGACAATGACAGCTGAGTAGCTGAGATGCGACTTTTGGACTTTGGACTTTTTGCTTATTCTTTTTTATATGAATCTAAAGGTCTTTGACCAGTGATTTTAAAGATAACATGTCCTGAGTGGGCTTAGCCCACGTAACTGGCCTTTTACTTGTTATATTATAATTAATAAGTTAGAGCCGTATAGTGGCGGAATAAAATAAGTTTTTATAGATCTTTCTGTTTTTCCTATGTAAGAGAGACCACATTGACAATTGAGCTTGTACACTCCTGCATCTTGTAGGAGATATGAAACTTGACGAATGGTAAAAATTGACTAATCTTTTTAGCGGCTTGAATTATATTTTAATGGATATATATTTACATCTCAATGAAAAGGCTTTTCTTGAAGGTCCTGAAATTGTATCTGTTCGGATAAATCATTGGTGGTAGTCGATTCCACAACGAAGTTGTGCGAGGAAGAAAAAAAATACTTCTTGTTCGTACAGTGGTGGACCGCCAAACATCTAGATGGTATGGATTGTATGGATGGTATCGCGAGTTTAGTCCCGATCTGCGGTGGTGAATTGAGCGGCTGCCATAATTCCGAACAATTCCTCACAATACTACCCGTGGTAGATGCGAAAAAATAGGCAAAAACATACAACATCTCTTCGCAGTGCCAGTGAGTCAAGGCGTTCGGAAAGAGCTCGGTCACCGACAATTCGAACCACTCTGCGCTGGATACGATCAAATAGAGGGAGCTGGTACTTGGGAGCCCCGGTCCAGAGATGGGACCAGAATTCCATGTGAGGCCAAACCTGCGCCTAGTAAAGTTGCAGGCAGTGGGCCCACATGAAATGCTGTCACGCTCTGCTGAGCACGCTAAGCTTTATGAAGAGAAGAAGAGAGGCCATGTTGGCCTTCTCTTCCCTGCAGTTATTCGATATGTCGACGCCAAGGATTCGGATACTGACTGAGGCAACAAGGGGAATGCCCTGAAACTGAGGAGATACGACAAAGGGGGTTTTTAGTGGTAAACACGCAAACTTGTGTCTTCTGTGTAGTCGCTCCCGATCCGAGACTTTATTCAACGAATTCTCAACTTTAGACACAAGTTTGTCCCGGTACTTGGCGACCTTTTTCTGAGAAATTTTGGGACGGCCGGTGTATAAAGCATCACCAGTGCTGTCGTCCGCATAGCAATAAATGTTACCGGTTTGCAACATATCACTGATGTGCAGAAGTAATAGTGATAGCTCACAGCCTTGTGCTACACCAGCGTTAATACGCTTGTACGATGGCGACACTGAACTTTTAGAACCGGCCACTTGTAAACGATATAATAAAAAAATAAGTTCAAATTTTGAAAATGAAACGGTTTGCGAATATTATTGTGTATGTATTTTATTAATTTGTCATTTGTTTACGATTTGGCGGCAAATTGAAAATTGTCTGTGTCACGTCGGCATGAATTTAACTCGAGACAATGATTTTTTATGACTTTCGATGTCATTTAAGTCAACAAGAACGTTATGATAGACTTTAATTGGCCTTTCACGATGAAGCCCCATTTTGTGCCACTGTTTACAACTGGTTTAATGAGTTTAAACGTGGTCGCACTAATCTCTGACGACTGAAGATAACATCAGTGTTGTGCAGCGTATGATAGAGACCGACAAAAGAGTGACTTATCAGCAGATTCGGACAAGCTTAGGCATCCATATGAGTCAAGTGCACAAAATCCTCCATGAACATTTAGCGGTCAGGAAGCTTTGTGCCCGGTGGGTACCTCATAATTTGACAGACGCCCAAAAACTCCGTCGTGTTTATTGGTGTCGTGAAATGGTTCAAAGATTTAATGGAGGTGACTCAAATGCTGTGTTCGGCATACTTACGGGTGACGAAAGCTGGATTTATTCTTATGATCCTGAAACTAAGAATCAGTCTCCTGTCTGAGTGTTTCCTTCCGAGGAGTTGCCAACTAAATTGAAGAGAGTTCGAAGCGTGGGAAAGAAGATGGTGACCTCGTTCTTCGGAAGGATAGGTCATTACGCAACAATTGTTTTAGAGGATCGAAAAACAGTTACTGCAGATTGGTACACTAACAATTGTTTGCCACTTGTCTTGGAAAAAGTTCGGGGTAAACGACCTCGCATTAGGATCCTCTTTCACCACGAAAACGCCTCGTCGCTCACCGCTAAGCAAACAATAGACTACTTGGCGACGTTAGACGTGGAATTACTGGGCCACCCGCCTAATAGCCCCAACCTCGCACCTTGTAATTTTTATTTATTTCCAAAGATAAAATAAAACCTTCGAGGAAAACATTTTATGAACGCTGAGGAAGCAGTGGCTGCGTTTCAAAACGCCGTCGAAGAAACCCCCAAGGACAAGTGGGCAAATGGCTTTTCTCAGTGGTTCCATCGGATGCAGCGATGTATTGATGTAAATGGATACTATTTTGAAAATATATAATAAAACTAATAACTTGATAGTTTGTTCAATTTTTGATTTTCTAAGAACTTTCAGTGTCACCCTCGTAATCGGAGCATGCACCATCTACTATAACCTTGATGCTCCGATCTACAAGAAAGCTGGTGATCCAATTGCACAATTTCTCGTGAAGGCCATAGGAAGGGAGCTTCTGAAGAAGCGCTCTGTGCTAAACCCGATTGAATGCCTTCGCAATGTCCAAACTAACGATCAATGATACCCCCTTGGACTCTACTACCTCCGCCCACCTATGAGTCAGGTAGACCAGAAGATCACCAGTTGAAGCCTCAAGATACCCCATGAGCTGGCAGGTTATAATTGATTCCATTATTTTGGAGAACAAGGAGATGATGGCGGTCCACCTTCAGTCAGACAGGTTTGAGCGGTCGCCTTTCTAGGGATCAAGTGGACTAAAGCTATCTTCCATGAATTCAGTACGAAGCCTAGGGAGTAGGAGTAACGGAAAGACGCGTGAAAACTGGTTCTAACTCCGAAGCACACGTCTTCAGCACAACAGGAGTGACTCTATCAGGCCCACTCGACTTGTGAAGATACAAGAAGAGGAGTGCTTTGCACACCGAGCGCAGTGTAAACAGCACATCCTGTATAGAGCACTCACATCGTGAGATGATCGGCGTCGTGTTTCCCCCCTTCATCGAGATTCGAGTTGGACGCAAAGAGACAGCTTGGCAGATTGGCTTTCTCCTTTGCGATATGGGCCAGTTTTTTTTTAACAGAAACAGAAACAGAAACTTTTTTATTCAATATAGATTATAAATAATACTTATTGAAATTCACTCTTTTGTATAATTACCACTGGTTCGAAAAAAACCTCTGTCCTGGGAAGAACCAGCAAGAAACCCAGCGGGACTTTTTTTTAACAGCTTACAATCATGTATGTTACACAAATTAACAACACAACAAATTAGAAAAGGCTTGGGAGCGATCACCTCACTTCCAAGGGTTATTATCATCTATAAATTCTTTAATATTATAATAACCCTTTTTATACAAACTTAGTTTAATAAAGTTTTTGAACTTTGAGCAGGTCAAATTTTGTATATTTTCTGGAATTTTGTTGTAAAAGCGTATACATCGCCCCAAGAATGAATTGCTGACTCGATGGAGTCGAGTAACTGGTACTACTAGCTTGTGTCTGTTCCTAGTATTTAGAGAATGAATATCACTTATTTTTGTAAAACTACTTTTATTTTTGTGTACGTACATTACATTTTCATAAATGTATTGAGAGGCCAAAGTTAATATATTCATTTCCTTAAATTTTTGTCGCAGCGAGGCTTTAAATCATAAATTGTTCTTATGACCCTCTTCTGTAAAGCAAATATAATTTCAGTATCAGCTGCGTGTCCCCATAGCAAAATACCATACGACATTATGCTATGGAAATAGCTAAAGTACACTAGTCTAGCTGTTTCAACACTAGTTAGACTTCTAATCTTTTTTACGGCATATGCTGCAGAACTAAGTCTGCTTGCTAGTTTTGATATATGGGGGCTCCATTGAAGGTTCGCGTCTAGTGTGATTCCAAGAAAAATGGTGGTATCTACAAGACTCAATTTCTCCCCATTTAAAATTACATTACTATTTAATTGTTTGACATTTGGAGTCATAAATTTCATACATTTCGTTTTAGTGCCATTTAAATGCAAATTATTAACATTGAACCAATTTACTAATTTAGATATAGCATTATTTACTTCGTCATATTTTAGTAATTGTCGACTTAATTTGAAAATTAAAGAAGTGTCATCTGCAAATAATACTATATCATGGTTATCTCCTACTATGTAAGGTATAATGGCATTAATGTATACAAGAAACAGAAAGGGGCCGAGAATTGAGCCTTGAGGCACGCCCATCTGTACCATCGACCCGGAAGAACTCATACTGTTAATGACAACTTTTTGCGTTCTCTTACTTAAATATGAAATAATTAATTTAAGAGCATCACTTCTTACACCGTAGTGTTGAAGTTTCCTGATTAATGTTTCATGGTGAACACAATCGAAGGCTTTGGATAGGTCACAAAATATACCCAAAGCATCCTGTGAATTCTCCCATGCATTAAATATATATTTAATCGGCTCAACACCGGCATCAGTTGTCGAGCGATCCCTTGTGAAACCAAATTGATTTTTATGAAGTAAATTATTTATATTAAAGAAATTTAACATTTGATCAAGAATAATTTATTCAAACATCTTCGACCGCAGGTGAAGAATTCAGTGACTTAGTGGTTAAAATCGGAATATCAGTAACATATTTCTCAAAAACCATTGCAACGTCCTGATCTGATTCGGTTAATTTGTTATTAACACTTAACTGGTAGTTTGAATTGCGAGAGTTGATCTTACCAGTTTCGCTATTAATTATACTCCATGTCATTTTAATTTTATTAGAAGGCGTCTTAATTTTGTTGCTCAAATGCAGAAACTTGGCTGTGGAGCACACTCTTATAAATATTTTTGAATATTTTTTTACATATTCCCTAAATTCGACGCTATGATTATATGAACTTTCATGGTAAAGATCATATAACCTATGTCTGCTCTTATGGACTCCTACTGTCGCCTATTAATTAAATGACTTCCAACTGTTCAAGGAGAAGGTTTTAGAAGTAAAAGTATTATTAAATTCATTGCAAATAAGCTTAAATAATGTTCCATACAAAAAATTTGGATCATTTTGGTATGTAAGTGATGGAAGTTTTTTCACTATGTTACTTCTAAATTTCTCCAAGCGAAGTGCATTTACTGGAACAAACACAACTTTCTTATCTACTTGCTTTTTGTGAACATATGGTAACGAAACTACTTGTCCACAGTAATCAGAACTTAATTTTTGAATTATACATTTATGCAACGGCTTCACATTTGTAAAAATGTTATCTATACATGTTGCACTAGATTGAGCAATACGCGTTGGCTCTAAAAATAAATTAAAAAGACCATATGATTTAAACAATGATCTAAATTTAATATTGATTGAGGAAGGAGGAGGACACGTCCTCCTTGTATAGAGATGGTAAAGATGGTTGACAGAAGTTCCCTTGGATGGCCTTTGCGAGAGACCAGAATGCTCGTGTTCCAGAAGGAAGTCGAACTAGTTTCTCACCATTACTGCCGATGCGCTCTGACTTTGATTTGTCAATGACACTTTTGAAGAACCTGGAAGCGGAATTATACTTCTGTTTCAGGGACTCAGACGCGTCACCCCAGGCCTAGTAGCACTCCTGCATAAACAGCAAAAGTAATTTCTATAAAATTTCATCACACCAGGTGTGATGCCATTTTACAGGAGTGACGAAGCCTTGGCCGAGTTCTGCCTCTGATAAGCACCACAGATGATGGAATAAAAAGTTCCATTCCGTAAAGTACCACATCAATGACATAATTAGCAACAACGTTGGGATCATCCGGCGAAAAGCATACATAACCCTAAGGATAGGATGCAAAAAAAGACCGCATCCTGTCCCAATCGGCCAACCTATAGTGCTTAACACGGCGGCAACCCGCAGAACGCAACAGCAAGTTAGCGTGAGTGGCACTGTCCTCCGGATCAGACAATGGTCCGAAGAGCCAAAAGGAGCATCGACGGACACCCATATCCATCCAGATGAAGGTCGGCAGAAGGTGTAATAAGGAAGGTGCATGATCCTCCACATCTGGGTTCTGCGTAGGCGAAGTAACCAGATATGTGAGACCATATGCCAAGGCAAAGTCATAAACACATCTATGATCGGTTATACGGGAACCATTCAAGTGGTGGGCGTTAAAATTACCCAGGATCAAAATCTCTCCTGATGGGAGTTGTTGTAGCACGGAGTCTGCAGCATTTGGGCGTGGTCGATGAGTCAGTCTGTGTAGGCATTACTTATATGGAACCTATAGAGGTACCCGTAGACGCTGAAATGTTTGTCGCAGTATACGCGCAGCCATAGGATGGACAGGTCCATACCTTCAAGACTGCCGAGGCGTTGAAAACAGTGGATGCTCAGCGAGGGATCTCCGTCACCAAAAGAACGTCCTCAGCAGTACGTCCTACTACTACCTATTCATATTACATATTTCATTACGCCACACCTGTATATGTATATATATATACAGGTGTGGCGTAATGAATGGATAATATTCAACTAACGAAGCAAATCAAGTCCGAAGTCACAGCACAGAGTCGTTACACCAAATAAAAAAGTCCAAATCGATAGGCAAAATCAAGTCCAAGATCACAGCACAAATCGATGAATTTCAATCCAAAGCAGGGTAAAACGATGTTGCATAGAAGTAGTATGATAGCACACTGACTTAAAAAAGCGTTTAGCCCACAAACCACAAATATGAAAAGGATGTCTGTTACACAAAGGGTCACTAATTCGTCTTTCTTTTTCACTCATGGCATGAAAGAGCAGGATAGATGTACCGTCGATTTATTGTCGCTAGTGTAAATAACCGATCTATTCCAAGAGTTATATTCTCTACCTGGCAGAGGGGTCGTTTATGCCAATTCAATGGGCTATGCAGGCCGTTGTTCCAAACAATTTTAAAAACAAGGTTTAATGTAAACCTTGTTTTTAAAATTGTTTACTGTAAACTAGGCCTTTGACTCTTGTAATAGGAATTTATTTTGTATTAAATGCTGGAAATACAGTAAGTTATACCATTTCGGAATCTCAATAAAACAGGCACGTTTTTTCTTAATTTGGCACTCAGGTGACCATGCTTTTTTTTACACCACGTTAGGTTAAACTTAGGATAAAAAACAAGCAAATCATGAAGTTTGAGTTAGATCTTTGTTAAAAAAAAAACTATGCATGCGTCTCAAAAATCATAGTTTACATTCGATAGCGCTTCTATCCAGGAATACTATCCAAATAACAGATTGAAAAAATTCCTTCATTTGGAGTCTTGCCACGAAAAAGAGTGGCAAGGCTGTAATCTTTTTGAATTTTCGAAAATGTCGAATTATCTCGGAAACCGAGGAACTTCTACAAAACATGAAACATATTTTTCTGAACCGCCACAACGTCCTCTACCCGCTGGTACCATATTATCCATTCATTACGCCACAGCCTGTATATATACGAGTATATAAAATTTAAGTGTCTGTCGGTAATATCAAAATAACTGTATTATTAAAGGGTCTTCTTTATTTGCATGCTATTAAAAAAAATTCTCTAAGGAAATTCGGTGTTATTACCATTATTAAAAATTTTGCCTGTCGGTCTGTCTGTCTGTCCGGGCTTATATTTTAGAACGGCTGAATCGATTGTGATGAAACTTCACGAACAGATGAAGACCAATTGAGACCAATATATACATATCCAAAAAACATGGATTTCGAAAAAGCATTTTTTTTATGATTATCTCATATATACTATAGGATATATAAAATGTTTCGAGGTCCTTACACTTTATCTTTCACTATGCCTTTTAAAATTTTATTTTTAATTTAGATTTTTAACGTTTTCTTCTACTTCAACACCGTTTTATACAAAACAGTGAATGTTAAAATATAATTAAAATATTACGCACAGACTTTACGAAATAATAGCAAAAAAAAACTGGATTTAAAGTGGTTTTCGATTATAGAACTGCTGCCCATAAACCACTTGTTTAAGGTTTGCGCTGATAAAATCTCGGGTAAACGTGTATAATATACGACTCATTAGCCAAGGTTCATTAACTTTGATCCCAAATTTTAATTTACTAAGTCAACTAGAAATTGTGTAGTTTCTTGATAAATAGGTTTATTCATTTAATTAATGGGTTCCTCGATATACAATGGGGCATGCGAAATTATAAGTAACTTGGTCAGTACAATATTTTTTTAATTATTGGGGTAAAATGTAGCTCGAATTGGTTCGCTTATTATATACACATACAAAATTTGGGGGTCTTACCAAGTAGTCTTACTATAAAGTAGTAACTAAAGTAAGACTACTGGGAACTTTCTTCCCAGTAGTCTTACTGATAAGACTAATGGGAATTTCCTAATGAGAACTTCCCAACAGTCTTACTAGTCAGTCTATTGGGAATCTTCGTGGCGTGTTGTATTCCCAGTAGTCTTACCAAATAATCATATTATTAAAACTACTAAGAATATTTTACCAAATAGACAGACATACGCGAAAGAAACTTCTTAGTGGTCCTACTCTATCTACAAAATCCATGGAAATTTTTATTAAGTAGTTTATTTTAAGAATAGTACTAGGCAAGCATACACCTGCAAGAGGTAGTAGGATAGTTCTAGTTTATATTTTGTATACTTGTACAACTTTTATTGACTTTTGTACGCGTGGTACTTCTGAGACAAAACATATAATATAATATTAACAAACCAAATAGATCTAGCAATGTTGGTTAGACAATCATCTTAATATATTTGAATTCTTGGCCAAAGATAAAAACAATTTC
Organism: Parnassius glacialis; assembly: GCA_033319125.1. NCBI lineage: Eukaryota > Metazoa > Arthropoda > Insecta > Lepidoptera > Papilionidae > Parnassius > Parnassius glacialis. Next base: position 37,746,224 of record JAVANC010000012.1, on the reverse strand, counting down.
ATAAAACTAACAAGTACAACTATCTGGTAAGATCATTAGGTCAGAAAATACTGAGTAGTCCAGTAGAATATTTTCATCACTACCTAACTACTTTATTTTATTTTTGTCATAAAGAGGCATTTTACGTTTACGTTGTTTGGCCTAATTTGACTGATGTTTGATTTTTATAAATAGTAGGAAAAGTACTAGATAAACATGAACGTAAAAGAAGCAGTCGAATAGTTGTTCAGACCGTATCTTTCTATTCCCTCTAGTCTCATAGTTTGATGGGACGGTAATCCGACATGACCGGGGAGAAATCAGGCGCAGAACCAACAGCTGTAGATGCTTTCTGAATTCGGTCTGCTACTGATAATTTTTTAACAGACAAACCCAATAACTGATTATTGGGCCGACTCAGGATTCGAACCCGAGGCCAAATATTTAAAATATTCTTACCAAATAATCATATTAGTACAACTACTAAGAATATTTTTACCAAGTAGATAGACATACGCGAAAGAAAATTCTCAGTGGTGCTACCTACTCTACAAAATACATGGAAATTTTTAATCTTACCAGTTAGTTGTACTTATTACTTTTATCAAATTGTTTTTTTTTTATAGAATAGGGGGCAAACGAGCATGCGGCTCACCTGATGATAAGTGACTACCGCCGCCTATGAACAACCGCAACACCAGGGAAATTGCAGATGCGTATTGCCGGGCTTTTAGAAAGGTGTAAGCTCTTTTCTTGAAGGTTCCTAAATCGTATCGGTCCGGAAAATTCGCTGGTGGTAATTGATTCCACAAGGAAGTTGTGCGAGGGAGAAAACTTCTTCTAAAGCGCACAGTGGTGGACCGCCAATCATCCAGATGGTATGGATGGTAACGTGAGTTTTGTCGCGATGTGCGATGGTGAAATTGAGCGGCTGGAATTAGTTTGAACAATTCCTCAGAGCACTCCCCGTGGTAGATGGGATAAAATACGCAAAGAGATGCAACATCTCTACGCAGTGCCAGTGTATCGAGCCGATCAGAAAGAACTCGGTCGTCGACGATTCGAACCGCTCTGCGCTGGATGGGGTCAAGTGGAAGGAGCTGGCACTGGGGTGCCCCGTCCTAGAGATGAGAACAGTATTCCATGTGGGGCCGAACTTGCGCTTTGTAAAGTTGCAAGCGATGTGCCGGCATGAAAGACTGTCTCGCTCTGCTGAGCACGCCAAGCTTTTTAGAGGCCAATTTGGCCTTCCCTTCCAAGTGACCACGAAACTGCACACTATTCTATATGTCGACGCCAAGGATTCCGATACTGGCTGAGGCAGCAAGGGGAGTGCCTTGAAACTGAGGAGATACGACAAAGGGGTTATTTTTAGCGGTAAACGCGCAAACTTGTGTCTTCTGGGGATTGAACTGGACTAGATTTAGTCGGCCCCAATCCGAGACTTTGTTAAGCAAAGACTCGACTTCAGACACAAGTTCCGGTACTCGGCGACGTTTTCCCGAGAAATATTAGCACGGCCGGTATATAAGGCATCACCAGTGCTGTCGTCTGCATAGCAATGAATGTGACAAGTTAGCAACATATCATTGATATGCAGGAGAAACAGCGTTGGTGATAGCACGCAGCCTTGTGGAACACCAGCGTTGATAGGCTTGAAATCAGAGCATGCACCGTCTACTACGACCTTGATGCTCCGATCAGCAAGGAAACTGGTGATCCATTTGCACAATTTCTCGGGAAACCCATTAGAAGAAAGCTTCGAAAGAAGCGCTTTGTGCCAGACCCGATCGAAGGCCTTCGCTATGTCCAAACTAACGGCCAATGCCTCCCCCTTGGACTCTACTGCCTTCGCCCATCTATGAATTAAGTAAACGAGAAGATCACCAGCTGATCGACCCCGACGAAAACCGTACTTTTTTTTTTTACTTATTATAAGCCAGTGCTTGACCACAACCCCACCTGGTGGTAAGTGGTGATGCAGCCTTAGATGGTAAATCGCACTGTCTTATCGTAACAAAAGCCTATTCACTCTTGCCTTGAAGACGCCTAGATTGTATTCGGATGGAAAGATAGACGCCGGCAAATTATTCCACTCCTTTGCTGTACGCATTACAAAAGACGAAGCAAACCGTTTGGTTCTAATGCGTGGAATATCGACAACAAAGGGATGAAGACCCGCCGACCGTCTGGTTGTCCGATGGTGGAAAGGAGAGGGAGGAATTAAGGCGTGTAATTCCTGCGCACACTCACCGAAATGCATCCTATAGAATACCGAGAGACTGGCTACTCTGCGCCTGTGCTCAAGGCTGACAAGATTGGTTTCAACCAAATCAAGGTCACCTATGAGCCTCTTAGCACGTCTCTCCACTGAGTCCAATGCTGCCAGGTGGCATTTTGCAGCACCAGCCCATATGTGACAGCAGTACTCCATGCACGACCGGACTTGGGCTTTATATAAGGTAAGAAGCTGCCCCGGCGTGAAGTATTGCCGCACCCTTGCAAGGACACCAAGTTTCCTTGCGGCTGCTTTGGCTCTGGACTCAATGAACCGCCCAAAGTTTAGGTTCGGAGAAAATTCAATCCCTAACAACTGAAGGCGGTCAGTGTACTCCAAGGATACATTCCGGAAAGTAGGAGCCAAGGTGAGCGGGCTCCTTTAAGCGGTAAAAAGACACGCTTGTGTTTTGGAGGCGTTAAATCTCACGAGATTGGCATCGCCCCATTCGGAGACTGCCTGTAGTGTGAGACTCACACGCTCAACCATAGCCTCTCTTTCTGACTGGATTTGATCCCGACTGGCCCGGGCGCTTGGTTGGTATCTCTCCACAACTGTGCTGTCGTCTGCATACCCATAGACACCGGGAATAAGCAGATCATTTATATGCAGCAGGAAGAGAGTTGCGGAGAGAACGGACCCCTGAGGAACACCGGCGTTAGTCGTCACAGTATTGGATGAGCAGCCATCAACGACGACCCGGAGAGACCGTTCACTCAGAAAGTCCTTCACCCAGACAATTAGGCCAGGGGATAAGCCATACGCTGAAAGCTTGCCTAATAGACTAGCGTGCCAAACCCTGTCAAAAGCCTTCGAAACATCTAGGGAAACAGCAAGTGCTTCACCACTGTTCTCGAGGGCTTCGCCCCATATGTGAGTGGCATACGCTAGAAGTTCCCCAGTTGATCGATTTTGGCGAAACCCGTACTGGCGATCACTGAGGAGATCATTTTGCTCTAGGTATGCCATAAGGTGGGCGTTCAATATACGCTCCATAATCTTGCAGAGTGTGGAGGTAATTGAAATTGGCCGATAGTTGGCAGGGTCAGTACGGCTACCTTTTTTAGGAACAGGCTGCACATTGGCCAGCTTCCAAGATTTAGGCACTATTCCAGTCCTGAATGAGAGGCGGAACAAGCGTGTCAACACAGGAGACAACTCAGGTGCACAGACCTTTAGAACTATAGCTGGTATACCATCAGGTCCACTAGCTTTATTCACGTCTAGACTTCGCAAGGTTTTAAGAACCTCCTTGTTGGTGATACGGACCTCAGTCATAGAGGTATCGCAGTCTGGTGGTCACTAATCAGCTGGTGATCCTCAAGGTACCTCATGAGCTGGCAGTTTATAATGGATTCCATTATTTTGGAGAACAAGAAGGTGATGGCGATAAGTCTGTAGTTGGACTGGTCTGAGCGGTCGCCTTTTTTAGGGATCGGGTGGACCAAAGCTGTCTTCCATGAATTCGGGACAACGCCTTGGGAGTATCGGAAAAGACGCGTTAAAACCGGTGCCAACCCCGGAGCACACGTCTTCAGCACAATGGGAGGGACTCCATCGGGCCCACTCGACTTGCTGACGTCCAGGGAAAAGAGTGCTTTGCGAACCGAGCGCTGTGTAAATCGCATATCTGGCATGGAGCATTCACATCGCGGGATGGTCGGCGGTGTGTTCCCCCCGTCATCCAAAGTCGAGTTGGACGCAAAGAAAGAGCTGAACAGATCAGCTATCTCCTTTGCGGCATGGGCCAGTGAGTCGTTCTCTCTGTGCAGAGATGGAAGAGTTGGCTGACAGAAGTTCCCTTGGACAGCCTTGGCGAGAGACCAGAATGCACGGGTTCCCGAAGGAAGGCGAACTAGCTTCTCGCCAATTCTGCCGATGTGCTCAGACCTTGCCTTGGCAATGACGCTTTTGAAGGACCTGGAGGCGGAATTATACTTCTATTTAAGTGCGCTGGTGTTTACATCCCGAGACATTGATGCGTCAGCCCAGGCCCGGTAGCACTCCTGCTTATAGCGTGATGCTATTTTACAGGAGCGACCAAACCATGGCTGGGATCTGCCTCCGATGGGCACCACAGAGGATGGAATAAAAAGTTCCATACCCTGAAGTACCACATCAGCAACAGAATCGGCAACAACGCTGGGATCTCCCGGCGAGAAGCAAACCCGCCCCCAAGGTTAGGATGCAAAAAAAGACCGCATCCCATCCCAATCAGCTGACCTATAGTGCCAAACACGGCGGCAAGCTGCAGATCACAACTGCGATTGGAGCGTGAGTGGCACCGTACTCCGGATCAGACAATGGTCCGAAGAGCCCAGAGGGGCATCGACGGAGACCTGATATCCGTCCGGATGAGAGGTCAGCAGAAGGTCCAACAGGGAAGGTACATGGTCTTCCACATCTGGGATCCGCGTAGGCGAAGTAACCAGTTGTGTTAGACCATATGCCGAAGCAAAGTCATAGACAGATCTACCCGCATGATCGGTTAAACGAGAACCAAGCCATTCAGCGTGGTGGGCGTTGAAATCACCGAGTATCATGATCTCTGCGGATGGGACCTATTGTAGCACGGAGTCTGCAGCCATTTGGACGTGGTCGATGAGTCGGTCTGTGTCGGCATTACCGCTATGGGACCTATAGAGGCACCCGTAGACGCGGGGATGGTCGTCGCTGTCTACGCGCAGCCATAGTATGGACAGGTCCGTACCTTCAAGACTGCCGAGGCGTCGAAAACAGATGTCCTCTCTGACATATACGCAAACTCCAGCCCGGGGCACAAAGGAGTGTTCCAATTTGTACCCCGGGTAGGAGAGATATGAAGTATCAGCCGGAGAGGACACCTGAGTCTCGGTTAAAAAGAGCAAGGCCGGATTCACCGTCTCTAGATGGTAATGGACAGCGTTAAGGTTGGAATGACGTCCCCTGATGTTGCAAAAATTCACGGATAGCGTGACAGGAGTCGCCTTGGTTGTATTGCCCCGCTTGCCCCAAGCAGCATTAGTCGCGAGCGGAATTTCGCCCCCCCCCCCCCTCAGAATACGCGGACAGCCTGAGCACCCACGCTCAGGAGTGAAGTAGTTTGGTCGTGGATGCTCAGAGAGGGATTCTCCAGGGGTGCTGGTACCCTCCTGGGGTAGTCTTTTATTTAATTCCACTACCATTTTGATGGGGGGGGGGGGAATTGGGCCTCCGGCCACCTGCACTCACCAAGTGCAACGCAGAGATAAACCTCTACTCCACGCTGGTATTCTGTGAGGTCGTGGTACCACCCCGATTCGAGCTAGCCCATCCGTGCGACAGCAAAAACTACCGCTTGGCTCTACCACTGTTAAATTTTTTTATCTTTGGCCAAGAACTCAAATCTAATAAGATGATTGTCTAACCAACACTACTGGATCTATTTGGTTGGTTAATATTATATGTTTTGTCTCAGAAATATCACGCGTACAAAAGTCAATAGAAGTTGTACAAGTATACAAAATATAAACTAGAACTATCCTACTACCTCTTGCAGGTGTATGCTTGCCTAGTACTATTCTTAAAATAAACTACTTGATAAAAATTTCCATGGATTTTGTAGATAGAGTAGGACCACTAAGAATTTTCTTTCGTGAATGTCTGTCTATTTGGTAAAATATTCTTAGTAGTTTTACTTATATGATTATTTGGTAAGACTACTGGGAATACAACACGCCACGAAGATTCCCAATAGACTGACTAGTAAGACTATTGGAAAGCTCTCATTAGGAAATTCCCATTAGTCTTACCAGTAAGACTATTGGGAAGAAAATTCCCAGTAGTCTTACTAGTAAGACTACTTGGTAAGACTATTGGGAATACCCCAAAAATTTGCTATACTTCACGTTTATCAACTGACACTTAGGTTACAAACTTAGGTTACGCTTAAAATAAACATTATTTTTGTTTCGTAAATTTAGTAATATTTCAATGCCAAGTTAATTAAAAGAACAAAAAGAAATAACAGATATGTGAGTGAACTGCTGTAGGTTTCAGAAGAAGAAATCACGGAATAGTACAAAAGCATATTATATTACAATACAAAAAGTTATGGAACAGTATCGACATCGCCTATCGCAAGGTTAAGCTGTGGTCAAAATTTTCCTTTCGTAAAATCTTTGCAAATATGACACATCAAACTCATATTGTCACATTTTTGCGAACTATAAACCTCAGACAAGATTGTATGGGCGCTGATCCCTTTGCTTGTAATTAATTTTAAAAAATTAAGTCATTAAGTGTCACTGTCATTGTCATTACAAATGTAAAAATGACAAAATTTATTTTCGTATTTTATTTGAATTACTAAAATAATCATTATTCTGCGAAGAAAATACCTGACCGAGATTACTTTAAAGGATAATGTTATAATTTGTTCTTAAGCTATGACTACTCAATATAAAAAATTTACGAGACTTGTAGCTAAGTGGCCACTCGATAGTACAAAAGGCGATAGGTTAGCATTGTATAAACACCAACCAGAAAAATATTTTATACTGAATATAAAGGCTCATTTTTTTATCAATTAGACTAGAAGAATACTTAATTTATTAATATATTGTTTTAAATATTATTACAAATTCGTGTGGTTTAGAAGTTATAGTCGTTGTTTTAACATATTTTTTTACATTGTCTTTCAGGGACTTGGGAAAGTTTATCCGTGATAAAGTAAAAGCAGCATTTGAGACTACAGAAAAACAAAATTTGGACTCTGAGCTTTGCAACCGCCAATACAACTCTCTCAACCGAATAGCTGATAATTATTATAAAAATAAGTACAAACGGCTTAGAACCAGCACAGCCACTGGCCTTAGTACTGAGGAGTGTAATTTAATACTGTCTAACGAAGTACTTGCATACTTAAAAGAAGAGAATAAAGGTTTTTTTAAGAAAATATTTAATAAAGAATAAAAATGTTGATGCAACCAATTAGAAAACTTTATTCTTCCCTTCTCAAGTGTAAATTCTCAACAGAAACTATACAGTATAAAGATCATACACCTGTTATGCTAAAAGAAGTTAGTAAATACCTAAAGCCGGCAGATAATGAGTTGTATATTGATATGACATTTGGTGCAGGTGGTCATTCAAGGCAAATACTAGCCTCTGCTGATTGTAGGTTAATTACTCTAGATAGAGATCCCATAGCATATGAAAAGGCTAACGAATTGGCAACAGAATTCCCAAATAGAGTAATACCTTTGCTTGGAAAATTTAGCGAACTACCCTCTCTTTTAAAGGAGATAAATATAAAGCAGGCCTCCATAGATGGTATACTATTTGATTTTGGTTGCTCATCAATGCAGTTAGACAATGGAGAAAGAGGTTTTTCTGTTAGTAAAAATGGCTATTTAGATATGAGAATGGATGCCGGGAGGGATCCGAATCAAATAACTGCCAGAGAAGTGTTAGCTACAGCAAACGAGCAAGAACTTTATAAAATATTTAAAATATATGGAGAAGAGAAGAAAGCTGCAAAAATTGCACAAACAATAATACAAGCTCGGTATATGATCAAGAATATTGAAACGACAAAAGAATTGGTTGATTTAGTTGACTCTTGCTGTCCAAATGAATTTAGACTTGATAAATTACAAAGACCACAGTCGAACGCTACAAAAGTTTTTCAAGCACTAAGAATATTTGTTAACAATGAACTCAATGAATTAAACTATGGCATGGTGTTGTCAAAGTATTATCTGAAGCTCCATGGTAGACTTGTTACAATATGTTTCCATTCGCTTGAAGACACAATTGTGAAAAGACATATTGCTGGGAATATTATTAACGAAGTAGCAAATCCTGTGCCACTTAGGTATCTGAACCCCGCTGTAGTACAAGACCAAGACACAATTAATCAGTTCCTGGATAGTCCATGGAAGGCAATTAATAAACATGTGGAAGTACCATCTGATGAGGAAGTGGAAAGAAACCCTCGAAGTAGAAGTGCAAGATTACGAGCAGCAATGAAAATAAAATAATATATTACATGTTGTTAATTTATAGTTAGATACAATGAAATTTTTAGACAATTTTTCTGTTTTATTTTAAAAAACAAATGTTACCCCACAGTAAGATTTTCTACTGTATTGTGGAGGTGTTTTACATATGAATTGTAGAAGGATAAACATCCAGACCTGGAACAATAATTTCATGTGAGAATCAAACCCCCAGCCGTACAGCACCTCAACCAAACACTTAGCCACACTGTGCTCTAGACCATGAAATATACATATATTCAAAGTATAATTGTAAATGAGAATATTCTTGAACTGAAAACTTCTTTAGAATTATAATTTGATACTCGATGAAACTAAAAAGAGACAAACATATCATAGATATCTATAGGATTTAGCTTACGGGAAAATGAGATAGAGTACAGTATATTATAGTGTTTCCTATTATGTATGAACATTATGCAAGTGATCTACGAGCAGTAAAATTTTAAGTACATATGTTGATGAAATTGAAAACTTGGAATCTATACTATACAATATGTAATGTAATATATATGTGGAATAAAATGTAAAATAATTTTGAAACTAAGTAACAATTTTATAATAAATAAACCCCACAATTATACCAATCCCTATGTCTCATTCTCTCAATTTTTAGTTTGATTTCTACTGCATGTGAATTGCATACATGTTTTTTAACTCAATTTCAATTGTATTTTTTTTTACTAAACTGTACCGGTGCATGTTATAAGACTACATATATATTTAATGACCACAGTCCTTAGTAGACCATGATGACCTGATGCAACACGCAGGCATTCATAGGGAACAGGCGGCTCAATCATACTTTGTTGAATCTATAGGGGAGGTCTATGTTCAGCAGTGGGCTTGTGATGGGCTGTAGTGAAAAATCTCATTATTTTACTAATGGTGATGGTGTTGGTTTGACTCTTTATGATGAACTTCTTTTTCCAGAAGCGGCCACACAGGGAGTGGACCTGGTCGAGCCCAGGTCGACGACTAGACGGCAACTGTTCAGTGGTGTCTCAGTGATCGCGAGGGTGTAAACTGATGGCGATCACCCAATGATTAGAGGCACACTGAACCTAAACGTTAAGTTGGAGAGGTAGTCTAATGAAGTCAATGCTCCGTCCACCTTTGCTCTAATCCAAAGTCGCGAAACCGTTCAGCTCGAGTTACAAAACCGTTTTCAGTGCCTAGACTGCAATGCAGTGAACGATATGAATGACAAGCTAGTGGAAACTGTCCATGCAGTCCGGAGCTAAGTTCTGCAAGACCCGCCACCGAAGAACACAAAGTCTCCGACCAGAACCTTAATCTCATGGCTGTTAGAAGGGAAATAAGCTGCAGTCTTCAATAGATTTGACAGCATACAGACAACTGAATAGACAGATCTCCAAATGCTTGCGGCGGAACTTACGAAACTTCAATACAGCAAACAATCATACAGTATTGAAGAAGCGATAGAACATAACCAAGGCTCCAGTCTTTGCCAGGGATCTGTCTGCCAGAAAGAGCCAACTGTCAAAGCTGAAGACTGAGTGTAGAAGCGTCGTTTCCGGGACACCTAAGAGTTTGAGTGAGATTGAGAGGTTCTATGGGCATCTGTACACGTCATCGTTGGAGCCACACGCAAGTGTGAGTAACGATCCAAGTGCAAGACTTATCCGACCCTATTCAGATGATATCCCGTACGGCAGTCTGAGCGAGATTAGAAAGGTGCTAAAGAGCACCTTAAAAACGGCAAGGGCCCAAGTGAGGATGGAATTACAGCGGAGCTTCTGAAAGCGGGTGGAAAACCGGCCCTTCAGAAGCTCTTTAATTTTGTCCTCCATGGTGGGACTACTCCGGAGGCGTGGAGCAGAAGTGCGGTGGTCTTGTTCTTCAAGAAATGCGATAACGCTCTCTTGAAGAACTACAGACTGACTTCCCTTCTGAGCCGCGTCTACGTGATGTTTTCGAAAGTCATTACAATACATACACTTCTGCAAATTGTACAATCTGCCACTTTGCCATGCGTATGTGGATTATGACAAAGCCTTTGGATTCCGTCGAAATTTGGGCGTTGCTAGTCATTTCAGCGGTGCCAAGCTGACTGTCGGTATATCTAAGTGCTGAAGTGTTTGTACAGTAGGGCTATGATCGCTATCCGAGTATAGAACCAGAGTACGAAACCTATTCAACTGCAGAGAGGTGTAGGATAGGGTGACGTCATATCCCCGAAACTCTTCACCGCTGCATCTGAAAACGTTTTCAAGCTACTGGTCTGGAAAGGATACGGTATTAACACCAATTGCGAGTACATCACTCACCTTCGATTTGCCGACGATATATTCCTTATGACAGAATCGCTAGAGTATTTAAGCACTATGCTCAATGACCTCAATAGTGTCTCCCAACGGATAGGTCTTAAGATGTACATGAACACGAAACAAAGATCATGTGTAATTTCTACATCACACCTATGCCGGTAGTCGTTGGGAGCACTAACCTCGAAGTTGTTTACGAGTATGTTTACCTGGGACAAATAGTCCGACTAGGTAAGTCCAACATGGCTAGACTAGGAAGGGCACCGTTCGGGAAATTACGACACATCTTCTCGTCAGGTATACCTCAAAACCGGAAAACGAGATTGTACAACCAGTGCGTGTTGCCAGTGATGACTTATGGATCTGCGACGTGGTCCTTCACTGTTGGCCAAATGAGGACGCTCAAGGTCGCTCAGCGAGCTATGGAGAGAGTTATCCTAGGGATTTCTTTGCGTGTTAAAGTTTTAAATGAGGATATCCGCAGTAGAACCACAGTGATCGACATAGCCCAACGGATTAATAAGGTGAAGTGGCAAAGGGCCGGCCATATAACTCGAAGAACCGACAACCGTTGAGGAAAAAAGGTTCTCGAGTGGCAGCCTGGTATCGGTAGACGAAGTGTAGCGCGACCCCCCACTAGATGAAGTGACGACCTGGTAAGACATGTAGGAATTCGATGGATGCAGGTGCCTCAGGACCGTGCTTTGTGGCATTCCTTGGAGAAGGCCTATGTTCAGCAGAGGACTTGTGAATGACTGTAACGATGATGATGATGGTTTTAGTAGTGGTTTTGCTTTAAAAGTAGCTAAATTGATAGCCTTGCAACAAATTATTATGGTTGTGCGTCGAATGGGTAGACTCGATCGGGGAAGTACCACACTCACAAATACCGTCGTAAAATAGCAGATTAATGTTACTCTGTTTCATATGGCAAGTGTAAAGAACCAGCGACCCATTTTAATAGAAACAATTAATTGCGTTGTTACCCTCGAGGGCTAGGCATTACATCCTAGTCCTCAGGGGTAACAACGCATCTGCATTTTGATTCTCATTCGAGAATAGAGTTCGATGTCTATAGACAACAGCATTCACTTGACATTGAGTTGGACTGCGTGCTCGTTTGTTACCCTAATTCTATAAAAAAAATATTCTCGAAATCTGTCTGTCTGTTTAGTCATTAGTAAAAATCAGCGCTGTGATTTCTCAACTCTCATTCTCAACAAGTATCAGCTGCTTCTACTTTACCGCATTTAACGAATAGCAAATCGTTGGCGACCAATTTTTTTTTCCGATCGGCTTGATCCACTGGACTTGCGAAGAGACGTTGCATCTCGGTGCATGTTCTATCGCATATACCAAGAGCTTTTCCATCCTCATTATGTCGATGGTTAGCGGTCGGCTACCATGCGATTTACGCAGAATTTTTGCCTCTAAAGACCACACTGGGATTTGACTGTCGCAGGCAATTTTCCGAATTGATACGACTTAGGGACATTCAAGAAAAAAGCCTACTGCTTTTTTTAAACGCACCTGCACATCCCCTTTTCATATGTTCATGAGCAACGGTCATCGCCCAATGCTCATTTGCCTCCTCTTCCATAAAAAATAAGGAAGAAAGGATAAAAGGAGAGGAAGGAAGCTGAGATAATGGATTCTCCCACAACGCCACGACGCAGTTCTTCATAGAAAACTTGATAGCTCAGCCAGTTCAATCAAAGGAATGTTACTTTGTCTCAGAGAAATAAAATAAATAAAGTAATTAAATAATTTATTTTTACAATTCTTTCATTCCATTTGCCCATAATGGTAACCAACCCTAATTTTAACTCTAATAAACACTTTCAACAAACATTTCAAACCTTAATTATTAAAATTTAAGGTGTATTTTAATTCCATTTTCATATATGTACTCCATTTCAACCACCATATCTAACTTTTAAAACAAAGTAAATGTACATTTTATATTTAGATGTTGAATAATATTCTAAAGATATTATTAATAGAGAAATATCTAAAAATATTAAGAATATGTTAGTTTCTACACAGAATATTTAAACTTCTAAAATTATTGGAAAATAAAAATACGTATTTGTTCAGAACTAGATTTATTTACGAAACATATCTAAATATTTTTTATATGGCCGATTATATTTAAAAGTATAGAATACGATAACCATCAATCACTAATAAAAAAAAACTAGATACACAATTAATGACAAAAAATATCCTTACCGAATGCGCGCCCACTCGAGCATTTGGGTGCGTTTTTAATTTGTACGTAGCTTTGTGAATACAACTTTAGGCAATGCATTTAAGGTTGAATTTACATTAACGTATATTTATAACAACTAAAATTACGTCAAAACAATTGGCGACAGTTTTTAGAGAACTTTTGCATGGGATTGAGTATCTAGATTTTTATTTGTGATCGATGAATACGATAATCGAAAATTTAGGGACCAAAATTGAGAGCATGTTCTGGCTTCTCTAGGGTCAAGACATTCCATTCAGAATAGCTTGAGTATCGTTGTCTGTGTTGCTGTCGAACTGGGTACGATTTGAGTTCCTTGGATTTGAGACGGCCATTTTGTTACACATTAAGTATTTTTTTTTATATACTTTCAAAATTTGTTACCATCAATAATATTAACATACAATATTTGTAATTTCAGACTTAAAGAGAAGCCTTAAAAATATTTATGCAAGAGAGAATGATATTAATATTACTGCCACATAATAATTTCTAAAATATAGTTTACATTTTTAAACACTAAATTAGGTTTTTAAATAACTCTTATTATGCAAGTGTTGTAATCCATTATAATTTTTTTAGAAAATGCGTTCAATGCATTTTATACATGATTGTCGATTTCATTTTTTATAATAAGTATGGCTTTTTTGTATAAATATTCAAATTCAGAACATAATTATTATGATTCTTTCTCACATAGAAAACAAAAGGACATCATACCAATTATTCTCAAATGCATTACAAAATTCAGTCAATTAGTTTGAAATGTTTTACATTCAATATTAGCAACTCAAGTTAAGGAGATATCAAATGGTCATTGCAAATATTGTGTTACATTTTTATAAGTTGGGTTTTTTTTTTGGGTTTTATTTAATCTCCTCCCCTCGCCACCCTATATATGTGTTTCACTAACATTGCTTAAAAATACTATAGTAATTTATCAATAGCCACACTATGTTCAAAATTGAATATACCTAATTGAGAATAATTTCTAATACTTTACACTATAATTATTGGCTTGTTGACACGCTCAATTCCAAACCATAAAGAGAATTCTGTGGGTAGCAAATTATTTACTTTTTTTTTTGCTTATCATAAGCCAGTGCTTGACCAAATACTACCTGGCTTACCTATACTGTACTTTGCATGATAATTTATTATGTTTACGCGAACACTACACATTTAAATAAAACGAGGTTCGAACACTTTACAGCACCCACGATCACGGGCGGACCGAGGTGCTCTACATCCCAACGTCATGGTTAACTTTTTAACTTTTGTTACTTTGATTCGAATGACCACGCCCTCTTTTCGATAGATCAATCCTTTCCCCGGAAGCAAATAAAAATTATTTTACCACTTCAAGGGTTCACTTTTTAACAAGTGGTAAAATTAAAAATTTTGTACAACCGACTTCAATATAAATTATAAAGGATAACTCAAAAACTACTAGTCAAACCTTGATCAAACCAGCTTTCAAATTAAAAAAAAAGAATCGTCAAAATCGGTTCACCGAGCAAAAAGGTATGAGGTAACACACATAAAAAAATACAAACGATTTGTGTACCTCCTCCTTTTTAAAGTCGGTTAAAAAATATTAAGACACCTTGGTTCGCCGATTTACCCTAAATTAGATTTCTAGTATTTTGAAGAAACGAAATTACGTTTATTTAACTACGAGAAGCTTTTAAGGTAATTCACTAGAACAACCATACAATTTCTTTACCAAAGGTTCAATTTTGACAACTCGTAAAATGTACAATTTACAATTAATATGATTTTTACGTTTAGTCCAGTAATCAGACTAGTCTATATATTACGTCTCTATTTTGCAATATTAAGCGAATTCCAAATAGTCCGAAGAGGGGAGGGGTTAAAACTATTATCTGTCCAGAATCGAATAAAAAAAAATTATATAAAAGTTGCCATGCCAAATAATATTAGTTAACTTGAAAGTATTCATAATTCAAGCCCACTGTTGGAATGTGGTTAAGGTACAAGTAGCTCAATGTAAGTATTGTGTGTCGTGATGAATGAATGATGGCAGTGCAGAAATTCGTAAAACAAAGTTGAGAATCACAAGAACATTTTCAACAAAAATACGAAGACAGTAAATGCAAGTTCAAGATGTGTTTCTATAACACATGCTTCATTATTTAAATATTATGCTCACCGTTTTTATCACACTATAACTCACAATATATTATATTATGAACAATGAACATACTTACGCAATAACTTTGTTAAAAAATGACATTGAAGCAGAGTTTTTTTCCCTTGTTGTTTCTTTTGTGTTGAGAGTTGAAAAACTGACGTTTATTTACCGATTTTTTATTAACTATTTTAATATTTTAATTTTCTTATACAGGGTTATTTTGCAATAACGGACCAAAGGGCAATGGCAGACTCATACATAAAATTAATTGAGAAGAAATGGTATCGTCTATATACCAAAAATATCTTAAAATGTTAAGCGTCAGTCCCTTAATAACTTTATCAAAGAATTTTGTACTGAGAAGGCGTCGAAAAAAGATATTTACATTTGAACCTTTTTAAGTTATGTCCTATGTCACTTGGAGTCGTGCTTCCTGTGGTTGTTTGATGTTAGATTAATAAATAATACATAATTGAGAGTTTTTAGATTATTGTATCTCTATTATATATTTGCATACCTACTATGAATGTATATTTCTGGCATGGCTCCAGGGCTTTTGTATCATAGTGACATTCTCAGAAGGGCTAGAACCCAGAGCCGTAAAGCCAGTAAAAAAAACAGTGACATTTTAGCTACTGTGCGTTCACCGTAAGATGTCCCCTGCTGTGATGTTGGCACTATTGCTTGTCAATCTGTTGTCAGTTTGTGATTAGCTGCGCTCGTTTTTGTGTTATTATTTAAAATATTCCGAATTAATTATGCCGAAACCATTTAGAAGCAGTGCAAGAGAGGTTGTGTTGAAGGTGCGTGCCTTTTGTGAGAGAGAAAAGGCAAATCAAGCCCTGTTAATTCCACTCAATCAAGTGCGAACTCGCGTCGCCGCCATGACAGGTTAGTAAAATAGGGATGCCAGCTTCATGCAAAATGCCTTTAGTATGGGTAATAATAAGAAATTACTAACATTACGAATTAAAATAAAAAAGTACGTATCTCAGTTAATTTAATTTACTTTTTTATCATAATGTCTGTATTTGTATTTTATAAATATGTAATTTTATAAAATGGTACTTTGGTGTCTATTTCAGGCATGTCAGAGAAAACCGTGAGTAGAATATCTAAAGAAGGTGAAGCTGCTGCCTCTACATCTCAAAAACTCAAGTCTCCTGGAAAACACCGTCAAAGACGTAAAACGGTGGATCTTGATGATTTCGATTTATGCGCAATAAGAAACAAAATCCATGAAATGTATACTGTAAGAAAAGTTGTTCCTAGTTTAAATAAATTACTTGCAGAATTAAAGAATGACATAAACTTTGGTGGAGGTCGAACGACTTTGTGGAAAATTTTAAAACAAATTGGATTTCAGTATAAAAAGTGTGGTTCGAAACGGAAAATTTTAATGGAAAGGCACGACATAGTTGCATGGAGACGCAAGTATATCGTTACTATGAGGCAAAATCGAGCAGATGGTCGGCCAATAGTTTTCTTAGATGAAACATACATTCACGCATCGTATGCAGTGAAAAAATGTTGGCAAAAAGATGACGAGGACGGAGTAATAATAAGTGATTCTGTTGGAACGCGGTGGATAATTATTAATGCAGGTGGAGAAACAGGGTTTATTCCTAATGCTCAATTGATTTTTAAATCACAGAGTAAATCAGGGGACTACCATGACGACATGAACAGAACCAATTTTATAAAATGGCTTTCAGAGAAACTTATACCCAATTTGCCTCCGAACTCCTTAGTCGTGATGGATAACGCTCCCTATCATACCGTACAAGTAAATAAAGCACCTACTATGAGTTCCTCAAAACTTCAAATGCAAAATTGGATAACAAATAAGGGATTGTCTTATATACCAACAATGCTGAAAGCAGAACTTTATGAAATTATAAAAGAGCACAAAGAAGCGCCGATTTATGAGGCTGACCAATTATTGCTTTCTCATGGCCATAAAGTGGTTAGGTTGCCCCCTTACCACTGCGATTTAAATGCGATTGAGTTTATGTGGAGTCTTTTAAAGAGACGAGTAGCCAGCAATAATGTCGGCCAAGAAGCTGGGAATATCGTGAAGTTAACTGAAGAAGCTTTTTCATCTATAACCCCTCAGGATTGGCAAAAGCAGTGTGAACACGTAAAAAATTTAGAAGACAAGTTTTATGTACTTGATGGCTGTTTGGATGATATTACTGATAAATTCATAATTGAATTAGGAAATGACAGCAGCACAGATTCGGATACGACAGATGATGATAACGACGTTTATGAAAGTGACAGTGATACGAGTATGTCTGGAATTGTTCCTTTCGACCATAATTATTGTCGGAAAAAATAAATCAATAAATAATTTAAAAATTAAATTGTGTTATCATTCACAACATTACTAGTCTTATAACTAACTGTATATTATTTAAATAAGCAAGTAAAACATATTAATCAGGGGTTTTCAAGTTTAGATAATTTTGCCAGCAACCACCAAGTGGGGTAAATGCTCTATATATTGTTGGCAGCACCGTAGACAATGCTGCCATTTCCCAAGGCAGGGGACATCTTACGGTGAACGCACTGTAGTGTTGGCATAACATTAAATGGGATTCTTACATAGTACTATGATTGAGATAATGTATTATTGTAGAAAATTCTTTGTAAGAGACTTATTATCAGCCATATCACTTTTATTGTTATTATTACTGATAGTACAGTTATTACTTATAATAACTTAATATAAAAATATTTTGTGTGTTATGTTGGTAGTGTTACAAACTGTATACGAAAATAGTATGAATATACTAAATGGCAACATTTGAATAGAGTAAAATGATTTAAGTCATTTGATATTCCCAAAAATGTTTGTTTTTTTCTGTGGCTTTAATTAAAATACATTTTTATTTGAAAATTGATTAAAAAAAAAATAAAACTCATTTTATATATAACTTATTTCTAGACGCTATAATTTTTCTCAACTATTTTTCTGCCATTGCTCTTTGCAAAGAAGGTTTAGAATAAGTAATATAGGCGAATGATGAAGAAAAATTAATTAAGAAAGCTCAAACATTCTGTCCTTTCTATCTTTTAAATTCAGAATGCGTGTTAATGTATTTTTCTAACTGATTGCAATTCATAAATATCTACCGCCTATATTTTACTACGCACACACACATTCGTAAGGGTTGACTGGTGGACGTACACAGAGGACCGCACGTACGCGTGGTTGTTGCCCATAAATCACATTCAATTTGAGATAATTTCAAATAAAAGTAGAAGCCTTATTTACTTGTATTTTCAAAAACTGCAATAACGTTATATCATTATTTATATATTTGAACTTAAGTTTAAAATTTGGCTACTCTTTGAAAAACAACCCTGTATTCATATCAAAAAATAAATTTTTGCCATTCAAGTTTCATTTTATGAATTACCACCAAAAGTTAAGTCGACAAAAACAAACATGCCTTGATCGAAACCTCTATTCTCTCAATTAACAAAAGTAGCTTTTAGAATGTTGAATCATTTTTGCGTAAATACGTCCATATCTTAGACTCGTTACCATTGCTCACTAAACAGCATCGTTTTGTTATAAATATTATGAAGTGTATCAATAGTTGTCTGTATCCATTGAAGAAACACACTTGATGTTAGCAAGTTGTATAGATTTCTATGACAACTGGACGATAATGTATATCGAAGACTTCCTATTTTCTTACTGTTTGTCATTGCTCTTTTTATAACATTAAAGCGAGTTTATAATTTTCAAACATTTTCACATAAGAGCTAAAGTCTCTGGCTCCAAGCTTTCAGTCAACTGTTTAGTTTCAGTTTAAGGGAATGCTCCACTGAAACAGTTTCTTTCTTGTAATGCAGAAAAATTGTTTTTAAAAACTAACTCTTAAGAGCTAAAGTCGTTTGTTTCATTTTTTCCTGCAAATACAAAAAATTTATGGATAAATAGGTAGCAAAGGTTCTTATTATATTGTGGACAACTTGGGGGATAGAATCAAAAAGGACAAATTTCATAAAGAACAAGCAGTCTGATTTGCAATTTATAAAAATATGTAAAGCATGTGTATGTAGACGTAGTAAAGTATACTGCTACTTAATTAGGGTTCCGTACCTTAAAAGGAAAAAACGGAACCCTTATGGGATCACTTTGTTGTCCGTCTGTCGGTCTGTCTGTCTGTCTGTCTGTCAAGACCCTTTTTCTCAGGAACGCGTGGAGGTATCAAGCTAAAATTCATATCAAATACTCAAGTCTACTGTCCCTTGGAGCTGTGAAAAAATCAAACTCCTCAGCCAACGCAATAAAAAGATACAGCCGTTTGTGCCGCAAATATTATGCCGCAAGGGAATCAAAACCTACAGGGTACTTCCCGTAAACTCAGAATCTTAAAATTTAGTACGAAGCAACGTATTATAGCACAGATAAAGGAAAAATTGCGAAACGCATACATTTTTAGTTACGTCATATAATTAAAATATTTTTAATAATTTTAACCTACGGATTTGTTCGGAACCCTCAGTGCGCGAGTCCGACTCGCACTTGGCCGGTTTTTTTTTATTTTTACTTAGTATATTTACTTTATCACTACATACCACCATAGAAGTACGACATGAGATAAGAACTTTTTTTGCCATTTTTTGTCGCCTCTCTTACATCACGCTCTGGCATAAGGCGAAATTGAGTGATATAGAATTCCAGGCTCAAAGTGGGTATAATGACTTAGGCAAAATATCCTTTAACACTTAACAGATAAGAGCTACGTTAGTAGTATACGGTTAGCCGAGGTTTTATTCTAATGCAATAACTAAATTGGATCATAATACCCTACAAACAAGAACTAAAATCCTTCGCTCTAACACTAAGGCCCATATTAATAAACGTTACTCAACGACGAACTCAAATGCGTAATCATTTGATACGCCCTCATTACGATATCAGCTTCTCAAGATCGTTGCTAATTAATAAACACATAAAGACAGTATCTCAAAACACTGTACTTAGGAATACTGTTCTGTGACTTGCACTCAAGTACACACACTTGAGAGTCGAGTTTCGTTTATTAATCAGTGTGGCACTCAGCTGATATCGTAAACCTAAACTGCAATTTGAGATATGTTTATTAATAAGATCATAACCGCAATATTATACCCAAGTGCGTGTACTTAAGCTGAGTAACGTTTATTAATATGGGCCTAATTAACTAAAGTTAGTTGGTATGCTATGCTCTACTGATAGATTAACCTTAAGAGTTTACCACTGCCATTAGTGTTAAAGCCTATTAAGCCACAGCCGAAGCAGGCATGCCCATAAATTGCATCATAGGGAAGGGGGGAGGACATTTACCACAATTGTAACACTTGGCAGGCGGGTTGGCAACAGCAGATTTTGTTAGTTGTTATTAGATGCTGCTCTCTTCTCCTGGCTTGTTTCCCTCTATCCCCTCTTAGACCCACATATTCTTACAGCACCTCAAATAGACACGCAAAGTAAAATAGACCTTAATAACTTACAAAAAAGAGCCAAAGTCCTTCGATCGACTAGTCGCGTTATGTTCTGTTGACTGAAGAGAGCACGTTCGCTTTAGCGCGGTCGGTGGCGGCGGCCGCAGCCTCGCGCATCTCCTTCAGAGTGTGGCCCATCGGCGTCACGTTGTGCTGTGGCGCCTGACGTGGGAACATACTGTGCAATACGTAGTTAAAGCCATTTACCTGAGAAAATTTATTGAAATTTAACAAGCCTGTGGGTTAATTATTGATTTATTATGTTTACGCGAACGCTAAACATTTAAATAAAACTAGTTTTTACGTATTTTATCGCGTATATTAACTTATTTTATATTCCCGACGTTTCGAGCACTTTACTGCACTAATTGGAGAGGGGGGAGGGGGGGAACCCGATTATATAACAACTTTATTATAAGTTTTGAAAGTTTAAGTGAGAATTGTTGTTGTGGTTGGTTGTCGTATCGGCGGACGAAGTGTAGGGCGTCCCCTCACTAGATGGAGTGACGACCTGGTAAGATATGCAGGAAGTCGATGGATGCGGGTGGCTCAGGACCGTGCTTTGTGGCATTCCTTGGGGGAGGCCTATGTTCAGCAGTGGACTTGGGAAGGACTGTAATGATGAAGTGAGAATGTACATGAGGAGAATATGCAAATGAAAAAGGTTTTTTCTGATTTTTTTATTAGTAAAGCTTAAATTACTTCCAATTCCAATAAGTTTTTTTTAAATCTATATTGAATAAATAAATTAATCAATTCTATTCTTTTCTTTCCTTCTGTCTATACATATTATTAAAAGATGATTAAAAGTTTAATTTATTGGCCATGTTCAGTTAAAGTTAAGTTAAAGTTATAGCCTATATACATCCCAATGCAGGGCACAGTCTCTAGTATATTGTGGGTAGACTGATATTTTGTGTCGATACTGTACCTTCTTAAAAATAATAAAATTAGTGTTGAACCAGCTAGCGTTTATTTTATTACACAAACCTCTCATTTCTGAGAGCGTTGGTGGGTCTTTGGGAGTGCACTAAGAAAAGGGCAATGGCAGAAAAATAGTTGACAAAAGTTATTGCGTCTAAAAATAAGTTATATATAAAATGAGTTTTATTATTTTTCTCTAATTTAACAAATAAAAATGTATTTTCATTAAAGCCACAGAAAAAAACAAACATTTTTGGGAATATCAAATGACTTAAATCATTTTAATCTATTTAGGTGCTGCCATTTACTATATCCATACTATTTTAAAAATTCTAAAATAATACACTATAAAATAGTAATAAAATAATACACAACACACAAACACAAAATATTTTTATATTAAGTTATTATTAGTAATAACTATACTGTCAGTAATAGTAAAAATAAAAGTGATATAGTTGAAAATAAGTCTCTTACAAAGAACTTCTTAGAATAATATATTATCTCAATCATAGTCATCATTACAGCCTTTCATAAGTCCACTGCTGAACATAGGCCTCCCACTAGGAATGCCACAAAGCACGGTCCTGAGCCACCTGCATCCATCAACTTCCTGCATTTCTTACCAGGTCGTCACTCCATCTCGTGGGGGGTCGCCCTACACTTCGCCTACCGGTACGAGGCTGCCACTCAAGAACCTTTCTTCCCCATCGGTTATCGGTTCTTCGAGCTATATGGCCGGCCCACTGCCACTTCAGCTTACTAATCCGTTGGGCTATGTCGGTTACTCTGGTTCTACCGCGGATATACTCATTTCAAGTTTATCACGCAGAGAAACCCCAAGCATATAGCCCTCTCCATAGCTCGCTGAGCGACCTTGAGCTTCCTTCCTTCCTTAATCATAGTAATATGTAACAATTCCATTTAATGTTATGGCAGCACTAGCTAAAATTTTTTACTGGCTTTACAGCTATGGGTTCTAGCCCTTCTGAGAGTGTCACTGTATGACACAAAGGCGCTGGAGTCATGCCAGAAATATACATTTAAAGTATGCAAATATAAAATAGAGTTACAATAATCTAAAAACTCTCAATTATGAACGTAGGTACATTATGTTGAGAATGTATTAGCCACGGCGCCCACCTAAGCTACATGATTTGGCTTGTAGCATGATTCTGACGATGCTCTGACGTGACCACGAGTGACACTGCTTGCACCAACCTGTGCAACAATAGCATGTCGCAAAGTTCATTTTGGGCCAAAATCTCGCCTGAAGAGGATAAACATGCCCTTGTTTTGCTACAGATTTCAAACATTCAAAGTGCCAGCTGAAGATTTTGAGTACATCCCTAAGGGAAAAAATTTGAAAAGTGGTGGTACTTTCAATTTTATGAAGGAATTAGAATTACATTTCGTATAGATTTGCCCTACAAGTTGCAAGAAGCATCTTGCGAGTTCCTGTTATTGTAATCGTGTCTAGGATAATCATATAAACATGGTTTTTCAAAAACTAAATCAATGAATTTAATATTAAAACTACAAGTTTCGTGTTACGTGCCACTTCAATGCGTCACTAGTAGCAAGCTGAATGGCACGTCAGATCATGCGGCGTCACGCCACGCAAATGGGCGTTACTACATACATTCCCTTTGAATGTTGAGGCGAGTGACAAGTTACGCGTCAAATCACGCGTCAGATCACGTGTTACGTTACGTAGGTGGGCGCCGGGCCTTAAGCTAACATCAAATAACCACAGGACGCATGACTTTTTCCAAGTAACATTAGACATAACCTTAAAAGGTTCAAATCTAAATATCTTTTTTTTGACGCCTTCTCCAGACAAAATCCTTTGACAGAGTTATTAAGGGACTGACGCTTAACATTTTAAGATATTTTTGATATATGGACGCTACCATTCCTTATCAACTAATTTTATGTATGAAAGTCTGCCATTGTTCTTTACAAGCTTAAGGTAACAACTATAATAATAATAATGTCCTCCAGACCGAATTTCACGGCGGCCAGTCTCAACGGAGACTAGCCATCGGCGCAGGACAGAATTATAGTGCCCAAATGTATGCGCAAGCACAGGTGCACTCTATTCCCTCACTCTCATAGCCCGATGGGACGGTAAACTGACA
Source organism: Parnassius glacialis (assembly GCA_033319125.1). Taxonomy (NCBI): domain Eukaryota; kingdom Metazoa; phylum Arthropoda; class Insecta; order Lepidoptera; family Papilionidae; genus Parnassius; species Parnassius glacialis. The sequence goes on along the minus strand of JAVANC010000012.1, from coordinate 37,722,683 downwards.
TGACCGGAGAGAGATCAGGCGCAGGACCAACGGCTTTACGTGCTTTCCGAGGCACGGTGGTGAAACACCGCCAACTTCCCGACTCCGGGCAGCTACTGAGACTTTCTTGATGGAAAAACTCAATAACTGATTTTTTGGCCCGACCCGGGATTCGAACCCGGGATCTCATGATCAGCAGTCGCACTACTACAACCACTAGACCAACGAGGCAGTCTAAGGTGTTTAAGGTAACAACTATAATGTCCCGCTGAACAGTTACATTAAAAACTTCATCCACTATTATTCAACCCTTTGGAGTGGAATATTTTCTCCAAATTTATATGGGACCACCCATGAAGTACCTTCACAATTGACGAGGATATCGCGAAACATACACACCAAAAAAACGGTCGAATTGTGATCAGCATCCACTTACCATGGTACTGCAGGTGGACTATTTTTTTATAGAATAACGGTGACAAATGAGCACACAGTCCACCTGATGATAAGTGGGTGCTGTGACCCATTTACGCTGGTATTCTGTGAGAGTTGAAATAAACTATGTGCTCCTTATTCTAAAAAAAAGTTTACTAGTTCGCGGCAACGGCCAGCGAAGCACCTAGAAAATAATTTTCAGCTTTTTCTTAGTATCCTATCACTAAGTTCGTTTACGACCCCCTAGATAAAAGTCATGAAATAGGAGTACCTAAATAAATCTAGGTTTTAATCCTACTACTAGTAAAAGGTCGAAAGTTTGTTTGGATGTTTGTGGCCCAATCATATAAAAGTTTTAGTAATTTCCAAACCAGTCCTTTTAAACAATAACGCACTAAAAAATTGGCTGGTTTTTAATAAAACGCAAGCATAGCCGCGGGTAAAAGCTAGTATTTAATCATCCCTTAAATATACAAATTGCAATTCGGCTTGTCATTATTCATACTACTGGGCATTCATTAATCACTTGGTTCATATCATATAGGACAAACAGACTCACCATCTGAGTGCAATTCTTCTTGAACCTATCAACTCCAAAGGCGCGTATCGGTCTCGAAAAGCCGAACACTTGTGAATCAATCCAGGCGGACCGCCTTGCTATAGTCTGACCAGGCCCTAATGATCTGTACTCCACTCGCTCCACTACACTCTAGAAATTAAATACTTAAATTAACGAAGTCAAAACCAATTTGTTCAACATATATTTTTTTATAGAATGAGGGTGACAGGCGAGCACAGTCCACCTGATGGTAAGTGGTTGCTGTGGCCTATAGACATCTACATCTATCTTCGATTACAAATTAAAATGCAGATACGTTGTCACCCATGAGGACTAAGATAGAATGCCTGTTTTCCAGTAAAAAGGGTCTCCGGTTCTCTACACTCACTATACGAAACACAACAGCATTAAACTGCTATTTTACACTGGTATTCTGTGAGAGCGTGGGCCTTCTCCGGTCGAGCTAACCCATTCGTGCTACAACTAAGTATACTATCAATATCTGTATAAATACCATTGTTCCACTCCTTTATGACGTCATGTTCTTGCCTCGATGAATGTTCCAATGTAAGGAGTATCATAGGCAATATTTTATTGAATGTTTGTAATATCCTATATATCATTACATTGGTGTTGAAAAGTTGTTGAAAGAGGGTAATGAAACAGGTGATGGGAAACAGCATCTTTCTAATAACAACCACCAAGATTTGTAACTTTTTTTTTTTTATAGGATAAGAGTGACAAACGAGCACACAGTCCACCTGATGGTAAGTGGTTGCTGCAGCCCATAGACATCTACATCTATCCTCTATTACAATTCAAAATGTAGATGCGTTGTCACCCGTGAGGACTAAGATGGAATGCCTCATTTCCAGTAAAAAGGGCCTCCGGCCACCTGCACTCACCAAGCGAAACGCAGAGGTGAACCTCTACTTCACGCTGGTTTTCTGTGAGGTCGTGGTACCACCCCGGTTCGAGCCGGCACATCCGTGCGACAGCAAAAGCTGCCGCGTGGCTCTACCACTGTAACTATGGCAAAATTCTCCATATGAGGTAAACTATGGGGAGAGGCCAATATTCAGCAGTGCATTTTTACAGGTTGTAATGAATGGATAAGTGATATTTGAGGTAAATAGCTAGCAGTTAGACCCGTATAAATGTTACTCAACAATGAACTCAAGTGCGTAAACATCTGATACACCCTCATTACGATATCAGCATCTCAAGATCGTTGCTAATTAATAAATACATTAAAACAGTATCTCAAAACGCTGTACTTAGGAATACTGTTCTGTGACTTGCACTCAAGTACACACACTTGAGAGTCGAGTTTCGTTTATTAATCAGTGGGGCACTCAACTGATATCGTAAACCTAAACCGCCTCTTGAGATATGTTTATTAATAAGATCATAACCTCAAGATTGTACTCAAGTGCGTGTACTTGAGCTGAGTAACGTTTTTTAATACGGGCCTTAGTTTTATTAAATGACAATAAAAACAAATCCTTATACATCTCAAAAAGTATAATTATATAAGTATATTAATAATATGAATGCAGACGCATTATAACCCGCTCTTCCCACCATCTTAATCCTCTAGGGGAGTCTTTTTGTAATTGAAACCCAGTATGGACGATGACGTAACATGCTTTGTGGCATTCCTTGGAGGAAGCCTATGTTCAGCAGTGGACTTGTGAAGAGCTGTAATGATGATGATGATGATGGAAGATGAAACGAATACCCATCAGTGGAGACTGGGGTTACAGAATTTTAATAATGATGGACAGTTTCTAGATGGTAAACAACACAAGGTCATTAAATTAAACTTATATTACCATAACTTTTGTGTATCCCAAATTTCTGGTGTATGTGACTAGAACTTTCCCCTTGGGATCGACAACACTCTCCTCTATTATCTTGACTGATTTGGCATTAAAGAACCTGCAAGTGCATTCATTTAAATATTAAGTTTTCATACAAAACTTATTAAATTGATGGATTGTTATTTAATAGACCCTAAAACATAATTTTAAAGTACAAATTTGAATAATACTTGTATAAATTATGGCTGCCTCATCAAATTACACCTGCCACGCCCTGAACACAAATTTGCTTTTTAGAGAATAAGTAGACAGGCATATCAATAGACATTTGTTTCATTGCTTCATAATGTGATTACACCAAAACATGGCAAAATTAGATGCCATGCCATCGCGACAGTAGTTGCAGAGTCTTAACCCAATGATATATAAAAAAATGTAATAAATTCTAAATCAAAATATATTCAGTGTAGAATTTCAGTATAATAATTACCAATATTGAGAGATTCAAGAAGTAGAGATTCAAGATGAGTAGAGATTCAGAGGGCTGTTGTAATGCAATAACTAATCTTATCAGTGAATTGCAAGAGCCCTATTTTCAGCTCAAGACTTCCAATAAGATTTACAATTCAGCAAAATACTTTACTATAAAACCAGGGTATAGTGGTGCTGTAAGAATATCCACTAATCTATAATATCATCCTGTAGCTGTCATAAGAGATGGCAGAGAGAAACAAATCAGGAGATGGGCAGCAGTGGCTTCTTAATAACAACTAAACTTATAATTTAAAACTAAAAATTTTGTACAACCGACTTCAATATAGATTATTAAGAATAACTCAAAAACTATTGGTCAGACCTTGGACAACACGAGAAGCACCAGCTTTCAAAAAAAAAATCATCCAAATCAGTTCACCTAGAAAAGAGTTATGAGGGAACACATAAAAAAACATACAGTCGCATTGAGTACCTCCTCCTTTTTGAAGTCGGTAGAAAAAAGCTAGAGTTGCCAACCCGCTTGCCAAGCGTGACAACTATGGCAAATATCCCCCCTATGAGGCAATGTGGGAAGCCTATGTTCAGCAGTGGAGTTTAATAGGCTGTAACAGTAACAGTAAAATATTTTAATAGCTTTTTTAGTAGTTGAAAAAGTATACAACTTTTATCTACAAGAAAATGACAGCAGAGCTCTGAAATTATATTTATAACCAAATACTTAGCTTTTTGGTTATGAATAAAATTTCAAAGTTGTTGACAGTTAAAATCAATATTATATTGAAAAATAAACATACACAACATCATCCATCATTGATAATATGAGTATAACACTTGTATAACTAATGATAAGATAGCACATGCTATTATATTATCTCTATTATAGCATGTTATTTTTATGAATACTTCGTGAGCCATGTTTTTATAAGAAACAAGTTTTTATTAACAAACATTTTTTTATAGAATAGGGGTGACAAATGAGCACACAGTCCACTTGATAGTAAGATACTGTGGCCTATAGACATATACACCTATCATTAATTAAGAATCAAAATGCAGCTTTATCACCGCTTATGTCTAAGAAGCAATGCCTCGGTTTCAGAAAACAGAATCTCCAGTTCTCTACACTCACCATATGAAACACAGCAAGTTGGTCTTTCACATGGTATTTTTAGTTGAGCCAACCCATTAATGCTACAATCAAAATATAGCTGCAGCGTGGCTCCACCACACATAAAAATATAGCATGACAATACAGGTAATTCCTGCAACGATTGAGGACCATGTCCAACAATAGACTTTCACAGGCTGATGATGGAGCAGAAAACCAGTATAAAACTAATAAGTCACTTGTAGTCCCACAGAAGTAGGACATAGATAGTCAGAGTAGGGCCTGCATCCAGAAGTGTGCCATACATAGGCTGAAACTTAATCTTTTATTACAAATTATGGATTCAGCTGGAATTTGTAATTTGGGATCTGTGGTGTAGTAGCTAAGTACTCTTTCCATCATGTTATGTGGTAGACAATCATAAGTACTTTATGGATAATTTTAACCATAAATTCCCTCTTAAAATGTGTTTTTCTTTTCAATAACATTCTCAAGTGTAATTGATAGAATCAGCCGTTACTTTGCGGAAATCCATTATAATGGGATTGTTATAAACTAATTTTCTTAATTCTAGCGAGGCTGGCTATCTTAGCGGTAGGCATCCGCAGAGTCTATTTCACCTGAGGATGCCTCGTGTAGAGGCGAAACACGTGTCGTATTTTCGAGAATGGTGTGTTGTGCCTAGTGTGGTAGTGCTGAGGGTGGTAGTGCTGGGAGTAACGGCGACGGGTATAGTGCGCGCAATTGAGGGAGGGTGGAAGGTCCCCTTAAAACTGGACATGTGTCCTGCCCGGTTTTAAAGGGACCTTCCACACTTTCTTTCTTTATGTGAAATTAAGCAAATTAGTTTATAACAATCCCATTCTCAAGTGTATTATGATTTATGACACTGAATTGTACTACAATATCAAATACAAACAAAACGATTACCTCTCACCCCATTTTGGCACTCTATTTGTTTTTGTAAGGAGCCTCTTTGTGTAAAGACATCCATCCTTCACTTGCCTGCTCCAAGTGTCCTCTGATAACACATGTGAGCTGGAAGTTTAATTATTTGTTATTTCTATTATTATACAAGTACTAAGGCAGGGGCAGTAGAGTAGGATTAAGTACTCAGTGAAAATTTCACAGTATGCATGTAACTTGGATTCCATGAAGTTACTAGCTGAAATTTTAAGAGCTGAACCTCTTGCTTGGCAGTATGAATAAATATTAATAAAATATTTCTATGACATGTGAGGTTCGCCAACACGAACAGCATGGTGGACTAATTTCACTAAAACCTCTCAAAAATGAGACAAGACCCACAGCCAGTATTGAGATGTATATAAGCTGCAAGTCTACTTTTTGACTTGTAACATCTTTCTTCACGCTTCCTGCAATATGTGGGAGTGATTTTGTAAAGAGATGAATGAGTGTAACAGGAAGCCGAGACAGCGCACACTATTTGATTTCACCAATCAGCGTGTGCAGTGGTAGTAAAGTATGCTGTTATATAAACTAATATAAATGTTTAAACTATATTAATAAATGTGTTTACTGTTGATAATAAGTGTCTGAAAAAGGTGCAGATCATCGATAAAAAATGCAAGTTAAGTAAGTAATAATGAATAATTATTACAATAAACATTATTTAGATTTTGTTATAATTAAAAAAAAATGATGTTAATTCAGTCATTGCTCAAATGAAATTTTTAATATTAATAAATAAAACAAATAGCTTTTTTGGAGTATAATGCTAATGTTGTTTATTACCAAGGTGAGATGTTACATATATCATATGCAATTACTGTAAAGCTCACTCGTTTTCTAATTTATACATCTGCTACATTATTTTTAGAAACAAGATTATCATTGCGATGATGATGATAATAGCATTGTTTATCATATGCTAAGCAATCTAATTGCTCTTTCTTATATTTTTTTACTATACAGGAATACAATAAAACTAATTTTGAAAACAAATTTGTTACTGCCGCCACTATTATTTATTCTGTGCTGACACTAAGAAATAGTGCATTCACTATTCTGGTTAAAAGTGTAAAGGGGCCAATATAATTACAGACTAACTGGCATTCAATATTATTCCAGGGGTCACAGTTACAGTTGTGTTTATGTATCTAATCTGTCCTCTAGCTAGTTAAACTCATAAATCACTAACATATTTACAACATTAATGTTTTACTTTAACAATTAATTTTATATATTACATTAGAATCTGAATGGTATTAGGAGTGAATGATAGGGTGAAAAATTCTGTGATAAGAGAAGTGTGGTTTGCAAGATGATGTTGTGACCAGGATTAAGAATGAGATATTTATATATACTATAAGAATGGGAGAATAGATTAAGAAAGAGTGACAAAAGCAAATTTATGTTCCAAAACAGAGTAGTTAGAATATGCCCTAAACATTATTTACAGTTCAAATTGATAATATACTGAAGATTGGCCAAATTAAAAGTATCTATAACAGACTAGCACCTAAGAAACTACCAATTGTAACTAATAGTATTGTAGATTGACCATGAAAAACAATCATGTCTTAATTGTACAACCTAAATAGACCTTTGTAGAGACACTCACTATACAAATGCAGGTTTTTGAGTCATACAACTAGACCAAATTATGATTGATCTTCTTATTGGTGACTGATAATTAAAATACATCCATCATCTTCAAACATTAAATTCTCACCATTAAATTTAGATTTATTATGTAAATAGCCCACTGATCATATAAACAATATTATGACTTACTCGAGTAACATAATTTAAATCTCAGATATACCAAGCATATTATAATGCATGATAAAAGTTGTTTTTATTTAGCATGATTTCAATACATCATTTAAAATTTTAAAACAAAATCTGAATATTGAGATTCATCATCATCATCATTATTACAACCCTTCACAAGTCCACTGCTGAACATAGGCCTCCCCCAAAGAAAGCCACAAAGAACAGTCCTGAGCCATTTAGTATTGAGATTAAAAATAATTATTTCCAATAATCAGTTGTTAATTTATATTGATTTTTTTTCAATCTCAATTACTTCAACCTTTTTTCTAATATGAACTTGAAATTTTAAAGCATAATCATATTACTAATATCGGTTAACACAAATACAATAACCAGTTCTTTTGTTACAACATATATACAATGTACAATTATTAGTAACATCTCAAGGTTGTATTATAATTAATAAATTAGTTTGACACAAAAGAATAAAAAGAACAACACCACCAAAGAATATACAATATGTTAATATAAGTAACAAACTTTCACATGACTATTTTAGCTAATAACTTACAAAGAGGCAAAATTGCACAGATATTTTTTTAATAATATGGAGCTTAATAACAATAACTGTAAATACAATGACTACATTGTGCTTTATACAATTTATCAAAACAACTTAACTTACCTCTGTGGATTAGGATATCTTTTCCAGTATCCACATGCAACTTGGTCCCAACTGAAGTTAAAAGTTGTGGTATTTTCAAAATACCTGGCCATTTTTTTACTTTGTTATTAGAATTTGTAAACTGGAATGATGGCGAGGGCGGGATCGACGACCTTAACACCGCTTCATATTTCAAAGTAGCCTATATAGTAAACACGCAATCAAATCTCAATGTCATATTAAAAATCAAATCATAATATTATAAAAAAAACTTCTGAAACGGTGTCTGATTACATAAAGAGTCAAAAGTAGGTCACTAAATGAAGCATATTAAATTATTTAAATTTAACCAAACACTTTGCGCAATGACTTTGTGATGATTGTCACGTACGACTGCTCGGTTTCGGTATGGTTAAAGGCAGAAAACATTAAAAAGCGATTTAGAAACGCCGAAGGACATCTTTGCACAAAAGTATGATAATAAATAACTTTTAAAGTGATTTTTTCTCTATTCTATCGATTATAATAAGCGACATCTTACATTATAAGAGTTCAAATTTAAATTCACAAAAACAAAAGCCTTAAATCACCTCTTTACTGGAGTAAACGTTGAACTTGTTTTCGTCGTAACTTTCTATACAGACTTTTCTTACAATACACGGTATAGTCTTCAAGGCTTATTTTAAGGTAGAGATAAATGTTTCTTCCGAAAACCGCGTGCTATCATTCATTTTATAGGTGTTTTGATAAAATTTGGGAAGATATAATTTGACAGATAATTCCAGATTCCAGAGTCCATGGACCACAGACTAACTAGGATTCTACCGAACCATAGTATAAAGAGAGGCCAATGAGGGCATCCACGATTTTTCTGCCACCAGGGCGGCGCCACTTTACAGTGAGGTAAAATATTTGACAGATTTCATAGCGGGGACGATAATTTTTTAGGAAAATGTAATTTTTAACGATTCTTTCTGTATTATTAGTTATATTTTATATTAATAATTACATTACAAATGAATAAACCAAACTATAAATATAACTAAAAGCCGATTTTTTAAAAAAAGAGTTATAAAGTGCATAAAATTAAAAATCAAACCACTGACGCATTATGTTGTGTATTAATATAATACTCTAGATAATGATAAACTATAATTTAAAGTTAATCTCTCAGTTAACTGACACTGTGTAACAAAAAACTTTACCTCAGTCGCTACTAGCGACATCTGGTGAGTGGTAGATTATTAGCCCTCATTTGGTTAACTCCGGCACAATTCGCGATATAATTGCCTACTGTCTCAGGGTTGTCACTGTCACCAAATCATTAGTTTAAAACCCGGCCCTTGACAAAGATAATACATCTCTGTATAACTAATTCACTGATCATTAGTCGATAAAGTTCAACAATGGTTTTCCTAACAAATACAGAAATTTATTAAGATTCAGGGCAGTATTATTTATAAAAAAAGGGATAAAATAAACCGGCGGGGCGGTGTGTGAGCTCGTGTTTAAATTATTTACGTAGTATTTACTAGTTACTTTTTATTTTTTATAGGCATAAATAGTATTTGCACACATAAAGGACCATATTAATTTTAATTTTTAATTAATGCAAGCATATATATATATATATATATATATATATATATATTATATATTATAAATATATCCGCATCCTTATAAATAACTTTTGCAAATATAATTAATGACGATTTTATAACCGTAAGTAGGTACTTAGTTACTATTCTTCCTCTGACTGATAGACAACTAATACAACAAAAATAAGTAAGTAGGTATCTCATCGTCAAGTAAAAATTATATGCTATAATAAGTGACTCGCTTACGTGACGCGCGAACCTCGTGCGGTGTTAGCCTCGACTGGCGCACTGAGAAATACTTCGAGATTGTGTTTAAGTGTGCGTGCGGCACCTCATACATACTATGGCGCACACATACAAGCCGCGCGCAGTGTGTTTGTATGAAGATAACGTACTTCCCCTCTCTTTATACTATGACCGAACCATTACAATAATAGATATCAAAGAGAATCTAACCACTTGATAGATATAAGAAAAATATATCAATGATTATAATATATTCATTCGTGAAATAATATAAAGGCACTCTGTCGTAGAGGGAGTATAACAGAGTATGATTCTCTCTCCACGCACTCTGTGTCAGAGACATAGACTTTGTATCTTATAGACTAAACATTCCATGACGTCATCAGCATGTGAAAGGAATGCACGTATATAGTTAGACATAAGAGTAAGGGAGAAGCAAATCTATATTTCTTGTCTTTTTCTAGGTATGCGTTTTTGATTGTTTTCCCTCCTTTATTTGACATTAACGATGTCAAGCTTTTGTGAATAACATTGATATTATAAGCAAACAGGTAATTGAATTTAGTGTTTTTTGTGGGTTTTAGTTATTAAGTAAGGTTAAAAAGATGGTAAGTTGTAGCATTTTAGGATGCAACAGCATCAGTCAATGAAAAATTGATAATATTACCTTTCATCGGTAAGTTTGTTTTGTGCTTACATTTGCTACTTGTACTGAATAATATCTATTGTTTTGAATATAAAGTGTAACATTTCATGTGTTTAATGAACTTTGTGATGTATTTTGTCAAATATTTGGACTCCCAAATTGTTAATTCTTCATGATAATGCTCCTTAATTTGAACGGTCATTCGAAAGCATAAAGTCATAACAAACGTGTACTTTTTGATTTGGTAGGATTATAGAAACTTTAGGGATATCAGCGAGTACAATAATGTTTTCGCATTGTTCAATAATAATTATTATTTTGTAAAAACAAAACTCGACACTAGGAAATTTTTGTTTATTATTTAATATTTTTATTCTTAATTAATATTTAAGTACATACATAACATATTGTTATTTATTAGCAATATCACACTTTGTGCTAGTAGCGTCTTCACATAGTGCCGTCGAAATCCAGAGTTTATTGAATGTCCAGTAAAATCGTCGATGCGCCGTTGAATACAGAATAATGATTCTGTTTTTACGCCGTTTCCGCCCGTAGTTTTTAGTCACAGAATGTATTTTCAAGAGAAATGAATTAATCATCTGTATTATATAAGAACATTTTTTTATGGTACCAATTAAGTTTTTTGTGTGAATGTAAGTGCTGTGAATATAAATAAACCCATAACTGGGGAAATGGAACAATATCTGGTAACCCAGGGAAAGTACCTCCCGCCTATTTCTATCTCAAAAGCATACGCGAATGCTTTATCTAGTCAATCCAGCGTTGCCATCTTAGTGATTTTGTCACTAGATTTAGTGATTTGGAGGTAGTTAGTGATATTCTGAAAAAAAATCACTAAAAAATTATTTGATGACTTATGTGATATTTATCAAATCTTGAAGAATTTAGAAAATACATATTAGCAACTCTCTTTACCTGTCGGTAAATTCCCCAGTTTATGTCTGAATAGCACTATCCTTCTCTCACATTACAAAAACGTAATTAGATGTCTATGTTTGGCTATGCTAAACCTACCTTAGGGATTTCCCGACTAATAATGAGGACCTAATACTGTATGTAAAGTTGTTTTCAGTGAGTGCTGAATACTGAAAGGTTGATATAAATGAATACTGAAATGTAAGATGGTCTCCAAATAAGAACTTAATTGGAATCGGGGTAGATAATGGCTCAGTCATGACTGGAATCAATAATGGCGTACGCATACCTAAATTCCAGTCAGATGTGTTTGCCACTCATTCACACTGTTTCACATGCGTCAGAGCAAACGTTACCGCGAAATATAGTTTCTCATTAGAGAAACCTATAATTAATTCTTACATTCACCCAAATTTTATATATATATATGAGAGTAAATTGTGGCGAGAATACTTTAAAAATATTGCGCTCTTGTGATACTCGTTGGCTGTCCGTTGAAGAACCTGTGATCAGGAGGCCGTCTCGATTTTATATGTTGTGCTTATTGTAATTATTTCCACAATTAAAATAGTATTTTTATTACCTACCTCGTGATTTCATTTTAAATAATTTGGTGAATTCTAGAGATTTTTTTAAGTAAAAATATCCCTAAATCTGGTGAAATTTCAGACCATAACTAGTGATAAATTTTTCTGCAAGGTGGCAACACTGAGTCAATCCTCCATCTACGGTCAGAGAGTACATTATATATTACAGACATGCTCTGTGTACCGAACCATGGACATGGAATGAACAATAGATTATACAGGGTTACCATAGACTTAGAGGGGGGTACAATCACCGTAGAGGGAGACAGTCACAAACCAATAAGAAGCTGTGATAAGAAGTGCCAGCGCACAAACCCCCCCCCCTTCCCAGCTTATGAATTTGGAGTAAATATATAAAAAAAATACTGGCAGACGTGTTTTAAATAGCACATCTGAAAAATATTGGTTAAACTGTAGACATCCGGTACTCGCGTACAGGGGTGGGAGGTGGAGGGGGTAGGCGGAGGGTTCAGGGTAAGCCTCCCCTACCCTTCCCCGGTTGCGAAAATGTATAGTTTATGAGTAATATTCTTTTTTGTAAAATCATAACCTCACTTTTTACACAGGAATATTGACAGAAAATTACTTCTGCAACGGCTTCGGCGCTGCGGGAAGTGCAGCCCCTACGCCCTTGCGTATCGCAGGCGAGCCGTAGCGGCTGAGGCTGGTCGCCGAAGGCGACCAACAAGCCGAAGCTGCGGAGGTGAGCGGGCGGGGGCTGCTCTCCCTCCGCGCCTACGGCTTACAAAAACACTCTAGGGGTAGGGCAAACAAGACTATGTAGAGTCGGGGTGCTCTGATTCAGTTTTAGTACAAATTCGATCTATCTTATCTATAAGTCAGGTTTCCCTAAACTCTGCTATGATAGTGTTAAATGAAACAATGTAATTAATAATCAAATAAGTTCAAAAACAGAGCAGAAGTCGTCAAAAAAACAGGGAAAACAGCACTACGCACAAGAGAGAACATTCGTGTGACCACTAGAGAAACGGAATGACAATTGACATTTGACATCATAGATAATATATTATATTTGACATTTACGGTTGCCCAAATTATGGCCATCAACACCGTTCTGTTTCACACTTTTTTACATCGATTATTGACATCTAATCTCATAACACTATACAAAATGTCATATTTGCGTTTCGTTATATGGAATTTTTAGTGAAATTTATTTTTATCGTAATTAATTCAAAACTCATTTCCGAGATTCGAGAACAGTGTAAAAGGTTCATGCTTAGCCCAGACAAGCCTCCTAAACTGAAAACATAATTAAAATCCAGTACCGGATATCTATAGCCAACCCAAAATATTAATTATTTAAACTGCCTCATTTCCCTCTCAGACCTTTTTATTGGAAAAACTTAGTCAGAACTATGGTCAAGCCAAAGAGTATAGTAGGTCAGGCCAATGACAATTTTGTTAATGATGGTAAATATAACTTAAAGTCATTACTATGATCTTATCCAAAAATAAAAAATAAAATATCAACAATTAAAACATCGAAATATTTGTATGAAGGTCAAGTGAGCGCTAGAATAACGACGATTCAAAACGATTTGTCGATAAATGAAATGTTTTGTAAAATCATCAATTACCATGTAGAGGCGAAGTTCATTTTATTTGGTTAAATCAGTGATAGGAGTAACGAAAGAAAATGTACGGTGGAGGCGCGAAGGAACAACGTTATTTTGGAACTTTTTCACCGTGATGTTATTTATCTGTCATGTCTAGAGGCGACAGAGGGAAATAAATTAGGTGATGGGCTGCAGCGTCTTCCTACTAACGACTGAAAATAAAAAAAACTGTGGTTGCCAACTTTCTTGGCAAGCGTGTCAACTATGACAAATATACCCTCTATGAGGTATATAGTGGAGGCCTATGTTCAGCGGGGGTTTTATAGGCTTTAACGGTGTTTGTTGTAATAGTGATAAGAAAAAAAATGAGGGAGGAAAAACAGACGAATATTTTTACTAAATTTAATCTCGGTGGAACGCGGATGCTCCGTGCGATGTTTAGGATAATGTTACAAATGTGGGTGATATTTGTGGCAGTAAAATTTTGTGCTCCCCTTGATCCATGGCCCATGGCCAGCAGTGGAAGGAAACTGTAAGGAAAGGGAACGGATACTTTTGTTATCTGAAAAAATATTTTTGTGTATAAAAAAAGTCATCAAACATCAACATCAAACAATTTATTAAACAAAAGTTGCGTAAATAAGTTCAATGGTTAAAACAGTTATAAATAACAAAATCACACAAATTTACTTAAAAGAAAAAATTTAAATATTATATGTCACTTCTTCAACTAAGGCAAATTTGACGAATATGTTCAAATTCAATATCTATATGTTACAATCAAATAACTATGAAGAAAGAAAAAAGGACATAGAAACACTCGATTTTCATAAAGAATAATATAATCATAGCGATATACTCAGTAGGAGCCTCTAAAAATAAAAAAATAAATTAAATCATAGGCATATACTTTATTACGCTATCTTTGACCAATGTCATTTTGCTACCAACTTCAAACAGGAGGAGGTACTCAATTCGACTGTATGTTTTTTATGTGTGTTACCTCCTAACTTCTTTCTGGGTGAACCGATTTCGATGATTCTTTTTTAGGGTTCCGTACCTCAAAATGAAAAAACGGAATCCTTATAGGATCACTTTGTTGTCCGTCTGTCTGTCTGTCAAGACCCTTTTTCTCAGGAACGCGTGGAGGTATCAAGCTGAAATTCATATCAAATACTCAAGTCTACTGTCCCTTGCAGCTGTGACAAAATCAAATTTCTAGCCAACGCAATCAAAAGATGCAGCCGTTTATGCCGCAAATTTTCGACATTCGCAAGAGAATCAAACCCGTGAAATCAGAATCTTGAAATTTGGTACGAAGCAACGTTTTATAGCACAGATAAAGGAAAAGTTGCGAAAAGCATAATTTTTTAGTTACATCATATAATAAAAATATTTTTAATAATTTTAAACTTATATACCTACAGATTTGTTTGGAACCCTCGGTGCGCGAGGCCGACTCGCACTTTGCCGTTTATTTGTTTGAAAGCTGGTACTTTACGTATGGTCTCATATAAATTTGATTAAGGTTTGACTAATAGTTTTTGAGTTATTCTTAATAATTTATATTGAAGTCCGTTGTACAAAATTTTTAATTTTTAATTATTGTTCAAAACAAATTTGCCATAATGTTCACTATATATCGAAATTATAGCATAAAACGGAATTTTCGCATAGTGGACTTTGTGGAACAAGAAATAAGTGTTTTTACATGATTTATATTGATAACTCACACTTTATATTTATTTTTCAGTTAATTCTGACTACGAAATATAAAGTGATACGTAAACGACGCAGTATTTGAAATGGAAATTTTATAAAGTGTGTAAAATTGTTACGAAGCAAAATATAAGTAAATAACTTTTAAAAACAGTGTAATTAAAAATACTTACCTTTTTATATAAAAAACTAACAACAAACTTTCTTTTGTACTTACTTAATTTTTTTAATTTATATTTGCCTCTTATACTTACGCGCCGAAGGAAATAGACTAAAGTATGTGAAGTAAACGTTGGTAAAAGCGGAACTTTGTCATTTGAAGTAAATTCTCTAAATTTAGAGAAGCGTAATTTAGTAACGAAACTAATTCTAATAAAATTTTAGTTGTATAATTATAAATAACATTTAAAAAAGTATTGTTCTGAGCACTCTTAACTATGGTTCTGACTAAATGTAGTAATTATATACTCTTTGGGTTTGAGGTGTCCTTCTAAATATTAACATACTCTTTAGAGCTTTCTACAAAAGTGACCTTGGACTATCTCATGTATAAAGGCGGCTACTCACTTGCCTGCCGCAGGGGCAATCTAGGCTGTAGGAGTGGGGATGACCTTTGATTGCCTCCTTAATTGTGATGTGTGTAGGCAAGAAGGGGCAATTTTCTAAGTTGGTTTGGCGCAAGACCTTCCTTGCTGCCTAGATCGGCCCTGCCGCTGTCGCGTGTTTCAATCTGTTCGTTGCGACTTTTACGCGGAGCACAGGTGTGAGTGTAAGTCACAATGGGTACAATAAATAATAATGTGAAATTTGGACACTGGTGATAGAAGTGTATAAAGACCGGCTTCTTCGCCCAGTATCTTCTTTCCGTCGTTTTTTGCAGTAGCACCGCAGAAAGAACGTTATAACTTACAAGTAACATTGCTGAGATTAATTTATTACCGAGTAGGTATCTACCTACCTTATAATAAGGGCCAGTATGGGAAAGAAAATTTTCCAATAGTATTAAAATTGCTGGAATATAAATAAAATGTCATGAAGTAAATAATTTTTAGAATTATTGATATTTCGATAAAACTGGCGCCATTCTCAACGATTGCGTCCAGCGAGACGTACTGCGTACAACGTACACCTACACTCTCATACTGAATCTGAACGGCACGCATGTGTGTAGAGTAGAGTTGTTCAAAACGGCTTTAAATCAATAGCGCGCTACAGACTATAAACTATAGCGCGCTATCAAATACGCTATGTGATAGCGCCCTATTTATAAGAAAGTGCGTGGGCGGCCGACAGGCGCGTTAAGTCTTGCAGCACGTTAAATCTCGTAGCACGTTACTTTACATTTTGTTCGTAGAACATAACGCGTGCTATACATTGAAGTAATATGTACTTACGTACTAGAACAGCTATTTCAAACAAAACATGTGCGCTACTCTATGTCGTTGCGCATCAGTCTTACCGCGCATGCGCGGTTTTTTCTCATAATAGATTATGCGTAGGTAGAATGATAAGTAGGTATTTAATTATTGTTTATTTAGAGAACATATATTGCTAATTAATTTATTAAAACGAGTTCAATTTTTAATAATTTGTCAATTATTTTGCATGATATGAAGTAAATTAGTATGATAATATATATTATTATTACAATAGCATTTTAATTACAATTTTATATAAATATTTTATAAGGTAACTATATAAATTAGAAGGAATCGAAGCTAATGAAATATATTTATTTAAATCTAGAACTGGGTCACCAAAAGCCCTAACCTAAGTTTGCGTGAGGCATGGACACCGAGCTGATACTATTTATATTATGCCTTATGAATTACTGTGAGAAAACATAGTAAAACTTTAAAAACTTCTACCATTTCTGTTTACACATGAATTATATGTATATACACTTATTTGTTGTTTTTTGCTGAAAACTAATTCCAATAATAAGATGTATAAATGTTATTGTAAAAATATATATTAGGTATTTAATTAAGTGCCTTTAAACAATACAAGTTTTGTTAATTTTTGAATTCATCGTACTATATTTATCCTCTTCTTTAAAATGCAAGGAACAAATGTATGTATGATTTGTTGGTAACCACATCTCTACGATTATTTTGGACGAATTTAATCCACTTTTCTCGGTTTTTGTGGCTTGGACGTGGAAACCTAAAAATAAAATAAAAGATTAATCAGCAAATATAAACGTAAGAAATTTAACCTAATTATAAATACTTAGGTATATTTATTTCTACAAAAAAAATTGTGCATAATATGATCGTGCACTTGCTCACAGAAATGTCGTATCTGAACAAATTAATTTCATTATCTATATTCCATGACACAGGTTGACGCCAAAGATATAACTTTTTAATTATTAATCTATAATGTTTTTTTTATTATTTAAGTATCTTACTTACCGATGAAAAGTGATTCCTTGGTTTTTACTAACATTTCGTGAATTTTTTGTGCAATATCTAAGAACATACCGCGGCATATTTTATCGAGAGATTTTTTTTTAAATCAACACAACACGCGACATCTCTACAAGCGCCTAGCGAGCGACCAAAGGGTATAGTAACTGTCCTATACAGGAACGAGCGACTGATTAAAGTGCGGTGACATTGCATTTTTTTGAAATCGGTTCTATTTGTTGAATACTTACAGCAACACGTGGTGGTTGTACTACTAAATTGTAGCTTATATTAAACGTTTGCATTTTTAACATAGCGCCATCTATTAAATATTTACTCAATCCAGTCAAGAGATATCGTCATCTGACAGAATCGTTTGGAGCTAACAGATAATTGTGACTGTCAAATAATAGACAAATAATTTTCAATAAAATAATATTGTATTGCGACTATAAATTGAGATGTAAGCCATCCTATCTTTTAAGTTGGACCAAACTGCACATTGACCAAAAATTTCATTGAAATCAGTTCAGTAGTTTAGGAGTCCATCGCGGACAAACAACGTGACACGTATACTTTTTATATATAAAGATAATTTATTAATACGTAAAGCAGTAAAGAAAAACCAATGAACTCTCCTTCATACTTTTCAGGCTTAGGACTATCTATAATTGATGTAAACGTTATTTTAACATTAATGTTAATTATAAATCAATTATAGGCGTATTTAAATGTTCATTGATTGTATATACAAAAATCAACTCTTAACGTGTGTTAAATCATATATCAATATAATCATAATTCTTAATTACAGTCACGTAATCGTGTCAAAATAGAATTGTTTTTAAACAATCTTTTATTCTAATATATACATGTCATACATATGGAGTGCATACACTAACTTATTTATACACACATTACAGAATCAGTTACATAATAGCGTCTTTTAATTAATTTTCAGTCTTCTAATCACAGAACACTAATACCCTAAGGCTTCTAATAAGGGCTTCTAATCTATAATCTATTAAATATACTTTAGATGACATTTAGTTTTTTAAATTAATCTAAGGCAAAGGCATATATTTGATTCAGCTTTAAGTCCGTAGTAGAAATAGGAGCCTCTTAGAACTTTGAAAATATTAATATTAATATAACATTTAGGTATAATAAAGAAATAAAATACAGTAATATTTATTCTTTTATTTTTATATTACAAATGCATGTTTTTTTTGTCATTGGAGGCAAATTCTTTCCTTCTTTAATTGAATATATCTTTTGAAAACTCTTATTCTTTCTTCTCCTAACTTCTCTCTCAAGCATATCACCCTGACTTTATTGTTTTAAAGGTAAGAAAATTAAATAGGATAATATCCATCTAATAAGCCTTATTAAATCTTAAGTAGAGAGAGAGTCGTGGTAGCTCAGATAGTTAGCACTCGCTATAAGCTTCCCAGTACGCTAGCAATCCGAGTTCGATTCCCGCCGGCACCAATTAAATTGTTAATTGCAATTTTAAGTGCTGATTTACCACGTGCTCGGCGGTGAAGGAAAACATCGTAAGGAAACCTGCATGTCTGGGAAATAAGAAAAAAAATATTTCAAAGATATGTAAAGTTCGCCAACACGCATTGGGGCAGCGCGACGGACATTTCCTTGCCCTAGAAAAACCCTCTCAGAAATGAGAGGAGGCCTGTGCCCAGCAGTGGGACGTAAATAGGCTGCAACTTTTAAACCATAAGTATTGCTTTTAGTGGTTTTGTTTCTACCGTTAACAACACTTGTAGTTCATCATCATCATCATCATGATCATTACAGCCCTTTACAAATCCACTACTGAACATACCAGGCCTCGCCCAATGAATGCTACAAAGGACAGTCCTGAGCCACCTGCATCCATTGACTTCCTGCATATGTTACCAAGTCATCCCTCTATCTAGCGGGGAGCTGCACTATACTTTGGCCACCGGCACAAAGCTACCACTCGAGAACTTTTCTTCCCCATCGGTTGTTGGTTCTTCAAGCTATATGGCCGGTTCATTGCATTGAAGGTAAGTCATATAAAGATATGTTTATTTGATTGGATATATTTGTGTTACACTCAATGACTTTTATTAGAGACAGATATAGTCTATTTAAGTAAATGATAGATTTTCTAACCTTACACTTACAGAATAATTTTTACAATGATGTATAAAGTAATAAATTGTTTTATTGCACTTGAGTAACAGTGATACTAAATGGTTAGTGACTTTGCTTGTATATAAAATGACTTTTGCAATATTCACACAATGTTAAATAATACTACACTATCTTACAAAGTTTGTCAACTCGGTAGCGAAGCTTCCATAGAATCCGAGAAGCAGGCTTGCCCTATCCATCTGCTCAATCAATAATATCAACTAATAAAATAACTCGTAAACTGTTTCAAAGCGCTCCTCTGTTATACACAGGTCATGACCTTGTAGCCTTATTGTGTAACGTCTTGGCAGATTGTTTTATTGCGCGATACTGCTGTCTTAAAAAAGGAGTTGAGTTGAGCGATTAGTCGTCTCTCTCGCACGCGTGGACTTTTCACCGGGCTTTCGAGACGACGATCGCTCCCTTTCTAACTTGTGGCAAAATGTTCCTATAATGAAATTATAGTTTATATAGCAATTAGTATAGAGCCAAAACCCCGGCTTTTGGTGTGAAGTTAGTCGAGCGCGGAGGCGCCTGGGCGATAGCGATACGTTTGCAACTTTACTTCCCATTTCAATGTTTACTATGTATGTTTACTTGAGCGAATTAATATTGCGAGTTGAAAATTTATCTTGTTTTTATAGATTATTGGGAAGTACATGACGTACATGTATGGGGAAGTACCCAAAATAAAAATGTTTTTTAAGATTTTATTTCACAGTTTTTGAGGTGTGATTAATATCTATAACTATGCCAAAATACTAATTTGTAGCACTTATCATTCATCATTTCATCATTACAGCCTTTCATAAGTCCACTGCTGAACATAGGCCTCCCCCAAGGAATGCCACAAAGCACGGTCCTGAGCCTCCTGCATCCATCGACTTCCTGCACATCTCACATGGTCGTCACTCCATCTAGTGGGGGGACGCCCAACACTTCGCCTGCCGGTACGAGGCTGCCACTCGAGAACCTTTTTTCCCCATCGGTTGTCGGTTCTTCGATCTATATGGCCGGCCCATTGCCACTTCAGCTTACTAATCCGTTGGGCTATGTCGGTCACTCTGGTTCTACTGCGGATATCCTCATTTCTGAGTTTATCACGCAGAGAAACTCCGAGCATAGCCCTCTCCATAGCTCGCTGAGCGACCTTGAGCTTTCTCATCCGGCCAGCAGTGAAGGACCACGTCTCAGTTCCGTATGTCATCACTGGCAACACGCACTGGTTGTACAATTTCGTTTTAAGGTTTTGAGGTATGTCTGACGAGAAGATGTGTCGTAGTTTCCCGAACGCTGCCCAGCCGAGTTGAATCCGTCGATTGACCTCTCGGTCAAAGTTGGTCTTACCTAGTCGGACTATTTATCCCAGGTAAACATACTCGGCAACAACTTCGAGCTTAGTGCTCCCAACAACTACCGGCATAGGTGTGACATGGACATTAAACATGATCTTTGTTTCGTCCATGTTCATCTTAAGACCTATCCGTTGGGAAGCACTATTGAGGTCATTGAGCATAGTGCTTAGGTCCTCCAGCGATTCTGCCATAAGGACTATATCGTCGACAAATCGAAGGTGAGTGATGTACTCGCCATTGATGTTGATACCGTATCCTTTCCAGTCCAGAAGCTTGAAAATGTCTTCCAATGCATCGGTGAAGAGTTTCGGGGATATGACGTCACCTTGTCTTACACCTCTCTGCAATTGGATAGGTTTCGTACTCTGGTTCTGTACTCGGATAGCCATCGTAGCCCTACTGTACAAGCACTTCAGCACTTCGATATACCGACAGTCAACTAGGCACCGCTGAAGGGACTTCAGCACCGCCCAAATTTCGACGGAATCAAAGGCTTTCTCATAGTTCACATACGCCAGACATAGTGGCAAATTGTACTCCTCTGACTTCTCTACAATTTGCCGAAGGGTATGTATGTGGTCTATGGTGCTAAATCCCTTTCGGAAACCGGCTTGTTCCGGAGGCTGGAAGTCGTCAAGTCTGCGCGCGAGACGATTCGTAATGACTCTCGAAAACAGCACGTAGACGCGGCTCAGAAGGGAAATCGGTCTGTAGTTCTTCAAGAGAGCGTTGTCGCCTTTCTTGAAGAACAAGACCACCGCACTTCTGCTCCACGCCTTCGGTGTAATGCCACCACGGAGGACGGAATTAAAGAGCTTCTGAAGGACTTCAAGTACCGGTTTTCCACCCGCTTTCAGAAGCTCCGCTGTAATTCCATCCTCGCCTGGGGCCCTGCCGTTTTTAAGGTGCTGGAGAGCCATTCTAATCTCGCTCAGACTGATGTCCGGGATATCATCGGAATAATGTCGGATAAGACTCGCTCTTGGATCGTTACTCACACTTGCGTGTGGCTTCAACGATGACGTGTACAGCTGCTCATAGAACCTCTCAATCTCACTCAAAATCTCAGGTGCCCCGGAAACGATGCTGCCACACTCTGTCTTCAGCTTTGACAGTTGGCTCTTTCTGGTAGACAGATATCTGGCAAAGACTTTGGAGCCTTGGTTCCGCTCGATCGCTTCTTCAATACGAGCTGTATTGAAGTTGCGTAAGTCCCGCCGCATGCATTTGGAGATCTGTCTGTTCAGTTGCCTGTATGCTGTCAAATCTGTTGAAGAATCTAGCTTCATCTCCCGTCTAACAACCATGAGATTAAGAGTGTGATCGGAGAGTTTTTGTGTTCTTCTGCGGCGGGTCTTGCAGAACTTAGCTCCGACCGCATGGACAGTTTCCACGAGCTTGTAATTCATATCGTCCACTTCATTGCAGTCTTCTAGGCACTGAAAACGGTTTTGTAACTCGAGCTGAAAGGTTTCGGTACTTTGGATCAGAGCACCAGGGGGACGGAGCGTTGACTTCATTAGACGAGAGCTCTCCAACTTAACGTTTAGGTTCAGTGTGTCTCTGACCATTCGGTGATCGCTGCCGGTTTTCACCCTCGCGATCACTGAGACATCACTGAACAGTTGGCATCTGGTCGTCATAATGAAGTCAATCTCATTTTTTGTCGAACCGTCGGGGCTCGACCAGGTCCACTTCCTGTGGGGCCGCTTCTTTAAGAAAGAGTTCATCATAAAGAGTCCCTCTTTCTCCATAAAGTCGGCCAGCTGCTGGCCCCTTGGGTTCCGTTGCCCTATTCCAAATTTCCCCACTTTCAGCTCACCATTCTCTCTTGTGCCTAGTTTTGCATTGAAGTCTCGCATTAACACCGTATATTGGGTTTTGGAGGAATGCATGGCTCTAGAGATATCCTCATACATTTCCTCCACCTCCTCATCGGGGTGTGCCGAGGTTGGTGCGTAAACCTGTATGACCTTCAGCGAATACCGTTTGGTGATTCTGAGTATAAGGTACGCAACCCTCGTCGACACACTCTCAATCTTTACAACGTTGTTAACGAGAGACTTGTGGACGATAAATCCGACACCTCCTTGGGACAGATGGTCGCTCTCGAGGATTACCGTTTCCTCCCCCTCTCTTCGGACTTCGGATAATCCCATAATATGCCAGCGTAACTTTTCTATCTCTTCTTCCAGCTCCCTAATCTTCTCGTCAGTCTTCAGGGTGCGTGCGTTGTATGTTGCCAGGTCGAGTCGTCGTAGGTGGCAACCGAACCTCCACCAGAGATTCTTAGCACCCCCTGCCCCGCCGTTACCATGATCGCCACCGTAGCCAGGAATAGCGGGGCGCCGGGGACTGCGGGCCGTCTCTTTGTTACATTCATTCATAGGGGGGTATTTGCCATAGTTGCCACGCTTGGCGAGCGGGTTGGCAAACGCAGTTTTTTTTATTGTAATTTCGGCTAATTACTAACTAAACTAATTGTTTATTTGGTTGGCGGGGCCATATTAAAAAGTATTTTACAATAATCGTTTACGCTCACAAAACAGCTCAACTTTTCTATCGCAAAAACAAAGAATGAAATATCAAAGACCACTAACATAGGTACCCGATAATTACGATAAATAAACAAAATATTATCATACCTACCTTCATATTTCATACATTACCGCTTTTGATGTAACTCGAAGTTACTCTCATTCAATGTGTAGGTAGGTAATCTTACTTTTTTTTAGTAATTCTGTCCCTTCCCCTTCAACACGATAGGTATGCAAAGATACGTTAGTACGTTACGGTTCGGTTGATGTTAAGGTTTTAGTTTTTGATACGATCTTATAGGCATACGATTCAATCTGGGCGAAGATAGCATTCCCTTGAATCGATTCAAAAATCGGTAGATCGTTTGGTTGTGAATTGATCTTCCAGAAAATCGATTCAGATCGGGCATCCCTAGATCGAAACCGGGAATTTAAAATTTTACTAAGCGCCTACTAAATAGAATAACTATCCCTTGATGATCAATCTTTAGAAGCTGTTTGTGAGTGGGAAACTAATAAATTTAAATATAGTTTTTGGACGCGTCGCCAACAATAAGAGTTTTCAAAAGAAATTTTCAATTAAAGAAGGAAAGAATTTGCCTCCAATGACAAAAAAAGCACATGCATTTGTAAATTTACATTGAAATATAAAAATAAGACTGTATTTTATTTCTTTATTATACCTAAATGTTCCGCGCCGCCTCAGAACGGTGCGGGGGTACAGGGGATAATCCAATGACTAACGAAAACTAGTTAAAAGATATATTACACAGTGTAAAAGCCAATCGCGGGATATAATATATTATATTACATCCCAGTGAAAAGCGAGCTTAAATGTAGCGATTATATTCTCTTTAATAGAGGCGGGGTGCGGGCGCCGAAACCGCATACTTGTCATGCGCCTAATTATTTTGGTCTAGGAATGGGCAAGGGAAAAAATATATCGATATATATCGCGTGATAAATATCGATATATCGTCATCATTTGCATGATGTAAAGAAAAAGTCCAAATTTTTTTATTACTGCCGGGTGGACACAGACTAGATAGAGAAACTAACGGGTGGACGACGAAAAAAAACGACAACCAATCACTCATGAATACTTAACCTCATTTTGTGGTTACATTAAAGGCGGGCAACGCATCTGCAATTCCCCTAGTGTTGCAGTTGTTCATGGGCGGCAGTAGTCACTTTTTTTTTTTATAGAATAGGGGGCAAACGAGCATGCGGCTCACCTGATGGTAAGTGACTACCGCCGCCCATGAACAACCGCAACACTAGGGGAATTGCAGATGCGTTGCCGACCTTTTAGAAAGGTGTAAGCTCTTTTCTTGAAGGTTCCTAAGTCGTATCGGTCCGGAAAATTCGCTGGTGGTAATTGATTCCACAACGAAGTCGTGCGAGGGAGAAAACTTCTTCTAAATCGCACAGTCGTGGACCGCCAATCATCCAGATGGTATGGATGGTAACGCGAGTTTTGTCGCGATGTGCGATGGTGAAATTGAGCGGCTGGAATTAGTCCGAACAATTCCTCAGAGCACTCCCCGTGATAAATGCGATAAAATACGCAAAGAGATGCAACATCTCTACGCAGTGCCAGTGTATCGAGCCGATCAGAAATAATTCGGTCGTCGACGATTCGAACCGCTCTGCGCTGGATGCGGTCAAGTGGAAGGAGCTGGCACTGGGGTGCCCCGGCCCAGAGATGAGAACAGTATTCCATGTGGGGCCGAACTTGCGCTTTGTAAAGTTGCAAGCGATGTGCCGGCATGAAATACTGTCTCGCTCTGCTGAGCACGCCAAGCTTTTTAGAGGCCAATTTGGCCTTCCCTTCCAAGTGACCACGAAACTGCACACTATTCGATATGTCGACGCCAAGGATTCCGATACTGGCTGAGGCAGTAAGGGGAGTGCCTTGAAACTGAGGAGATACGACAAAGGGGTTCTTTTTAGCCGTAAACGCGCAAACTTGTGTCTTCTGGGGATTGAACTGGACTAGATTTAGTCGCCCCCAATCCGAGACTTTGTTAAGCAAAGACTCGACTTCAGACACAAGTTTGTCCCGGTACTCGGCGACGTTTTCCCGAGAAATATTGGCACGGCCGGTATATAAGGCATCACCAGTGCTGTCGTCCGCATAGCAATGAATGCTGCCAGTTAGCAACATATCATTGATATGCAGGAGAAACAGCGTTGGTGATAGCACGCAGCCTTGTGGAACACCAGCGTTGATAGGCTTGAAATCAGAGCATTCACCGTCTACTACGACCTTGATGCTCCGATCAGCAAGGAAACTGGTGATCCATTTGCACAATTTCTCGGGAAGCCCATAGGAAGGAAGCTTCGAAAGAAGCGCTTTGTGCCAGACCCGATCAAAGGCCTTCGCTACGTCCAAACTAACGGCTAATGCCTCCCCCTTGGACTATACTGCCTCCGCCCATCTATGAGTTAAGTAGACTAGAAGATCACCAGCTGATCGACCCCGACGAAAACCGTACTGGCGGTCACTAATCAGCTGGTGATCCTCAAGGTACCTCATGAGCTGGCAGTTTATAATGGCTTCCATTATTTTGGAGAACAAGGAGGTGATGGCGATAGGCCTGTAGTTGGACGGGTCTGAGCGGTCGCCTTTTTAGGGATCGGGTGCACCAAAGCTGTCTTCCATGAGTTCGGGACTACGCCTTGGGAGTAGGAGTACCGGAAAAGACGCGTTAAAACCGGTGCCAACTCCGGAGCACACGTCTTCAGCACAATGGGAGGGACTCCATCGGGCCCACTCGACTTGTTGACGTCCAGGGAGAAGAGTGCTTTGCGGACCGAGCGCTGAGTAAATCGCACATCCGGCATGGAGCACTCACATCGCGGGATGGTCGGCGGTGTGTTCCCCCCGTCATCTAGAGTCGAGTTGGACGCAAAAAGAGAGTTCAACAGATCGGCTTTCTCCTTTGCGGCATGGGCCAGTGAGTCGTCCTCTCTGTGCAGAGATGGAAGAGATGGATGACAGAAGTTCCCTTGGACAGCCTTGGCGAGAGACCAGAATGCACGGGTTCCCGAAGGAAGGCGAACTAGCTTCTCGCCAATTCTGCCGATGTGCTCAGACCTTGCCTTGGCAATGACGCTTTTGAAGGACCTGGAGGCGGAATTATACTTCTTTTTTAATGCGCTGGTGTTTACATCCCGAGACGTTGATGCGTCAGCCCAGGCCTGGTAGCACTCCTGCTTATAGCGTGATGCTATTTTACAGGAGCGACCAAACCATGGCTTTGATCTGCCTCCGATGGGCACCACAGAGGATGGAATAAAAAGTTCCATACCCTGAAGTACCACATCAGCAACAGAATCGGCAACAACGCTGGGATCTTCCGGCGAGAAGCAAACCCGCCCCCAAGGGTAGGATGCAAAAAAAGACCGCATCCCGTCCCAATCAGCTGACCTATAAGTGCCAAACACGGCGGCAAGCTGTAGATCGCAACTGCGATTGGAGCGTGAGTGGCACCGTACTCCGGATCAGACAATGGTCCGAAGAGCCCAGAGGGGCATCGACGGAAACCTGATATCCGTCCGGATGAGAGGTCAGCAGAAGGTCCAACAGGGAAGGTACATGGTCTTCCACATCTGGGATCCGCGTAGGCGAAGTAACCAGTTGTGTTAGACCATATGCCAAAGCAAAGTCATAGACAGATCTACCCGCATGATCGGTTAAACGAGAACCAAGCCATTCAGCGTGGTGGGCGTTGAAATCATCGAGTATCACGATCTCTGCGGATGGGACCTGTTGTAGCACGGAGTCTGCAGCCATTTGGACGTGGTCTATGAGTCGGTCTGTGTCGGCATTACCGCTATGGGACCTATAGAGGCACCCGTAGACGCGGGGATGGTCATCGCTGTCTACGCGCAGCCATAGGATGGACAGGTCCGTACCTTCAAGGCTGCCGAGGCGTCGAAAACAGATGTCCTCTCTGACATACACGCAAACTCCAGCCCGGGGCACAAACGAGTGTTCTAATTTGTACCCCGGGTAGGAGAGATACGAAGTATCAGCCGGAGAGGACACCTGTGTCTCGGTAAGAAAGAGCAAGGCCGGCTTAGCTATCTCCAGATGGTAGTGGACGGCGTTAAGGTTTGAATGAAGTCCCCTGATATTGCAGAAATCCACGGTAAGCGTGGCAGGGGTTGCCTTTGTCTTCTTGCTCCGCTTGCCCCGAGCAGGTTTCGTCTTGAGCGGAATTTCGCCCCCCCCAGAATACGCGGGGCAGCCTGAGCACCCACGCCCAGGAGTGGAGTAGTTTGGTCGTGGATGCTCAGCGAGGGATTCTCCAGGGGTGCTGGTACCCTCCTGGGGTAGTCTTTTATTTAATTCCACTACCATGTTGATGGGGGGGGGGGGGGGGAATTGGGCCTCCGGCCACCTGCACTCACCAAGCGCAACGCAGAGGAAAACCTCTACTTCACGCTGGTATTCTGTGAGGTCGTGGTACCACCCCGGTTCGAGCTGGCCCATCCGTGCGACAGCAAAAGCCACCGCTTAGCTCTACCACTGTAAAAAACCATCAGATGAGCAACATGCTCATTTGCCTTCTATAAAAAAAATGTTTTGTCATTAATACATTTTAAAATATATCGGAAATTGATACGAATTCGATAATGTAAAATAAATTTCGATATATCGTGATTTTAAATATCGACGATATATATATCAATATTTTTATTAAAAATATCGATATTTCGATAGTATTATTTTCTTTAATGTATTTGATTAATTTTGAAAAACAAGGTCTCATTTAATTCGTTTTAAATCTATATATGAGCCTTCTGCAATGCATGCAATGAGATTGTTAACAAAATAAGCTAGAAAAACGGCATGTCTGAGGAATAAAATAACTCGATATGTGGTAAAGCCTCCTGCCAAAAAAACATGAAAGCGGTGTTGGATAGAAATCTATCCCAGATGAGGTAGCATGGGCAGGAGACATTCTATCCTCGGGAAAAGTACAAAATGTTTATCCCCTTGCTTAGCACCCTTCGAGCATGGGTACACTGGTGGATATAATATCCACAGTAGATAAAATGGGAGAATTTGTATGATTATTAACTTAAACCCACATCAAATGAACTAGGATAAAATTATCACTTTCAAATGTCAAAAAAGCATAATTTTTTCTCTTTCGTTTGGCCCTATGATACGGACGGGGGATATATTATTATGTCTACTCGTTATGTCAAATGGGGATACAGCTCCTTTCCGTTTTTGGTGCTTTGGCATAGGGATAAGATAATTTTGCTCTTGTCAGTGGATATAATCGGGGATAAATTTTTTGTCCTTAGCCTACGCTAGCCGCACTGGAAAATCCCTTACTGAGTATCCTATCCAGGCTCAAACTATCCCACTTTTTGGTATGGATGCTCAACCTGCCGAGAGTGTTCTGGATGGGGGACAACTACACTCTGTACAAATACTTAAGAGGTAAACGCAGATAAATGACTATGGAACTTCCTCCCACGCCATTCAACAGTCTATCCATCCTTTGCCTACGCATAGACAGCGACGACAACCCCGCGTCTATTAAGAGTCCTTTATAGGTTTCATAACGGTAATGCTGCAACAGACACTCATTGACCATATCCAAATGGCTACAGATTCCGTGATACAAAAACAGATCCAATCGACAGAGATCATGTTCCTTGGCTATTTCAACATCCACCAGGTTAAGTAGTTCGGTCCTCGTGCTACCACCGATCATGCGGGCAGATCTGTTTAAAACAGGCAGTTTTAAACAGATCATGTGGTTCTAACCTAACATCTGGACAGCTATTCGATGCTCCTCTTGGCTTATCAGATGAGGCCCTTTTTACTGGAAATGACACATTCCATCTTAGTCCTCACGGGTGACAACGCATCTGCATTTTGATTCGCAAACGAGGATAAATGTAGATGTCTATGGGCCGCAGCAACCACTTACCATCAGGTGGACTGTGTGCTCGTTTGTCACCCTTGTCCTATAAAAAAAAAGATGAGCCGTATGCTTGTTTGCCTTCATTTAAATTAAAAAAATGAGGATATATAAAAGTCCACCAATGGAGCAACGGGTGAACAAGAAATTATATCATAGGCAAACATTTTATATGTCTAAAAGATACTCATGAAATATTTTAATTCAAAATGTTGGTAGTGTATTGAAAAATTGCTTAAATCAGTGGTGCGAAAATAATACTAAAATTGTTTATAAAAGAACTTATTATAATACAAGCCTTATTATCATTAAGTTGAGATAAGTTTAACAGTGGGAACTTATGTTTAAGAGAATGTCATTGAGTAAACATAATGTGGTGCATTTACATACTAAAGACGCTGATTTGAGATATTCAACTAGTCAACTTAATTAATTCTGCCACTTTTATTTACTTTTTTAATTCCGTATAGATTTATTGCTATTGTAATGAATAATCTCCATATTGTAATAGGTATTATTTAAGGAAAGTGTATACTCATATGGTAATCGAACAATTTTTTTTCATATTTATACAATGATCGTATGATTTATTTATTTTTATTCATCACCACACGTTGGGACACAGGCTTTAGCCGCGTACATTATAATGACATAAGCGTTAACCATAAATAAATTAATTTTAAAAATTATCGGACGAATAAGTATTTTTTATTTATACAGTTATTGTATAAATAATTATTTTTTAATCATACGATTACCGTCTAATAAGCTACAGCCTTATTTAAGAGTTCAATATCTCATGTCAGCTCCAGTGGACTAAGTCCTTTTGGCATAAATGGTTGATACAAGATACATATTATTATAATATGATACATACAATGCTGCCCATAAACAAACATTATTTTTTTTTGAATAATCTCCAGAAGCTATGAAAACTTAGTTACAGTTACAAATTGAAAGAAAATTAACTGACACAAAGTACTAACATGTTATAAAGATATAAAACTATTTCATTGGCCCTCATTTAATACAATGCAGAACCTTTGTGTGCAAATGTTTTTGGAAACATCCTCAGACAAAATTTGTAAAAAAAATTTTTACATAACCTTTTCGACGAGTTAATAATACTTCACTTACAAATCAAGCATATATCACACAGAGAAATAAAAACTGGTATCACTATTGTTAAAGAATTCACACACTACGGGCACAGTGAATGTTTCATTTTTACGCAGCATATGTACAGCTGACAAAGATCGGGCGTGTGCGAAGCCGGGCCGCGGCTTCACTCAACGCATCCGATAGTGATTCTTCTCCTTAACTTGGCACAACTCGCCCTTAAATTCGATTTCCAGCTCAAAATCAAGGTCACGGTTGTTGCGCTCATTCTGTTTCATGGAGAAGGTGCCCATAATTTCCTCGCCTTTTTTGACCTGTAAAGTTCAAGTTACACTGTATTTATATGTATGTATGTAATATGTATGAGGCAAGTCTTCAGAAAAATGGAATGGGACTATCTCAGAATCAACATTAATGGAACCAATTTAAACCATCAAGATTCGCTGACGACATAATGCTAATAGCAGATAACCCAGAAAACCTTCAAAACACGTTTCAAGATCTCGCTCAAGAAAGCAAAAAGGTAGGCCTAACGATGAACAAAACAAAGACCAAAATTATGACAAACAAATCCCACAAAAACATCAAAGTAGAAGAGAATGAAATAGAATATGTAAATTCCTATATCTACTTGGGTCAACAAATTGCATTCAGTGACCAAATGGAGTTAAATAGAGAGACGAATTTCCAACTAGTGGAAGAGATTTGGAGACTTAAAGAAGTAATGAAAAGCAAACAATGTAGTGTTGTAATGAAATGAACAATATACTATATCACCTATACTAAGTTACGGTTGCCAGACCTGAGCAAACACACAAAAACAAGACCAAATACTGGTCACATGTCAATGAGCCATGGAGAAGAGCAAACTGGGCTACACAAAGAGATAGAAAAAGAGCCACAGATATAAGACATAGAAGACAACAATAACAAAAGTAGATGTTTTGACCAAAACAAAAATCTTAATTGCAGGTGGGCAGGACATATGCTCAGAGGTAATAAAAATATATGGACAAAGGACATAACAGAATGGACGCCTAGATTCCAAATTAAAAGAAAAAGAGGAAGTCAAAGGAAACGATGGTCCAATGACATAAAAAAAACAGCAGGTCCAACCTGGCATCAAACAGCTAAAATAAGAAAAGGGTGGAACATATTGAAAGAGGCCTTTGTGTCGCAAAGACACGCTTACACTTGATAATGATTTATATTTCTATAGTAATAATTTAAAACTTAAAAAAATGTTGGCAATAAAGGCTTTAAATAAATAGAAATGTAATATAAGAGCCGTGGTAGTTCAGATGGTTGGCACTCGCTGTAAATTTCACAGTACGCGAGCAACCCGGGTTCCGCCGACACCAATGAAATTGTTAATTGCAATTTTAAGTGCTGATTTACTATGTGCTCAGCGGTGAAGGCAAACATTGTGAGGAAACCTGCATGTCTGTAAAATAAGAAAAAAAAAATATTTCGAAAACATGTGAAGTTCGCCAATTGGGGCAGCGCGGCAACCTTTTCAAAAATGAGAGGAGGCCAGTGCCCACCAGTGTGGGACATATATAGGCTGTAAATTTTATGTAATATAAAAAAATATTTCCGTTTTTAGCTATGGTATTGAAATCCATCATTAATTTATTTACTGTATTGTGGATCTAACATTTTTACACTTGCATTTTATTTAACTATAAAAACGAACCAGTTTCAATTTACAGCATCATCAGTGTATATAATTAAATAGATACAAAACCAGTTGTATAGGTAGTTATTCAATTAAAGTTAATATTAGTGATTTGTTTCACTAATATTAACTTCAGATCCATTGTTGACCTAAGTCACAAAAATCACATTGATATGATTTCAATGTTATACAAAGCTCAAATGGCATAATAATGCCTTGGATATACTTGGGGACAAAAAGGGCGGCATGTTGCGCAACATGTCGCTCAACAACTACGTGGCATGTCCCGAGACATATGTCGCGGAACATTTTGCAGGCCACACTAGTCAGGTCAGTGCTTATAAAATGACGCCCGAGGAGGTTGTGGCGATTAGTGCTGCGTAGTGTACTTATTTCGGGGGTGAAACGTAAGCGAAA
This sequence comes from Parnassius glacialis, assembly GCA_033319125.1. Lineage (NCBI taxonomy): Eukaryota > Metazoa > Arthropoda > Insecta > Lepidoptera > Papilionidae > Parnassius > Parnassius glacialis. The sequence continues at coordinate 37,689,920 of JAVANC010000012.1, read as the reverse complement.
GAGGTGTGAAAAATTGGATGTGGAATTTCTTACTACAATGAGAAGAAAGAAGAATTAATCTTTTCCGAATTTTACTTGAATATCAACATATGATTTTGAAACTTTATTACAAATGATTGAACCTTCCATAACCAAATAGAGTACAATACCACGGAACGCTGTTGGTCCTCATATTAGACTTGCCTTTGCATTAAGATACTTGTCAACTGGAGATTCTTATGCTTCCTTGTCGTACACTTATCGAGTGTCAAAACAATTGATCGGCAGAATAGTACCAGAAGTTTGTGATTTGAAGTATCCCACAACAAAATATGTCCACAGCTCAAGAAGTAAAAGTATGGTTTCGTTTCCCCACGCTACGTTGCGCACACGACTACACTCGGTAACAAATGGCGCCACGCTGACGCGGGACACGTGCGCTCGCTCTCGCTCGGGAACAAGCAACATGTCCCGCGTCACTTAAAATGTTGCTGGCCATAATGCGGCTCACTGTGCAATGTTGCATCGTGACGTAAAAGGTTCCGAATCATGTTGCGGGACAAAATGTCCCCTAGTGTATCCGGGGCTTTAGACTCAAGAAATTTTACTTACTGTCATATACTCGTCAAAGTAAAAGACAGTTTGCTTCCAATGTGTGTAGGGCGCTTCAGGAGCAGTGCTGAAACCGAGTTTCTTATGAGACTTAGTGAACTCCACATTGAAGAATGTCACCAAAGCTTGTATGAAGTCATTGCGGCGGACCTGTGAATAGACATTTAGATTTGTTTATTGAAATATTAAGAAACAAGTAATCATAGGCCTCTCCGATGAACTCATAGTAAAATCATTTTTATAATAATATTTGCCATAGTTGCCACACTTGCCGGCCAGGTAGGCAACCAAGATTTATATTTAACTTTTGCACTGTAATCAGGAAGATGCCCATCTCCTGTTTCATTCAGTTTCCCTCTGTCGCCTCTTACGACACCCACATAAAGATACGGGATAGTGGCCAGACATTTATTTCATTTAATTTTTTCACTTATTTGATGATTTCATCAGTGACGGATGGTTCGAGCATGGGTCGTCTGCAATTGACACCTGGTGTTGGGATTAGTGGAGTGGTGATCATGCAAGTAATTGTTGGAGAGCGAAAAATGCTCTTAAAACTTAGTTTTCACAAACTCATCATTATTTTAAGTGGATCTTAGCTATTTACTTTTAACCTTAAGACAATTATATCCAGCATTTATCTAGGAGACCCCCCCCCCCCCCCTCCCCACACCCCTGCCCCCGAGTTAACGATTCTAAATTTTAAAAGGGTTATAAGTTTTTTTTCTTGAAAATGGTGCATTACCTTTTAATGCGAGTGGTAATGTTATAATCGGGGACCAAACCTCTACCAAATAAAACATCTTACTCCCACAAATTCCTGCCAAACTATTCTAAATCCAACCCCATACAACATTCTATACTATATTTAATAGCCAAAAAAAGAAATTACATGATTAGTTAATGACATAAAGCTTTTAAAACAAAGGGCTGTTATAGCATTTAAATGTTAAGAAGCTAAAGGTAAAAAATGCCTACCAGAAGATGGAACTTGGATTCAAAGTTGAGATCTTCTTTCTTAACAGTATATAAATCAATTTCCTTCAGCAAACACGCATTTGTTACCACCTGCAAAAATTATAAAAATAAATGTAAAGGACCACACTCCCAAGACACTTTAGGATCAGCTCAGATTAGGCAAATAAGTGCTGAATTTTTCAGAAACAGCATTTATGATAGGATCATAGGTATTACATAGATGTTAGATACATAATTATATCATCAAGTTCAACTATGCCCTATGCTGTGGGCAATATTTTTGGAAATCAATTAAATTAAGTACCTAAAAAAAAACTGTAATTAAGTGTGAATGCAACATAAACAAAACATTAATGGATATAGAATTGGACAAAAAATATTAAGCATGTTGGAAATCTAATTATGTCATAAATATATTTAATAATGAGTATGCCTTATTTTATACATTTTAAATAATGACTAAGCAATATTTTAAACACAAATAAATGGTGACACATTTAATTTTTTCCAGTGATAATGAAATATTAGGCCATATCGCAACAGTGTAAGCGCATCCCTCACCTCATTTCCCCCATGGGTGTCAGAAATGCCACAAAGATCTTCTGGCTTCCAATAGATACTGGTATAACAATCTCTTTACACAATTTTTACTTTATGTATTTTATGGGCTTAGGAAGGAGAATTAAATATTGTCCTTATCCAGGCCCAATAGTTGTTAGACGTATTGGCTCTAAATTCATCAATACACCACAGTCTAACTACTACTAACAGTCGGACATCGAAGGTGTCTAGACGGAACAATCGTGTAGTGCGGTGCGGGGCAAGACGCGGGGCTGAACATTAAGGGCTAAGGGCCGCTCAGGTACTGTCCACTCAGGTTGTCCCGTCACGCAAATAAATTAAAATGGTTAACACTACATGTGCAGTAAAATCTATAGGTCATCCTCATTTAAAACTAAGGACTTAGTTTCATTAGTTTCCACATACACATTCATTTGTTAAACATGAAATAAAATAAAATCAGTTTTTTATTACTTTCCGTTCTGACAACCCTAGCAATTTACTGTTTATGTCAGCTGTTCCGACAACATCAAACATGATTACTGACTATATATTCTTCTTAGGCTGTACACCAACCAATGCTTACTACACCAATTAGTGTAGTAAGCATGAACAAAACATACATAACACTCATTCTCACAAAATTCTTAATCAACCTTTCAAAGTTGTATTTTGTATTTACACATTCAGTATGCACAATTAACTGATCTTCACCTCACCTGTTTAGCATCAACAACATCAACTAGAGGTTCCGAGATGGCGACCTTCCTAATGGAAGACATGTCAAAACCATATACATCATCCCACCAGTTGATCTTCTCATCCTTATACTGACGGTCTTCAATGCCGCATATGAACAATGTGCATCTGTTGATTAAAGAACAGAACATCATTATCATCATCACCATTATTACAGTTCTTCACAAGTCTTCTGCTCTAGTCCTCCCCTAAGTAACCCCACAAAATATGACCCTGAGCCTTGATCTATGAACTTTCTGCATGTCTTACCAGGTTGTCACCTCAACTATCTCTATAAATCACTTACTAGGATGAGGCTATCACTCAACAACCTTTTTTCTTCATTGGTTATCAGGTATTTGAGTTATATAGCCAGCCTATGCAACTTCAGCAGAAACCTGATCAGTAAGCTAAACAAAACATATCATAGTAAAATTAAAAACCTCCACATTCGCACTGATGGGTACTCATTTCCCTCCACACATGAGAAGGTTAAAAAAATAATATATTATAGTGCAGATGCAAACATGAGGCACTTACTCAATGCAAACTAACCTTAGCTAATGCAAAGCTTATGGTAATAAGTTTACAATAGACAGTATGCTTATCTATCTATTATAACTGGCACTGGCAAGGTGACATTTAAAATATCACAACCAATCTCAAAAATAACTTTTTTTTAAATGCTAACTTTGGCTGGGGCTCCAGTCACAAAATAATGCAGTTGCTTAGACAAATTAATTATTAAGCCAAATAGTAGTAATCAACTGACAATGAAGTTTTTACCTGTCCGGGAAGAGCATGCCATCAGGCTTGAGCCACTTGTCCCGAGCGTAAAGCACAGTATCCAACATACTCTCATAGAACAAACAATAACCCATCCACTCAGATATGATAATGTCTACTTTGTCCACAGGCAATTCAACTTCTTCTACCTAGAACAAAATGTAAAAAACCAAGTTAAAATAATTACTATAATAAGATATCCACCTGATTGTAAGTGGATGCCTCAGTCCATAGAAACTAGAAACTACTGCCTGAAGACAGGTAGCGGGCTCGCAGTGGGAGAGCACCGCCCCCGAGATCACTAGACCAGCAGATATGTACCGCACCACTCCACACAACACTGTACACCATATCCCCACGACACCAGGTCCACCAGTATCTTTCACACCATGTCGCCTCGCTCCAGATAGATTTAAAATTGCTCGACAGGAATTTCAATCTATGCTCAATAACGGAATAGTCAGACCATCGGAAAGCCCGTGGTCTTCACCACTACATTTAGTCCCAATCACCAACATAACAGCACAAACAGTCGCTAAGGCATTGCTATCATGTTGGATATGTTGATTCGGTTGCCCAACAGAAATAGTTACAGATCGCGGACGGAAGATATTTTACACTGGTATTGTGAGAGCTGTGGTCAGCTTGACCAGGGAGGGACCACTTTCCCAGTCGAGCCGACTCATTTGTGTTACAACTACAATATAGTTGTAGCATGACTCTATCACATATAAATTAAATATATTACAATAAACTAAATACAAAACATAAATTTGCATACAGACCTAGAAACAATTACTTATAAGTGGTACAAACACTTCAATGGAGCCTTTATCTAAAAAAAAAAGAAGAAAAAGAATCCTTACCTTTCCTTTAACAATTTCTATGATGTCATCAAGTCTATTAGCTTCAACGATTTTCCTAGCATAATCCACAATATTGGAGCACTCAACAGCTATCACTTTAGCAGCACCTGCCTTCGCTGCAAACATTGACAGGATGCCTGTCCCACAGCCTATGTCTAAGACTGTCTGAAAGAAGTAATTAGAAGAGTAAGGAAATGTAATAATTATTTTTCTGAGATATAAAAAACATTTATAGTTATTTACTCTCACAATTTAGGTTTAACAAATGTACAGTGTAAACAATGTTTTTAAGACTATGAGTAGAAAGTCTAGTGCTTATACTAAGTGGCAGCTTATGTTATGAATCAAAGATGCAGGTTAAGAACGCACAGCAAATGGCTATGCTATTTAAACATAGGTTAGCATGTCTGGAATGAACTTAAGTGTTATATATATATATTTTTTATAGGATAAGGGTGAAAAACGAGCACACAGTCCACCTGATGGTAAGTGGTTGCTGCGGCCCATAGACATCTACATCTATCCTCTATTACAAGTCAAAATGCAGATGCGTTTTCACCCGTGAGGACTAGGATGGAATGCCTCATTTCCAGTAAAAAGGGCCTCCGGCCACCTGCACTCACCAAGCGAAACGCAGAGGTAAACCTCTACTTCACGCTGGTATTCTGTGAGGTCGTGGTACCACCCCGGTTCGAGCCGGCCCATCCGTGCGACAGCAAAAGCTGCCGCCTGGCTCTACCACTGTTATATATATATATAGTGATATTAGAGTATACATACTATACTCTTTAATATTTAACTACTTGTGTTGTCATAAATAGGCTGTAAACATTCAACTAGCTGACAATAAAAGGATTACAATTGTTACCATGCTTAACAATCTATCTAGATTAATGAATACAGTACTAAGATTTTGCTCTCTATCACAAATTCATATATTTTAGATCACTGTCTTTTCAGCCACTTAAAAGAACACCCATAGAAAAATATAAATTCTTTTATCATCTTACCATAGTGGAAATAGGTAAGTAAAAATTACTTCAGCAATATATTATAGTCTTTACACCTACAATTGTAAACAATACATACATACAAAAGTGACATTTTTTGTTAACTAATATCATTATCCAAAAGACGATCTCTTCATCTCATTTATGACTAACATACACTGTCTAGCAAAAGGGAGCAGCGTCTAAGGTGTGAGATGCCTGTTACTACAATTATCAATTTGCTTGCCTTGTTTGCTTGATGACGATTAAGGCTAATGTTCCGTACATTGGGAGAGGCCCATGTCCAGCAATGATCTTCTAGAGGCTGATAATGAAGAATGTTTCTTTATTAAATACGTTAAACTTACTTTTCCTTTAAATAAGTGCTTATTATGATACATGGCGTTTCGGTATGTAAGGGTGCGGACTTCATCTTTGAGCATCTCCTCGTGGATACCGAAATGCGCGTAAGAGTCAAAATAGTAGTCTCTCGACGTCATCTCCTCCGCGGCGACGTTTTTATCTGGTCCTAGAACATTTTAACCTCCAAATAAGAAACAATACCCGGCTAACAATGGAGCACATTTTCTACACCAACGCCGGCGTCATCTAAAGATATATCAAAATACTCACCATTTTCGATAATTGGTGTGGTTGCTGCTGAAGCTCCTTCTTGTGCAACATCCATACTTTCCATTTTAAACTAATACGAATGGAAAGCAAAGCTAAAACTTAATAAATTTCCTTTATAACCTGTAACTCGTTTACTGTACGCCAATCGATCCGTCACAAAGAACGACGAAATACGAGTAATAAACTTTAATTTTCCAGGCCTATTACTTTATATATTATGCCTAATGCTAATTCTAGGAGATTATGGTAGAAAATATCACAATTTACAATGGGTAAACCCTAAATTTATGAAAACGCTCGCCAAAGAAGAACGAGCTTTTCTTCAAAATGGTTTGAAAAGACAGATTAAAAAGCGCGGCTTATACTTAAACAAACGTATATAGTCTGTGGACGGGAAACAGCCAAAATATATTTTTTGATGTTTTATAAAATACATTATATAAAAAAATATATTACTTTTTCAAAATAATTTACTATATATACAATTATAACAATATTTCTGTACATTGAATATTTTACCCAAATATTATATGGAAACCCTGTCTGTCTGTCCGTCTGTTTAAGGTAGAAGCACCAGGGTGGCCCGCGAAATTCAAATTTTCTTGCGTTTTTTGGAATTTGCAGGTCAGGGTTAGATTGTATATTTAACAAAATATGATTCGCGACCGTAGCGATTATGTGTTTATAGAATTATTATGATTAAAATTATCAATACAACCCTGTAAGTTCATATTAGCCCTTTGAATGAGTTTTTCTGGAAACAGCCATACAAATGGCTAATTTGAACTTACAGGGTTGTATTGGTAATTTTAATCATAATAATTCTGTAAACACATAATCGCTACGGTCGCGAATCATATTTTGTTAAATATACAACCTAACCCTGACCTGCAAATTCCAAAAAACGCAAGAAAATTTGAATTTCGCGGGCCACCCTGGAGCTTCCACCTTAAACGCTTGTAACAAAATGCGGGCTAATAATTTTCTACTCACCAGATGTCGCTAGCTGACACTGAGGTAGTTTTTTGTTACTCAATGTCATTTAATTGAGAAGTTAGTTTTAAATAAAATTTTATCGTTTTCTAGAGTATTATATACAAAACAATTCCTCAGTGGTTTGCTCTTTAATTTCTTGAACATTTTTAACTTTTTTCAAATTTTTCTACTTTTATGAATATTCTGTGGCTTGGTTTTTTTATTTTTAATCTAATTAATATAAAATATAGCTAATAATACAGAAATAAACATTAACCTTTACATTTTCCGAAATAATTTACTTCCCCGCTATGAAATCTGTCAAATATTATACCTCCCTTTTAAATGGCGCCGCCCTGGTGGCAGAAAAAGTCGTGGATGCCCTCATTACCTGTGTACAGATTTGAGTCGGATTATCATTATCGTGTTACAAATAGATCAAACCCTATAGAAGCTAGGCAGTAGGTCTAAGGCCGGCCACATACTTACGGAATTCTGTTTCGAAATTCCGGTTGGGGATTCCGAACGCAGCAAGTCCATACAAAATCAAGGACCCGTCAAGCACGTACGGTAGTTTTCCGTTCGAAATTTTGCGGGTGAAACGGGAATCCGAATGTGTGTAGCCGACCCGTTCGGAATTTCGAAACGAAATCCCAAATTAATTCCCAAAAAAAAATAGTTACTAAAGCGCCCCAACGCGTTCAATTGCCATTATCATATATTTTCTGCACTCTTGTCCATCTCTCAATGAAAATAAATGGGGTGGCCATTTCTTTTAATTCCTCTTTTCCATAGTGCTACAGTCTTCTTGACAAAATGCCAGCATTGTTATGATATTTTCCACTTCAATGTTTCGTTACAAAGATGAATTAGTGAAGTTGTTCAATCAATTGTGCCACCTGCCCTTCGAGACTTTTAAATTAAAAGTACTTAAGTCCAAGTGCGACAGGGTCTGCCATTTCCAATTAGGGTTTTATGAAAGGCCTTTACTGCAGCTAGCAATTCCCCACACAGTGTGACACAGTACTTTCTTTCCTGCTTTGAGAGCGTCTAAAGTATGCCTTTGTATTTGTGATAGCACCCGCCCATTCCTAGTATTTCTGTGTTACAAGTCCTTGTGTCTTCAATAAACCTACTATCTCTAGTTGAATAGTATAATACTAATATTGAAGATTTACACAACCATTTCTTGATATCGTTGAAAGAACTTTCACAATCTCTCTCTTTCACAAAACAAAAACCACACCCCAAACGAACGCCTGTTTGCCTCTCATAAACCGATGTTGAGGTTTGGGTTTGGCTATGCCTGAAAAGACTTACGCCTGGTATATGAGCATAAGCAAAAAAATTATGTTTCTTCAGGTTTGTTCTTTTGCGTAAGCCAAGCTTGTACAGCTTTGATTTTCTCGGAATATTATGTATGTACGCTTTCTTCGTAAATAATATGTCCACTTTTTTCTCGAAGAAAGCACATTTTTATTAACTCCGTTTTATGTTTGCTTCTCGTAAATGAATAAATACTTTTTCCAGGCTTCCCAGATATTCTTCAAGATTAAGACCCACTTACAACCCTTGTACTAAACGCTGTCTTTTATTTATTTATTTATTTATTTAAGCTTTATTTGCACATATAAAAAAATGTACAAAACGGCGGACTTAATGCCTAAAGGCATTCTCTACCAGTCTTTTCTTTGTCTTCTGGGCTAATCTTGACTTGCCAGTGCCCGCCTTTTAAAACAACAGTTGAAACCACTTAATTCCACTGAACATGTCAGGTGTGCCATCAATTCGTGATAGAGGGAGCTATCTTCAGTCTTTCTTAGTGACATCGTTCAGCATTCGTTTGTTTACTCAAAATCTAATGGTGCCATCCTTTTTCTTCAATAAAATCACTAGGGACATATAGATGGTTCAGCCATATCCTTTAAAATCTCTATGATTTCAGCCTCCTTAGTCCACAGAATCCGTGAGGTGCTTGCCTTATAAGACTGGAATCAGCATTATCTAGTTTCTGTCTTGACATTCACCAATGAATAAATAATAATAATAATAATAAAACTGCTACGTCAGCGCAATCAGTCAGCACCTTGCCAAGAGGTGTTAGCACCGTGCCTCGGCAAAATTGAAGGTGCAAAGGCCCGCTTGTGCACATGACCTCTTCATGAAACGGTGCTGGGTCTGGGCGTCTCCCGTTAATTGACGCCCATTTAAATGGATGATGGATAGAAATAGAACGCGAATAGGGCCGCTGCCTGGGGGTCGCCGGGGCGCGTCTGGAGCTGGCGCTGGACGCGACAGCATGCGAGCCGCCAGCCGATCGCGAGGTGCTGCAAGATCACCTAGCAGCCCCTCACGTCCATCATCCCCACCAGACGGCTTGGTGTCGGCGGGGTCCTTCCGGACTCGGCAAGCGGCACCCGCCACTGGTGGAGTACGCCGCATGCGTTGGACAAAACATATGAACATAAACGCATTGCGGGCGTACTATAGGGCGAAAGGGGAAGAAACTGGAGGGATAGCGTATCGGGCTCGGATGCATCGCTTTTTTGCTGAGCTTGAGCCGTCAGTTCCCGTCACAGAGCAAAACCTGGCAGACCGAGTTCGGTACATCATACGCTCAAAAATATTTGATGATGCCGAACTCGAACGACTACGGCGTGAGGCTATTCCCTCATCGAATGAACCGGCTATAGCTGGGGATGCGGCTCCTCAGGCCACAGACCAGCAGCCACATATAGAGGGCGCCATGGATCTCCCCGCTCTGGTTGGTTCAGGCGATGATGGAATGGTCACCCAAGAACTAGAGCAGATGAGGAGTAAATTGGATGAGGCGATTGTGGAAACGCGCAGTACGCCTCTCGAAAATCGACCGCGACTCCCGCGCATACCCCTAAGCAAGCGGAATCGGGCTGTCGTGAGGGCTCTCAACCCAATGCTGGTGACCTATTTGGAAGCCAGCCGGGACCTTTGCGACACGGACTCAATTCTTTTTGGCGCCGCACTGGCAGTCTGCCGCATTGTTGGCGCCAAACTTCCCACGGCTGGACGCGCTACTAGACAAAGTAACGCCATCCCAGCCTGGAGAAGAAGGATTGAGTACCGTATCGCAAAGGCAAGGGCCCTCATCGGCAGGCTTATAAGCTTCAGGTCGGGCAATAACAGGCCGAGAATTGTGCGCACCGTCAGGATGGCGTTTGCTGGGACAAATATCAGTTTGTCCCAGCCGGATATAACGCAAAAACTGACGGAGCGCATAGACGACCTGAAGCAGAGAATCGCTGCTTGGGGGAAGCGGATTCGGCGATATACCGAGAGGTCGACACGGTTCAACCAGAATCGTCTCTTCCAGAGTGATCAGAAGAGGCTCTATGAATCATTGGAGCGACCAATGCTACGTGGAACGGGCCCAACACCGAATCAGGCCGACAGTATCGAATTCTGGCGCGGCCTGTGGTCAGAGCCCGTAAACCACAGCGAGGGCCCTTGGATGGAAGTTGTGGCGAGTCAGTGTGCGAATGTTACGCCCATGGACCCCGTCATCATAACGCCGGATGACGTAGCTGAGGCGGTCCGTAGGGCCCCGAACTGGAAAAGTCCGGGGCTCGACGGGCTGCACAACTACTGGCTGAAGGGGTTCGTGGTGTGTCACGCTGTGCTCGCCCGACAGTTTCAAGAGGCTCTCGACCAAAAGTCGCTCCCGAGCCTCTTCACTACTGGGATCACTCATTTGGTTCCTAAAGACCGGGATTCCACAGACCCGAGCAAATACCGCCCCATAACGTGTCTAACCACCATATACAAGACACTAACATCCATTTTGAGCGCGAGAATCACTCGTCACCTGAACTTAAATCAGGTGATGTCGCGCGCTCAAAATGGATGTCGGGGCGGTGGTCGTGGAACCAAGGAACCACTCCTCATTGACACGGTCATTGGCAAGGTGGTTAAACGCAACCGTCGGAACCTCTCCGCCGCCTGGATAGACTATAAAAAGGCATTCGACTCGGTGCCTCATACATGGCTTAAGAGGGTCCTCGAGCTGTATAAAGTCAATTGTACAGTTCGAGACTTCCTCGGGGAGTGTATGGGGCAATGGAGTACGATCCTTTGTCATCTAGGCGAGCGGATGACGGCTGCGGAGAACCACATAAGGATAAGAAGGGGTATCTTCCAGGGCGATTGTTTGAGTCCAGTCTGGTTCTGCCTCTCTCTGAACCCTCTCAGTACCTTACTGGGGGGCTCCGGGAGGGGATTTCAGCTTCGGAGAGGAGGTACAAAAGTGACCCACCTTTTCTATATGGATGATCTCAAGTTATTCGCCTCCAGTCGCTCTCATCTTATGGAATTGCTAAACATCACTTGTGATTTTAGCAATTCTATTAGAATGGAGCTGGGGACGGATAAGTGTGCGGTCCTCCATGTAGAAAGGGGAAGGGTTGCTAACTCTGAGGGCATAGACTTATCTATGCCCATCAACATAAGGACCCTTTCCGAGGCTGAAACATACCGATACCTGGGTATGTCACAGAACATCGGTGTAGATGAGGCGGGTATGAAACAATCAGTTTGCGATGTGTTTTATGCACGCTTGACCAAAGTGCTTAACAGCCTTTTGTCCGGTGTGAATAAGACGCACGCATATAACGGTTGGGTCATGCCTGTTCTCATGTATACCTTTGGCATACTCAGGTGGACTCAGACCGAACTGAACGCTCTGGACAGAAAAGTCCGCACTATAATGACGTCCCACAGGGTGCATCATCCGAGATCGTCAGTAATGAGGCTGTACTTGCCGCGGCAGCATGGTGGACGCGGCTTTTTAAGCGCGCTTACCATGCATAATCGCGAAGTGTGCAGCCTCCGTAATTACTTTCTGACGAGAGCGGATGATCCATACTATAGGGACGTTATTTGTTGTGATAAAGGACTTACCCCTCTATCCTTAGCCAACGAGCAATGGCAAGACCCGGCAGTACAGAGCATTTCCGACCGGGAGACCGTATGGAAGAAGAAAGAGCTCCACGGGAGGTTCTACAAGGCTCTACATGAGCCTTTCGTAGACACAGTCTCCTCCCTCCACTGGCTACGTTTCGGTGACCTCTTTGGGGAAACCGGGGGTTTTGTCTGTGCGATACAGGATCAGGTTATTAAGACCAACAATTATCGGAGATACATCCTAAAGGATGGCACCGTTGACGTCTGTCGAGCTTGTCGCCATCCCGGTGAGTCACTTAGGCATGTCATCTCCGGTTGTTCGGCGCTTTCTAACTCTGAGTATTTGCACAGGCACAACTTAGTAGCCAGGATTCTACACCAGGAGCTCGCTCTGAAATACGGTCTCGTGGATCGGAAACTGCCGTATTATAAGTACTTGCCGGAAGCCGTGCTCGAAAATGACCGCGCCAGGCTCTACTGGGACCGGGCCATCATCACGGACAGGACTATTCTTGCGAATAAGCCTGATATTGTGCTGATGGACCGGGCACAGTCAAGGATATTTTTGGTCGACATTACCATTCCTTATGACGAGAACCTCGTGAAAGCCGAAACAGATAAACTGACTAAATATCTGGACCTGGCTCACGAGGTGACCGACATGTGGGGTGGATTGCCGGCCGAAATTATACCTGTAGTCGTCTCTGCGAACGGGTTAATCCCAGTCAGCCTCTCGGGTCATCTGAGGCGACTGGGACTCCGTGAGGGACCGCTCCAAGCTCAAATGCAGAAGGCGGTGCTCCTCGATACCGCCCGCATCGTCCGCCGGTTTCTTTCCCTTTCCCCCTAACCCTCGGCCGTTTGGTCTCCCCTGCCGAGGGCTTCCATCTGGTTGGGTTTTTATTTATTTATGTATTTTTTATGTATTTATTTTATTTTGTTGATATTTATGTATGTTTATCATTTTCATTTACAATTATATATTTATACAGCCCAACCAGATGAGAAAACTATATAGATACCCCTAAATAATAATAAGCTGACGCTGGACGCGACAGCATGCGGGCCGTCTACCGAATGCGAGGTGCTCCACGACCACTTCGCATCCATCATCCCCACCAGCTGGCTTGGTGTTGGCAGGGTCTTCTCAGACCCAGCAATTGGAACCCGCCACTGGTGGAGTACGGCACATGCGATGGATAATCAACATGAATAGGAACGCATTGTGGGCGTACTTCAGGACGAAAGGGGAAGAAGCTGGAGGTTTTGCGTACCGGGCCAGGATGCATCGCTTTTTTGCTGAGCTGGAACAATCTATTACCGTCACTGAGCAAAACCTGGCAGACCGAGTTACATCATGCGCTCAAAAACATTTGATAACGCCGAACTCGAACAGCTACGATGTGAGGCTGTTCCTTCATCGGATGAATATGCTATGGTTGGGAATGCAGCGCCACAAGTTGCAGAGCAATCCGCACACGTGGGCGCCGCTGTGAATCTTTCAGTTGTGGTTGATTGAGACGATGGTGGAATAGTCTTCCATGGACTAGAGCAAATGAGGAGTACATTGGAAGAGGCGATTACGGAAACGCGTAATACGTCTCTCGAAAATCGACCACGACTTCGCCGCATACTCCTAAGCAAGCGAAATCGGGCTGTCGTGAGGGCTCTCAACTTGATGCTGGTGACCTATTTGGAAGCCAGCCGGGATCTTTGCGAGGCGGACTCAATTCTTTTTGGCGCCGATGGGGGAAGCGGATTCGACGATATACCGAGAGGTCAAAGCGGTTCAACCAGAATCGCCTCTTCCAGAGTAATCAGAAGAGGCTCTATAAATCACTGGAGCGACCAGCGGTATGTGGAAAGCATCAAAAGCCAAATGAAGCCGATACTGTCGCCTTCTATCGAAGCTTGTGGTCGGAGTTCGTTAACCACAGCGAGGGCCCTTGGACGGAAGTTGTGACAAGTTGTGCGAGTATTGCCACGCCCATGGACCCTGACATCCTAACGCCAGACGATGTAGCTGAGGCAGTCCGTAGAGCCCTGAACAGGAAAAGTCAGGGACTTGACGGGTTGCACCGCTACTGGCTAAAGGGGTTCGTGGTATGTCACGCTGTGCTTGCCCGACAGTTCCAAGAGGCTCTCGACCAGAAGTCATTCCCGAGCCTCTTCACTACTGGGATCTTTTATTTGGTTCCTAAACACCAGGATACCACAGACCCGAGCAAATACCGCCCCATCACGTGTCTAACCACCATATACAAGACACTAACATCCATTTTGAGCGCGAGAATCACTCGTCACTTGAACTCAAATCAGGTGATGTCGCGCGGTCAAAATGGAAGTCGGGGCGGTGGTCGTGGAACCAAGGAAGCACTCCTCTTTGACGCGGTCATTGGCAAGGTGGTTAAATGCAACCGTCGAAACCTCTCCGCCGCCTGGATAGACTACAAAAAGGCATTCGACTCGGTGCTCCATACATGGTTAAAGAGGGTCCTCGAGCTGTCAAGGTTGACTGTACAGTTAGAGACTTCCTCGGGCACTGTATGGGGCAGTGGAGTACGATCCTTTATCATCTACGTGAGCGAATGATGTCTGTGGAGAGCCGCATAAGGATAATAAGGGGTATCTTTCAGGGCGATTGTTTAAGTCCAATCTGGTTTTGCCTCTCTCTGAACCCTCTCAGTACCCTATTGCAGGGATCCGGGAGGAGATTTCAGCTTCGGAAAGGTGGACAAAAGTGACCCACTTTTTCTATATGAATGATCTCAAGTTATTGGTCTCCAGTCGTTTCCGGTGGAATTGCTAAACATCACTTGTGATTTTAGCAATTCTATAAGAATGGAGTTGGGGAAATACGGTCTCGTGGATCGGAAACTGCCTTATTATAAGTACTTGCCGGAAGCCGTGCTCAAAAATGACCGCGCCAGACTCTACTGGGACCGGGCCATCATCACAGAATAGTCCTGTTCTTGCGAATAAGCCTGATATTGTGCTGATGGACCGAGCACAGTCAAGGGTATTTTTGGTTGACATTACCATTCCGTATGACGAGAACCTTGTGAAAGCCGAAGCAGATAAGAAAACAAAATATCTGGACCTGGCTCACGGGGTGATCGACATGTGGGATGGTCTGCCGACCGAAATTATACCTGTAGTCATTCCTGCAAACGGGCTAATCCCGGTCAGCCTCTGGGGTCCTCTGAGGTGACTGGGACTCCGTGACGGACCGCTCCGGGCTCAAATGCAAAAGACGGTGCTCCTGGATACCGCCCGCATCGTGCGCCGGTTTCTTTCCCGTTCCCCCGTTTGGTCTCCTCAGTCGTTTGATCTCCCCTGCCGAGGGCTTCCATCTGGTTGGGATTTTATTTATTTATGTATTATTTATTTATTAATGTTAGTATGTTTAAAATACATACATTTATGTATATTTATCATTTCCTTTTATATATTTATTCAGCCCAACCAGATGAGAATACTTTATGGACACCTAAATTAATAATAATAACCACGACGGACCGCTCCGGGCTCAAATGCAGAAGGCGGTGCTGCTCGATATCGCCCGCATCGTCCGCCGGTTTCTTTCCCTTTCCCCCAAACCCTCGGCCGTTAGGTCTCCCCTGCTGAGGGCTTCCATTTGGTTGGGTTTTTATCTTTATATACAAAAATTACGTGTCACGTTGTTTGTCCGCGATGAACTCCTAAACTACTGAACTGATTTCAATGAAAATTTGCACACTGTTTGTTCCAACTTGAGAGATAGGATAGTTTTTATCCCGATAAGTGACCCTCAATTTTTTTATTGCTAATTTCAGGAGTTTTTTTTAGGAAAGCAACTGATCGTCGGAAATGGCAGAACGTCTGCCTGGTCATCTAGTTTATTTATATATTTTACTATATTTAATGTATATTTATCATTTTATTTTATATATTTATTCAGATGAGAAATACGCCAAATAATAATAATAAATGCTTCATTTATTTATTATTCCGTTACTTTTTGTAAAACGAACTTCTTCATTGTTGGTGTTCAAAATTCTAACGTTTGGATCAAACTGCACCCGTAGCATGTCGGACTATAAAGAAATTTCTTTCCTTTCGTTACGATTTCCTTTACTTTGTATGGTTTTGTGTCACTACACACAGCTTCCACCTCCAATCCATGTACCAGTACGCTTTTTAGAAATTGGTGGTGGCCTAGTCATACTGCTGCTCGAAACTTGAAGTCCCGAATGTTGTCCATAAAATCTTGAATTAGGGTCACCTCTATAACAGAGGGGGCTGACACAACATGCGCGAAAAACCAGCCTCTATATCTTCTTTTTATATTTTTCTCTCTCCAGTCTCTACTAAAATATAGTAGTTTTGACTACTACATATTTTTTTAGAATTATAATATTCTGACTCTCAATATTGTTTAGATAAATTCAGAATATTTATTTAAATAAAATAATATATGAGTAAGCATAGTGTTTAATAGTAATAATAAAAATCGCATACTAAAGTTATCGTTCACGTACCAGCCTTATTTTTTTTTATAGGATAATGGTGACAAACGAGCACACAGTCCACCTGATGGTAAGTGGCTGCTGCGACCCATAGATATCTACATCTATCCTCTATCACAAATCAAAATGTAGTTGCGTTGTCACCCGTGAGGACTAAGATGGAATGCCTCATTTCCAGTAAAAAGGGCCTCCGGCCACCTGCACTCACCAAGCGAAACGCAGAGGTAAACCTCTACTTCACGCTGGTTTTCTGTGAGGTCGTGGTACCACCCCGGTTCGAGCCGGCCCATCCGTGCGACAGCAAAAGCTGCCGCGTGGCTCTACCACTGTTTAAATTATTATTTAAACAGTGGTACACTGTTTATATAATTATTATTACATAGAATTCCAAGAACGCTGGCGGCGTTCTTGATATTGACGCAATATCACATAACCTCTTACTTTACCGGTTATGTTATGTGTTATACTAATGTAATGGAGTAAGTATCACCAAAAACTGGTCTGAGGGAATTCCATGATGTTTTATTAAATGCGCTTTCAGTGCGTTGGTCTTTATGTCGTAAAGTGCTGTATATATCGCCACGGGAAATAGTTCTTCCTGATTTAATGTTAAAATTGGTGTCGTAAATTGCTGTTCTGTTCGTAAATAATAATTAAATACGATTTCTTTATTTCACGTCAAGGTAATAATATCACAAATAATTTTAGGTCTCGTTCTTTTCTATATGGAACGCCTGTTTAAAGTTAAATTCAATGATAAATAAAACTGGTCAAGTGCGTGTCGGGCCACGCACAATGTAGGGTTACGTAGTTACCCATCACAATACGTGAATTTAGAAGAGGCCTACGTGAGCATATTAAGTGAGTTCATGGGAGATTACGACACATCTTCTGTGCCAGATCAGTGCGTGTTGCCAGTGATGACTTATAGATGTGAGACGTGTTCCTTCACTGAAAGTTCGAAGCTCAAGGTCGCTCAGAGAGTATGGAGAGGGCTATGCTTGGGGTTTCTCTGCGTGATAGAATAAATTAAGATATTTTTCACGTGGTAGAGCCATGCTGCAGCTATATTAGTAGTATAGTTGTAGCACGAATGGGTCGACTCGACCGGGGAAGGACCACGCTCTCACAGAATACCAGCGTTAAATAGCAGACTAACACTGCTGTGTTTCGTATGGTGAGTGTAGAGGACCGGAGACCCTTTTTACTGGAAAAGAGGCATTCCTTCTTAGTCCTCACGGGTGACAACGCATCTGCATTTTGATTCGCAAACGAGGATAAATGTAGATGTCTATGGGCCACAGCAACCACTTACCATCAGGTGGACTGTGTGCTCGTTTGTCACCATATCCTATAAAAAATATCATCATCGACATAGCGCAACGGATTAATAAGCTGAAGAGGCAATGGATTAGCCATATAGCTCGAAGAACTGACTACCGATGGGGAAGAAAGATTCTCGAGTGGCTGCATCGTACCGGTAGGCGAAGTGTGGGACAGGCCACTAGATGGAGTGACGACCTGGTAAGACATGCAAGAAGTCGATGGAAGCTGGTGGCTCAGGGCCAAGATTTGCGGCATTTATTGAGGGAGGTCTATGATCAGCAGTGGAGTTATGAAGGGTTGTAGTGATAATGATGATGATGAAATAAGTTCGAGCTATAACAACTAAAAATAGGACGATGATAATTAAGGGATTTATTTTCCAAGCGAACTTTTAGGGAGTGGCATTTTTTTTTACAATATGATGACTGAATGAGGCCTACAATAACTACAACCTAAAAAATAATAAAAATAATAAAAATATAAAAAAATATATATTGGTAAATCCAATTGGGCATACCTTAAGCGCATTAAAAAAATTATGTATAACATGATTAAATACGGAATTTTTAAAGTAGTTTAAATACATTTCGACAGCACTATCGGCTTCAACACCCTCGAAAACCGTGAAAATGACACCCAAGATGAAAAAATTGGTACCTACTTCAGCCGCCATCTTGGATTTACATTTCGACAGCACTATCGGATTCAACACCCTCGAAAACCATGAAAATGACACCCAAGATGAAAAACTTGATATCTATTGCAGCCGCCACCTTGGATTTACATTTCGACAGCACTATCGGCGTCAGCACCCAAGAAAACCATGAAAATGACACCAATGATGAAAAAAATTATATCTATTGCATCCGCCATCTTGGATTTACATTTTGATATCACTATCGGCTTCAACACCCTCGAAAACCATGAAAATGACACCCATGATGAAAAACTTGATACCCATTGCAGCGGCCACCTTGGATTTATATTCCGACAACCCTATCGGCTTCAACTCTCTCGAAAACCATGAAAATGACATCCATGATGAAAAAATTGATACCTATTGCAGCCGCCATCTTGGATTTACATTTCGACAGCACTATCGGTTTCAACACCCTCGAAAACCATGAAAATGACACCCAAGATGAAAAAAATGATATATTTTGCAGCCGCCATCTTGGATTTACATTTTGACAGCACTATCGGCTTCAACACCCTCGAAAACCATGAAAATGACACCCATGATGAAAAAATTGGTACCTAATTCAGCCGCCATCTTGGATTTACATTTCGACAGCACTATCAGCTTCAACACCCTCGAAAACCATGAAAATCACACCCATGATGAAAAATTTTATACCTATTGCAGCCGCCACCTTGGATTTACATTTCGACAGCACTATCGGCTTCAGCACCCTCGAAAATCATGAAAATGATACGCATGATGAAAAAATTGATACCTATTGCGGCCGCCATCTTGGATTTACATTTCGACAACCCTATCGGTTTCGACACCATCGAAAAGCATGAAGATGTCACCCATGACAAAAAAAATTATACTACTTACTTTTAGTACGTACTACTATTATTTATTCTGTGCTTTTAAATATTGTAATAAAAAAAATCTCTTATTATTATTATAATCAAGTATTTAAGAAATTTGGTTATTCGAATATTGTGTATTTGTACAGCGATCTTTTTGAGCCGCTGAAAACAACCGAAACAATGTCCACTCACGACGGCGACTGAAGCCGAACCAGTACTCTGTGAGCCGAACTATGAGCCGAACTAAACTTAACACAAAGGTACTCTGTGAACTAAACTACTCTGTGGCTGTTCCCCATTTACAGAAATAATTTATATACGAGGCTACCAAATCAACGAAAATTTCGCCATTTTGGAGCCGAAAAAAATTAATTATAGCTAAACAAAACAAAAAAAGTTATAGTGTTTACAAGCCACAGGGACATGATAAATCCACACCATAAGCCACTAAAACCAAATAAATCAATGACTAAAACCCTTTTTTTTATTTAAAAATAGCAATTCATCGATTTAAAAAATTATTAATGTAAAATTAGTAATGTCATTTATATGTATAATATGATTGCTAGATACGATTTTATTCAATAAAATGTTGGAATTTTAATTTTTAGGCGATAGTAGAACATTACCTTGCGCTTTCGCTTAAGGTATGCAATATGCGGAAGTGTTATACCAGGATCGGTCTCTTGGCGAACGATCCTCTTCGCCCACTCCACAAAAAAAAGTAAAACGATTACTTACTAGTAATGCATAAGTCGTTGTCTTCATAAAATGTTTATTTCTTACAGTTTGCAATAACAACAAAAATACAAGTTATAATGCAACTAGTTTTAGATAATTTTACATGTAATTGTAACGAAATTTTCCAAAGTTATAGATTTATTCAAGTGCATTTTATAAGTCACTCGTTAACTTTAAGTCGTCTGTTACTCGTTAACTTTTTCCATTTAACTTCATTGTATATGTATACTACTATCGTACATACTTTTCACATTTCCTAAAATAGGGGTTTCATTGGGAGAGGGGGTAACTACGGAACTCTAAAAAGGCAAAACAATCCTAAAATATTATCGGAACGAATCTTAGAAATAAACTATTAATACCACGTATTTATTAAGTCACTTTGTTGTTTGTCTGTCTGTCTGTCGTTCCGGGTGGAATCATTCGTGCACTTTCCGATTTAAAATGTTGAACATCGCTCAAAAGCGGATGGCAATGTAGGAAAATGCATACAAAAAAAGGTGGTTCAATAATATTTTAATACAAAATAATAAAAAAAAAACACTTGTTTTTACACTTTATTCGTGTGGCAATTATTTTTATTATAATGTTATAAAGTTCGTTATTGTTGTTGTATTATAGTGTTGTTATATAGTACGTTTTCTCTGTTTTTTTTTTTAATACGCTGCAGCTATAATATATTATAATACTTGCAAGATGATTGAATCGACTCTACCGAGGAACGTCTCCCTTAGTGCGTACAACCACAGAATAAATAATAGTACAAGAAGTACAACAAAGAAGTGGAATTATTTGCCTGCGTCTGATTACGATGTGGATGTCTTTAAGCCAAGAATGAATAGGCTTTTGTTACGTTATGATAGTGCGATTCACCATCTAAGCTCTATCACCAAGTAGGATTGTAGTTGAACACTGGCTTAACGCGAAGAAACATTTTCCTCCTTCTACTCCCAATTTCTCATAGTTAAAAAAACTAAAAGTAACAGCCTATATACGTCCACTGCTGGGCACTGGCCTCCTCTCATTTCTGAGAGGGTTTTAGTACTAGGAAGTGTCCGCCGCGCTGCCCCAATGCGTTTTAACGAACTTCACATGTCCACAGAATAAATAATAGATATGTCTTCGAAATATAATTTTTCTTAATTGTCAGACATGCAGATTTTCTTAAAACGTTTTTCTTCACCGCCAAGCACGTAGTAAATTAGCACTTAAAATTAATGTCTAAGTATTAATAATTTCATTAATGCCGGCGAGGATCGAACCCGAGTTGCTCGCGTGCTGTGAAATTTACAGCGAGCGTTAACCATCTGAACTACCACGGCTCTTTTCCTCATAGTACTCCGATTGAAATCACTGATCCTACCACATCCGTGCTGGAGCTAGGTTAAAATACAGTGTCGAAGACTTCATTAATAATTTAAAAATAAAAATTTTGTACAACCGACTTCAATATGGATTATTAAGCATAACTCAAAAACTATTCGTCAGACCTTGATCAAATTTATGTGGTACCACATGTAAAGCACTAGCTTTCAAATAAAAAATAATCATCGACATTAGTTCACCCAGTAAAAAGTTATGAGGTAACACACTTAAAAAAAACATATAGCCGAATTGAGTACCGTATCCTTTTTGAAGTCTGTACATAATCAATCATTTTGTTTCTTTTAGCTGGTCTGCTTTTTCGAAACTAACTTTATTTAATTTCTTTGATTTGGATCTCACTTTAAATTTTGTTAATTAACTTAATATTGTAAATTCAAAATTTTTAATGTTGGCTTAGGTAAAGCCAGTGGAAGTTTATGTTAATTTTTACATTTTTACACATAGTGTACTCGGTTACGTTTTTACAGGAACAATTTTTACAACAGTTACAATAAAATGGAATCCTGGCCGTATGAGGAAGATCAAGGTCGCTCAGTAAGCTATGGAGAGGACTGTTCTCGAGGTTTCTCTGTGTGGTAAACTTAGCAATGAGGATATCCGCAGTAGAATCAGAGTAACCGACATATCCCAATAAGCTGAAGTGGCGATAAGCCGGCCATATAGCTCGAAGAACCGACAACCGATGGGGAAGAAAGGTTCTCGAGTGGCAGCCTGGTAGACGAAGTGTGGGCCCCCATTAGTCGATGTCAATGGATGCAGGTGGATCAGGACCGTGTTTTTGTGGTATTCCTTGGGGAAGGCCTACAGTGAACTCGTGAAGAGCTGTAGTGACGACGATGATGATGACTTGCAATAAACGCGAACAGAATCAAATAATAAATTGCTAAATGCCGCTAGCCTTCTAGATTATCGATTAGTTCATCTTTAGATTACATAAGTGCTTCATTTTGACATGCTGTCACCACGTGTTTCCACAACTGCGCTAATGTTGAATGCTAGTGCGTGCATATTTATGTACAGTATTCGTATTCATAGAACAATCCAATTTATTGCAAAACACTAGATAAGTAGTTACAAATCTATGTATGTACGTAGTTTAGTGCGAGAAGTACAACCGTTACTAAAGGACGCTTTAAGTCAATGGTTTTTTAGCGCGTTTGTCAACAACATTTTATAAATGTAATTTAGTAATCAGTGGACAGTCATTTAATTAAAACAATGTGTTTTTTTATGCCGTATCATTCACGTTTGATGTAATTGTTAATGAAACATAATGTTAATTGTTATTGTAAACTTCTCTTCTGTAAATGTAAATAGGAACGAAGTTATACGCGCGAAGTGAAAAATAATTTTATTTAATTTATTTTTATACCATTATTTTTTTTTCAAAGTGCCTGTGTTCTTAACGGAGAGATCTAGTTATCATCGATAAATACATTTCTGCAAAGGTGTGTTCATAATTATTAATTATCTGCCGACTTCCAAAAAGGAGGCGGTACTCAATTCGAGTGTATGTTTTGTTTTTATGTGTGTTACCTCATAACTTTGTACTGGGCGAACCGATTTCGATGATTCTTTTTTTATATGAAAGCTGACAGTTCTCTTGTGGTCCCATATGAATTTGATCAAGGTCAGACCAATAGTTATTGAGTTATTCTTAAATAACCTATATTAAAGTCGCTTATATTAAAGACGGCTGTACAAAATTTTTCATTTTAAATTATTGTTCCTACATACAGTATGCCGAGTTATGGCGGCGTAAAGGAACTCATTAGGTAACCGATATAATCCCGTGGGCGTCGTAAGAGGCAACTGAGGGAAATGAAATATACAGCAGCATCTTCCTGATAACAGACGAACTTTAAATTAATAAAATAATGTGGTTGCCAACCAACCTTCCAAGCATGGAAACTTTGGTATACATGGAGGATATTTGCTATGTCGGGGAGGCCTGTGTTCAGCAGTGAACTTTTGAAACGCTGTAATGAATTAATGACAAACAGTAGGTACGTATATCATAGAGTACATCGAACAATTAAATGGAATTGCATGTACTTATATATTATATTCACAAATACCTAAGCAATTTTGTATTTGAAAACGTATTCATTAATCATAGCTAAGAAAGTTGAGTGGTTTGATAGCGCAATATAAAAAATAGTGTAACATATTATTCTTATTTTAACTTATACAAATGCTAATTAAGTTACAGCCTATATATGTCTTACTGCTGCAAATAGGTCTCCTCTCATTTATGGGGGAGTTATTGAGAAATCATTCCACCTCGCTTCTCTAATGCGCGTTGGCGTACTTTACATGTGTTCGAAATATTTATATTCCTCGGACATGTAGGTTTCCCCACGATGTTTTCCTTCATCACCGAGCATGTGGTAAATCAGCAGTTATAATTACAGTTAACCATTTGGTGGATGCCGGCGGGGATCGAGTCTGGGTTGCTGGAGCGCTTAATGAAACTCATGGACACCTTTTTTTACATTGGGTAATGCCTACGCATACCCGCCTCGGGGGGGCAAGGACGGGTTATGTCGGACTCGCACCGACTAAAACCCCATGGTGTTCCTCCTTCGCCGCATATTGGCAGAGCCACGGGAACGCTTTCGCACACTTCCGCGGCCGCACCAGCGCCGGCCACCCCATGGCAGCACCTTCTCGGGGTGGGACCTTTCCTCCCCATTCTCCTTCTCAGGCAAGGCGCCAGGAAAATCGAGCGCATAGTAGCATTCGCTTTCCCGACTCCAGCGACGGATCTGGTCTCTGCCTCCGCCGCCAACCAAGTTTCGTCCGCGGAGGGTAGGGAGAGCGGCGCCTCGCAATACCGACACTCCTCTCCCCCCGCGGCCCCACCACCACCACCGCGTCAACGGTGCGGACCCGTCTGAGTCGCGGAGGATAGCGCGAGTGGCGCATCGCCATATCAACACTCCTCTTTCTCCGCGACTCCACCTCGGCTGCAGTGGTAGGGGGAGAGAACACCCCTTTAACCGCAGCCCACCGACACAAATCCGAACTGGGCTTGCCAAGCCCACTCGGAGTGGCCACCTCGGGCCGGCACTACACCACGGGCCAGCCAAGGGGTTCCTCTTTGTTCACCGCGGGTGACCACGGCTACTAAGCCCCCCGCCACGACAAGGCGGGAACCCGTTCGGGGGGGAACCCATGGACACCTATTTTTTTTTTTTTTTTTTTTTTTTTTACGGGGGGAAATCCTCATGGACTACCTCCGCCTGGGGAAAGGCGGAGGGGCGTGCCGGACTCTTACCGGCTAAAACCACCCCGGTGTCTCCTCGCACGTGCGCGTGGGGCCGCGGGAATCCAAATTCTTCCGCAGCCCCACACTAGTGCTGGCCCGGTCTGTCCGGGCCTCGTCTCCTGCACGGGGTAGTGAGGTGTTTAACTACCCCGTGTATCGCCTCAGGGGCGCGCGCCGACACCCACGCGCGCCTCCGCCTCGGGTCCATCGAATAGGGGTGGCGGGGGCTTCCCCAAGTCCCTCGCCCCATGGACCCATTTATGGGGGCCGGAAAAGGGCGTTGTCCGCCCTTCTCCTGCGCCCGGTGCGCCTTCTGCGGCCGGGGAAGGGAGTCGAGATCTCCCTTTCCCGTTCCGCAGTTTCCTTCTGCGACATCACGTCCTCGCAGAAGGACACCACCGCGTCCCACGACTCTGCGCTACCGACCATCTTCCGCACTAAGGCCGGCAGCGACAGATCGCCTCCTACTTTATTTGTGAGGACACGGCGCTGCTCCTCCCAAGCTACGCACTCAGCGAGTGTGTGTTGCGCCGTGTCCTCCCCGCAATGGACGCAGTGGTGGCACCGAGCGTCCGGCTCCCTGTCTATGCGGCACAGGTACTTGCCGAAGCAGCCATGCCCCGACAGCACCTGCGTCACCCTAAACGACAGGGAGCCGTGCCTTCTCCCGAGCCAGTCGTCGAGTACTGGCCGGATCGCCTCGACGGTAGCGAGGCCGGCGGTAGGGCGCAGAAGCCTTTGCCGCCATTCCGCCACCAAGACCTGACGGAGCTCCTCTCGGCGCAGCGCGATCTGCCGCTGCACCGGCCTCGAGCCCCGTGCCCGCTCTTCCTCGCGCCATCGATATAATGACGCGAGTACTTTCGCCTCTAGGTCCCAGGGCGGGGATCCGGCCAGGACGCAAGCCGCCTCGTAGGAAATCGTGCGATACCCGCGGACGACTCTGACGGCCATCGCCCTCTGCGGTTTGCGCAGAATGGCGATAGTGCTGGCCGTCATGTCCATCGCCCACACAGGGGCCCCATACAGGGCCATGGACCGCACGATTCCCACGTACAACCGCCTACAGGCGGCGCTCGGGCCCCCCAAGTTGGGAAGCAACGTTGATAGCGCGCCCGCTGCACCCATCAGCTTGGGCGCCAGCCGCCGGAAGTGGGGTCCGAATTCCCATCGGCTGTCGAGCACCAATCCTAGATACTTCATGGTGGACTCGACAGCTATCCGGGCCCCGCTGACCACGATGTGTGATCCCGACGGCGGGGCGCGTCGAGGGCCATGGAACACCATGGCCTCTGACTTGTTTAGGGCCACCTTCAGGCCCAGGTGCCGGATGCGGTTCACCACTCGTGACACCGCAGCCGTGGCAATCAACGCTGCTTCCCTGTGCGAGCTCCCCCGGGCAGTGACGAGCGTGTCGTCCGCATAACACGTCAAGTCGGCGCCCGACGGGAGTTCACCTCTCAGCACCCAGTCATAGCCGATGTTCCACAGAAGAGGTCCCAAGACCGATCCCTGTGGAACACCGCACGACATGACGCGCCGACCTGCGCCGTCACGTCCCCGATACGTAACGCATCTCTCCTCAAGGTAAGCCCCTATTGTGCGGCGGAGGTAGGGAGGCACGCGATGGTAATTCAGCGCCTCCCGGATACAACTCCAGGGTAGGGTGTTGAAGGCGTTGGATATGTCTAAAGACACCGCCAGCACCACCCCACCCCGGGACACTGTCTCCTCCGCCAGGGCCCTCACGCGCGTAATAGCGTCTATGGTGGAACGCCCGCGACGAAAACCAAACTGGTTCTCGTCCAAGTCCGGCCCCTCTCTGCACAAGTGGCTGACGAGGCGATCTGCGATGATTCGCTCAAAAAGTTTGCCCGCCTCGTCGAGCAGCACTATGGGCCGGTACGCAGACGGTGAGTCCGCGGGGCGCCCCTCCTTCCTGAGCAGGACCAGCCTCCCCTTCTTCCACACACTGGGAAACTGACCCTGCTCGAGACATGCCGTGAAGAGCCCCCTCAGCTGGGGCTCTAGCTCCTTCAGAGCCAGGACGAGAGCTCGACCAGGAACTCCGTCGGGTCCGGGCGCTGTGTTCTTAGCCCGGAGTCGCGACACGGCCGCTCTCGTCTCTGCTTGCGTTACCTCGGGGACTTCGGTGCTCTCCTCTTCTGGAGAGTCTGTGGCTGAGGGCGAAGCCATCGCCGGGGGAACGTGTCCCACTCGCTCAGGGAAGAGAGCCGATACTACCGCCTCTAGCAACTGGGGTTGCATCGCTTGTGTTAGTGGAGGCGCCCAGGGACGCAACTTGCCCCGTACCCAACGGTAGGGGCGCCCCCACGGATCCCGATCTAGGGACCCCAGCAGCTCTTCCCTGGCACGCGACTTTGAGTCGCCGATGGCCAGCCACAGAGTCTCCTTAGACGCGCGGTACACCTCATACAGCGCGTCCTCCTCGGCCGAATCCCGTCGACGCCGCCTCCGGTATCGGGTGTACCGGCGACGAGCCGCAACGCACGCTATGCGCAATTGTGCGATCTCAGCGGTCCACCAGTACACCTGGCGCTTTGCGGACCGTTGGCGGACACGGGGCATGGACGCGTCGCAGATCTGCGTCATCGCCCCGCGAAACCATTGCGCCACCGCTTCGACGTCGACGGGGCCGTCCGTCGTCGACTCCCAGATCCAGGACTGGACTAAGGCAGCTTCCTCGAGTAGTTCCCTGTCGATGCGTATAAGCGCCCAACGCGGGCCGTCGTTAATCGGGGTTGTTGGATGGCGGCCGCTCGCAGTCTGGGCAGAGACGTCGAACCGGATATATCGATGGTCCGACAGCGTCTCCACCTCTGCGGCGACTCGCCAGTCGCGGACTCGGCTGGCGACAGAGGGGCTAGCAAACGAGACGTCCACTATCGACCCACCCCGCTGCCGCACGCACGTGTATTCCGAACCCCGATTCAGGACGACCAGACCAGTCGTCACCGTCCACTCTTCTAGCACCTCGCCCCGAGGGTCAGTGACCGGAGATCCCCACGCCGATGACTTGGCGTTGAGATCCCCGAGCACCAGAACGGGACGAGGGTGATAGCGGCCTACGACGGCGCCCAACTCGACAAGGAAACCCTCAAAGTCGGCGAGACTCTTGTTGGGGGAGAAATACGCCCCTACAATAACGATGCCGCCCGAGACCGCAGCAACCCAGCCGCGGCCCCGAGACGGGTCGATCAGAGTCTCGCCAATAATGGCCACCAAACCGTCAGCACATCCCAACCAGTTGTCACGGGCGGGAATGAAGTACGGTTCGGCGACCACAGCCACGTGAATCGACCACTCTGCCATGCTCTGGAGTAGGAGATCCTGAGCTCTGGCACAGTGGTTGATGTTGCCCTGGAGAAAATGGAGAGAATGTAATTGTGCCATTATTGAATTTCCATCCCCTCGGCAACGGTCCTGGGCCGGGAGTCGGCCGCGGAGCTGCTAGCCTGCGGGGGCAGCGAGGTTAACCCGGCAGGCTTAGTGCTCCTCTTCTTTTCCTTTTTCTTGCTGGTAGGCGCCCCACAGGCCCCTCCGCCTACTCTGTGTTCCGCTGGCCTTCCCGCAGCAGAACAAAGGCTGCAGTTGAACGCAGCGGTGCACAGGGCCGCCTTGTGGCCAGGCTGGCCGCAGCGATAACAGAGGTCACTACGGTCAACCTCGGCGGTGCACTTCGCCCGGACGTGCCCTTTTTCCAGGCACCGGAAGCACTGCAAAGCCCGGGGCTGAAGAAGCTTGGTCCTTGCCGCCACCCAGCCTACCAGCAATCTGCCGCTGTCGGCGATCTTCTTTGCCGACGCCACAGGGCACCGAACCCAGACCGCGCCGAGTCCGGTGGCGTCGGTGCGTATATCGCCAGCCCGCACCTTGTCTGGCGGACACTCTCCGCTTCTAGCAACGGCCGCCACCACCTCCTCAGAGGTCACGGAGTCGTCCAGGCCAGTAATCCGCACCTCTGCGGTTTTCATTGGTCTGGAGACCCGGACGTCCGCAGGGTTGAGGACCTCCTTCATCTTGGCGGCCAGTGCGTCCGCCTTTTCGGCACTGCCGCTCACTGTACCAGCCACCTCGAACAGTCGTGCACCCGTGGCAGCCTGCCTAAGGGTGACGGACTGAAGGCCAAGATCAGATAATTTGATCTTGGCCTTGGCCTCGGCGATGACCGACTGGTAAGTCACGCCACGTTCCACAGCTCCGGGCTGCAACGTTAGCGTTACAGCACTGGACCGCGGAACATGCACAGCCGGTCTCTTGCGACCTCCTTTGGCAGTCCGCCGCGCAGGTTTAGGAGCCGTCTTTGCGGTTCCACCTGGGGCGCATGCAGCTGCTGCGGCCTTCTTGGCGGCTTTGCGGGCCTTCTTGCGGCCCACGACTTTTGCCCAGGTCTCACCCTTAGACCCGACAGTCGTGGGCTGCTCGCTCGAAGGAGCTCCCTCCGCGGGCTTTTTCTTACCCTCCGCGGGCTTCCCCTTTTGAGGCGCAAGTCTCGGCGACTCCTCAGTTCTCCGTGTGTCCGCCGCCAAAGGCGGACGGAGGATTTCCGCCGGGAGACGGCGTGAAATCGCCTCCAGCCGAGCGTTAACCATGCTCCCGCACTGGAGCATGCAGGTCCGGACAA
Source organism: Parnassius glacialis (assembly GCA_033319125.1). Classification (NCBI taxonomy): domain Eukaryota; kingdom Metazoa; phylum Arthropoda; class Insecta; order Lepidoptera; family Papilionidae; genus Parnassius; species Parnassius glacialis. Next base: position 37,660,449 of record JAVANC010000012.1, on the reverse strand, counting down.
TGCGCTCAACCTCTTCGTCGGTACGAGGGCTTGCCGGTTGCGGTGCGGGAGTCGGGACCACTACAGGTGCGGCATCGGAGGACGTGCGTCGCTGCTGCTCTTCGCTCAGCGCAGCGACTTGCCGCCGGAGGTCCTCTAAGTCATTTCTGAGGCGGCTGTTTTCCTCCTGTAGCTTTGCGACCTCGTCAGAGGCCGTCCTGTTGAGGAGGATGCCAACCGCCTCCCTAATATCCGCGGCAGCCTCCTTTAAGCCACGGGTGAACGTGCCCTTTAGGCTGCCGGACTTGGTGGCAACCTTCAGGACTAAGTCCACCCCATCCAGAGCCAGCTGGCTTAAGGCCACCGCAGATGGCTCTCCCCCTTCCGCCGCAAGAGCAGCTCGTCGCTCGCGAGCACGTCGGGCCATTTCCGACACTTCGTCGGCCGCGACGGCTTTGCGCTGCTCCCTCTTGGCGGCGTTGAGCTCCGCCTTTGAACTCCCCAGCGAGGCACAGCTTTCACCGCCATCGCCAGGGTCCTCCGTAGTGAACCCCATGTCACTTTCTGCTTCACTAGCCGCTGAGGTATTGGAGCACACGAACCGTCCGTGCTTATCCCTCGGCGGCTGCGAAGCACTCGCCCCTCTCGATGCCTGCCGACCCCTCACCGAAGTCGGCAACTTTGGGGCCGGCAGGCCTTCCTCTTCTGAAGACCGGCACACTGGACGTTTCCTAGCGGAAGACGTCCCACGCGACCGATTTCCACCGCTTCCAGTGTCTGATCCTGCCTCTTTTTCAACCTCTACGTTTTTATTATATTTATATTTTTCCATGTTTTATCCCACGAGTGTGGAGGAAATAGCAGTCCATCCGAGCAGCGCCTCCTGTGCCCGGATAAGCCTATGTGTAACCCGTCAAGGGTGTCGGCCGGTACCCCGACGGGGGCAACGCTAACGACTGAACATTTACCCATCAGCCATGCAACTCCTCACGGCGTGCCACGCTTGAGCTTCGGGTGATTTTTTAAAGAGGTTATCATCCTCGCGACTCCAGGCGGTAAAGCCAAGAGCCCTCGGCCCCAAAGGCGCCGCGAGACGTGATCCACGACACGCCAGAGGGATTCCGAGGTTCGAACGGTGGCAGGGTCGATACGGGTTCTTCCCATGCCTGCCCAGTGACCGGGTGAGGGAACACTGAGCCCATTCGGTTTCCTTTTTTACAGGGTGTGGTCCCTGAAAATCCCGCAATTACGGGTTGCCCGGCGTCGGCAAAAGCCGAGTGCACCTGGCACCTCACCGCGCATGTCGCATTCTCTGTTCCTCTCAACGGAGAGGATACAGGAAGCAACTAATAGGCCCTCCACTATCCAGACAAGCCTTCACCCAGCCAGTTTTGGTCCGCGACGGTTTCCCGCTACCACCCATATCTGAGCGGCGTTCCCCTATCCGCCACCTGGGGACGCGCCCGATGGGAGCTCTGGCAACTCCACACGGGAACCCATGGACACCTGAACCAACTCTGGACAAAGGAGGTTACAGATATGTTGTACCTTTTCACGTTATATTTTGTAAATCGATATTTAATATTGGAAATCTAGTTTCATTTCGGATGCCGAATGGTTTTCTTTATTTTATAATGTATACTTCGATTAATAGCTTATTTTACAAATTTTTATTGTTTATAATTTTTTTAAATCTACATATAACATTAGCAATAAAAGAGTAAGTATAACCTAAATTATCTGTTAAAAAATAAAAATGTTTGATATATGTCAAACTGAGTTTTAGTTGTCAAGACCTAATTGTGTTCTGTGGTTGTGTTTGTGTCTTGGTATGTGTATTGTAGTACTCTATGGTTTTAGTTTGTTTTAGTTATAATGTTATAAATCTAGGGTTTTAGTGTAACTGATCCATTTACTAACAACATTTTATTATTCTGAAAAACGAGATAGAATCTTACGTAAGAAGAGGGAGGGGGATTCGAGAATTCTTAATATGTAAGTACCCTAACGTAATTAATGAATGAACATCTGGAGATTTCCATATTATTTATATTCAGAGTTCATAAATTATTAAATTACGTGGATATAATTTTCGTTGATCGTTGAAGTCGATATTTACATTTTTTGAAATCGTAAAAGTAGATTTTTACGTGGTAGAGCCATGCTGCAGCTATATTAGTAGTATAGTTGTAGCACGAATGGGTCGGCTCGACCGGGGCAGGACCACGCTCTCACAGAATACCAGCGTCAAATAGCAGGTTAACTCTGCTGTGTTTCGTATGGTAAGTGTAGAGAACCGGAGACCTTTTTTACATGAAAAGAGGCATTCCATCTTAGTCCTCACGGCTGACAACGCATCTGCATTTTAATTCGCAAATGAAGATAGATGTAGATGTCTATGGGCCTCAGCAACCACTTACCATCAGATGGGCTGTGTGCTCGTTTGTCACCCTATCCTATAAAAAAAAGACTTACAGCCCATACACATCGCACGGCTCGGTACAGGACTCCTCTCATTTCTAAGAAGAGAAATGTCCGCTATGCTGCTCCAACGCGTTGGCGGACTTCACATGTTTTCGAAGCTATGTTTTTGTTTTACTCATATGCTTATATGCTCCTTTAGCGTCGAGCATGTGCCAAAGCAGCACTTAAAGTGATTAACTAATTCATTATAGTGACAGCGGGAATTGTACCCGGGTTGTACGCGTACTTACAAAACAGCATGTGCCCACTTACTATCCAATGGGCTATAAGCACAGAATAAATAATAGTCATCATCATCATCATTACAGCCCTTCACAAGTCCCCTACTGAACATAAGCCTCCCCCAAGGAGTGCCACAAAACACGCTCTTGAGCCACCTTCATCCATCAACTTCCTGCATTTCTTACCAGCTCGTCACTCCGTCTAGTGGGGGGACGCCCTACACTTCGTCCGCCGGTACGAGGCCGCCACTCGAAAACCTTTTTTTCCCTGTCGGTTGTCGGTTCTTCGAGCTATATGGCCGACCCATTGCCACTTCAGCTTACTAATCCGGTGGGTTATATCGTTCACTCTAGTTCTACTGCGGATATCCTTATTTCTAAGTTTATCACGTAGAGAAACCCCGAGCATAGCCCTCTCTTTGGAGCTATGGCTCGCTGAGCGACCTTGAGATTCCTCGTACGGCCAGCAGTGGAAGACCACGTCTTAAATCCAAAGTTATCATCTAATTAAATTATAATAATCAATAATCAAACATATTATCTTACATGCATCGACATAGCAACATAAGATTATGAATTATGACGGAGGGAGCCCAGCAATTTTCAGCCTCGTTATCATTCATAGCTATGGATATAGACACATTTTATATCGATCTTATCGAGATTCCTGCGTTATCGATACTTATTGAAAAGATAGTCGCGATCGCAAGGCACGCAGCACAGCAGTATTCAGCAGTATTCTAATTTGAGTGGTTGAGTGCAGGCGCGTCAAATTGAAACGAAGTTTTACGCGCGTATTAAGTGATATTTTGATTTAATTTATTTTTTATTATTTTACTTTTTTATAAAGTGCCAGTGTTATAAACAACTAACGGAGAGATTTCATTACCATCTGCTTATACGTTTTTATAAGGGTATGTTAATATTATTTATTATTACATAAAAAAATCATTTTTGGATATCAAACTACAAATTATTTTTGTAGTAGTGTAGTTATATTTATTTCTTTAACTTAAAGCAAATGAAGACGATAACTCATTTTTTGGATTAAAACGCGACAAAGCTTTGTTAGCCAAAGCTCATTTTTATACTCGTAAAATGCAAAGTTAGTAAACAAAAAGGTCGATGATACTACGTAAAATCTTGGCTTGAATCCGAGACATAGAGCGCGTATTACATTTATTATATATAAGCCACTTGCGTTCTTTGTTTCTTAAGTTATATTTTTTTATATACCACCTATAATAAAAATGGTTGTTAGGTAACTAACTAATTAATTAAACGAGAATATGATTTAATTACTAAAATAAATTGATAAAAGGAAAACTATCAATTAATTCCTCAGTGATAAGACAAAGCAAAATTATCAGCTTTATTATGTAAGCGTTGAGAATATTATTATATAAATTGTGGCAAAATTTTGAGTCCCTCGCATCTACTCCTACGTCATCGTCGCAGTGTTTCAACTTAATTAATTTTAACTAGGTTCTCTTAAATTGTTGTTCGTGTTGCGGCTTAGTATGGAATTCCTACGCTATACAGATGGCTCCGTGGCGCAGTGACTTAACAATGAATTGCACCGTTAAGGGTCGCGGGTCCGAATCCCGCACGGAACAATTATTTGTAGGCAATACAAATACTAAATACACGGAAAAGTATTTGTATGGTCTACAAATAGTTGTTCTGCGTTTGGATGTGCCCTTGTGAAATTCATGTATGTAAATTGTCACCGTAAACCACGATACAGGAGCAATTCCTAGTGTGGAGGTAAAAGGAAAAAAAAGTCTAAAATATGGTAAAAGACGTAACATCCGTACAAAACGAAGAGAAGTAAAAGAATGTTATCATAAAGTCGCATACCTATTAAGTGTACGTACTTATTAAGTGAAAGGTAAGAAAACACGTCAGGAATGTTATGCGCGATAAAATCCAGCTTTTTATTATTGGTTGGCGCTTTGACTATGAGGCTTATGCCCGGAAATTGATTTAAAAAGCTGATATAGATGCATCATCATTATTATTATAGTTCATCCACAAGTCCAATGTTGAACATTGTCTCCCAAGAAATGCCACAAAATGCACTGAGCCAACTACATCCATCCATGCAGGTGGACATGCAGGATGAAGGAAGCCGAATTCCTGTATCTCTTACGAGATCGTTATGCCATCCCGTGGGGAGCTTTCTTATCCTTCGTTTACTGTGAACTTTTCTTCCCCATTTGTTTTAGGTTTTTGTAGCTAAATAGTATGTAGTCGAACCATTGCCTCTTCAGCTCACAGATCCGATGAGCCTCGTTAATCTCTGGTCTTACTCTTGATATAGTCACCCGAGGCAAGTGTGATATAAATTAATTATAACTAAAATATACATTTAATTACTTCTACTTTGTAAGGGTTTGACATAGATAATTCCGTCTCAAAACATCAATTATTAAGTGGTTGTTTGTTTGATTAAGCATTTTAGTATCTATAAGTAGCATTTTGTAATTTGAGGTAATTAAAACTAATTAAGGTGATAGACTGTCACACTTACCCCATAATGAGGCAAGTTTCTCGAAAACTACAGATAATAATAAAGTAACTACAAAAAGAAGCGTACTGTCACACGCTTCTTTTTGTAGTTCCTTTATTATTATCTGTAGTTTTCGAGCAAATTCATGATAATCAATAAATTCAATATAAAAAGTAAATAAAAAAGTCAATATATTTTATGATCTATTTGAACGATTTGAACGTCTATTTTTGTGTAACAATGGGTTTTCTACGCATGGGGTAAGTGTGACAGTTTTTAACCGATATAGTGATGTGCCTATAAATGGACTTATGTCACACTTGCCCTGGATGTTTTGAAAGTGTAATAAAAACAATGCTAAGTAAAAAATAACTTTAATTCCGCTTAGTTGCAAAATATGGGAAGAATGAGGCAGTAGTTTTAGAAGGGTAATATTGTTTTCGTTAGCCTTTATAATAACATTTAAGCCAAGGTGTGTTGAATGGTCGTCATATATTACAAGTTGTGAGTTGCCTAATTTGCATATTTCCGGGATCAGTAAAGAAAAGTAACTTTCGACGATTGAAGTAACTTTCGATCCAAACCTTTGGCGTAGCGGCAAATGCCGAATTAATCGAATTATCATCAGGTAACCATGTATTGCAAAGATACGTTCCTTTAAAAATTATTAACGGAGGAACTTCCAGGCTCCAGGCATTGCATGCGAATAATACAGTTGTATTATCGCGGCCTGGTAAATTAGTGGTTCTTGTGGCTTGAAAACCTTTTAGGTCAATTATTTTCAACTATCCTGGGTCTTGACAGAAACTTGTTTCATCAAGATTCCATTATTTGATAACCTTTGAATTGTTGATTTTGTACGACTGTCTCAAGCACATCGTTGAACTCGCTGGGAAATACTAGTCGGCAGCTTTTCTTCTTGCGATTTGACAGCTTGAGGTTTTTTTATTTGATAGTTTGTTCCTTGTTCTTAACCACTCGTCTCCTGGAACATCTTTGAAGGGAGTATCGATTTCATTGCGACGAATATATTGGCCAACTAAAGCTCTGACTTCTCGCTGAGTTAAACCAAAGGAATACCCCATGATATTTTTCACCCCTTTTGACACACCCCCCATGTCTCAAAAACAATCAGTTCTCTATTTGTATTATATATATGAACATTTTAAATTTAATTGAAGTCATATAAGTCATTCAAAAGTTATCACCGTACATACAAAATCATGCAAACATATGTACATACAAACACAATTACCTACTAACATACAAACACTGATTCGTTTAACGTGACTTTGAGATCTCACTCTCTTCGTTCGCTCGTTTATTAAGTATAATTATAAAAGTAAATACTTAAATATAAATACATACAAACACACAGGTAAACAGCAACCTCCTTTTTTGAAAGTCAGTTAAAAACAATATGCTGTCTCATCACTAGTTACGATTTTCTCATACAAGATGACCGGGATAAGCGTGACACTGTCACACTTACCCCGATGTTAGATATTAGGTGAGGTAAGTGTAACTGTATCCGTATATCAAGTAATAGTGGATTTCAGGTCACATAAACATATTATAAGCCGTGTAGTGGCGGTCAAGAATATCCACTACCCCATATCCTCCCGTGGGTGTCGTAAAAGGCGACAAAGGGAAACAGGCAGGAGATGGGCAGCAGCATCTTCCTAATAATGGCATAAATACAATAAAAAAACTGCGGTTGCCAACCCGCTCGCCAAGCGTGGCAACTATGGCAATATACCCCCCCATGAGCAATGACAATAATAAACGGCCCCCAGTCCCCGGCGGCCCCGCTATTCCTGGCTACGGTGGCGACCATGGTAACGGCGGGGCAGGGGGTGCTAAGAATCTCCGGTGGAGGTTCGGTTGCCACCTTAGACGACTCGACCTGGCAACGTACAACGCACGCACCCTGAGGACTGACGAGAAGATCGTGGAGCTGGAAGAAGAGATAGACAAGTTGCGCTGGCATATTATAGGATTATCCGAAGTCCGAAGAGAGGGGGAGGACACGGTAATCCTCGAATCCGGCAACTTGCTCTATCACCGGGAGGGCGACCATCTGTCCCAAGGAGGTGTCGGATTTATCGTCCACAAGTCTCTCGTTAACAACGTTGTAAAGATCGGGAGTGTGTCGACGAGGGTTGCGTACCTTATACTCAGAATCACCAAACGGTATTCGCTGAAGGTCATACAGGTTTACGCACTAACCTCGGCACACCCCGATGAGGAGGTGGAGGAAATGTATGAGGATATCTCTAGAGCCATGCATTCCTCCAAAACCCAATATACGGTGTTAATGGGAGACTTCAATGCAAAACTAGGCACAAGAGAGAACGGTGAGCTGAAAGTGGGGAAATTTGGAATAGGGCAACGGAACCCAAGGGGCCAGCAGCTGGCCGACTTCATGGAGAAAGAGGGACTCTTTATGATGAACTCTTTCTTCCAGAAGCGGCCCCACAGGAAGTGGACCTGGTCGAGCCCCGACGGTTCGACAAAAAATGAGATTGACTTCATTATGACGACCAGACGACAACTGTTCAGTGATGTCTCAGTGATCGCGAGGGTGAAAACCGGCAGCGATCACCGAATGGTTATAGGCACACTGAACCTAAATGTTAAGTTGGAGAGGTCTCGTCTGATGAAGTCAACGCTCCGTCCCCCTCGTGCTCTAATCCAAAGTCCCGAAACCTTTCAGCTCGAGTTACAAAACCGTTTTCAGTGCCTAGAAGACTGCAATGAAGTGGACGATATGAATGAGAAGCTCGTGGAAACTGTCCATGCGGTCGGAGCTAAGTTCTGCAAGACCCACCGCAGAAGAACACAAAAACTCTCCGATCACACTCTTAATCTCATGGCTGTTAGACGGGAGATGAGGCTACATTCTTCAACAGATTTGACAGCATACAGGCAACTGAACAGACAGATCTCCAAATGCATACGGCGAGACTTACGCAACTTCAATACAGCTCGTGTTGAAGAAGCGATCGAGCGGAACCAAGGCTCCAAAGTCTTTGCCAAAGATCTGTCTGCCAGAAAGAGCCAACTGTCAAAGCTGAAGACCGAATGTGGCAGCATCGTTTCCGGGGCACCTGAGATTTTGAGTGAGATTGAGAGGTTCTATGGGCAGCTGTACACGTCATCGTTGGAGCCACACGCAAGTGTGAGTAACGATCCAAGAGCGAGTCTTATTCGACACTATTCCGAAGATATCCCGGACGTCAGTCTGAGCGAGATTAGAATGGCTCTCCAGCACCTTAAAAACGGCAAGGCCCCAGGCGAGGATGGAATTACAGCGGAGCTTCTGAAAGCGGGTGGAAGACCGGTACTTGAAGTCCTTCAGAAGCTCTTTAATTCCGTCCTCCATGGTGGCATTACACCGGAGGCGTGGAGCAGAAGTGCGGTGGTCTTGTTCTTCAAGAAAGGTGACAACGCTCTCTTGAAGAACTACAGACCGATTTCCCTTCTGAGCCGCGTCTACGTGCTGTTTTCGAGAGTCATTACGAATCGTCTCGCGCGCAGACTTGACGACTTCCAGCATCCCGAACAAGCCGGTTTCCGAAAGGGCTTTAGCACCATAGAACACATACATACCCTACGGCAAATTGTACAGAAGTCCGAAGAGTACAATTTGCCACTATGTCTGGCGTATGTGGACTATGAGAAAGCCTTTGATTCCGTCGAAACTTGGGCGGTGCTGCAGTCCCTTCAGCGGTGCCAAGTTGACTGTCGGTATATCGAAGTGTTGAAGTGTTTGTACAGTAGAGCTACGATGGCTATCCGAGTACAGAACCAGAGTACGAAACCTATCCAATTGCAGAGAGGTGTAAGACAGGGTGATGTTATATCCCCGAAACTCTTCACCGCTGCATTGGAAGACGTTTTCAAGCTTCTGGACTGGAAAGGATACGGAATTAACATCAATGGCGAGTACATCACTCACCTTCGATTTGCCGACGATATAGTCCTCATGGCAGAATCGCTGGAGGAGCTAAGCACTATGCTCAATGACCTCAATAGTGTCTCCCAACGGATAGGTCTTAAGATGAACATGGACAAAACAAAGATTATGTTTAATGTCCATGTCACACCTATGCCGGTAGTTGTTGGGAGCACTAAGCTCGAAGTTGTTGACGAGTATGTTTACCTGGGACAAATAGTCCGACTAGGTAAGTCCAACTTCGACCGAGAGGTCAATCGACGGATTCAACTCGGCTGGGCAGCGTTCGGGAAGCTACGACACATCTTCTCGTCAGAAATACCTCAAAACCTTAAAACAAAATTGTACAACCAGTGCGTGTTGCCAGTAATGACTTACGGAACTGAGACGTGGTCCTTCACTGCTGGCCGTATGAGGAAGCTCAAGGTCGCTCAGCGAGCTATGGAGAGGGCTATGCTCGGAGTTTCTCTGCGTGATAAATTTAGGAATAAGGATATCCGCAGTAAAACCAGAGTAACCGACATAGCCCAACGGATTAGTAAGCTGAAGTGGCAGTGGGCCTGCCATATAGCTCGAAGAACCGACAACCGATGGGGAAGAAAGGTTCTCGAGTGGCAGCCTCGTACCGGTAGGCGAAGTGTAGGGCGTCCCCCCACAAGATGGAGTGACGACCTGGTAAGACATGCAGGAAGTCGATGGATGCAGGTGGCTCGGGACCGTGCTTTGTGGCATTCCTTGGGGGAGGCCTATGTTCAGCAGTGGACTTGCGAAGGGCTGTAATGATGATGATGAAACATATTACACTATAAGTACCAATATTATTGTTTATCACTCACCTTGCATCTTGTCTAAAATAACTTAATGACGTATCGAAACACTTAAAAAATTAACCTCTTAAAATTGCGCGGGTTTTCGCCAGTTGAGTAGTTCCAGTACTTCCAGTAACCAAAAAAACGTATTTATACCGCATAATTTGTATTTGTCTCACTTGCCCCACTGTCACACTTGCATCAGTCTACCTTATTTTCGTTTCGGATTCTATCACACAGAAAAACTCCGAGCGTAGCCCGTAACATGTTTTGTAGAGTTCCATGGAGACGGCCTATGTTCAACATTAGGCTAGAAGGAATATAATAAAACAATTTATTAATGAAAAATTTTTGTTGTTATTTATAAAATTGTTTTTTTTTTGTTTTTTATTTTCCTTTGACATTTACTAAAATTATGCAATTATAATTTGATGATTGACTTCGAAATTGGTCATAGTTTGACATTGCAGTCATTATTACTTTATTATATTATTGTTATTCGGACAATTTAGTTCCATATAAATATTTGTATGCCAATTAATGGTAGATCATATAGGACACAATTAACAATTGTTAACATCTTTTAATGTATTACTTGTGATCAACAAATAAACGTATTATTATTATTAGGGGCTGTGGGACTGTAATGATGATGACGAACACTGAGGCAAGTCCCGCCATTTTACGCGAAACTTGTGTCCAGAAGTAAACCACAGAAAACTACAGAATGATAAAAAACTTACACATCAAAGTAACATCCAGGCAAAATTGGCCTCTTAATAAAATGTATGTGACCTAATTTTTACGTTTCTTTAATCCTCAATTGAGCTCCTTAGACCAAGCCCGTGTTACTTATTCGGGTCTGTTGCCATCGTGATTGTTTATAGGTTTCGCTTGAACTGGTAATGGCTAATATTAAAAAAAAATAATTACTATCTATTTTTTTATAGAATAAGGCTGACAAACGAGCACACAATCCACTAAATGGACACTGTAGCTAAGGTTGCCATCTTTCTTTAGTACAAATATAGTACTTTTCCCAAATAAGATGCAAAAATATAGTACTTTTGGGAAATTCTGCAAAAAAGAGTACACATTTATTTTTAATCTTTAAGGATATTTCCATATATCCTCCTATATAGGAATCTGAGCAATTTAGATTGATATTAAAATTAACTAACAATTCATTTTTAATGTTTTTAACAATATACACGCTCTATTTCTTTCTTCTTTCCATTTTATATTCATGATAGATTTTTTTCCCGTAAAATTTACTTGTTTCAGACTTGTCACAGTTAATATAAAAAACGCGACAGTTGAATTAGGGATAAAAATATAGTATTTTTGTACTATATTATTTTTCTATAATATATAAGGGCATCCACGACTTTTCTACCACCAGGGCGGCGCCACTAGAAAGTGAAGTATAATATTTACAGATTTCATAGCGGGAAAGTTAATTTGTACGGAAAATGTAAAAGTTATTGTTTCTTTTTGTACTATTAACTATATTTTATAATAATAACATTAAAAATAAATAAACCAAACCACAGATATTCATAAAAGTAAAAAAAATTAAAAAAGTTAAAAATAAGCAAAAAAATTAAAGAGCAAACACTGACGCATTGTTTTGGGTATTTATATAATACTCTAAAAATTGATAAACTTTTATTAAAAAAACCACTTCTCTATTAAATTACATTGTGTAACAAAAAACTTTACCTCAGTGTAAACTAGCGATATCTGGTGATCAGAAAATTATTAGCCCTCATTGACTGAAATATAGTACGATACTATGTATTATAGTAGGAGTGGCAACCCTAACTGTAGCCTATAGACATCTGTCCTCGATTAAAAACCAAAATGCAGATGCATTGTCATCCATGAGGACTTATATGGAATGCTTCGTATCCAGTACAAAGGTTGTCCGGTTCTCTACACTCATCATGCGAAACACAGGCTATTTCACGCTGGTATTCTGGGAAAACGTGGTCCGTTCCCGGTCGAGACGATACCTCCGTGCTACAAGCATTATGTAGCTGCAACATAGATCTACCACCATTATAATTTGAGAGCCACTATAGTTACAAACTGTGAAACATTTCATCTAATTCTTTAGGAGTGACAACGCATCTGTGGCTTTCATTGTTTGAAGTTATCTATGAACTGTGCATGTGTGCATATACTGCTGTAGCCACTTACCATCAGGAAGATTGTGAACTCGTTAATCACTTCAAATTTATAAAAAAACTAGCTGTTCTCCGCGACTTCGCCCGCGTGTAATTTAGGGTTTTAATTATGTTGCGCGGAACCCTAATTATTTTTCTAAAATACAAGTAGCCTAAATTACTCCTTATAACATCAGCTATCTGCCAGTGAAAGTCCCGTCGAAATTGGTCCAGCCGTTTCGGAGATTAGCCGGAACAAACAGACAGACAGACAGACCGACAGACAGACAAAAATTTAAAAAAATGTGTTTTTGTTATAAGTACCGTATATACTTTCATATACATTTAGTAAAAAGCTGGTACTTTGACATTACAAACAGACACTTCAATTTTATTTATTTGTATACATACAGAAGCGATGTGAAGAGTTGGAGTTAAAAAAATTATAATTTAAAATTAAAAACTGTATTTAACCGACTTCAATAAAAATTATTAAGAATAACTTAAAACCTATTGGTTCGACCTTGACCAGCTTTCAAATAAAAAAATAATTATCGAAATCGGTTCATCGAAGTCTAACAGTGGTAGAGCCACGCGGCAGCTTTTGCTGTCGCACGGAGGGGCCGGCTCGAACCGGGGTGGTACCACGACCTCACAGAAAACCAGCGTGAAGTAGAGGTTTACCTCTGCGTTTCGCTTGGTGAGTGCAGGTGGCCGGAGGCCCTTTTTGCTGGAAATTAGGCATTCTATCTTAGTCCTCACGGGTGACAACGCATCTACATTTTGATTTGTAATAGAGGATAGATGTAGATGTCTATGGGCCGCAGCAACCACTTACCATCAGGTGGACTGTGTGCTCGTTTGTCACCCTTATCCTATAAAAAAAAAATCCAGAAAAAAGTTATGAGGTAAAACACATAAAAAAGATACAATCGAATTGAGTACCGTCTCCTTTTTGAAGTCGTTAGAAAAAAGGGCTTCGTTTCGAGATTAAGATTTTGTACACATCGAATGCGAAGAGGATATGTAGTGCTTTATTGTCACCAAATGAAAAAATCGCGATCAACTGAACTTAAATCACTTCCATCAGCTTTATATTGCACTTATATAATTTAAAAAATACACCAATAGCAAGACGAGATTTCAATTAATACTTTTGACGTGGTTATAAGACTATTTAAAATAATTTCACTTGGACGTCAGTTGGTCGATATGGATGTGAGCAAGATTATCTTTCGAAAAACTGAACTTATCACTTTGATTCTTTTTTATTAGCTTTAGATTTTAATCCTTGGGAAGCCTTTTGAATTTCACTGTTGGAAACCGTCCCGTTTATATTTTTTATTAACTGTTTGTATTGTAATATCAAGCAATCAAAAAAAAAATCGTATTAATTATACACAAAAAAAAAATGTAGCTAGATTTTTTTTGTATTAAACGAAATTAGTACGTGTTCCGGTTATTAATAAAAGTAAATAGATTATTCAAAACATTACACGAGCGTTTGAGGTTAGTACTAATGGTACTAAACTTTATTTTTTAAATTATCGTGTAGAGTGTATTTTTTTAATCGCGATTTTAAAATGGTATCATTCATTAATTTTTTTGTTAAATATTGTTTAACATTTTACGAAAAAATATTAAAAATTGACTCAGGCGAAGCTATCTAAAAGCTCTTCAAGTCACGAGTTAATTAATAATTTTAAGCTAAGCAGTGCATTTTACTAACTTCGGCTATATCACCATATACCAGGTGATACATCATTTTATTTTTATTTACTTTATTAACTATATTATAGCAGTCACTGACTATAGTAACACGGGCATAAAATAGAAAAAAAAAACCAAAAAGTTATTAACATTGCACGATGCACGACGACGGTGTACAACTTGTTTTATTGGTTACGATAACCTACATGCTCCTGTAACAGATGTAACATTTACTTTACAATGTATCATTTATCAATAAACATAAACTACCTAGATAATATAAGCGTAAACCATGTCAACTTATATATGTATACTAGCTGTGCTCCGCGGTTTCACCCGCGTTTTTCTCGTTTCCGTGGAAATACCGAGATAAAATATTGCCTATATTATAGCCTCCCTCAATAAATGGACTATTGAATATTTAAACAGTTTTCATATCAGATCAGTATTTCCCGAGATTACCGCGTTCATAACAAATAACCAAACTTTTCAGCTTTATAATATTAAGAAAAATATAGATTAAGTTAAATTGTATAAGTCGCAGGCAATAGCTGTCTGACATGATCTGTTCGACATTCAGCCAGACACATAAGAACATAGATAAATATATATGTAGCAAGCTTAAGAATACATAAGAATTACGACTGCAGGCGGGAGTGTCCGTCCACTTTAAACCGGGTTCAAATATTATTTTAAAGTACTTCTGAGTAAATTATATTTTTCGTTTTATTTTCTTGTGGCAGAAGAATATATTGATTGTTTCCGCAACCTGATCTTGACAACGCGACATATTATAGTTGGCCGTGCGAAAAACAGTCTTGCCGTAAATCTAATCCTACATATTTAAATGTTTGCCCCTGTGATTTATTTATCGTTACGGCAAAAGATAATTTAATTGGGAATTGGACTCTTTTAAAATGAAAAGGCAAATCATTTGGAATCATTGGGATCCGAGGTATAAGTACTGTTTGACCAACCGCTGGACCAGTCAAAACTGTTGCAACGATCACGTTATTGCGAAGAAATTTAACCTGAAGTCGAGTTCCGTTACATAAATTTGGTGGCTTAAGATTTCTAAGTAAAATAATTGGGGCACCAATTTTTAACTTGAGAGAATGTGGGGGGAGGCCACTCGGGTTTAAAGAATTAAGAAATTCCTGTGGATAATGGACTGCATCTTCTTGATCCATTACATTATCAATAGAAGTGTAGGTGACTATATCCCCTGGAAGTTTAGTTAAAATTAAATCGTTAATTTCGTCAACACTACTGTTTCTCGCCGCCAATATTGCTCGTTGACACATCCATTGATAATCTTTATTTTCTATTTCGACGATATCTGGGTAAACTTTTGATATTAAACTCTCAATGCTAGTCACTTTTTCTCCTAAATCTTGATCAATAGGTATTTTATTTTCAAAATGAGGTACTTTTCCGTCTCCAATTAAAAGTAACTTCAAAGGAAAATTTGTACTACTTCCCCCCAAATGTGCTCTCATGTTCGTAGATAGTTTTAAGGTATGAACAAATTTCCATAATGGAGAACTTTTGAGGCAAGATTTTACAATGTCTGCTCTAGTTCCTCTTACTACTACTGGTAAAGTTTGCCGAAAATCCCCAGCAAACATGACAGTAATCCCACCCATGATTTTATCACAGCTTCTAATATCTCTAAGAGTCCTATCTAGAGCCTCTACATGAGCTCTATGAATCATGGTACATTCATCCCAGATTATTAAAGTGACGTCTTGCAAAACTTTTCCTAAAGGGCCATTTTTACGAATAGAGCACACGCTATCTTTCTGTAACGAAACGGTTAGGGGCAGTTTAAAAGTGGAATGAGCTGTGCGTCCACCAGCTAATAAAGTTGCAGCGATTCCTGATGACGCTACTGCCAAAGTTAGTTTTCCCTGAGACCTTACTTTTGCTAATATCAAATTAGTAATGAAAGTTTTGCCGGTTCCGCCTGGAGCATCCAAAAAAAATATTTTTCCCTCATTGAAACGAACACTGTGCATAACACTATTGTATGCCGTCACCTGGTCATTAACTAACTTGGGTTCATTTACAGTAATATACTCATTTAATTCATTTACATCGTATGGCTTCCGCAACGCTATTTCTAAAGGATGCAAATTATGGTGTGTGTTATTCCTTTTTGTTGCAGGAAGCCCAAAATCAGTTAATGATTTATCGCAAATCTCATGAATCTTATCTTCAATTATGATAAGTTCATCATTGTATATGTCATCACTATATGCTAATGTCATATCCTGGGTCTCATTACGCATTCTGTATAATATATCTTGACACAAATCTTCCCGAAATTTGTTCCATAGCTGCAAGGGGTCAGATGGTTGGCAAAATATGAGGATTATGGTAAATAATTCTATTAATTTTGGAGCCGGCTCGGACATGACAGCATCTGACATAGTATTTTGCCAATGTTCATCTCCCTCCAGTAAACCTAATTCCTTGATAAGTATTGAAAATAACACCATTTACTGTCCTTAGATGTTCAAATGACATTGGACCGCGAACATGATGCAGTAACATTCTTAAATAGTAACATTCAGTTTGTGTCGGATGAATGTTGTAGACACGACCTAAAGTTGAGTCTTTTTTTATACCGGGGTATCCTTCAACATCTTGTCCACGTCTTCTTCTAGAAAATGAATTTCTTTGCCATACGTAATACTGTGGTACTTCGTGATATAAAAGGGTTTTGGCAAAATCGTCTCTTTTGCAAAGATTAAAGAACGCTGTAAGTGTCGTTGATGAAGGATTGTTGACGCGATCTTGAATATTTTCATTATTATAAAAATAAACTCTTTGTCCATTTTCTAAATGAACTGCTAAATGAACTATTGCCGGAAAACGTTCATGAATCGGAAATTGGAAAATTCTCCAGAGTGCTTCCGAGGAACTTATATAGCGACCATTTAAATATTTTTTCTACTTCATCGTTATTATTTTGTAACGAAAATGGGGCTTGATCAGAACCTTTATGAATATACTTACAGATGTACTTAATGGCTTTGACCGATTGGCAAAACTCTACGTTAATGTGTGCATTGAAACTTCGTGATAGCACAGGGTTATAGGGAACAACCCACCTATTATCCACTCTCATTTCTGTACCTTTGACACGAATTATTGCGGTGTTTCCACCATTATCTGGTGAACGGCGCTTGTAGGTTGGGTAACCGTCATCCCCGGTTTGTGTTTCAGAAATAAACTGCCTGGGGTATTTTTTAGAGCAAATGTTTTCTTTCATACATGGTGACGCAGGATTGTGAAATCCGCAAGGACCATGTATCATATTTTTTATGACAATGTTATAAAGTATTGGGTCTTGTTGTTTGTCAGGTATTTCAGCCGATATTATTGCATCTATGGAATCCGGTTGCACCTTGTTAGCCAGCCACAACAAAATGTGAGCGTGAGGTACATGATAAGTTTAAAATCATTCGTTGGTCTGTTTTCGAGATTATATTTAAAACGTTGAATATAAGTATTGCGATCGTGAAGATATGTTTGGAGAGCGTCGATAAGATCGGTTTTTAACGTTGGGTTTAAATTTGAGCGTAAAGATACCTGATCTGTATGGGAAATAAAATATATTTGCAAAAATTCGGGTTGTACGCCTTCAGGTGGAAGTAAATTACCGATCAGATGGTAAACTTGCCCCTGCACTTTAAAAGTGGGCATAAAGTTTCCTTCATGAATTTCTTTGGCACCAAATGAAGTCATCTGAAACAGAGTATTATATTGTCTAGAGTGATTTAAGAAATGCTTAGAAGATGGATGTGAGCCTGATATTAGATCTTTAAGAATTGATGTTGGTGCTGGAATTTTAGGAATATTTACTTTGCCACCACTACAACACAGTCCAGGACCTTCAGCCGGCCATTTTTTTGCTTGACATGAATTACATATTTTATTCATTCTGCAAATATTAGTACCATTTAGCTCAGCATAGTCAAGGGTATAATCATAAGCAAATGCTGAATTCAAAAAATTATTTTGCCTGCGAGTTCTGTTCCTTGCTGTTCGTGCATTTTGCTGTGCTAATCGATGGGAACGTTCAGCACTTGATTCCCGTTCCTGGTTTGCCGAAGTGCGGGAATTTTGTGTAGCTAAACGTTGAGAACGTTCAACGCTTGATTCCCGTTGCCGGTTTGCCGAAGTTCGGGAATTTTGTGCGGCTAAACGTTGAGAACGTTCAGCACTTGATTCCCGTTTTCGATTCGCCGAAGTACGGATATTTTATGAGACTAACCTCTGCGAACGTTCAACACTCGATTCCCTAAAACGGTTTTGTTTACTGATCGCTCGTTGAGTAGCTAGCAAGCGCGGCCTCCTCATTTCGCCCGCCGCCGAGCCGCCAGTGTCTCGTCTTGCTTGCATCAAGCGCGCGTGGATTTCCTTAGCAGAGTTATTTTAGAAATGTATTTATTATACTCTTCAAAGATCTTATACTTACAATCAATTATATTTCGAAAAAGATTATTACAGGATTTTATGTTGATAAAAAACTCTATGGCCCATAACTCATTAATAGGTACCAACTCTTAACATCTTACACACGTGATAACTTTTAAACGAAATATCCGATTGAGATGAAACGAAAAGTATTTTACTTCTACATAAATACTCTTGATAACATATCATGCTTATTTTCGATAAAGATTAATATTACGAAACATATTTAACGTAGTTTTTTTTTCTTCAGACGATTTAATAATTAATTTGAACACAAAATCGGTTATTGTGATTAAACCATGATAGCTAGATATATGTTCTCGCGGACTTTTTTGTAGGTCTTAATGGGATCTACAAACCCGTAGTACATCATTTTGTTTTATTGTCAATAGTTTTTGCAGCGCACGCAAAAATAGGTTTTTGATTTTACACCTTGTGTTACAAAATAGCAATTTTATTACGGATCCCTAATTTTGAAAAAAAAAACATAGCCTATAGCCTTCCTCGATAAATGGACTACCCAACACTGAAAGAATCATTCAAATCGGACCAGTAGTTCCAGAGATTAGCGCGTTTAAACAAACAAACAAACAAACACTGCAGCTTTATAATATTAGTATAGATGAGCAGTAAACGACCACAGAATAAATAATAGTACTGCGCGTGACATTTACTGTAAATTTTTATCACTGTATAATCGGAAGGTAAACCGTGTAGTAGCATTGAGTTATAATGTACTAGTATATTATAACTCAATTTGTAGTAGTAGAAATCTATCGGATATCCCAATTCCCAATAGACCTCCTCTAATTTCTGAGAGGGTTTAGGGCAAGGAAATGTCCGCCGCGCTGTCCGAATGCGTGTTGGCGAACTTCACATCTTCGGTTTTCTTTTCTTATTTCTCAGACATGCAAGTTTCCTCACGGTGTTTTCTTTTGCCGCTGAAAACGTGGTATATCAGCACTTAAAGGTGCAATTGACAAATCCATTAGTGCCGACGGGGATGAAACGCGGGCTGCTCGTATTGTGTAATTTACAGTGAGCGCTTATCACCTAAGCTACAACTTGCGGCACGTAAGTTTAGCGCTGAACGAAACGTGGAGGGGACGCGCACGAATTGAATTGCACGAATGCGACTGGAAAGCCAATCAGCGCGACTTATGCGCAATAATGGTCACCGCTAGACTTTCGTGCCGCTACTTATACCACGGCTTAGTAGTTAGATGTAGTCAACTAAAGGAAAACAAATATAAATTATGTAACACTTAGTATATTGTTTTAAGTCGTAGTGGATCAGTGTTCTATTTTTTTCAGAAACTGACGTGATTATAGAATTTAGCGGACTGCAAATTCGTGGGGTACAGTTGTCGACTATCGACTTGCAAAAAGGAGACGGTACTCAATTCGACTGTATTTTTTTATGTGTGTTACTTCATAACTCTTACTGGGTGACTACTCTGGGTGATAACTCAAAAACTATTGGTCTGACCTTGATCAAATTCAGATGGGACCACACGAGAAGTACCAGCTTTCAAATAAAAAAATAATCATCCAAATCGGTTCACCCAGTAAAAGGTTATGAGGTAAATACATTAAAAAAAACATACAGTCGAATTGAGGAGTACCGTCTCCTTTTTGCAAGTCGATAGAAAATGAGAATCTTCAGTGTCACCGTTGTAATTTAAACACGCATTATTAAGGATAACTCAAAAACTACTAGTCAGATCTTGATTAAATATATATAGTAGGTACCATATAAGAAACACCAGCTTTCATATAAAAAAATAATCAACAAAATTGGTTTACCTAAAAAAAAGCTCTGAAGTAACACACATAAAAAAATACAGTCGATTTGAGAACCTTTTCCTGTTTTTGAAGTCAGTTGAAAACATGGCTTCTAGTGGACAACATCAATAGGTGGGTCTTCTTTTACAGGCATATTGCTTTCGTGTAATAGTTGGAGCACTTACTTCGTTATTGATGAATGACCCGCCGCCGATAGCTACGCATTTACCAATGAATTGCGATAAATACTTTATCCGGGTAACGTCCTCGTGACCTACATCGATTGTAGCAACATCTGTTAGGATTCAATAGTTTTTTTTAATCTCTGGTGTTTATCGTAAAAATAACGCGTCTAATTTCCGTTCAATTTATTGGACGCGACCTTGTTAAAATGGAGATATATTATACGGAAGCGATATTGAAAAACAATGACGTTCAAGATCAAGTTAAGATCAACGTTGCCTTTATATATATTATACACTAATGATGATGGTTACTGATCGGAGTGTCATCATATAGCTATAGGAAGCGATTATGAATATCGTAAATAGCAGTAAAATGTAATAAAATCGATTTCCGGACTTGGTATGATAGGCAAAGTGGAAAAAAAACAGTAATACCACAGTTTAACTACAGTAGTAATATTGAACACGAAGACACAAAATGTAGGTATGAAGAGCACAATACGGATATAGTTAAACTCAGTTCAGACCAAATGAGTAAATAAACGGAAAAGAGGCAAAGCTTCATACAACCGCGCGAATCGGTTGCACAACACAAGCACGCGGGGCATGTGTGTGTGACCACTGGCCGCTTGTCGCGTACGCGACGAGACTGGAAAAAACCGGTTACGCTGGCACAGTCAGTGGACAACGATCTCAGGGTCAGTGCGACGCACGTTGTTTGTTTTGTTAGTTGCAAGTTTGAATATTTTAATCTAAAATTATTAATAATGGTTGTTTATTGTACTGTGTGTATGAATAATACTAGAAAAAGTAAAAATAAGCACGGTGTGTTTTTACCTTTTTATTGTTCTTACAAGCTTTTACTAAACATTTAGGTGGGTATATGGGTGAATTAGTAACCGTTGGTATGTAGTAGGTATGTGGGTTAAGTTCACATTGCAAGTAAGATTTGAACCACTTGAAACTTTAATTTTTTTTTTTATACCGTAACTTCAGTGACAATACAATAATATGATATATTTTGTTTTGTTTAATTTGTCTTTACCTATTGTGACAACCCTACCAAAATAGGTAACAATTTTGCACGTTCTTAGGAAGCTTTGCCTCTGTTCCGTTTATTTATTCATATGGTTCAGACTACGCTACACCACAGAATAAATAATAGTACTAGTATACTCAGGTCTTTAAACTGTGGCTATACTATTTTGCTAGATGTATAGTCATAAACTAATCACATAAACGCACGCACACACACACACACACACGCGCGCGCGCGCGCTCGTACTAGCGCAGGTATAGTCACAAACTATTAAGAATGGGTACATTGCTTCATAGGCAAGCAATCCAATAGCATATAGTATAGCATAGCGTGAACGTGTCCATGAAAATGCATGCTGAGTTTTCCTATAGAATATTTGCTATTTTTTATATATTATTATTTTCATCATAATTAGCCATGCTCTGGACTAGTTATGATATTAGAAGAAGCTTAACAATATTTGTAAATGATAGATAGCTATATAATAATATAATAGCTCGAAAGTCATCTTTAATAATTTTATTGGAAGAGTTAGGCAGTCAAAATAATAAGCAAGCAAATGTATTATTTTGTTGTTATAATCGTTAGTGTTTCCGATTATTATAAACTCAAAGAAAAACAATTGTGCTTAATTGACGCTATTTAGATATAAAACGATACTTAAAATGTATTGCCAGTTATTTGTTATTTATTACTTGTCATTAGTTAGATATTTATGTTTTATTTATTGTTATAATCTAACACCTATCATAATTATTGTATGGGTGCAAAGACGTTAATAAACTTTAATAACGGTATATCATTATTTATGTATTTGAACTTAAATATAGAATTTGGATACTTTTACAAAAATAACCCTGCATGGTAAATTGAGGTATTATAGACTGGCAGCATAAGAAGTCATATTTTCAAACAAATAAATATTTTATATAACACGTAATTAGTATCAATATTCCATAATATATCTTTAAAACTATTCTTTTTTTCTTAAGTAACATGCATGTCTGATAATATGCCAGTTACTCGTAATCATTGAGTTATATGTACTTACTACGTATCAGAGAAGCCATTCTAAACAAAAATTGTATCCTACTCTATGTCTTCGCGCATGCGCGGGAGCAGTAGTCGCGCATGCGCGTACACTTTAATTTGATATAAAATAAATATAAGAATTTAATATAAAATATCTTAATTTAATCTAAACAAACATATTTCTAAATAAAATGTAATAATAATTATTTTATGGAATTCACAAATCTTCAATTTACGCAATATTTAGTTTGTACGGATTGCAGTACAGTTCAGTTGAACATAGTCAATGTTCGGAATGGCTTCTCTAGTACGTAGTACATATAACTCAATGCTCGTAATTATGTACGTGAAACTTATCATTTGAGACTGAAGGAACTAGTTTAGTATAGTGATAATTATTAAACACGCTAAATGTATCAAACGGCCCAGAGATAAGTTAAATTGAAATTTTTAAAACGCCCCGAAACATAAAGCGTTGATGACTTTCAAACGGCTGAACCGATTTCGACAAAATATGTCAAAGAACCACCGCTAGAAAGCCTGCTTTTAAATAAAAAAAAAACATGCGTGGGTGTCGTGGAACACTCGGTTGGAACGAAGTTTCTTTCGTAGTATATTATTATTGATAAACGTATTATATTGTTGATTAACAAATACATATAAATTAATTACTAGTGTCTATTAAAATGAAGCGTCATTTTAAATAAAATAATATCTCTTTCATGGCAAGATAAGAAAAAGTGCGAGGGAGATGGATATTATTCCATCGCTTTTTTATTTTTATTTTCTTTTTATAAGATAAGGGTGACAAACGAGCACACAGTCCACCTGATGGTAAGTGGTTGCTGCGGCCCATAGACATCTACATCTATCCTCGTTTGCGAATCAAAATGCAGATGCGCTGTCACCCGTGACGACTAAGATGAAAAGCCTCATTTCCAGTAAAAAGGGCCTCCGGCCACCTGCACTCACCAAGCGAAACGCAGAGGTAAACCTCTACTTCACGCTGGTTTTCTGTGAGGTCGTGGTACCACCCCGGTTCGAGCCGGCCCATCCGTGCCACAGCAAAAGCTGCCGCGTGGCTCTACCACTGTTAAAACCTACCGCTTCCTTACGTCGTGACAGAAAAATCTTACACTTTTTCTCGCCTAGCCCTCATCGGTCAAATTCGTACCGTCCGATAAGGAACTTCGTTTCTAAAACCGCAACCAGATCAGTTCACCTGTTTAAGAGCTACGGTGCCACAGAAAGACACATGCCTCAGCTATATTATACGTGGTAGAGCCACGCTGCAGCTATATTAATAGTATAGTTATAGCACGAATGGGTCGGCTCGACCGGGAAAGGACCACAGTCTTACAGAATACCAGCGTAAAATAGCAGCTTAATGCTCCAGTCTTTCGTATCGTGAGTGTAGAGAACCGGAGACCTATTTTACTGGAAAAGAGGCATTCTGTCTTAGTCCTCACGGCTAACAACGCATCTGCATTTTAATTCGCAAACGAAGATAGATGTAGATGTCTATGGGCCACAGCAACCACTTACCATCAATGTTGTCATTAAAAAAGTTGCAAATTAATATTTGCCAAGTCAGGAAACGAGCCAATGATATAAATATAAGAGATCAACTCGGCTATCATTATCACTACAGCCCTTCACAAGTTCACTACTGAACATAGGCCTCCCCTAAGGAATACCATAAAGCATGGTTCTGAACCACCTGAGCTTCCATCAACTTCCTGCATATCTTACCGGGTCGTCACTCCATATAGTGGCGGGCCGCCCTGTACTTCGCCTACCGGTACGAGGCTGCCACTCGAGAAGCTTTCTTCCCTATCGGTCGTCGGTTCTTAGAGCTATATGGCCGGCCCATTACCACTTCACTACCACTTTTAATCCGTTAGGCGATGTGACTCTGGTTCTACTGCGGATATCCTGATTTCTAAGATTTTTTACATATTTTACGTGGTAGAGTTATGCAGCAGCTATATTAACAGTATAGTTGTAGCACGAATGGGTCGGCTCGACCGGGTAAAGAGCACGCTCTCACAGAATACCAGCGTTAATGCTGCTGAGTTTCGTATGGTGAGTGTAGAGTACAGGAAACCTATTTTACTGGAAAAGAGGCATTCTATCTTAGTCGTCACGTCTGACAACGCATTTTAACTGGCAAACGAAGATAGATGTAGATGTCTATGGGCCACAGCAACCACTTACCATCAGGTCGACTATGTTTTTTTTTATAGGATAAGGGTGACAAACGAGCACACAGTCCACCTGATGGTAAGTGGTTGCTGCGGCCCATAGACATCTACATCTATCCTCGTTTGCGAATCAAATGCAGATGCGTTGTCACCCGTGAGGACTAAGATGGAATGACTCATTTCCAGTAAAAAGGGCCTCCGGCCACCTGCACTCACCAAGCGAAACGCAAAGGTAAACCTCTACTTCACGCTGGTATTCTGTGAGGTCGTGTTACCACTCCGGTTCGAGCCGGCCCATCCGTGCGACAGCAAAAGCTGCCGCGTGGCTCTACCACTGTTATGTGCTTGTTTGTTACATTAATTCTATAAAAAAATAAAAAATAAAGTCTAAAACGCAGAGAAACCCTGAGCATAGCCCTCTCCATAGTTCGCTGAGCGACCTTGAGCTTTCACACTATCTCTTCTACTAAACTCAATTACCTCTTCTACTAAATCTCAACCATTAACTATAAAACGTTCCGTCCTATGTTGGTCTGGCTCTTATAGCCTGCCGTAGGCTATGGACTTACTAGCGACCAGTCCCAGCTGTACCTGGATAGGATTTATTAATGTGAACTTATTTAGATTTAAGAAAATCAAAGACCATGATATATTTTATAATTCTTTTTAAGTTCTAAATTTTTCGGATTAAATATAGCCTAGGTCCCTCATGGCGTTGCTCTCTATCTGTTCGTAAAGTTTCATCGCAGTTGGTTCAGCTATTCCGAAGATTAACCGGGACAAACAAAAAGACAAAAATTTAAAAAATGGTTATTTATGTATTATGTGTACTAAATAATATCATACTCTTTGGAGCGTTCTACAAAGGTGACCTTGGATAATCTCATGTATAAGTCCAAGACTTGACAGATTAATGCATGTAAATAACAAAAAAGAAAGTGTCAACTAGTGAGGTGACTAATGGAATTGTGAGTTTGTGATTATATCTATTATTAATTCTATGATTATATAGACGATGGGGTACTATTATTTATTCTGTGCGATGGGCTATACACCTATTACATCCTTCACAAATTTCCACCAAAACACATATTTTTTGGCCAAACGTGATAATAAAAAACGTGAACACAAAAGTGAAGTGATGGAAAGCCGTTTAAATCCGAAAAATAAGTTTTGAAAACTACATACACCACAGTGTAATACTTTATGGGTTTTATATCGTTAATTAACCTTTTTTTTCATATATATTTTACGACATGTACTTAAATTATGTTCATTAAAAGGATTTTTATTTTCTTGAAACTATTTATTGAAACACTGTAAGTACAAAGAATATTTATTGTCTTGTTCCTAACAATTTAAATCCGGTCCAGCCATTGGGTTATATGTACGTACTAGAGAAGTTATTCCTAACAAAAATTGTGCGCTACTCTGTCTTCGCGCATGCGCGGGAGATAGTAGAGTCGCGCATGCGCGAAGACTTAAATATAAAAAAATATAAGAATTTAATATAAAATACTCTTAATTTAATTTAAACAAACATATTTGTTAATTAAATGTAATAATAATTATTTATGGAATTCACAAATCTTTAATTTACACAATATTTAGTTTAGTGTACGGACTGCATTACAGTTTAGTTGAACATAGTCAATGTTCGGAATGCGAAATCTAGTGCGTACATTGAGTTTGAGTTATATGTACTACGTACTAGAGAAGCCATTTCAAACAAAAACTGTGTCGTACTCTATGTTTTCGTGCATGCGCGGGAGTAGTAGTCGCGCATGCGCGAACACTTTGATTTGATATAAAATAAGATATTAATATAAAATAAATATAAGAATTTAATATAAAATATCTTAATTTCATCTAAACACACATGTTATATTTCTAAATAAAATGTAATAATAATTATTTTATGGAATTCACAAATCTTCAATTTACGCAATATTTAGTTTGTACGGATTGCACTACAGTTCAGTTGAACATAGTCAATGTTCGGAATGGCTTCTCTAGTACGTAGTACATATAATTCAATGAGTGCGTAGTATATATATATCGATGGGTCCAGTTAAAATAGAAACTCCAGCTGACTCACTTATTGTCTCCTGTGTCTCGGCTTCTAGATTTCTTTGCCGTAATGAGGAATGGGTTGAATAAAGAGAGCAACAGTTTTTTTTAATTACCGTACGGTAATGTCATAATGATGTCCTCCAGATCGAATTTCGGTCACGGCGGCCAGACTCAACGGAGACTAGCCGTCTGCACAGGACAAGATAATAGTGCTCGAGTGTATGCGCAAACACAAGTGCGCTCAATATTCTCTCAATCTCATAGTCCGAGGAACGGTAATCGGACACAAATATAGGGAAATCAGGCGCAGGACAAATGACTTTACGTGCATTTCGAGGCACAGGGGTGTCACATCGCCAATTTCCTGACTCCGGGCTTCTACCGAGAATTACTTGATAGAAAAATCCATTGACTGATTTTGGCCCGAACTGGGATTCAGACCCTTAAGAAATCGCATCGTTAATGATAAGCAGTCGCAATTACGATCTTATACCAACGAATCAGAAGGTAATGTTCTATCTATAATTAAATGAAGATAAAAAAACATGCCGGAAATCCCTGCTTAGAAGAGAGTAGATCATCGCGGAAGAAATAGACTAGATGATAGTACTAAGCCGAATAGAATCCCGGGCAGAAATAACACTCTACGACATTTTTTCATATACGGCATTTAACTCTTATTAAGTTTACTAATAGTTCACAATGAATCATTTATTCAGACGATGGACAGAGAGAACATCAGCCACAGTCTAGTCTAGTCTTATCAATATACTCTACCCTCACCGTTCACAACCGTCATAGTACCTTTCGTTTATTATTTTTAAAGAGTATTTAATAATTCTTAAACAAATAGAATAAAACTTGTTAAGTATATTTATTTGACAAACTTAATTTTTTGAGATAGTATGAAAATCATTTATTTTTAAAGACTTGGCAAATATTTTCAATGCAACCTATTAGATACGTACGTAAAACATGATACTTGGATGGAACGCGTTACATCATTACATGCCGTCAAGTTATTTTATTAACAAAGGAATATTAATTTAATACCACATTGATTCGAATTTCACGGAATGGTTATTTTAGTCCGTAAGGAAAAAGGCGGGAATTTTGACATATCGTATCATCAATCACACATCATAATATTTTAAAAGACAAGTCTGAATCATGAATTTCTTCGTAAGATACGCTGAAGATATGTCAGAGCCATGTTTGATGTAAAATTACATGCTGTGCAATATCGAATTGAAAAAATAAACACTCAAATCACTTAAATGTATCTTACATTCCCAACATTAGGTAAGCAAAATGGTAATTTAGCAATTATAGCCTTTATTCTCATAACACATGAATTAAAATAGCCTATACACTTATATAAAATGCACCAGGGAGCATTGACGCACATTCAAAATTTTTCGAATGCTGTGTAATGCGACGGTCAATAACACTATATTCGTTGAATATCAAAGTTAATTTCATTACAAAGGATATAATGTTACGTTACACGAATCCCGGAGCGAACGTTCTGCTAAGTTTTTAATTTTTGTTATCACAAAAGTATCAGCTAGTCCTTTTCCTTTATAAATAATATGTATAATAAGTAAATGAATTTGTTTTATTTTAAAAAATTACTACAGATATTTTGGCAACTAACAAATTTATAGGTATAGGTACATGATATTTTCGAAATTTGAACATACCTATTACAGTCAGGACAAACTTTTGTGAACTAGTATCTTGAGAATAAGAGTGACAAATGAGCATACAGTCCACCTGATAGTAAGTGGATGCTGTTCCTCGTAAGAATCAAAATGTAGATACGTTGTCTCCCCTGAGGACTAAAAGATTATGAACGTCAAATGAGTTTTGCTTGGAGTTTGATTTGCATTGATTTTTAGATTTTTTTTTCAGTTCAAGTTGTATTTTAATCAAAACCTTAATCTATAAAATTCATGTCATGTAATAAAACATATAGGATAGTCGGCGAAGTGTAGGGTGGTCCTCCACTAGATGGAGTGGTTACCTGTTAAGACGTGCAGGAAGTCGATGGATGCAACGTGCTCAGGACCGTTATTTGTGTAATTCCTTGGGATAGCCCTGTGTTTTACAGTGGAGTTGGGGTAAGGGTTGTAATGAACGAATGAATGAAAAATAAATACATAAAAAACAAACATAATGACACACTTCTCTCACCTCCTTTACATCCATATATCTACGCATACACGCTCGTCGGTTAAAGGTGGCTACTGACCTGCCTGCCGCATGGGGCAATCTAGGGTGTAGGAGTGGGGATGACCCTTAATTGCCTCCTTAATTGTGATGTGTGTAGGCAAGCAGGGGCAATTTTTTAAGTCGGCCCTGCGACCTTCGATATTGCTGCGATCGCCGTGCTTCCTAGATTGCCCCTGCGGCAGGCAGGTCAGTAGCCGGCTTAAGGGTACTTCTAATCTGGCCCATTTTCAATGTATCGCCGATTTGGTCGATAAATCTTCGTCTAGGACGCCCCTTCCCGACTCTGCCGTTCACTTCTGAAACATATATTTGCTTTGTCACTCTATCCTCGTTCATTCTTTCTACATGTCCAAACCAACGAAGCATTCCTTTTTTTTTAATATTAAAGAATAAATACATACTGCGGGGAAATTGAAAAATCTATGTTGGCATGTTGCATCCCAGCTCAACTTAGTCACGTTAGTTTCGTATCGTATTGTTTTGTAAACAATGAAGCTATAATATACTGCAGTATACTCATAATGGGTTTTATAATAATTATCATTTGACACATGCTGATTACTTAAATAACATTGTTATTTACTTTCATACTTAGAAATTTAATTGTTACTAAAATTGACATTTTTTTTTACAAATTAAATTAACATTGAGTGAAACTAATTTTACGGATTTATCACCTTTCATTTAACTTCTTTTACTTACTTTTAATTTCTGCTTTTTGATGTAAAGCACCCGAAACATAATATGAAGTTAAATTACACAATGTGAAGTTAAATTAAATGAAATCTTTATTTTTGACGTAAGAAATAAAACTATCGTCAGTGAAACGCATGGACGTATAATTTTTATACGTTCATGGTCAGACGTACTTAAACATTTTTAATCTACTACCGTTTCATAAAGGTTTCCCAATCCGGAGAAGAATGAGCGAAGAAAATTCGCCGGTATTTTTTGTAATTACTTATAGTAATTTACGTATGGCGTTATTCCCAATTAGTAGAATTTTGTCCTGTATCGTAGAGGCGGTTTACATACATAAATTGCACAAGAATACACATTTAGACCCTATAATACCTTGAGGCCATATAATACCTTGTTCCTTACGGGATTCGAACCCGCCGCTCTCATAGCCGTAACCAAACGCTTAGCCACTGCGCTATCGAGGCGTCGAAATCATCATCGACATTTATGATAAATATTGACTATAGACCTTCTAAATGAAATAAATAAAAATTTTGTACAACCGACTTCAATATAAATTATTAAGTATAATTCAAAAACTATTGGTCAGACCTTGATCAAATATATATGGGACCACATGAGAAGCACAATCTTTTAAATAAAAAAATCATCGAAATCGGTTCACCCAGAAAAAAGCTATGAGGTAATAAACAAACACATAAAAAAAGAAAACATACAGTCGAATTGAATACCATCTCATTTTTGAACACACACAAACATTCACGCCTGTCACCCAGAGGGGTAGGCAGAGACTACGGACTTCCATTTGGCGCGATCCTGACACACCTCTCTCGCCTCCTTTACATCCATATATCTAAGCATATATCCGGCCCATTTTCAATATATCGCCGATTTGGTCGATAAACCTTCGTCTAGCGCGTCCGTTCCCGACTCTGCCGTTCACTTCTGCGACATCAATTTGCTTTGTCACTCTTTCCTCGTTCATTCGTTCTACATTAACAAACCACCGCAGCATTCCTTTCTTAATTCTGGTCACAACGTCATCTTACAAACCACACTTTTCTCTTATCACACTATTTCTCACCCTGTCATTCAGATTCAGCCCTAGCATACTCCTCAATGGCCGCATTTCTACAGCATTTATTCTATTCTCATGCTTCTTCTGCCAGACCAACTTTCACTACCATACCTTAAAGTAGGGACTAACACAGCATTATGAATTGCCATACGTGCCTTATTTGACTCTTCATAATAGCGTGTAGAGCCCCATTCACTCTATTTCCTGCGTTCACTCGTCGTTCTATATCCTTATCATATCTACCATCCCTGCTAAATAAACATCCCAAATATACAAACTCATCCAATTGCTCAATCAACTCACTTTCCATTCTTAGTTCACATAACGTTTTACTTTCTTCTCTTTCAAAAACCATCACTTTCGTCTTACTTGCGTTCACTTTCATTCTTTTAATGACCAGTTCATTAAAGTAACCATCATTTCCAACTCAGCCGCCGAAGATGCAAATAAGACTTTTGACGGTTAACTCACCCATTCTCAACCCACATTCTTCAAGTTTGCAAACAACTGTCCATAAATAGGTGAAACAGCCACGGGGAGCTACAAAACCCTATCTGACACCTTTTTGAATGCCAAACCAGTTCAAGTACACCGCTTTGATCCTGACACAAGCAGTAGAGTCTCTATAAAGAGACCTTTATACCCTTTTAGACCAACAACACGATTTTAGGTCCACATAAGTGCATGTCAACTATAGTAATCACCTATGAGGCATCTATGGGGGAGGCCTGTTTATAGTAATAGACTTTTGATAGACTGTATGACCATACCCTCATGTACTATACTACTTAGTATAAAAATCTATGACGTAGCAGCCAGCCAGTGACTTTTGCGGCATAACATGTTCGAGACTTTAGATTAGAGTACTTAGTTGCAACACCGGAACAGAACTAAAGGGCAGTTGTCCTCGAAAGGCTTCGTAACGATCTTAAAGTGTAAATGTTTCCTGATGTAATGGAATGTTTTGCTTTGATATTAACATTTATACTAAAATTATCGATAATGTATTGATATTTATTCATAGCGTACCTAAAACTATTAAATCTTTCGTTACAATCTATCAAAAGTCTATTACTATACTTAGGCCTCCACCATAGACGCCTCATAAGTGATTACTATAGTTGACAGGCATTTATGTGGACCTATATATATATATATACACACACACACATATATATATATATATATATATATAATACGTGGTAGAGCCACGTTGCTGCTGTAATATGGTTGAAGCGCGAATAGGTCGACTCGTTCAATAAACGACCATGCTCTCACAATATAATACCGGTTCAAAATAGCAGCTTAATGCTGCTGTGTTTCGTATGGTGGGCGTGGAGAACAGAGGACTAAGGCATTCCTTCTTAGTCCTCAAGGGTACAATTAACACCGCATATGCATTTTGCTTTTTAATCGAGGATACATATAGATGTCTATGGACCACGGCATCCTTTTACCAATAAGTGGGTTGTGTGATCATTTGTCATTCTTATTTTATAAAAAAAATTTTTTAAGGCGAATAGCTCCACTGAGTCACCACGGCTCTCTTTAAAGTACTCCTATTTCTTAATTCTTTTTTCGACTCAAGAATATATCTATCGTGCAAAATCTGCGAAGAACCTAAAACATTCACTTACGAGGGCGACACTGAAATTTTTTATAACTGGCCACTTGTAAACGATATAATAAAAAAATAAGTTCAAATTTTGAAACTGGAACTGTTTGCCAATATTATTGTGTATATATTTTATTAATTTGTCATTTGTTTACGATTTGGCGGCAAATTGAAAATTGTCTGTGTCACGTCGGCATGAATTTAACGCGAGAAAATTTTCATACAATGATTTTTTATGACTTTCGATGTCACAAGAAAGTTATGATAGATCGATTGGCCTTTCACGATGAAGTCCTATCTCGTGCCACTGTTTACAACTGGTTTAATGAGTTTAAACGTGGTCGCACTAATCTCACTGATGATCTGCGTGAGGGACGGCCTTCTACGCCGACGACTGAAGATAACATTAGTGTTGTGCGGTGTATGATAGAGACTGAAAAAAGAGTGAATTATAAGCAATTTCGGACAAGCTTAGGCATCGGTATGAGTCAAGTGCACAAAATTCTCCATGAACGTTTAGCGGTCAGGAAGTTTTGTGCCCGGTGGATACCTCATAATTTGATAGAGCCCCAAAAACTCCGTCGTGTTGATTGGTGTCGTGAAATGTTTCAAAGATTTAACGAAGGTGACTCAAATGCTGTGTTCGACATACTTACGGGTGACGAAAGCTGGATTTATTGTTATGATCTTGAAACTAAGAGACATGTTTCCTTCCAAGGAGTTGCCCACTAAACTGAAGAGAGGTCGAAGCGTGGGAAAAAAAGACAGTTTTCCTCGTTCTTTGGAAGGACAGGTCATTACGCACAGAGTGGTATAATAACAATTGTTTGCCACTTGTCTTGGAAAAAGTTCGGGAGAAACGACCTCGCATTAGGATCCTCCTTCACCACGACGACGCTTCGTCGCATACCGCCAAGCAAATAATCGGCTACTTGGCGACGGCAGACGAGGAATTACTGGGTCACCCGCCCTATAGCCCCGACCTCGCGATTTTTATTTATTTCTGAAAATAAAAGAAAAATTTCGAGGAAAACGTTTTATGGTAGAAGCAGTGGCTGCGTTTCAAAATGCCGTCGAAGAGACCCCTAAGGACGAGTGGGCAAAGTGCTTTTCTCAGTGGTTCCATCAGATGCAGCGATGTATTGATGTAAATTAACACTATTTTGAAAAGATATAATAAAACTAATAACTTACTACTTTGTTCAGTTTTGGATTTTCTAAAAACTTTCAGTGTCACCCTCGTATTACGTATACTTTTGAAAATACTTGTTACAAATATTGTCATAAAACCAAGGGCACGACATTGTGCGAACACTATCGCTGTTCTAATTTTAATTACGGGTCGTGAACGTTGAAAATTTAAGTTATATTTTCGTTATATTTTAACTGCAAATATAATTTTATTCATAATCATTGTCTTCATTAGAGCCATTCACAAGTCCTGTGTTAAACGTAGGACTCCCCAAAGGAATGCCACAAAACAAATTTCTGAGGCACCTGCATCTATCGACTTCCTATATACGTGGGGCACCACCCTACACTTCGCTTCCTGGTACAAAGTTCCACGGATGTCGGATC
Organism: Parnassius glacialis; assembly: GCA_033319125.1. NCBI lineage: Eukaryota > Metazoa > Arthropoda > Insecta > Lepidoptera > Papilionidae > Parnassius > Parnassius glacialis. The sequence continues at coordinate 37,626,597 of JAVANC010000012.1, read as the reverse complement.
TTCGAGTAGGAGAGGCAAGGCTACTGCCACTCCAGTTTAGCTGGTCCGTTGGGCTATATCAGTTAGTCTGGTCCTACTGCAGAAATGCTCATTACAAATACTATCACGCAGAGAAGCTCACTAAGCAACCTTGAGTATGTTTACACGGCCAACAGTGAAAGGCCACGTCTCTAGCTGGTTATGTACTCTTGTCTTCAAGTTTTTAGGAATAAGTGACGAGAAAAAGAGTCGTAATCTCCCTAACGCTGGAATAATTTTGTTCGTTCTAAGTATTTTCGCAAGTTTATACGTGTTAGAGCTATGCTGCAGCTATATTAGTAGTATAGTTGTAGCACGAATAAGTCGGCTCGACCGGGGAAGTAACACGCTCTCACAATACAAGTGTAAAATAGCAGCTTAATGCTGCTGTGTTTCGTATGGTGAGTGTAGAGAACCGGAGGCCCTTTTTACTGGAAAAGAGTCATTCTAATCTTAGTCCTCACGGGTGACGACGTACCTGCATTTGATTCTTTATTGAGGATAAATATAGATGTCTATGGTTCACAGCAACCTCTTACCATCAGGTGGACTGTGTGCTCGTTTGTCACCCTATCCTATAAAAAAAAAACTTGGATATCTTGCCTCAACTCTGAAAGCATTCCTAGCCATAGATATCTTCTCCCTTTTCTATCAGCCCGTTTATGATCTACTGTATCCAACACTGACCGTATCACATGTACAAACCGCACGCAGGTTGCCGTCATGATGTCACGCGTCGATCGAAGTTTCGAAGGTAACCTTTTGCGTTCGGCTTATAAAGATTTCATGTTGGTGGTCGAAATTTTAGATACGTGGTAGAGTCACGCTGCAGCTATATTATAGTTGTAGCTGGAATGAGATGGCTCGACCGAGGAAGTTGTGTTTCGTATGGTGAATGTAGAGAACCGGAGACCCTTTTAATGGGAACGAAGCATTCCATCTTAGTCCTCAGGAGTGAAAACTGCTATTTCATTCTTAATCGAGGATAAATGTACGTGTCTATGAGTCACAGCATTCATTTACAGTCAGGTGGAATGTGTGCTCATTTGTAACCCTTATTCCATAAAAATAAGCACCAGCACAAAGAGGCGTCTCAATGTCGCGGTGGTTAAACAGTAGGTTGCGGAGCTGCGAGCCGCGGGTTTGAATCCCGCACGGAACTAATACTTGCTTGGCCTACAACTAAATTTTCAGGGTCTGGATATTTGTACATGTTCAATTTATGTACATTAAACGCGTCCACGAAACAGGACAAAGTAGTGTGGAGTTAACTGTTGGTTTTAAGTATTTGACGAGGGTTAAAATCAAACCCAGAATCGCTACTGAGAATTTCTGTCCCTAACCAACAAAGTACCAACTGTTCTGCTTGACATTTACAGAGTCAATATTGTAATTGTGTTATATGTGGTAGAGCCATGCTGCAGCTATATTGTGGTTGCAGCACGAATGGGTCGGCTCGACCGGGGAAGAACCACGCTCTCACAGAATATCAGCGTAAAATAGCAGCTTAATGCTGCTGTATTTCGTGTGGTGAGTGTAGAGAACCAGAGAGCCTTTTTACTGGAAACGAGGCATTTCATCTCAGTCCTCAGGGGTGACAACGCATCTGGATTTTGATTCTTAATTGAGGATAAATGTAGATGTCTATGAGCCACAGCATCCACTTACCATCAGGTGGACTGTGTGCTCGTTTGTCACCCTTATTCTATAAAAAAAGTATTCAATCTATTTTATCTTCTCGTGGTTCACCGAACCCGTGCCTTACTTTATGTAGAGTTGCGTAAAGGTCCTTGGCCTGGGGTATGGCCACTTACCATCAAGTAAACAGTGAACTCAATTGATTGATAGTGGAATAAAAAGAAATTAATAATATACATGTACACATAAACTCTCACTTGTGACTTGGAAGGGTAGGTTGATACTAATACGGATTCTCATTTGGCACGATTCTACTTTATATATCTACAAGTTAAAGGCCAGTTACGTGGGCTAAGCTCACTTAGGACATGTTATCTTTAAAATCACTGGTCAAAGACCTTTACATTGATATAAAATAATAAGCAAAAAGTCCAAAGTCCAAAAGTCGCATCTCAGCTACTCAGCTGTCATTGTCAATTATTTTTTGATACTAATATAATAAAGGGGAAGAGTTTTTATGTTTTTTTGTTTGTTTAAACGCGCTAATCTCTGGAACTACCAGTCCGATTTGAAAAATTCTTTTTGTATATTATAGCCAGATTCATGTGAAATAGTATGGGCTATCTAGCATTAAGCTATATCACTCAGCTAGCCTTAAATATAGATATTTGTTAAGCAAGTCAGAAGAAAAAGCACTCCTGAAATGATTTATCCGCGTACGCTGGTGTTATCGTTAGGGATACGTAAATACAATGTTCTAGAAAAATATACATCTTTACTCCGTCTAAGAAAAAGTCTACCATATGTCTATTTCTTATACATAAGCCATAATTAGGTATTTTGTGACAAAAAATATTGAAAATTAAAAAGTGATTTATGAGCGTTATTATTAGGTATGGCCTATTTATCCTTACGAACGAAAGTTACTTCATCATCAAGACAATTTTATGAAGATAAACTTTGTTCTTTATACCATGTTATTTGGACGTATTGTTTAAGAGATAATGTAAAATTCAAATAATTCAATACTTGGCTGGGCGCGCGAACGACGCATAAACCCTAGCCGCCCGGTGAGGACTTCGAGAATGAAAGCTTCTATGAGCGGGGTTAGTTCAATCATTATAGCTAAAATAAATTAAAAAATAATTGAGTACTTTTATGACAATGATTACTTACATCTTTATTTCTGAACTCTTTCATTTCAGGTTGCTATGGTATTTTGAAAATTTAATTGATTAATAAGTATAAGAGTTTGATAGCTCAAGAATCATTTCATGCCTACACACTTTTCATGTATCGTGTACGGTTTTGGTTTAAAACTGGAAAAACCACGCTTCGGGACACTTTCTGGGACGTGGGGTGGAGGGGGAAGGGAAGGAAAGTGGATAAAACTTAACTTCGCTCTACATCGTACATAATATGCCGACAGATAAAAGTACTCCATTAATTATGCCAAGTTTTCCATACATTGATATCAAATAAAATATTTAATCGCAATTATAAAATGCTTGAACTAAGTGTCATGTCATGTCGCGCACCTACGACACGTGATGACGCGGGTGAAACCGCGGGGCACAGCTAGTTATAATGTAAAATTAAAAGTTAAGTTGCAATCTATATACGTTAAACAGCTGTGGGCACAGACAGGCCTTCTCTCATTTCTATGTGGGAGGGAAAATTACTATTAACAATTTTAATAGTGCCGTCGTAGATTGAACCCGGATTGCGTACTGAGAAATTTACGGCGCATGTTTATATTTGTTATTGAAGTGAGAACTTCTTTAGCCGCGTTGAGCGATTTTTGGTAGGAGAAAAACTTGTGGTTACGCGTCACCGATGACCTCGACATGGTCGTGACGTATTGCGCACAAGCGCGCGTGTTATAGCGGCCTGTGTCGGCTGTCCTTATGGCTCCGTGGTGCAGCAGGTTGCGGCGCTGGGGGCCGCGGGTTCGAATCCCGCACGGAATAAGTATTTTTATGACCTACAGATAATAATTGTTCCAGATCTGTATGTTAGTCCTTATGCAATTGATATTTGTAAACATCCTAATGTAGGGGTAACGTTTTTTTTTTTTGAAAAATATATTATTTATAAAATTATTGCTAGTGGTCGAATGTGTAGAGGGGGGTGTAAGAATATGCACTACCCCATCCGACATCCTACGGGTGTCGCAAGAGGCGACAGTTGGAAACAAATCAAGAGATGGGCAGCAGCGTCTTCCTAATAGGTAACGACTAAAAATTAAAAACTGCGGTTACTAACCCGCTTGCCAAGCGTGGCAACTATGGCAAATATGAGGCAATCTATGGGGGAGGTCTATGTTTAGCCGTGGACTTTAATAGGCTGTAACAGTAACGGTAAATTTTAGCTTTGCACTCCTCCATAGCTATACCAAATGTCACACTACTCTGTATAGATAGTATTAAAAAGTTTTCCCTTCACACTTCACAATATTTAGTTATTTACGGCGCATATCAATATTTATATTACTTATATTATTGGTTACATTTACGGCCCATATTATATTGCATACCTTAAGCGAAAGCGCAAGGTAATGATCTACTATCGCCTAGAAATTAAAATTCCAACATTTTATCGAATAAAATCGTATCTAGCAATCATATTATACATATAAATGATATAAAAAGCACATCGTTAGAAAGATAAATGATTGTTGAACTAATTAATAATTTTTTTAAATCGATTAATTGCTATTATTAAATAAAAAAAGGGTTTTAGTGGCTTATGGTGTGGATTTATCGTGACCCTGTGGCTTGTAAACACTATAACTTTTGAAAATATGAATTGTTTAACTCAATCTATTTTTTAATCTTTTCATCTATCATGTGGGAAGCCACTGAATGTAAATGGCAGTGTAATTTTGTTTTGTTTAGCTATAATTAATTTTTTTCGGCTCCAAAATGGCGAAATTTTCTTTGATTTGGTTGCCTCGTATGTAAATTGTTTCTGTAAATGGGGATCTACAGCCACAAAGTAGTTTAGTTCACAGAGTACCTTTGTATTAAGTTTAGTTCGGCTTAGGGATGGGCAAAGGGAAAAAATATATCGATATATATCGAATCTATATTTTTAAACAGTATCGATATATATCGCGTGATAAATATCGATGTATCGATATATCGTCATCATTTGAATGATGTAAAGATAAGGTCCAAAATTTTCTCTCCTGACGGTTGGACAACGAAAAAAACGATACAGCATTTTAAAAATATATCGAAATTGATACGAGGCTTCAGTCGCCGTCGTGAGTGGATATTGTTTCGGTTGTTTTCAGCGGCTCAAAAAGATCGCTGTACAAATACACAATATTCGAATAACCAAATTTCTTAAATACTTGATTATAATAATAATAATAAGAGATTTTTTATTACAAAATTTAAAAGCACAAAATAAATAATAGTAGTACGTACTAAAAGTAAGTATTATTAGTTATTATAGTATATTTTTTTTTGTCATGGGTGACATTTTAATGCTTTTCGAGGGTGTCGAAACCGATAGGGTTGTCGAAATGTAAATCCAAGATGGCGGCCGCAATAGGTATCAATTTTTTCATCATGGGTGTCATTTTCATGGTTTTCGAGGGTGCTGAAGCCGATAGTGCTGTCGAAATGTAAAACCAAGGTGGAGGCTGCAATAGGTATAAAAGTTTTCATCATAGGTGTCATTTTCATGGTTTTCGAGGGTGTTGAACCTGATAGTGCTGTCGAGATGTAAATCCAAGATGGCGGCTGAATTAGGTACCAATTTATTCATTATGGGTATCATTTTCATGGTTTTTGAGGGTTTTGAAGCCGATAGTGCTGTCAAAATGTAAATCCAAGATGGCGGCTGCAAAATATATCAATTTTTTCATCTTGGGTGTCATTTTCATGGTTTTCGAGGGTGTTGAAACCGATAGTACTGTCGAAATGTAAATCCAAGATGGCGGCTGCAATAGGTATCAATTTTTCATCATGGGTGTCATTTTCATGGTTTTCGAGAGAGTTGAAGCCGATAGGGTTGTCGAAATGTAAATCCAAGGTGGCGGCTGCAATGGGTATAAATTTTTTCATCATGGGTGTCATTTTCATGGGTTTCGAGGGTGTTGAAGCCGATAGTGCTGTCGAAATGTAAATTTAAGATGGCGGCTGAAGTAGGTACCAATTTTTTCATCATGGGTGTCATTTTCATGGTTTTCGAGGGTGTTGAAGCCGATAGTGCTATCGAAATGTAAATCCAAGATGGCGGCTGCAATAGATATAATTTTTTTCATCATTGGTGTCATTTTCATGGGTTTCGGGGGTGCTGATGCCGATAGTGCTGTCGAAATGTAAATTCAAGGTGGCGGCTGCAATAGATATCAAGTTTTTCATCTTGGGTGTCATTTTCATGGTTTTCGAGGGTGTTGAATCCGATAGTGCTGTCGAAATGTAAATCCAAGATGGCGGCTGAAGTTGGTACCAATTTTTTCATCTCGGGTGTCATTTTCATGGTTTTCAAGAGTGTTGAAGCCGATAGTGCTGTCGAAATGTAAATCCAAGATGTCGGCTGCAATAGGTATCAATTTTTTCATCATGGGTGTCATTTTCATGGTTTTCGAGGGTGTTGAAGCCGATAGTGCTGTCGAAATGTATTTAAACTACTTTAATAATTCCGTATAATCATGTTATACGTAATTTTTTTAATGCGCTTAAGGTATGGCCAATTGGATTTACCAATATATTATTTATTATATTTACGGCACCGGCGCATATTTATATTATTCATTGTATTTTAATCGCCCTTCTACACTACTCGCGAAGTTGATGGAAGTTGGGCGAGGAGAATAGTGTAGAAAGGTACTTAGATTCGCTTCGTGCAAACTCACTTCGCCTCGGGCGACTTCCGACCGCTGTCGGTTTTCTGTGCCCTAGTCAAAGGACTTCGCGAAGTGCCCCGAAGTTACACGAAGCGTCTCACTACACTACTCGGCGTACGCCAGTTACATATTATTTTTTATATATAAATATGTAGCTTTCTACATAATTATTTATCTATGGTTAATGCATTGACATCGTACTGTTCCCACAATTAGGTACCTATAGCAGCTGCCTCTTGAACGTTATTCATGTTTCATGTTAAGGGTGCGGGCGACTCAAGAGGACTGAGCTCTTTGCGAAGTAGCACTGGTGCAGGCGACTCAAGACGACTGAGCTCTCCGCGAAGTAGCACGAGTGTGTAGTCAATAGTCATGTTCTTTGGACTGCGATCGACTTCGACGAGCACTTCGTCAAGTTACTTCGCGAGTAGTGTAGTGGGGGCATAAAATTTTGTAGATATTTAGCGTTGAACAGCAATGGAAAGTTCTAGTTACCTAGCGATGTTGGTATTCCAATAAACGAATAATTACTTAGTATTGTTAGAGCTTCACATCGCTTCAGCTGTTAGTTTGTTGCGATATCTCGACCTTGTTAATAACTCCACGCATTCATAAAATTAAAACAACGGAAAGTCAAGGATAGAGAAAAATAGAAATGAATGTACATAGAAACTTTAAATCGCATTTTTAACACAATTTTTTTTTTTAATATGAAACTTGATTTTATTCCATAAATAATCAAACAATTACTAGTCTAAAGAAGAATGAAAGAAAAGAAAGAAGAAGCGGTAAAATTAAAAATGTTGTTCAACCGACTTCAATATAAATAAAATGAGAAAGTCATCAATGTAGTCGAAGTCAATTGCGCATTATTAAAGATAACTCAAAAATACTGGTCATATCTTTATCAAATTTATATGGGACCGCATGAGAAACACCAGCTTTCAAATAAAAAAAAATAATAAAACATATGTTTACCTAGAAAAAAGTTCTGAGGTACATAAAAAACATACAGTCGAATTGAGCACCTCCTCCTTTCTTGAAGTCGATTATTTTGGTTAAAAAGGGGTGTCAATGTTAGTAACAACTTGAAAAATACTTGGAAAGAGCTAAATTTCGCTTCTACTTTTTCTTCAGCAGCCTTTTAAAGTCCATCACTGGACATATGCCTCTCCCGTCATAAGGAGAACTTGCCTTAATCATCACGATTGTAATAAGAAAAACAATGTGTTTCGAAGTATCTGTGTCTAGGTGACTTATTCCCAGATGACATTACTTCTAGAATAGATTAAAATAAAACACTGTTAAGGCTCTAAACCCGCAGCTTTGGTGTTGAATATCGTTGATGGATCATCGCAGAACCGCGGTTTTGTGATTCGATGAACCAGGCTCACGGCTCGATAGTGTTGACAGCGTTGTATGAAATTTGTCATGTTGTTTCAACAAACTAGAGAAACCAGTTGTTTGTTTCGCCTGTGTATCAGGGACGAAGAGCCGCAAACCCGTAACCCGTAAGTAAAACCGCCCGTTGATGTGTGCCTTTAATCGCTACAAAATTCTAAAGAAAAAAAATATTCAAAGATCTCAAAACACTCGCGAACACTTTTCCAATCGTACATACGTACGATTTTATCAATATTTCAATTCCGGGATGTTAATTTGCTTGACATAATATGACCTATGCTTTATAAACGCTCTGATAACAAATGAGTCAACTGCAATTGGTATGCAATACAGTTAGTAATCTCATATTCTAGAAATTATACATATAAATAAACACATCAAATACATACATACATATAAATAAAAAAATCAAGAAGGTGATCGCCACCATGCTGGTTCTATGAAAACTCATTTAAAAATTGTAGATATAAACGAAATTATTGTCAATGTGAAATATGTTTGAAAAAAAAAGTCGAGCTGGGTTTCTTGCTGGTTCTTCCCAGGACAGAGGTATTTTCCGAACCAGTGGTAAATAAAAAAATAGTAATAATCAATATTGAATAAAAAAATATTCTATTCTATTCTATTCTATTCATCATAAATAAAATGAATGGAAAACATTTTTTTTCTTTTCCCTGTGTTGTTACAAATGCGTATAATTTACCTGTGATAGAATGCAATAAAATATATTTTATATAATAAGTAGATTATATAAAAAAAAATTTTTTTGTAAGTTTTTTTAATAAAAAAACTTATCCGGATTTTCGACTAATAAAAATATATTTAATCTATACAATTTTAGTTGATACAATAAAATAAATTAAATAAAACAGCCGACAAACGAACCAAAACGGATTACTTCGTCGTTCGTAATTAGATATAGGTACCATATGTCAGGACTTTTGGTCTCTGTCAGGACTCAGGATTACGTTCGGATTTTAGAAATGTCAGGCTTTATCAACACTTCAAAATTTTGTAGATATTTTATGTGGGAGGGATGGAATCTGGGACATGAATTCATCGCATGATATATAACTAATACAGTGGATCCCCGGTAATCCGGCTCCTGTCTAATCCGGCACCCCTTGTAATCCGACATGGTCTATTATTTGTTATTAGATATTTTTTTGACAATCTTCGCAAATACATGATTGAACAAATTATAACTTGTAAGCACCACCACTATTGTGCTCGACGCGTAGAGTATTGTTTTGAATTTTAATTTACTAAATTTGACATACATAATGAAGTATAATTTGTACTTCAGAGTACTTATATAATATATGACATATAGAATCTCATTGGATTGGATGGAATTTGTCGGATTACAAGGTACTCTTTTATAAAACTAGGGGGTCTTGGGCTACTCTTTAATCCGACAAATTCGATAGTCCGACACTGCCCTGCAAAATGTTTACCGGATTACCGGGGGTCCACTGTAATTAATTTATTTATTTTTTCCACAGAAGGTAGTTAATAAGATTTGCAACAAAATGTCAGGGCTTTTCTATGGAAATTAAGTTATTTGTCAGGATTTTTAAATTTTCCATCTGGTAACCCTATTCGTAATACATACAGCAAAGGAGTGGAGTAATTTGCCAGCATCTATCTTTTCATCCAATTAGATTAGTGCGTTTTATCGTCTTCGGCTATATCACCACTTACCATCACTTGAGATAGTATTCAAGCACTGGCTTATTCTTTTTTTTTGTCTTAAAAAAGTTACCCCTACACTAGGGTTTTCGCCTATATGATAGTAACAAGTGGAAAAATGAAAAATTTTGTTCAACCGACTTTGATATAAATAAAATAAGAACATCATCAATGTAGTCAATTACATACACATTATTAAGGATAACTCAAAAACTACTGGTTGGATCTTGATCAAATTTATGTGGGACCACATAAGAAGCACTAGCTTACAAATAAAAAAAAGAATCAGCAAAATCCGTTTACCTTTTTTTATAGGATAGAGGTACAAACGAGCACACAGTCCACCTGATGGTAAGTGGTTGTTGTGGCCCATAGACATCTACATCTATCCTCGTTTGCGAGTCAAAATGCAGATACGTTGTCACCCCTGAGGATTAAGATGGAATGCCTCGTTTCCAGTAAAAGGGTATCCGGTTCTCTCCACTCACCATACGAAACACAGCAGCGTTAAGCTGCTATTTTACGCTGGTATTGTGAGAGCCTGGTCCTTCCCCGGTCGAGCCGACCTATTCGTGCTACAACTATACTACTAATATAGCTGCAGCATGGCTCTACCACGTAAAACCTAGATAAAAGTTCTGAGGTAACACACATAAAAAACACAGTCGAATTGAGTACCTCCCTTTTCTGCCGACTTCCAAAAAGGAGACGGTACTCAATTCGAGTGTTTTTTTTTAATGTGTGTTACCTAATAACTTTGTACTGGGCGAACCGATTTCGATGATTCTTTTTTTATATGAAAGTTGATAGTTCTCGTGTGGTCCCATATGAATTTGATCAAGGTCAGACCAATGCTTATTGAGTTATTCTTAAATAACCTATATTGAAGTCACTTATATTGAAGTCGGCTGTACAAAATTTTTAATTTTAAATTATGTTATTTGAAGTCATAGTTCGTCATATTCACTTTACATCCTTTAGTTGTACTTAGATATATTATAGATTATAAGAAATATTCATGCGACGTATTTAGATGTGCATACCGTTACAGCCTATTAAAGTCCACAGCTGAACATAGGCCTCCCACATATATTGCCTCATAGGGGGGATATTTGCCACCGTTGCCATGCGTGGCAGGCGGGTTGGAAACCGCAGTTTTTTATTTTTAATCGTTATTAGGAAGACGCTGGTGCCCATGTCCTGATTTGTTTCCCACACCCACGGGATGATATGGGGTAGTGGATATTCTTACACCGCCACTACACTGTAAAGATACTACTTAAATATACATACTTAATACTAAACAAATAATAAAATGCGAGCCGTGGTAGCTCAGATGGTTAGCGCTCGCTGTAAGCTTCACAGTACGCGAGAAACCCGGGTTCGACATCGACACCCGCAGGCACCAAACAAATTGTTAATTGCAATTTTAAGTGCTGATTTACCACGTGCTCGGCGGTGAAGGAAAACATCGTGAGGAAACCTGCATGTCTGAGAAATAAGAAAAAAAAAATATTTCGCAGACGTGAAGTTCGCCAACACGCATTGGGGCAGCGCGGCGGACATTTCCTTGCCCTAAAACCCTCTCAGAAATGAGAGGAGGCCTGTGCCCGGCAGTGGGACGTATATAGGATGCAACTTTAATTAAATAATAAACCTAGCAAGCTAACAGCATAGCAAAGTGGCGAAGCAATCAGCTTTGTAGCGGTTTCTAACGGAAAAAAAAATCAAAATAGGAGGTTCAGATACCTGGGTGATCAGTAATCGATTGCTGAAAACAGAATTTGAAAATTCGAAACCGTTCTCGAGATAATCGTGGGACAGACGGACAGACGGACGGACAGACAGACAGACGGACAGACGGACAGACGGACATACAGACAGACGGACAGACGGGCACACGGACAGGCGGACAGACATCGTGAAATCAATAAGTGACTTCGCAAGCTTCGCCACTTAATAAATATGTAGCAAGTGGATGTGTTTGTTGTATTTTTTGTTATCTTTTAAAACCATCAATTTCGTCTTACTTGTGGTCAATTACACTTTATTTTGATAATATTATGTTCATTATAAGTTACAACTTACAACCATCATTTGCAACTCGCTCACCCAAGACGCTGATATGAGTTGATCGCGTTGCGCATAAGGCATTTGACCGCTCACTCGGTATTTCTAAACCCACATTCTTCAGCTTTCAAAGTTTCCAAACAACTGTCTATTAGCATATTAAAGAGTCACGGAGAAGCTACACAACCCTGTCTGAACCCTTATGTAGGCCCCGTTGATATTGACACAGACATTACAGTCCCTAAATAGAGTTTTTAGTGACTCTATCCAGCATATTATGTGAGGCCAGCGTTTGACATCATGTAAAGTGAGCTCCTCAATCTATACATTTTTACCTACCAGTTATGTTAGTGAACGGTTAAAAAAGTGTCAGTAAGCCCACAACGGGTTGTATTTATATTTTAGTTAACGTAAATATTAGTTACTTGAATATTGAATATATCACGCATTGTAAATCGGTAACGTAAATACAAGATAACGCATTCTTACGCTTGTCGTAATATTGTACATATTCAGGCTAACAACGGTCTTTATCAATATACCCTGACCGGCACAAAAAAATACTCAGAGTTTCAAGTAATTAATTGTCTTGAAAAAATTTTTGGTATCTTGTCTTATTGATAATTATATTATTATTGTATTATATTATTATATTGACGGCTCCATGGCGCAGTGGCTTAGCAATAAGTTGTAGCGCTAAATATCTCGGGTTCGGATCCCGCACGGAATAAGTATTTGTATATCCTACAAATAATTGTTCCGGGTCTGGATGTTTGTCCTTGTGAAATTTATATATGTAAACTGCCCCCACGATACAGGAGAAAATCCTAGTGTGGAGGTAACGTTTTAACCTAAAAAATATTAAGTTATTCGTTGGCAAAGAATATCCGACAAATAAAACAAATCGGGTCTCATCTGTGAACAGTACTTGACTCCACTGTTTCACATCCCAATTCACATTTTCATGTGCGAATGCAAGTCTGCTGACTCGATTCTGCCTGGTAAGCTACGGGCCATGTGCAGGTCTTCTGGCCATGATATTAGTTGCACTGAGTCGTCTCCTGATAGTCCTGTCACTTACATGCACATTTCGAACTTTAGCAAGGCGATTCTTGACTTCAACAGCAGTCATGACCCTGTTACGTAGTATTGCTAGGAAATAGGGTCTTTGGCGACCTGTTCCTGGCCGAAAATAAACACAAATATAATTTCAAAATTATTTATTTAAAGAAATCATAGCGAGTCGGTTTTTGTGACTGTATGTTTTTTAATAAGATAAGGGTGACAAACGAGCACACAGTTCACCTTATGGTAAGTGGTTGCTGTGGCCCATAGACATCTACATCTATCCTCGATTACTAATCAAAATTCTGATGCGTTGTCAGCAGTGAGGACTAAGATGGAATGCCTCATTTCCAGAAAAAAGGTCTCCGGTTCTCTACACTGACCATACGAAACACAGCAGTGTTAAGTTCCTATTTTACGCTGGTATTCTGTGAGGGCGTGGTCCTTTCTCGGTCGCGCTGACCCATATGAGCTACAACTATACTACCAATATAGCTGCAGCATGGCTAGGGTTACCATATCTCAGGATTTGTCCTGAGATCTCAGGATTTTTGGACTCTTCTCAGGATTGCGGCTGGATTTTGCAAATCTCATGAAATCTCAGGATTTTTAGAATTTTCAATACAATACAACTTACATTTTAAAGATCTCTTTAATAAAAAGTTAAACTAATAATAATCTTCTTCTTCTTAATTAATAATTGCACAATTAAAATCAAAACTTATTTATCCAAGTAGGTACTTAAACAGTTTTATCACATTTAATATGTGAAGATACCTTTTTAAGTAAGGTTTTTTCTTAAAGTATTGATTTATATAATGCCTCACATGTTAAACTCTTCAAATTAGGTATATTGAATTAAAAGTATAGCTCGAACTGAAGACACCGTTAGACGGTTCCTTTCATTCGACCATTGAGCCCCAATAATAGAAAAAATTATTTCTACGTTTGCATTCTGGGCTGTAATTGCAAATATATATTGAAAAATACGCATTATCTCTGGTAATCGTGAAATACCTATTGTCTTGAAAGTGATTAAAGCATGGTATTGAGTATTTCATTTTAAATTGAGATTGATTGATGATGATTAAGTCTCGGATTGTGGGCGACTAAATCTAGTCCAGTTTAATCCTGAGAAGATACAAGTTTGCGCGTTTACCGCTAAAAAGAACCCCTTTGTCGTATCTCCTCAGTTTCAAGACACTCACCTTGTTGCCTCAGCCAGTATCGGAATCCTCGGCGTCGACATATCGAGTGACGTGCAGTTTTGTGGTCACTTGGAAAAGAAGGCTAAATTGGCCTCTAAAAATCTTGACGTGCTCAGCAAAGCGGGACAGTATTTCATGCCGGCACAACGCCTGCAACTTTACAAGTCGCAGGTTCGGCCTCACATGGAATACTGTTCCCATCTCTGGGCTGGGACTCCCCAGTGCCAGCTCCTTTCACTTGACCGCATCCAGCGCAGAGCGGCTCGAATCGTCGACAACCGAGTCCTTTCCAATCGGCTCGATTCATTGGCGCTGCGAAGAGATGTCGCATCTCTTTGCATATTTTCTTTCGCATTTACCACGGGGAGTGCTCTGAGGAATTGTTCGGATTAATCCCAGCCGCTAAATTTCACGAACGCACATCGAGGCAGAACTCTCGAAACCATCCACACCATCTGGATGTTTGGCGGTCCACCACTGTGCGATTTAGAATATGTTTTCTTCCTCGCACAACTTACTTATGGAATGGTTTACCACCAGCGATTTTTCCGGACCGATACGACGTAGGGACCTTCAAGTAAAGAGCCTACTCCTTGTTAAAAAGCCGGCAACGCATCTACAATTCCCCTGGTTCCCCTGGTGTTGCGGTTGTTTATGGGTGGCGGTAGTTACTTACCATCAGGTGAGCCGCAGGCTGGTTTGCCCCCTCTCCTATTAAAAAAATGATGATTTACTTGAGTATGGTTAACGCAGTCCAATCTTCGCAATGGGGTGGAAGTGGAAATGAGTGAGTGTGCGACACTGATGTGATAGGGGCTGTGCCCCACCACCACTTTGTGTGCGATGTGCAACGCGTGAGCGACATCCATAGTGTATAAAAACGATAATATTATGACTTTTTTTAGTTGTTAAGTACGTTGGAGAGAAATTTCTCAAACTTAAAAAAATCTCAGGATTTTTCAATGGAATTCAGGCCCTTTCTCCGGACTTTTGATTTTTTCATCTGGTAACCCTAAGCATGGCTCTATAATATAAAAATACTATATTTGGAATGTTTACATAAAACTAATACATATGTATATTATCAGTAAAACCCAAAAACTTCTCTTCAGTATTTATATTAAAATCAACTTATCAGTAATAAACAAGCATCTCGTGATATTTGGCAAATAACTGCAAATAATGGAATTAAAAAAGAATACAATTCTAAAAAACTGTTACAACATATTAAATAACTGTTATAAACATATATAGTTAAGTTGAATAATTTTTAATGGCATATCTTCTTTATATATAAAAAGTACGTGTCACGTTGTTTGTCCGCGATGGACTCCTAAACTACTGAACTGATTTCAATGAAATTTTTGGTCAATGTGCAGTTTGGTCCAACTTAAAAGATAGGATAGCTTACATCTCAATTTATAGTCGCGATACAATATTATTTTATTGAAAATTATTTGTCTATTATTTGACAGTCACAATTATCTGTTAGCTCCAAACGATTTTGTCAGATGACGATATCTGTTGACTGGATTCAAAGAGAATATAATCACTACGTTTAACTGGATTGAGTAAATATTTAATAGATGGCGCTATGATAAAAATACAAACGTTTAATATAAGCTACAATTTAGTAGTATAACCACCACGTGTTGCTGTAAGTATTCAACAGATAGAACCGATTTAAAAAAAATTGCAAACTGTGTGCAGTTTGGTCCAACTTGAGAGATAGGATAGTTTTTATCCCGATAAGTGACCGTCAATTTTTTTATTGCCAATTTTAGGAGTTTTTTTGGGAAAGCAAAAGGTCGTTCGAAAAGGGCAGAACAACGTCTGCCTGGTCAGCTAGTAGTGAATAAAATAAATTAACAGTAGTAGTAATAATATAAAATTAAAAATTTTGTACAACCGACTTCAATATAAATTATTAAGAATTACTCAAAAACTTGATCAAATTTGTGTGGGACCACTTGAGAAGCACCAGCTTTCAAATAAAGAAAAAGAAACATCGAAATCGCTTCACCCAAAGTTATGATGTAACACATAAAAAAACATAGAGTCGAATTAAGTGCCTTCTCCATTATGAAGTTGGTAGAAAAGGAGTCCGTCGCACTGCTCCAGTGAGATTTGGACGATTTTACATATTTCATTGATTTTTACTACTCCCACATAAAGATGTACTCCTTACGTGGTAGTGCTACGCTGCAATCATATTATACTTGCAGCATGAATGGTTCGTCTCGACCGCAGTAGCTTTTTTTTTAGAATATAGGTGCCAAGCGAGCACACAGTCCATCTGATGATAAGTGGATGCTGTGGCCCATAGACATCTACATCTACCCTCAATTAAGAATCACAATGAAGATGCGTTTTCACCTCTGAGGACTAAGATGAAATGGCCCGTTGCCAGTAAAAAGGGTCGCCGGTTCTTTACACTCACCATACGAATCACAGCAGCATTAAGCTGCTATTTGACGCTGGTATTCTGTGAGAGCGTGGTCCTTCCCCGATCGGGCCGACTTATTCTCTGTCCCTCTGCAGGTCCACTCTCTTACAGAATTCTATCGTGTAATAGCAAGATAATATTATTTCGTACTATGGAAAGTGTAGAGAATCCTTTTACTGGAAACGAGGCATTCCATCTTAATCCTCAGGGGTGACAACGTATCTTTATTTTTATGCTTAATCGGGAATAGATGTAAATGTCTATAGGCCGCAGCATCCACGTACCAATCAGATGGATTGTATGCTCGCTTATCAACCTTATTCTATAAAAAATATAGATAATTCGATGTTTTCCTTTACCACCAAGGCGTATTACGTAACAATTTTATTAGTGATGGCCAGGGATGGAAAAAATCATGATTTTTTTGATTTTAATAATATCATGCTGATTTTTTTGAATTTTTTGGAATTTTTTGATTTTTTTAGTATATTTGGAAATTCACGAGTTGGTAACACTTTTTGACATAGTAGAATTAAAGTTTATGAATACATTTGTATGAGACTGATTAAGAGTAAAATAATTAATACTGTATTAATTACAGTTAATATCTTAAGGGTGAATTTCTAAAAAATGTTTTTGGTTGAGTTTACTAAGTTTCATCGCTACGTCTTTGTTGATTTTACAAAGTTTATGTGACTATTGTAGTAGAATAATAAGAATAACATAAAACAATAAAAGGTTTTACCTTATTTTAAGCCAGTTTTATTTCATTTTCTGCTTATTACATTAATTTATACATGTTGATTTAAATCAATTATTTTTTCAATAAAAATCAAGCTATTTAAATCGTGATTCAAATCATGATTTAAATCAGCCAACCCTGGCTGATGGCAGGAATCGAGCTGGGAGTTCCCGCTAAATATAAAATTTAAGGCAATGAGGGCTAATAATTTTCTGCTCACCAGAAGTCGCTAGTTGACACTGAGGTAAAGTTTTTGTTTACACAATGTCATTTAAATTGAGAAGTTAATTTCTAATAAAAGTTTATCAGTTTCTAAAGTATCATATTAATACACAAAACAATGCCTCAGTGGTTTGCTCTTTAATTTTTTGCACATTTTTAATGTTTTTTTTTAATATTTCTACTTTTATATCTGTGGTTTGGTTTATTTATTTTTAATCTTATTAATACAAAATATAGCTAATAGTATATAAAGAAACATTAAACTTTACATTTTCCGAAAAAATTAACTCCCCAGCTATGAATTCTGTCAAATATTATACCTCACTTTTAAGTTAAGTACCGTCGTCCTGGTGGCAGAAATAGTCATGGATGCCCTCATTGTCAAGCTCTTGACTCCTGAGCTACCGTGTCTCTTTAGTATCTCATGGCGGGTGAAATAGCGGCATAGGATAGCCACCTAAATATTATAGCATAACCAAAGAAATAATAGTACAAGTATAACCCTAAATATTGGGTACTTAGGTGGTGAGCAGGTGTTGTAACGCCGCACCATCTAATATATTGTGTAATATAATATAGATAGATCACGCTTGGCGCAGCGCGGCGGACATTTTCTTGCCCTAAAACCCTCTCAGAAATGAGGGGAGGCCTGTGCCCAGCAGTGGGACGGTACATAGGCTGTAACTTTTAACTTTAAGAATCTGATATAGGAAGATAACAAGGAACATTGATGGCCAAACAATACTAAAGTCGTGACGAGTGAAGACTCCAACTTCTTTATACTTACGCCGAGTGTTTCTCACATTGCTACTCACTTGCTAATTTTATAAAAAAAAAACATTTGACGTAAATTAATACAATACAATACAATACAATGCTCTTTATTGTACACCAAGAAAAGATAACAACATCAAAAATAAAAAATAACAACTATTGAGGGAAATACAAAGGGCGGTCTTATTGCTACATAGCAATCTCTTCCAGACAACCCAGAAGAAGAAATAAATACAAAATAAGAAAAATAACAATGGGTAGGGTGCACTAAAATAAAAAATAAAAATAATAAAAAAAAATAAAGACAAATAAAAATAAAATAAAGATACAAACTTACGCATTAAAAAGACAACATTCTTCAGGGAGATCAATGACCATAATTAAGCGGAGGAAGTGAGAGGGGTTAGAGAGACAATAGTATTCTTTAATCTGTTTCTGGAACACATTTAAGGATTGACCACTTCTAATTGACTGGGGTAAAGAGTTCCAAAGTCTTACTCCAAGAACAGAGAATGATTGTCATAATAAGTCGAGGAGTGCACAGGACATTGGAGGGAAAGATTTTCTTTGGATCGTAAGGAAAAATTATGATAGGAGCTGAGAAATCTAAAACGTTCTTTTAGATAGGAACGACTAGCTATATTAAATAAGACGCAGTAGAGAGCAGAAAGTATATGAGTATTCCGACAAAGACGGATTGGGAGCCACTTGAGCTTAGTGCGGTATTCTGAGACATGGTCATATTTGCGAAGTCCAAATATGAACCGAATACAGAGATTTTGAAGGCGCTCAAGCTTGTTAAGTTGCTCCTCGGTGATATCAAGGTAACAAATGTCAGCATAGTCGAGGATAGGGAGTAGTAAAGATTGTGCAAGCGTAATTTTGGTGGCAATGGGTAAAAAGTAATTAAGCCTCCAGGGTGAAGCATAAGCTGCAAACATTTTACGGCTCACTGCATTAATTTGGGGAGCCAAAGAAAGACTTGAATCCAAAAGGATACCTAAATTTTTGACAACGTCATTATAAGGGATTGGAACTCCATTATATACAACGGGTTGTAGTTGACATTTTTTTTATTTTGCAAATAATTCTTGATCTCCCAATGATTATAGCTTGGGATTTTAAAGGGTTCACTGTTAACCCATAAGAACGACTCCAATCGATAATACATGTCAGATCCTTATTGATACATTCCACTGCTTTGGGAAGATCTTCAATGGTTGTTTGTAAGTATATTTGGAGATCATCTGCATGCAAGTGGTAGAGAGAAGATATTTGGGATGTAATCGTATTAATAAAGATTGCGAATAAAAGAGGAGATAAGACGCCACCTTATGGAACGCCAGCTACTTTATCAAGCCACGAAGAAAGTCTATCTTGGACACGAATACGTTGCCGGCGCCCATACAAATAACTATGAAACCAGGAAATTGCAGTTGGAGATATGTTAAGAGGACGCAGAATCCCTAACAGGATGTCATGGTCAACAGTATTAAAGGCATTGCTGAAATCCAGCAACACCAATAATGTGACTTGATGATTTTCCATACCGTGGCGAATGTCGTCCGTGATTTTCAATAACGTCGTAGTCGTACTATGACCAGATCTAAAGCCAGATTGGAAAGGGTTGGGGATGTTATTTCTTAAACAAAAGGAATTAATTTGTTGTTGCACTAGTCGTTCTAAGACTTTGGAAAGGAAAGGAAGAATCGAAATAGGACGATATTCAGAAAAACTTGAAGGATTAGCTTTTTTGGGTATAGGTATGATTTGGGCATCCTTCCATTGGTTAGGGAAAGAAGATGAGGATATGGAAAAGTTTAAGATAAAGGTTATAATAGGTATTAAAAAATCTAACAAGGGAATGATCATTTTACGACTGACGTCATCACTTTCGACAGCGTCAGAATGGATAAAGAGAATGTGTTTTCTAACATCACAATCTGCAAATTGCCTAAATACAAATGGGGAAAAGTCAGGAGTGAGAAACGATGAAAGTTGAGTAAGTGTTGTTGATTTTGCCATATTATCCAAGCAAGAAACAGAAGAAAAATGCTGATTAAGCAAATTTAAATCGACGTTATTTGGTATAGGGCATGAACGTGTTTCCCCAACTCCCATGGACTTTAAAAAGTTCCAAACACGACATGGATCTTCGTTTTGTACTGATTTATGAATATGGCGGCGTCGTAAATCTCTACACAACTTGTTGCGTTGATTCCGCAGGAGTCTGTACTTTTCCCCAATCCTGTCATTCTTTGAATCTGACCTGTAACTCGACTTTGCGTTATTCTTCCTAACTATCAATCTTTTAAGATCTTCAGTCAACCATGGGGCTGGAGGATAACGTATTCGCACTGGGTGGACAGGAGCATGTGTATCATAGAGCTGAACAAGAAATGAATTAAACAATGCTACCTGTTCGTCTACTGAGCAAGCCTTAGTTATAACACTCCAGTCCATATTAGCAGCATCTTTTTGTAGCTTTTCCAAATCCATTTCCTCAAAATTACGCTGCAGAAGTATTCTTGATTTGGCTTTCAGTGGTCTTATTTTATAAGACAGCAACAGGAGGTCATGATAGGAAAAGACGTTGGCAGCACATTGACCAAATTTATCAACATGGTCGAGAGAAGAAACGATAACCAAATCAAGGAGGGATGGAACACAGTTAGGAAAAAAATGAGTTTCAGAAAGAGGAAGGATATTTAAATTAGCTGCTTCTATAAGGGACTTAAGACGAAGAGATCGGGCATCATTCTTAAGAAGGCAAGTATTAAAATCGCCCATTAACACTGTATGTTTATATAATGGAGTTAGCTCTTCAAGAAGGTTATCCAATGTGGTAAAATAGTCAACTGTGGAAGAAGGACTATAAAAAACTCCGAGAAGTAATTTCTTGTGCGAAAGAAGCACTTCAGTAAATAAGTATTCCGCTTCGTTCTCAGCTGGAAATTGAGATGATATATACGAACAATGGAAAAGGTATATGCGCACGAAGGTAAATGGCAACACCACCACCACCCCGTGCAGTTCAGTCGTTGCGTATTAACTGGAATCCTGGAATGGAATAGGATATGGATGGAATACATGGCTTTAACCATGACTCCGAAACAAGAATTGCATGAACATTATCACTTACAAAGCTAGCTAACATATCAGGATAATGAGCCGGAATATTCTGTGCATTTATGTGAACTATATTGAAGTTTCTTAGAGCTTGAGAAAAATGGAAGTCAAGAGTATCTTTTAAATATTTTATATACAGAGATTTAATTTTAAAAATTAAATCTCTGTAAATAAAAAAATATCACGAGGGCTTACGATAAGATCCTTTAAGTGCTGTCAGTTTCTTTATTATCTTTATTATTTATAAAGCAAGGCATTAAATGTCTACTTACGTAAGTACTCACTAACATTCAAGTCGACAGATATTTTTATTTGCGGTTTTGTGTGTGGGTTGGAATTAGCCTATATTTCTTGTATTATTATTTATTCTGTGCCTATATTTCTGACACCACATCACATGCATTGTTATACCTAGTGTTACCAGTATATCTACCTAGTGTAACGAAGGTAATATTTCTGTAACATTACTTTAACATTAACATTAGCTTTGAAAGCAAAAATCAATTGAATATGATAGAATAGAATAATTTTTATTTAATATAGATTACGAGAACACTTATTTGAAAGTAATTTATAATTTCACCACTGATTTGTAAAAAAGCCTCTGTACTGGAAGAAACCAGCAAGAAACCCAGCGGGACTCTTTTTTCTGCCGACTTCCAAAAAGGAGACGGTACTCAATTCAAGTGTATGTTTTTTTTATGTGTGTTACCTCATAACTTTGTACTGGGCGAACCGATTTCGATGATTCTTTTTTTATATGAAAGCTGATAGTTTTCGTGTGGTCCCATATGAATTTGATCAAGGTCAGACCAATGGTTATTGAGTTATTCTTAAATAACTTATATTGAAGTCGCTTATATTGAAGTTGCCTGTACAAAATTTTTAATTTTAAATTATTTAAACAATAATCCAAATAATATATTGTGTTGTCGTACGTATTATATACAGGTACGTTGTACCTACGACTAAATATTAAAAAAATTGTAACAGTGGTAGAGCCAGGCGGCAGCTTTTGCTGTCGCACGGATGGGCCTGCTCGAACCGGGGTGGTGCCACGACCTCACAGAATACCAGCGTGAAGTAGAGGTTTACCTCTGCGTTTCGCTTGGTGAGTGCAGGTGGCCGGAGGCCCTTTTTACTGGAAATGAGGCATTCCATCTTAGTCCTCACGGGTGACAACGCATCTACATTTTGATTTGTAATAGAGGATAGATGTAGATGTCTATGGACCGCAGCATCCACTTACCATCAGGTGGACTGTGTGCTCGTTTGTCTACCTTATCCTATAAAAAAAAAACATTTAGAAACAGCATGGTAGCGATCACCACATTCCCAGGGATTATTTATTAACAATCATGATCATGTACTAAAGAGTAGTACAATATCATTAAACAATTTTTACTTAATAACTGTTTTAAACTTTTTAATAGATAAGTCCTGCATATTTTTGACTTTGTTGTAAAAGCGTACCTATACTTACATTGCCAAATGAAGGAAACACTTTGGAGACGAGTATCTGACTAACCGATACAACTAGCTTGTGTATGTTCCCAGTATTTACTGCGAGATGTAATTTGAATCCGTAACTATTCGTGGTGAGACTTGTAAAAAATAATCGAATTGGTTCCGATTTATGGCGTTCTTCGGCTCTTGTCTTGTGCTTCAGCTCTTTATATCATTACAGTCATTCACAAATTCACAGCTGAACACACTGTTCCCCCAAAAAATGCCATAAACACTGAGCCACCTGCATCCATCGCCTTCACGAACAACCGATAACCGATGGGAGAAGAAAGGCAACAGCTTTCAAATAAAAAAAGGATCATCGAAATCAGTTCATCCAGAAAATTTATGAGGTAACACATAATATAAAAAAGAACATACAGTCGAATTGAGTACCTTCTACTTTTTGAAGTCAGTAGAAAATGAGAAATATTCAATTTCGTCTACAGATTTTAATAAAAATCATCGGTTTAGTACAGTTACTATAAAGTATGAACGAAAAATTGTAACATTTGCCGTTAAAAAAATTAAATATTTCTAAAAACCTATTTAATAGGCCTTATTCCGAAAAGTAGATAAATTTAAAAAAAAAACCGGCCAAGTGCGAGTCGAACTCGCGCACCGGGGGTTCCGAACAAAACCGTAGGTATATAAGTTTAAAATTATTAAAAATATTTTTATTATATGATGTAACTATAAAGGGGAATGCCCCCGTTTATAGACACTTTGGCCATGGGTGCCCACATATAAAAGCATATGGAAATAAAAAATGGTTAAGGAATTGGTTTAAAAAAAAGTCCGGATATTTAAGATATAAAGGTTTTTTATTTTCGCAAGAACAGTTTATTAACAACAAATAACTTCGTATTTTCGTGACATTTAAAGCACAATTGACACACCGTAAATATCCTCTTGTATGAGTTACTGAGAGCTGGGAAGAACTCTGGCCGGTGTGAGAGCTGGGATCATCGTTAACAGTGGATATCGAGTTCGAGTCCAAGTTCGTGCAGAGGTTATCGTAAGAAGTTGGAGCGGGATCCATTTTCAGGTCGTGGTCAATAGGGTGAGAACAATTATCGGAGTCCATTTAGAAAGCCTATTCGTTGCTTAGATAACAAATCCGCGAGAAAACAAACAAAGTAACACGAATGCAAAGGAATTCGACTTGTGACTATTTGGTTTTGATAATTATGACATGGGCCTAGCTGTCAGATTCGATGTTGCCAATTACCAAAATCGATAAATAGATAGTGATTTTTTTATTCGATTTATAATTTCATAAAAAGGAATAATCTTTGATTCGCTTTAAGTTCTGCACGCCTTTTAAAATATGTTTTGTTTTATTTATTTAAATTCCATTTTAAATATATTTTTAAGAACAGATAAGAATAACAGTTAAATTGTGCAGTATCTAGCGTTTTTGATATGGTCTAAAGAGTTCATGGTAAATCAACTAGCACTTCGCTTGTTTAATTATCATAACATCATAATAATTATCGAAATATAATATTACCATTATAATAATGAAACCATAAAAAATCGATTGAAAAAACAGAATCGACGTTTTTAACGAGATTTGTGATTGGCAACACTTTTTATTTTATCCTCAAACTAATGACTTCCGGATTTACCTAATTTCATTTTTGTTTTTTCGGTACTTTTTTGTGCAAAAATAATGCAATCTTTTTTGGATACATAAATACCGCGATTAATAACCATAAAAATGTTGTATTTTTTTAACAAAAGCAAATTGTTGGGCGTTTCATGGCCAGAATTGGGTATTCCCCTTTATGCTTTTCGCAATTTTTCCATTATCTGTGCTATAAAACGTTGCTTCGTACCAAATTTCAAGATTCTGAGTTCACGGGAAGTACCCTGTAGGTTTTGATTCCCTTGCGAATGTCGAAAATTTACGGCATAAACGGCTGTATCTTTTGATTGCGTTGGTTTAGAAGTTTGATTTTTTCACAACTCCAAGTTTACTGTCAACTTGAGTATTTGATATGAATTTCAGCTTGATACCTCCACGCGTTCCTGAGAAAAAGGGTCTTGACAGCCAGACAGACAGACGGACGGACAACAAAGTGATCCTATAAAGGTTCCGTTTTTTCCTTTTGAGGTACGGAACCCTAAAAAAGAGTTAAAAAATCAAAGAGCATAATTGAAGCATTGTTTTGATACTCTAGAATCTGGTAAACTAAGTTCTCAAAAAAATGACAATACGTAACAAAAAACTTCACCTCATTTGCTATTAGCGACATCTGGTGAACGAAATACATTATTAGCGAATGTCGCTTCAAAATTATTTAAAAAAACTAATTATTCAGACTGCCGTGGTCATATTACAATGTTATAAAATGTCGATAAAACGTGTTCATTAAAATTTATTAACAAAATGATGAGTAATGTTACACGCGTGTCGTCGGGACCGCAATGATAGATAACCCTGGGATTATATTACGTGACATATCAATTATTAATTGCTTATTCGCGCGCTGGGTATTACGTAGTACTGGTATAGATTATAAACTTATATAGGGAAAGGTACCGGCATTAATTATCATAACCGTCTTTTTTCAAACGACTTCAAAAAAGGAGGAGGTTCTCAATTCGTCGGAACCTTTTTTTAATATATGTTTATCGATTACTCGAAGACGCCTGAACCGATTTGGAAAATCTTTTTTTTTTGTTTCAAAGGGTATACCTCCCAGGTGGTCACATTTAAATTTTATCGAAATCGGTTGAGGGATTTTTTTTAAATCAACATTAAATTATATTCATATTGAAGTTGTACAGTAGAAAATTTTAAGTTTACCACTTGTAGAACATTTTAAAATCATTTTTTTAATGTTTTCTAGAAACTTTAAACTCATTTATCTATACATATAAATAAAACTGAGGTGTCTCTTTGTAACGTTAAAATAATAGTTTTTTACTAAATGCTTATAAAAATATATACGGCACTTATAACAAAAAAAAAATATTATTATTTTAGTCTGCCTGTTTGTCTGGTTGTTTCGGCTAAACTCCGAAACGGCTGGACTGATTATGACGGGACTTTCACTAACTGATAGCTGATGTTATACGGAGTAACTTTAATTTTAGAAAATTAATTAGGGGTCCGCGCAAAATATTAAAAGCCTTGAAATTCGTAATAAATTGCAATCTAGCAACTGTTGAAAACTAGCTGTTCCCCGCGACGAACTCGAATAGAGGAAGTCGAACAGCTAGTTTGCAACATTTAATGCAATATTACAAAAGTAGAAAGCTAAAAACTAAATTTAATATTTCTGTGGGCACAGCAGTGCCCCCCCCCCCCCCCCCAAGTCGAACAAAAAAGCGGCACGGCCGTACCATCCCTTTCTCGAAGCAGTTCAGGCCATTTTCGTGACCCTATAACTTCGTTGTGGATAAAACTAGAAGCCTGAAAGTAATAAAACAATCTAATTTAATGTAATATATATTACTTGAAAGATACATTGTGTTTTCATGCGATGGCCAAGTCAATCTATTTAAAACATAAAAGATTTTTAATATTTATATGGTCACTATAAGATGTTGTTAGGTTAACTAATTTCATAATAATTTAAGACAGAAGGAGCCTTAAGTAGGGACTGAATAAATTATCCGACTTGGTATTACATGGATCTCACAAGTTTTTACGGTAGAAGAACTAAGTTGCGAGACTTGTTTTTTTTTTTTACAAGTTATGTTTTTGATGGCATAATATATATTCTCTTAACATTTCGTCGCCTACTCCACAAAGGGGCGAACCTCATACAAACGTCAAAAATGCGTTAAATATACAAAGGACATTATCGGTCTGAAGTTCTTCAGGAGAGCATTGTCGCCTTTCTTGAAGAACAAGACCACCGCACTTCTGCTTCACGCCTCCGGAGTAGTGCCACCATGAAGGACGGAGTTAAAGAGCTTCTGAAGGACTTCAAGTACCGGTTTTCCACCCGCTTTCAGAAGCTCCGCTGTATTTCCATCCTCGCCTGGGGATTTGCCGTTTTTAAGGTGCTGGAGAGTCATTCTAATCTCGCTCAGAATGATGCCCGGGATATCATCGGCCCGTGTAACTGCACCACAATAACTAGTAGCTATCTTTACATTTAAAGTCTGACTGTAATATCCAAATATTTGCAATTTATTAAGCTTATTTGCATGTCATTAAAAACATGAATAATCATTTTTACATTTTTTAAAGTTTTGTCTATCTGCCTGCCTGTTTGTTAGTCCGTTTGTCTGTCTGTATGTCTGTCTCTCCAGGCGAACCTTTACAATGTATAATGAAACTTTTCGAAAAGAGAAACCATTGCCAGGAGTAATTTAGGTTATATTTATTAATAAATGTTTAAAAAATTGATAAATTTTTTGATGATTATTTTAAATTTTAATAACGATTAACAGATCCCACAAACAAATTTACAAATACTTTAGTCTTTACTGAGCTAATTTTTGGACCATTTTAACGTCAACTCTCCTAGTAAATTGGAGAGACCTTGAAAACTTATCTTAAAATAATCAATTAATACAATGCTTCAAAAAGATTTATTAGCATAAAGATACCATATCTACTTAGTCGAGATTTTCCGTATTGATATAGCAGCACTGACACTAAAATATTTTTGATAATGATATCTACTACAGTCTATACTAAATACTAATTACATACTATAAAGAGAGAGAGCGAATTTTGTGTTTGTGTATATATCTGGAGGGTAATCACCGGAACTACTGCAAATTTGAAAAGTTCTTTCACTATTTTGAAAGGCACATTATTACAGATAGGACATAGGTTATACATTGTATGTATACATATATTATGACTAAAAGTTATGATGATATTCGTCAGCTAAGTTGGTAACAGTCGCACCGCATAAACGTGGTAGAGCCATGCTGCAACTATATTAGTAGTATAGTTGTAGCTCGAATGTGTTGGCTCGACCGGGGAAGGACCACGCTCTCACAGAATACCAGAGTAAAATAGCAGTTTAACACTGTTGTGTTTCGTATGGTGAGTGTAGAGAACCGGGTACCCCTTTTTGCTGAAAAGGGGGCATTCCCTCTTGGTCCTCACGGGTGACAACGCATCTGCATTTTGATTCGCAAACGAAGATAAAATGTAGATGTCTATGGGCCACAGCAACCACTCGCCATCGGGTGGACTGTGTGCTCGTTTGTCACGCGATCTTATAAATAAAAACCTTTTGAGAGCTTTCATAGCGTGCGCTGCGTCAATAGTTAAAGATGCATTAAAATAATGTATGGGTGAATTGTTCCTTTTGAAAAGTTTTAAAAGAAAGCATTTTTTTATAGAATAAGGGTGACAAACGAGCACACAGTCCACATGATGGTAAGTGGTTGCTGTGACCCATAGACATCTACATATATCTTCGATTAAGAATCTAAATGCAGATGCGTTGTCACCCGTGAGGACTAAGATGGAATGCCTCGTTTCCAGTAAAAAGGGTCTCCGGTTCTCTACACTCACCAAACGAAATACAGCAGCGTTAAGCTGCTATTTTACGCTGGTGTTCTGTGAGAGCGTGGTCCTTCCCCGGTCGAGCCGACCCATTCGTGCTACAACCATAATATAGCTGCAGCATGGCTCTACCACGTATCAATGTATAATGTGCATATGTCTGTCTTTTAATAATAAGTCACAGTAACCATTATTTATGTTAAAACTATCGCGCGACAAAATAATTATGGTTTCGGTTTGCGTGGCGGTGGGGGGGATGTCGGTGCGGGAGAGACATATCTATTATAAATAATTGTTCAATCCGTAAAACTTAAAGCAATCGCAAGTCTAATAAACATATTAATACTGGACACAGACATTTGTGTGACGGTAGAGTAGAGGTAGAAGGTAGAGTCTTAGAGACAAGCATTGAGTTATATGTACTACGTACTAGAGAAGCCATTTCAAAAAAAACTGTGTCCTACTCTATGTTTTCGCGCATGCGCGGGAGTAGTAGTCGCGCATGCGCGAAGACTTTAATTTGATATAAAATAAGATATTAATATAAAATAAATATAAGAATTTAATATAAAATATCTTAATTTCATCTAAACAAACATGTTATATTTCTAAATAAAATGTAATAATAATTATTTTATGGGATTCACAAATCTTCAATTTACGGAATATTTAGTTTGTACGGATTGCACTACAGTTCAGTTGAACATATTCGATGTTCGGAATGGCTTCTCTAGTACGTAGTACATATAACTCAATGTTTAGAGATTAGAGAGTCCGCCGCAATGCCCTTTTGCATGTTGGCAGCCTTCATAATATATTATCACAATATTATCGCAATATTGTTTTAGTTTCTTTACAGGTTTTCTCGTAATGTATTTATCCATCGCTGAGCACGTGCTAAATATAAAAATTAAATTTATTTGTTCGTATTTTGTGCGCTACCATTCATCAATATAGATGATATTTGATTAAGAATCACCTATATATGTAGTTGTCTTTGAGCCACAGCATCATTTATCATCAGGTGGACTGTGGGCTCGCTTGTCACCTTTATTCTAGAAAAAAAGTGGTTATATTACATCATTTATTACTTAGTTTGAATGTAATTATCATAAGTACAAGTAAAATAAAGGCCAAAACGAAATCATAAAAATATAGGTTATATAAGGCTAAAAAAGTTTAGAATTTGAACTTAAAACGCTCCATCCATTCATCCGAACATGCTTCTCTCCTGATGGAAACTGACTAGCACCGCCCATGAACAACTGCAATACCTTGCTTGCGTTGCTGGCGTTTTGATGAAAGTAAGCTCTTTTCTACCGATTTCAAAAAGGAGGAGGTACTCAATTCGACTGTATGTTTATTTTTATGTGTGTTACCTCATAACTTTTTTCAGCGTGATTTCGATGATTCTTTTTTTTATTTCAAATCTGGTGCTTCTCATCTCAGTCCCATTTAAATTTAATCAAGGTCTGACCAATACTTTTTGAGTTATTCTTAATAATTTATATTGAAGTCGGTTGTACAAAATTTTTAATTATAAATTATCTTGAAGTCGTATCGGTTCGGAAAAATCGCTGCTGGTAACCGATTCCACAAATAAGTCATGCGAGGAAGGGAACTGAGCACAGAAATCGTAATAATAAGACAGTGTCTAATTATTTCGATTTCTATGGAACTGAGTAAATCGCTTAGTGGTGGACCGCCAGACACCCAGATAGTGCTGATGGTAGGTATCGCATAAATACGCTCGTATGACTTTAGATTCTCAGTACCACTGAATCATAAGTATACAGTGACCAAATACTTTCCCATCAGAATTTTTATATTGCCTGAACGCATCATGCAAAATTTAAACGCACAAAAAGCAACTTCACAATAGTGTCATTACATCCTGATTGAAACTAAGTGGTTAAATCGAGCTCTTTAAGGCCCGCCACATACATACGTAATTCCGTTTCGGAATTCCGAACGAGTCGGCCACACACATACGGAATCCCGTTTTGACCACAAAATATCGAACGGAAAACTACCGTACGTGTGTGACGGGTCATATATTTTATATGATCTTGCTGCGTTCGGAATCTCGAATCGGAATATTGAAACGGAATCCCGAAACGGAGTAACGTATGTTTATGGCGGGCCTTACTCGACTTTAAGGTCAAAATATGAGTATATTCAAATAGCACTAACAAAAATCATTGTCTACTTAATATGTAAGAAACATCACAAGAAAAAAAAACTTTTAAAAAAAACCTAATATTCGTTCACAGGTGTGGTAAGAGTTGAGTAACAAGTTACAATAGGCATAATACCTTTTAGGCATACCCCTATCCCCTTAATCGAGTTTTACGACATATTGGCTGCAGCACGAATGGGTCGGCTCGACCGGGAAAAGAACACACACAGAATACCAGCGTGAAATAGCATACAGCTGATGTGTTTTGTATGGTGATTGAAGCGAAGCATTGTCTTAGTTCATAGGGGTATTTTGATATTTGCTCTGTATTTTTATTTTAAATCAGATGAATTTTGATTTTTTTTTATAGGATAAGGGTGACAAACGAGCACACAGTCCACCTGATGGTAAGTGGTTGCTGCGGCCCATAGACATCTACATCTGTCCTCTATTACAAATCAAAATGTAGATGCGTTGTCACCCGTGAGGACTCAGATGGAATGCCTCATTTCCAGTAAAAAGGGCCTCCGGCCACCTGCACTCACCAAGCGCAACGCAGAGGTAAACCTCTACTTCACGCTTGTTTTCTGTGAGGTAGTGGTACCACCCCGGTTCGAGCCGGCCCATCCGTGCGACAGCAAAAACTGTCGCGTGGCTCTACCACTATACTAAATTCTAAATGGAAGATAAATACGGATGGCTTTGGACCACGGCATTCACTGAAACAGAAACAGAAACTTTTTTATTCAATATAGATTATAAATAATACTTATTGAAAGTCACTCTTTTGTATAATTACCACTGGTTCGAAAAAAAACCTCTGTCCTGGGAAGAACCAGCAAGAAACCCAGCGGGACTTTTTTTAAATAACAGCTTACAATCATGTATGTTACACAAATTAACAACACAACAAATTAGAAATAGCATGGTAGCGATCATCTCATTTCCAGGGGTTATAATCATCTATAAATTCTTTAATACTATAATAACCCTTTTTATACAGACTTAGTTTAATAAAGTAATTATATAATATAAATTTTGTATATTTTCTGGAATTTTATTGTAAAAGCGTATACATCGCCCCAAGAATGAATTACTGACTCGATGGAGTCGAGTAACTGGTAGTACTAGCTTGTGTCTGTTCTCTGTTCCTAGTATTTACAGAATGAATATCACTTATTTTTGTAAAACTACTTTTATTTTTGTGTACGTACATTACATTTTCATAAATGTATTGAGAGGCCAAAGTTAATATATTAATTTCCTTAAATTTTTTTCGCAGCGATTCTTTAGGCTTTAAATCATAAATTGCTCTAATGGCCCTCTTTTGTAAAACAAATATAATTTCAGTGTCACTATTCATAAGGTGGGCTATATCTGGTGTAATGAGGTGTGCTCATTTATCACACTTACAGTTCAACATATTATGTTCAGCATCCGTATGTTCAGCAGTGGACTTTTTATAGGTTTATAGCCTATAAAAAGTCCACTGCTGAACATAGGCCTCCCGCATAAATTGCCTCATATGGGGAATAATTGCCATAATTGCCACACTTGTCAGGTTGTCAACCGCAGTTTTTTTTTTTAATGTATTATGAAGACGGTTTGTTTCTCTCTGTCGTATTACTTTGTTCTATGATATATACATTCTATTACAATTATTGAATATGTTTTATTTGTTTCAGTTGGAGTGAAAATGACCTCCAAAGAGGCCGCCTTTGAGAAATGCGATGTTGCAAACGAAGAGTCGAGCAATTACGGGAGTAGCGTCAAATTACGGCGGGAACTGGGGCTATTCTCTGCCGTGAATTTGATACTTGGCGTTATGATTGGATCAGGAATTTTTGTATCTCCGGCGTCTGCGTTAGAGCATTCCGGTTCCGTCGCATTATGTTTAATAATATGGACCTTATCTGGAATGATATCTTTACTAGGTGGGTGTAGGTAAGAAGCCTGTTCTACGCAGTACTTAAATATAAAAAATATTTTTATAATTAATTCATACTTTTTAAAAAGACAAATATTACTCTCTTTTTTTTTCTTTTTTTATGAAAATGTTTTTTTTTTAATAAAAATAAATATCGTTTTTTGGCATAAAGTGTAGATTATCTTTTAATGACAGATATTAGATTTTAATGTTATGTTATTATAATAAACTTTTCATTAAAAAAAAAAACATGTAAAAAGGGAAGATAATATTCTGTCGTGCTATTGTACTATTTATAAATAGGTCGGCAACCGATAATAAAAATCTTAATTTTCTATAGACTTTTAACATGATAGAACCGCGCTGCAGTTCAATACGAATGAGTCGGCTCCACCGGAAAAGGACCAGGCTCTCACTGAATACCTACCAGCGATAAATAGCAGTTAAAAAGAAACAAGAGAAAGTAAAGTGCAGTGAACATAGAGAACCCAAGACCCTTTTTACTGGCAACGAGGCATTTTATTGGGCGGTGCTGCAGTCCCTTCAGCGGTGCCAAGTTGACTGTCGGTATATCGAAGTGCTGAAGTGTTTGTACAGTAGAGCTACGATGGCTATCCGAGTACAGAACCAGAGTACGAAACCTTTCCAATTGCAGAGAGGTGTAAGACAGGGTGATGTTATATCCCCGAAACTCTTCACCGCTGCATTGGAAGACGTTTTCAAGCTTCTGAACTGGAAAGGATACGGTATTAACATCAATGGCGAGTACATCACTTACCTTCGATTTGCCGACGATATAGTCCTTATGGCAGAATCGCTGGAGGACCTAAGCACTATGCTCAATGACCTGACCTGAATGAAATGAATGATGAATGAAATTATTTTAAACAGTGGTAGAGCCACGCGGCATCTTTTGGTGTCGCACGGATGGGCCGGCTCGAACCGGGGTGGTACCACGACCTCACAGAATACCAGCGTGAAGTAGAGGTTTACCTCTGCGTTTCGCTTGGTGAGTGCAGGTGGCCGGAGGCCCTTTTTACTGGAAATGAGGCATTCCATCTTAGTCCTTGCGGGTGACAACGCATCTGCATTTTGATTTGTAATAGAGGATAGATGTAGATGTCTATGGGCCGCAGCAACCACTTACCATCAGGTGGACTGTGTGCTCGTTTGTCACCCTTATCCTATAAAAAAAAACCTCAATAGTGTCTCCCAACGGATAGGTCTTAAGATAAACATGGACAAAACAAAGATTATGTTTAATGTCCATGTCACACCTATGCGGGTAGTTGTTGGGAGCACTAAGCTCGAAGTTGTTGATGAGTATGTTTACCTGGGACAAATAGTCCGACTAGGTAAGTCCAACTTCGACCGAGAGGTCAATCGACGGATTCAACTCGGCTGGGCAGCGTTTGGGAAGCTACGACACATCTTCTCGTCAGAAATACCTCAAAACCTTAAAACAAAATTGTACAACCAGTGCGTGTTGCCAGTGATGACTTACGGAACTGAGACGTGGTCCTTCACTGCTGGCCGTATGAGGAAGCTCAAGGTCGCTCAGCGAGCTATGGAGAGGGCTATGCTCGGAGTTTCTCTGCGTGATAAACTTAGGAATAAGGATATCCGCAGTAGAATCAGAGTAACCGACATAGTCCAACGGATTAGTAAGCTGAAGTGGCAGTGGGCCGGCCATATAGCTCGAAGAACCGACAACCGATGGGGAAGAAAGGTTCTTGAGTGGCAGCCTCGTACCGGTAGGCGAAGTGAAGGGCGTCCCCCCGCGAGATGGAGTAACGACCTGGTAAGACATGCAGGAAGTCGATGGATTCAGGTGGCTCAGGACCGTGCTTTGTGGCATTCTTTGGGGGAGGCCTATGCTCAGCAGTGGATTTGTGAAGGGCTGTAATGATGATGATGATGATGAGGCATTTTATCTTCGTCCATCTTAGTCCTCAGGGTTGTCAACGCATCTGGGCCACAGCATCCATTGACCATCAAGTGGACTGCGTGCTGGTTTGTCCCCCTAATTCTTTAAAAAATAAAGCACATAATATTTAAACTTTATATGCATATCAATATCAGTAGTGTCTTTCCTGCCCGAATAAAATCTGGGTGTTTTCAATGCAAGAGTGAATAAATTAACAGTCTTTTGATACGCTATGATATGTTTCGATTAACAATCTAGGGCTTTATTATTAATATTAAAAAAAATCGTACAATATATTAAGTAAGCTTAAAATGCTAGTGAGCATTTGGTTCACGACATTAGTCGAATGTCAGATTCGAAACTACGACCTTTAGGTCGCCCTGTGACCCTTGTGAACATATTAAGAGTTCAGGTTAATTGACTATGTTTATATTTCAGGAGCCTTATCATTCGCTGAATTAGGGACCGTGCTGGGTAAATCTGGCGCCGAATATTCATATTTCCAGGAAGCATTTGGAAAAATTCACAAATATTGGGGTCCGTTACCCTCATTTATATGTGCATGGATTTACGTTGTCATCTTAAGGCCAGCTGAAGTGGCTATAATTGTGATGACTTTCGCTGAGTACGCAATACAGCCATTTACTGCTGATTTAGAGGCTGGGTATAAAGATACGGCAATTAAGCTAGCATCATTGGCAGCGTTGTGTGAGTATTTGTTTCAAAATATTATTTTTATATAAACTAGCTGGCACCCGGCGCGTTGTAACCGCAGAAGAAATAATTGCGGAAATATCATTTTAAATTTGGAAGAGTTATATTGTTTCATTGGGAATGTTAAAACAGTTATTGAAATGAGGAAATCCACGACTTTTTCTGCCACCAGGGCGGCGCCACTTTACAGTGAGGTAAAATATTTGACAGATTTCATAGCGGGGATGATAATTTCTTAGGAAAATGTAATCTTTAAGGTTTCTTTCTATATTATTAATTATATTTTATATTAATTACATTAGAAATGAATAAACCAAACTATAAAATATAACTAAAAGCCGATTTTTTTTAAAAAGAGTTATAAAGTGCAAAAAATTAAAAAGCAAATCACTGACGCATTGTGTTGTGTATTAATATAATATTCTAGATAATGATAAACTGTTTTCATAAAACTAATTTCTCAATTAAATGACATTGTGTAACAAAAAACTTTACCTCAGTCGCAACTAGCGACATCTGGTGAGTGGAAGATTATTAGCCCTCATTGAATGATATATAATTTTTAATTCGGTACGCTATGCGCGCCTCATACTGTAATGTTAATTGTACTATACCTACAACCTTTGCGGAAGTGCATGCAATATGTTCACAAAGTTTTACCGCAATCTGATGTACACACACAGAGTATGGCAATCATAGAAATATTAATTATATCTATGATGGCAATGCATAAAATACGAACAAACAAACATTAATTTTTGTACATTAGATAGAGGTCACGAACGAATTTAAAGTTCCCTTGATTGTAAATGGTTCTGCAGTTCATTGACACCTGCGGCCGTCAGGACACGACTACATACAAAGGAGGCTACAGATGCGTTGTCAACCCTCAGGATTAACATGTAGAGTCCCACTGCAATCACACTGAAAAGCCAGTATTATTAGAGGTTGTGTGTATATCTTTTTTTTATAGAATAAGGTGACAAACAGTCACACATTCCACCTGATGGTAAGTAGATGATGTGGCCCATAAACATCTACATTTATACTCAATTAAGAATCAAAATACAGACGCGTCGTCACCCCTGAGGACTAAGCTGGAATGCCTCGTAAAAAGGATTTCCGGTTCTCTACACTCACCAAACGAACACAATAGCATTCAGCTGCTATTTTACGCTGGTGTTCTGTGAGAACGTGGCCTAACCCTGTCGGACCGACCCATTCGCGCTACAACCATAATATAGCTGCAGCGTGGATCTACCACGTAAAAACCTTAATCTTCAGACCGGAATACAGCGGTGCAACAATGCTATTCGGCAGCAGAAATTGATAAGAGAGTGGTATCTATCAAGACATACTCCTAGGTGGAGAAGGAGTTCTAGAACCTAAGCAGAAAGCAGAAAGAACATTTATCCATTTTTATAGGGGGGAGGGGGTTAACGAGCATGATACGGCTCACCTGATGGTGACTACCCCCGCCCATTAACAACTGCAACACCAGAAGAATTGCAGATGCGTTGCCGGCCTTTTAAAAAGGAGTGGGCTCTTTTGTTGAAGGTCCCTAAGTCGTATTGGTCCGGAAAGCTCGCTGGTGGTAATCGATTCCACAAGTTGTGCGAGGAAGAAAACTTCTTCTAAATCGCACAGTGGGAGACCGCCAATCATCCAGATGGTATGGATGGTACCGCGTGTTTTGTCGCGATGTGCGTTGGTGAAATTGAGCGGTTGGAATTAGTCCGAATAATTCCTCAGAGCACTCCCCGTGGTAAATGCGATAAAATACGCAAGGAGATGCAACATCTCTACGCAGTGGCAGTGAGTCAAGCCGATCGGAAAGAAATCGGTCGTCGACGATTCGAACCGCTCTGTGCTGGATGCATTCAAGTGGAAGGAGCTGGTACTGGGGAGCCCCTGCCCAGAAATGGGAACAGTATTCCATGTGGGGCTGAACGTGCGCCTTGTAAAGTTGCAAGTGGTGTGCCGGCATGAAATACTTATACTCTGCTGAGCACACCAAACTTTCTAGAAGCCAAATTGGCCTTCTCGTCCAAGTGACCACGAAACTGCACATCACTCGATATGTCAACACTGAGGATTCCGATACTGGCTGAGGCAACAAGGGGTGTGCCTTTAAACTGAAGAGATACGACAAACGGGTTCTTTTTAGCGATAAACGTGCAAACTTGTGTCTTCTGGGGATTGAACTGGACTAGATTTAGTAGACCCAACCCGAGACTTTTTTAACAAAGTCTCGACTTCAGGCACAAGTTTGTTCCGGTACTCGGCGACGTTTTCCCGACAAATACTGCCACGGCCGATGTATAGAGCATTACCAGTGCTGTTATCCGCATAGCAATGTATGTTACCAGCTTGTAACAAATCATTGATATGCAGAAGAAACAGCGTTAGTGCACGCACGCAGCCTTGTGTAACACCAGAGTTAATAGGCTTGTAATCGGAGCATGCACCGTCTACTGCGAGCTTGCTGCTCCGATCTGCAAGAAAGCTGGTGATCCATTAACACAATTTCTCGAGAAGCCCATAGGAAAGCAGCTTCGAAAGAAGCACTTTGTGCCAAACCCGATCGAAGGCCTTCGCTATATCCAAACTAACGGCCAAAGCCTCCCCTTTGGACTCCACTGCCTCCGCCCATCTATGAATTAGGTAACCAAGAAGATCACCAGTTGAGCGACGTCGACGTAAACTGTACTATCGGTCACTGATCAGCTGGTGATCTTCAAGGTACCGCATGAGCTGGCAGTTAATAATGCATTCCATTACTTTGGAGAACAAGGAGGTGATCGCGATACACCTGCAGTTGGATGGATCAGAGCGATCGATTTTTTTAGAGATCGGGTGCACCAAAGCTATCAATGAGTTCGGGACTACACATAGAGATTTAGAGTACCGGAAAATACGCGTTAAAACCGATACCAACTCCGGAGTACACGTCTTCAGCACAATAGGTGAGACTCCATCAAACTCACTCGTCTTGTTGACGTCCAGGGAGAGGAGTGCTTTACGCACCGAGCTTTATGTAAACAGCACTTCCTACATGGAGCACTCACACCGCGGGATGGTTGACGGTGTGTTCGCCGCGTCATCGCGAGTCGAGTTGGAAGCAAAGAGAGAGCCGAGCAGACTGGCTTTCTCCTTTACGGCATAGGCCAGTGAGTCGTCCACCCTGTGTAGAGATGCCAGAGATGACTAACAGAAGTTGCTTTGGACAGCCTTGGCGAGAGACCAGAATGAACGTGTTCCCGAAGGGAGGCGAACTAGTTTCTCTCCAATTCAGCCGATGTGCTCTGACTTTGCCTTGGCAATGACGCTTTTGAAGGACCTGGAGACGGAGTTATGCTTCTTTTTAATAGCGATGGTGTTTACATCCCGGGACGTTGATGCGCCAGCGCAGGCCCGGTAGCACTCTTGCTTATAGCATGATGCAATTTTACAGGAGTGACTAAACCATTGCTCAGTTCTGCCTCCGATAGGCACCACCGATGGTGGAATAAATAATTCCATTACATGAAGTACCACATCAGCGACAGAATCAGCAATAACGCTGGGATCATCCAACGAGAAGCAAACCTGCCCCCAAGGGTGGGATGCAAAAAAGACCGCATCCCGTCTTAATCGGCCGACTTATAGTACCAAACACGGCAGCAAGCTGCAGATCGCAACTGCGATGGAAGCGTGAGTGGTACGATACTCCGGATCAGATGGCCCGAAAATCCAAGAGGGGCATCGACGGAGACCTGATATCCGTCCGGATGAGAGGTCAGCAGAAGGTCCAACAGGGAAGGTACATGATCCTCAACATCCGGGATCCGCGTAGGCGTAGTAACTAGTTGTATCAGACCATATGCCAAGGCAAAGTCTTAAACAGATATACCCTCATAATGGGTTAAACGGAAACCAAATTATTCAGCGTGGTGGACGTTAAAATCACCAAGATCTCTGCTGGATGCAAGATGGGACCTGTTGTAGCACGGAGTCTGCAGCCATTTGGACGTTGTCGATGAGTCGGTCTGAGTCGGCATTGCCGCTATGGGATCTATAGAGGTACCCGTAGACGCGGGGACAGTCGTCGCTGTCTACGCGCAGCCAACCTTCAAAACTGTCGAGGCGTCGAAAACAGATGTCCTATCTGA
Organism: Parnassius glacialis; assembly: GCA_033319125.1. NCBI lineage: Eukaryota > Metazoa > Arthropoda > Insecta > Lepidoptera > Papilionidae > Parnassius > Parnassius glacialis. Next base: position 37,587,436 of record JAVANC010000012.1, on the reverse strand, counting down.
CGTACACGCAAGCTCCAGCCCGGGGCACGAAAGAGTGTTCTAACTTATACCTCGGGTAGCAGAGATACGAAGTATCAGCCGGAGAGGACACCTGTGTCTCGGTTAGAAAGAGCAAGGCCGGCTTTGCTGTCTCCAGATGATAGTGGACGGCGTTAAGGTTGGAATGACGCCCCCTGATATTGCAGAAATGCACGGAAAGCGTGGCAGGGGTTGCCTTTGTCTTATTGCTCCGCTTGCCCCGAGCAGGTTTCGCCTTAAGCGGAATTTTGCTCTCCCCAGAATACGCGGGACAGCCTGAGCACCCTCGCTCAGAAAAAGTAGGGTAACTTGGGCGTGAGTGCTCAGCGAGAGATTCTCCGTCACCAGGGGTGCTGGTACACTCCTGGGGTAATGATCTATTTAACTCCGCTACCATGTTAGGGGGGGAGTGGTTCTCCTTTTTATGGGACCATTTATATAATTCTTATTAATATTATTTTCTAATTTGTCACTTATTTGTGGTTCAGAGCCTCAAATAAAGTGAACATGAATTTTAGCGAGTTCTAGTGACCTTTTATCGTGTGTGTTGTGTTTTATACTCCAATATTTGTAATTGAAACGTACTGATTATATACTCTTTGGAATAAGTAATAGTGATCTATGGTCGGTTCGCAACGAATAAAGAAATATGATGTACGCATTTTTCTAGTGTACTTAAAAACAAAATTACTTTAAAAGGAGGAGAGATTATGGCATATGTACTAGAGGTCTTAAAGGAAGTGCCCTACATTTGGGACAAAAACCATCGTAATGATTTATGTGAAGGCTTAATTTTTTCCCACACGACTTATTTTTTAATGTGTGCAAATTCCATTCTTAAATGTAATATTTGCTAAAATCTGCCCTCCACGGCCACCATGGGTCAAGAAAATCGGGCACCGAAGCGCCGTTTAGCTCAGTAAGACTGGTACTTCTAAGTCCAACGGCAGACTCGGCATAGCTCCGCCGCCAACCAAGATTCCGCTGCAGAGGATAGGGATAGAATAGAATAGAATGATTTTTATTCAATATAGATTACTACATAATACTTATTGAAAGAAGAGAAAGAAAATTAAAAAAATATTTTTATTTACCACTGGTCCGGAAAATACCACTGTCTTAGGAAGACCCAGCAAGAAACCCAGCGGGACGTTTTTTAAACGTATTTCTCTTTACAATCATTTTCTACCGACTTCAAACAGGAGGAGCTACTCAATTCGACTGAATGTTTTTTTTTTATGTGTGTTACCTCATATTTTTTTCTGTGAACCGATTTTGATGATTCTTTTTTATTTGAAAGCTGGTGCTTCTCATGTGGTCCCATATAAATTTGGTCAAGGTCTGACCAATAGTATTGAGTTATTCTTACTAATTTTTATTGAAGTCGGTTGTACAAAATTTTAAATTTTAAATTATTGTTTGTACAATTTTAAATGAATTTTAATAGAACCAGTATGGTGACAATCACCTGATGCCCAGGGGCTATTTTCGTTTATGTATTTTTTGATATTATAATAACCCTTTTTGAACAATTTTTCTTTAATAAAACATTTAAACTTACCATGGAAACGCTTTCACACACATCCGCGGCCCCACCAGCGCCGGTCGCCCCATGGCAGCCCCTCCTCAGGGAGGACTTCTCTCCCCCCCCTGCTTTTCCTTCTCAGGTAAGGCGCACCAAGAACATAAGGCGCGCCTTCGACCACGGCCTCTTACTGCATCTGCAAAACGGACTCTCCAGAGTCCTATACGCGGAGGCCATGGAGGCAGGATTAACGAGCACCTGGAAGAACTAGCTTTCCCAACCCCAGCGATGGATGTCGATGTGAACGATGGTCTATGGCTTCGTGACCAACCAAGATTCGGCTGCGGAGGGCCGAGAGTGCGGCGCCTCGCAATACCGAAACTCCTCTCCCCCCGCAGTCCCACCACCACCGCATCGACGGTTCGGCCCCGTCAGAGTCGCGGAGGATAGGGCGAGTGGCGCATCGCCATACCAACACTTTTCTTCCTCCGCGACTCCACCTTGGATACAGCGGTAGGGGGAAAGGACACCACTCTCGCCACAACCGCCAAGTGGGCTCGCCAAGTCCACACGGAGTAGCCACCTTGTTTCGGTCATCCGGAAGCAATATCAGAAGTAATCTGGGTTATATTTTATCCAAAATACATCTTTTGTGTGAAATCGAAAAACTGGTAAAATACTATAACCATAAAAAATAATAGCGATCAAAAAGAGTTACGATCAAAATTTTTTGCTTTGTAAATTTACACAAAAGCGGTCCTTACCATTCATCTTCTACTTCTTAAGGGGCTTTAAGAATTAAAGCAAAATCGGTTATTACTTACCTTTTTAACCAAATAATAGATCCTACATTTTTATTTTACACCATTTGCCACATCGCACATAATTTTCGAGGTAAGAGCATAAAAAACAGTAAATTGTGGTTTTTCAATAGTTGAACTATCAACAAGTGTGACAAATATCCAAGACATCCTGACAATCCAAAAAATATAGAAATCACTACGGTACGATGAGGTTAAAGAATGAGATTGAAAATGGCATCGCATCTATTCACCTCTCGCTCCCACACTATCGCTGTCTATATTCACACCCCCCGGTAAAGATTGTAAAAAAATACGTTGCAATATACGTTTTTCGGTACGTTCTATACTAAGGTTCTATTTTGGAGTGTAGAGTACAAGGAGAACCATGTTATAAGAGGCGAAAGTTAAAAAAGTGTCCTACTATTTACTGAAAATAGAGGTTCAAAAACCTACCACAATAGCGCTGGCTTCTAAAAAACTGCGATATGAAGATAGCTGTTGTGAACAGAGTGAAGTCAGCTGAATTCAAATATTTAAAAAAAATCATGATTAGAGTAATTAGTAAAATGCCAGTATACAAAATCTCAACTATTTACGTGGTACAAAACCAAGCGGATTGGTCGGTCCTTGTTTATTTCTCCATCTTATTCTAATTGTTTTTGGCGCTTTTTTTAAATTTATCCTATGCTACTGCAGCGCCACCCTTATTGGACACGTTATTAGGTACACTTTTCATATATAGAGATGGTCCTCCTTCTCTCTACACTCCATAGGTTCTACAACTTCAGTCCAACTTGTCATTGCAATCAATGATAGCAAATTCCCACAAACTACAAAACAAAAATAATCAGTCCGGTTTTACTATTTTGTGAGCTACGACGCATTCTGAGAGTTTTCTTCATAATTATTGTTGACTTTGTTTATTAAAATTTTTGGAACCTCTATTTTCAGTATACAGTTGGACACCTTTTTCAACTTTCCCTCTTTGTGAGATGGTTCTTCTTCTTCTTCTTTTAAATTACGGCTCCTCTTGATAGAATTTTGCCAGTGTCAAGTCAGTTATGAGATGGTTCTCTTTACGTCTACACTCCATGTATTATATTATGTTAAAAACATAAGAGTTTTGGCGGGAACTTGACCGGCGGCGGTTTGCTGCTTCTGTATTATAGTTTAAATAATAGTTTGAAGTAGATTTTGATATGTAAAAGTGGTGCGATTTTATGTATTAACTGTCTACGCATGTGAACTATTAGTGGAAACGGTGAAACAAGTGCTCTGATGGTGATGGATTCTCAAGATAAGCTGTTTGTTTGCATAGGCGCCTTTAGATACCATCGCCAACTGTCAGCTGCCTGCTGGCTCAAGTTGCCGTAAAAATCTCCCAAGGGCTGTACAATGTGACGCACCAACATATTGTGAAACAGTATACTACTAATTATACATAAAGACAAGGCTGTATGGCATAGTTTCTTTGCCTGCTCTCTCGAGTGAATAATAAAAACAACAATATATTATGTTAGGCCAACCATAGATATTAGTATACCCTTCAATCTTGAAATATACTATGAATATACTGCGCTAGCACTTCTTACTAGTTTGTGAAATATACAAAGTAAATTATTTAATAATATATAATATATTAAGTATATGATGATATTTTATCTTAGAATTACAATGTACTTTGTCTATTGTGTGTTGTATTGTATGTAGTGTTGTATATGTATTATACTATTTTTCAACCATAAATAGCAAAAAATACAAATTAGTGTAGGCTGTACGGTCTATGACTTTTGCCGGCCTTAATTGTAGAATCGTTATAGCAATCAACAACAACAACAACAAAAGTAGCAAATCAAAATCAAAATAACGATCTTTATGAAGGTATATTTTCTGATTCAATTCAAATAATATAATGAAAGTTCTACAAACTTGTTAATTATTCCTCTATGAAATTGAGGTCTGTAGTATTGCTTAAATATTAAAATACAGAAAAAGGGTAAGTAAAAACCTATGCGAAATTGTTTACATAATGTTTCTGTTATTTACTATTTACATTTTTTGTTATCTCTTTTAAAGATTTTATCAAAAGTTTTAAGATGAATAATGAAACGAAAGAAGCATTGTCAAAAGAGTTGAAATTATTGCAAGAACGGTGTATAGACGCTTATAATGTTATTGAGAATTCGCCAGATGTGGGTCTTATACCAAACAACACTGAAGCTAAAGCTTTAAATTATGTAGAGGCGTTACGAACTGATATACAAAACTCGCACACGGCTATTACGACTGACAGTAATTTACTGACAAGTCAATTCCTCGCTGAAATGAAAGAGAAAACTGAACAAGTTGAAGAACTCATAGCTTTTACCAAGGGCTCAATTCATGACTTGGATACCAAAATAGAAAAGTATTTATTGTTTTTTGTTTTCACTTCTTATTCATCCACATCAAAAACATATTATAAAAATTAATTGCTTTACTATAAGATTTGCTTACATGTTTTCGGTACTGTGATTTGTAAATTTTTATTACTTAAAAACTATAACTTTATTCTTACCAAAGTTTAAGTGCAGAAGCAACAACAAGATCCTTATTTATTGCTGTTAGTGAAATAAAAAAAAAGTCATTAATAACTTTTAAATGTATGAATCAATGTACCTATCTATTGATTATATTACATAATATTATATAATACATGTCCATAAGAACCTGTTATACACATTTATATTTTCAGTTTAAATAACTTGATCGAAACATCACGAGAAGCCAGGTCAAGACCTAGAGCCGAAATGAAGGATATACATCCACGACACATAGAGAAGGCTAAAGCAAGATTCCATATGATAAAAAAAGAACTTCATGGACTTATATATTCCTTGTATCCTAACTCTGCTGATCTTATCAAGGATGTTTTAGGGGTAAGTCTTTGAAATATCTTCAGTTACAATCTGGAGGAATTTTGTGGATTGACTGTTTATTAGGCAAACTCCTATTATTGTAAGCTGCCTATTTATCCTATATTTATATTTTATTTATCCACAAATTACTGAACATTATCAAGATTGTTTGTGAAACAAGAATTGCCAAATGTTTTTTCTAACCAAATAATTTAAATGCTATATTTTGTGGCTAACCAAATTTTATTACGGCTTAACGTTTAGTTACTTCTCTTTTCTCTTACACTGCTCATAATAATAATGTCCTCCAGACAGGATTATAGTCCACAAGTGTGTATGCAAACACAGGTGTACTCCCTCACTATCATAGTCCAATGTAACATCAATTCAACACAACTGAAGGGAGATTAGGCTCAGGATCAAGGACTTTATGTGTTTTGGGGGGTAAGATGCCACTCACCTTCTGACTGTAGATGCTACTGAGAATTTTTTGATAGAAAACCTCAAAATTGCATTTTGACCCCAACCCAGGATTCAAACCCAAGACCATACACTTAGACCACTAGACCAATGAGGCAGTCACCATAGCTGTTACACATCATATCATAAACACTCACACCTGTCACACAGCAGGGCTAGCATGGGTAGGAGACAATTTTATTCCTGGGGAAAGGAGAAAATGTTTATCCTCTCTCTTAGTTCTATCCACCCTTCGAGCATGGGCACACCAGTGGATTTAATATCCACATTAGATAGAATGGGAGATAGACTTGATAGATTTTTTGTATGAATATAAACTTAAACCCACGTCCAATGAACTAGGATAAAATTGTCCCTTAAAATGTCAAAAAAGCATAATTTTTTTTATCTTTCATTTGACTCTGTGCTACGGACAAGGGATATATGTCTACTCGTGATGTCAAATGGGGATACACTTATCCCCGTTTCCGTGCTTTGGCATAAAGACAAGATAATTTTAAGTCTTGTTAGTGGATATAATCAGAGGATAAATTTTTTGTCCCCAGCCCATGCTAGCCATGCAGAGAGATAGCCAGAGACTATGGACTTCCACTATCCATTTACACATTACACAATACGATGGCTCCGTGGCGCAGTGGCTTAGCAATGAGTTGCTGCGCTGGGGGCTGCGGGTTGGAATCCTGCACGGAACAAGTATTTGTATATGGCCTACAAATAATAATTGTTCCGGGTCTGGATATTTGTCCTTGTGCAATTTGTGTTTGTAAACTGCCTCCTCGATACAGGAGAAAATCCTAGTGTGGGAGTAACGTTTTTTAAAAAAAGAAAAGAAATAATATTTCTTATTACTATTAATAAATACAACTGTTTCAGCAATTGATGCAAGAGAGGCTAGATGAAACATCAAGTGGTTACATTCAGGTTACAACAGAAAATTACCCTGCTTTACTACTGCTAAAGGACATGAACCTAGTGTCTGCAAACCCTTATAATAATAATGAAGTTAAACTTAATTACTGAATACCTAAAGATCTGTATGTTTAGATATAATTATAAATAAAATAAAAGATATTAAGATAATTAGTTTTTTTTTATATTAATTTGTTAAACCTATTTACAGTTTTGTAACTGTAGCTCTACTTACATTTTTTAGAGTAGATATTTTTTTTTTAATGATATTTACATACTTTTTGTTTACATCATTGTTTCTTAGAGCAGTCCATATAGGTGGGTGTACTATGCTGTCGAATGCTTTGGAATAGTCCACAAAAGCTATGTAGAGTGGTTTTTAAAAATGTAAGTAGAGTAAAACTGGAAAGAAGGGGAAGAGTTCACAATTGGTAAAGGGGTGCGGCAGGGCGACCCGTGGTCTCCAAAGCTATTCATAGCTGTACTTAAAGACATTTTCAAAAACATTAAATGGGAAAATAAAGGCATATGGATACTCAATAATAAATTAACGCACCTAAGGTTTGCAGATGACATTGTTCTTTTTAGTGAATCGGCGACAGATTTAGAAGCAATGCTACAAAGATTAAACTTTGAAAGCAAAAAAATCGGTCTACACATGAACGCATCAAAAACTAAAATAATGTCAAACAGTCAAAAGAAAACAATCAAAGTAGAGCAAAAACCGATAGAATATACAAATGAATATGTGTACTTAGGTAAATTAGTGTCCTTTGATGAAAATAGTAACGTAAACGAAATAGACAGACGAATAAGTACAGCGTGGAAGAAATACTGGGCTCAAAAAGAAATTCTAAAAGGGAACTATAGTCTTAATATAATTTAAAATTAAAAATTTTGTACAGCCGACTTCAATATAGGTTATTTGAGAATAACTCAATAACCATTGGTCTGACCTTGATCAAATTCATATGGGACCACACGAGAACTATCAGCTTTCATATAAAAAAAGAATCATCGAAATCGGTTCGCCCAGTACAAAGTTATGAGGTAACACACATAAAAAAAAAAAAAACATACACTCGAATTGAATACCGTCTCCTTATTGGAAGTCGGCAGATAAAAAAGACTATAATGGATTCTTGCATTCTTCCAAGCTTAACTTACGCTAGCCAGACCTGGGTCTTCACCGAAAAAGTAAAAAACAAAATTTCATCTTGTCAACATGCAATGGAACGTAGTATACTGAAACTGAGAAAAATACAAAAAACGAGAAATGCAGACATCCGCATGAAAACAAAATTAACAGATGCTCTTAATTTTAGTTTGAAACAGAAATGGAACTGGGCAGGGCACTTGTCGAGATACAAAGATAAGAGATGGACTTACCAAACAACTAAATGGCAGGGCCCAAAAGGCAAAAGAAACGTGGGAAGACAGAAGAAAAGATGGTCCGATGACATAATAAACATAGTAGGAAAAAGTTGGATGCATGCGGCCAAAGACAGAGAAAGATGGAAAAATATGGAGGAGGCTTTTACCCAGAGGGGGGCCACATAACAAAAAAAATGAGAACGAAATTATTATAATTAGATTTAATACATTTGTAACAATTGTTAAGTGGAAAATAAAGCTGTAATAATAATAATAATAATAAACTGTAGCTCTTAAATTTTTATTTAATATACCATTTTTTGTCTTTCGGATATCATAAAAAGTAACTATGAAAACTGTCAAAAAGATGTCATCATAGCTTCTGATAATGGTGGTATAATACATAATACATTATCCTACTTCCTACTTCCAACTATCCTAATATATGGTAATATATAGTATAATAGTAGTATATATATAGTAATATTATAAACATGAAAGTTTGTGAGGATATATGGATGTTTGTTACTGTTCCCCACAATAACTACTGAATTTATTTTAATGAAACATTATAATAATATGGCTTACACATCAGAACAACACATAAGCTATAATTAATATTGTGTAAATTGGTCAAAATATAACGATAAGTGTTGAGTAAGTAGGAAAAATCTGTCAACTGCAAGCTATTTTGGCGTGTGGTGCAAAAACCGTAAGAGTTACACAATATAATGTATCGTGGGATTGTTTCTCCTAAATAGTTCTACAAAAAAGTCCGCGACAGTATCTATCTTTTATGTGTAAGCCATTATTACCAAAATAGTGAACCATTTCCGGCTAATTATTACGTCACAAGTAGCGGGACGAAAGTCTAGCGGTGAACGTTATTGCGCATAAGTTACGCTGATTGGCTCGTGCGTATCGTTCGCAAGCACTGATTGGCTCTCCAGTCCCATTCGTGCAATTCAATTCATGCATGTCCACTCCACGTTTCATTCAGTGCTAGTCTTACGTGCCGCGACTTGTATTTGGTAGTAGGACTAATTTTCTGCATAAGAGAGTCTGCCTAGGCACCACCCTCTTAAAATTTTCTGTCGCCAAGCTGCAATACTCGCACTGCAGCTATTTTTCGTTTTGAAAAGTATACAGAGCCAGTATAATTACAGGTGTGAGACGTTCCATCTTAGTACGCACCTGCAGCGTTCTTTGTTTGCGGTTGGTTGGAGGCGACTTTAGACTGTAGTAGCCACTTACCATCAGGTGGGCTGTAAGTTCGCATGTCACTATTTTTAGGGTTCCGTACCTCAAAAGGAAAAACGGAACTCTTATAGGATCACTTTTTTGTCCGTCGGTCTGTCAAGATCCTTTTCTCAGGAACGCGTGGAGTTATCACGCTGAAATTCATATCAAATACTCAAGTCTACTGTCCCTTAGAGCTGTGAAAAAATCATACTTCTAAGCCAACGCAATCAAAAGATACAGCCGTTTATGCCGCAAATTTTTGACATTCGCAAGGGAATCAAAACCTACAGGGTACTTCCCGTGAACTCAGAATCTTGAAATTTGGTACGAAGCTACGTTTTATAGCACAGATAAAGGAAAAATTGCGAAGAGCATACATTTTTAGCTACATCATATAATAAAAATATTTTTAATAATTTTAAACTTATATACCTACGGATTTGTTCGGAACCCTTGGTTCGCGAGTCCGACTCGAACTTGGCCGGTTTTTTAAAAACAAATAGCTACACATTTCTTCTTCTTTTTCAGTTATAATGACGTACATTAACATAACCAGCGTCAAATTGTTCGTCAAGGTGCAGAATATTTTCGGGATATGCAAGGTTTTCGCCTGTCTTATTGTCATCGGTGGAGGAATATACGAAATCGCTAAAGGTATATGATATGTCTAGTATTTTTATATTAAGCAATATTTATCATCTAGGTAACTACTCTCTCATATTTGTAGATATATTAAACAATTGTAAATAATTTTTGTTATTGAAATCAATTACGTCAATTAAATGACGTGTAACAAAAAAATTTACCTCAGTGTCAACTAGCGACATCTGGTAAGGAGAACATTATGAGCCCTCATTCGCACTGTAGCAATAAATCGAAACTCTCATATTATATCTCATATTTGATTACTCGGAAATCGGATAAGGCCTGTGCCCAGCTGCATAATATGTAAGATGTATACTATTACGTCAAAGATTTTTTTGCTTTACGTATATCGTCAACCGGTTGTACTATTCGTCACTATACAAACGCTCGATGGTTTGTTAAAATTCACATTATACAATCTGTCAACGATATTACCTCTGTTAACTTTGTCAATTATGCGAAAACACCCAATAAGTGATATCAGCTACAGAGGCGCGGCGGCGATGACCCTTGTGCCACTCTAAAACAGCAGACATTTCTATAGCCAAAACATAAAATGGAAATGACGTTTAGAAACATTGTCAATTTGCCTTCAGCGTTTTGAAAACCGGCGGTCATTTGCCACATATTTGTATATTATGTATAAAGAATATTTTACAATCTACCGACGACAGATATACCATACAATGCGTAAGCATCATATTAGTCTGTGAACGTACACCACAAGATGACAACTTATAACTAACGAAACATAGGTATTGCGCATGAAATATAACACGAGCTACAAGCGTCACAAAATGGTTAAGTGCTCGTAGCAAAAAAGTAGGTAATAGACGCTTAATTTATGAAAACTCTAACAGGGACCTATTAGCTATAAAAGTTAAAGTTACAGCCTATATACGCGTCTCACTGCTGGGCACAGGCCTCCTCTTTCTGAGAGGGTTTTAGGGCAAGGAAAGGTCCGCCGCGCTGTCCCAATGCGTGTTGGCGAACTTCACATACCTTCGAAATATACATTTTTTTTCTCAGACATGTAGGTTTCCTCGCGATGTTTTCCTTTCCGAGCACGTGGTAAATCAGCACTTAAAATTGCAATTAACAATTTCATTGGTGCCGGCGAGGATCGCACCCGGGTTTCTCCCGTACTGTGAAACTTACAGCAAGCGCTAACCAACTGAGCTACCACGGCTCAATAATAAAGCTATTTAATATTAGCTATAATAAAGTATAAATAATAATTTGATAATATATTTAAAAAATAAGATTTATGACAGCTCGGTAGCGCAACGATTAGGCTTTTGTGCGGCGCTGTGAATCACGGATTCGAAACCCGCCTGGAATAATTAATTTTCATAAGTTACAAAGAGTTGTTCTGGGTCTAGATGATAACAGGTACACACATGCCTTACGTCACACTTAGCAGGTGGTTTAACTATAGCACCAGACGTGTGTACCTTGGACTCTTTTAATAAAACTAATTTTACGGATTTTATCGCGTATATTAACTTATTTTATATTCCCGACGTTTCGAGCACTTTACAGCACCCATGGTCACGGCACGACTGAGATGTATGACATCCCAATGTCATAGTTAACCACGGCTACCTCCAGATTAAAAATGATTAATTTTTGTTCAGATCTACGCAGTATGAACTTACAGTATCTTGAAGTCTTGCAGTTGTATGCTTGAGTTTGGGATTTAATTTTATTAATTATGTAATCCCAATCACATGATAGCACCCAGACATCTTCTCTATTGAAATTAGGATGTTTTTTTGATTTCAATAGCCTCGCGAATCATCCTTGGAAGGAATCGGTGTTCTTTGGCGAAGATTTGTGGTCTATCAAATCTAATGTAGTTACGGGGGCGATCCTGTACGTGTTCACAGACTTCCCGGAGCGTCAATTCTTCACATCAGCTATGTGTTCTTTAACGCGGGTTTCATGGGTCTTTTAGTTTGTCAAACTTTGACTATGCTTCTCGGCTCCACACCGTACGGAGTATTTTATGTCTGTTGAATGCCTTGGTGTAGTAGTCTTAAACGCATTTGCTGATCATGAAGTCCTAGACTCAGCCCGGTGTCAGGAAGTTGGCGGTGTTACAATCCCCTTGCCTCAGAGAGCACGTAAAGCCGTTGGTCCTGCGCCTGATCTCTCTGCGGTTGTATCGGCTAAATGTCTCATCGGACTATAAGAGTGAGGGAATAGAGGGTGCACTTGTGCTTGCGCATGCACTCGGGCACTATAATCCTAATCTGCACAGATGACTAGTCTCTGAGACCGGCTGCCGTGAACGAAACCCTGTCTGGAGGACATTATTAAGTGGCGAAGCTTGCGAAGACACTTATTGATTTCACGATGTCTGTCCGTCTGTCCGTCTGTCGAGAACGGTTTCGAATTTTCAAATTCTGTTTTCAGCAATCGATTACTGATCACCCAGGCATCTGAACCTCCTATTTTGAAACTGATTGCTCAACGGCAACCGTTAGAAACCGCTACAAAGCTGATTGCTTCGCCACTTTGCTATGCTGTTAGCTTGCTAGGTTTATTAAGTGGCGAAGCTTGCGAAGTCACTTATTGATTTCACGATGTCTGTCCGTCTGTCCGTCCGTCTGTCCGTCTGTCCCACGATTATCTCGAGAACGGTTTTGAATTTTCAAATTCTGTTTTCAGCAATCGATTACTGATCACCCAGGCATCTGAACCTCCTATTTTGAAACTGATTGCTCAACGGTAACCGTTAGAAACCGCTACAAAGCTGATTGCTTCGCCACTTTGCTATGCTGTTAGCTTGCTAGGTTTATTATTATTATGCAAATAGTCTCTTATCTATTACGATTTGGATGTGACTTTGTATAAGTATCATCCCTGAGAAAACAATATATATTTTTAACGCCTCTCAGGTATTTAATTTGTATGTTACTTTAAATCAAGATTTAGGAGAAATATTTTTCGTCAGGTAACACAGCAAACTTAAACAAGGGCTTTGAAGGCAGCACTACGAGCGCTGGGGGAATAGCTCTCGCTCTGTATTCCGGGTTGTGGGCGTATGACGGATGGAACAGTGTCACCGTGGTCACGGAGGAAATTATCAACCCTGGCGTGTTAGTATACTATATATTCTATATCTTGCTAATATTTTTTGTAATTTTTATTTTACTGCATATAGGTTACTTTACCGCACTGCAAACGTTCACAGTTGGACATGGTCACGCTTAGCAGGCGTAATGATGATCGCAGTAAGTCTCCCGGTCTGGATAATTTACATATGGCATAAATGGAATGGTTTTAGCGCCATCTATCGAAAGTAATGAGGTCTTTCTGGCATTTTTCATAGACGTCTAACAACAGCCATGTGACTACTCCCAACTTTTCTACCGTGAAAGATTTAACGCTATACTCATCACGTTACATTGTTATACATTATTGATATACGCGGTAGAGCCACGCTGCAGCTCTAAATTATAGTTGTAGCACGAATAGGTCGGCTCGACCACGATCTCACAGAATACTAGCTTAAATTTGCAGCCTAACACTGCTGTGTTTCGTATGGTGAGTGTAGAGAATCGGAGACAGTTTTATTGGAAACGAGGCATTCCATCTTAGTTCTCAGGGGTGGTAACGCATCTTCATTTTGATTCTTAATCGAGAATAGATGTAGATGTCTATGGGCTACAGTATACACTTACCATCAGGTGGACTGTGTGTTCGTTTGTCATCCATATTCTATAAAAATACCCACGGGGCTACTGCTAACTGGACATCCAATAAACCATGCTGGTCAAACAATTGAGCTGCGATAGGTATAGGTACATGCCGCCACGCTGTTAGTCTACCAAAGCCTCATCTCGTTGCGCACCGCATCTGCAATACTTGAGAACGAGGGCGGCGTTTATAGTTTTGAGAACAAGTTGCTATATCCCTTATACAACTCATTAAAGAGTTTTAAAAATATAAATATATTTACTTTTCAGAAACGTCCCACTCAGTATATCAATCGCAGTGCCTCTAATAACGGCACTTTACGTTTTTATGAACGTAGCGTACATGACCGTTTTAAGCTATGCGGAAATGACTTCAGTGCCAGCAGTAGCTATCGCATTTGGCGCTAGAGTACTCGGCCCCGCCAGTTTTCTGATACCTCTCGGTGTTGCCATCGCAACGTTTGGGTGCGCTATGAGTGTGCAGTTTGGTGTAACAAGGTAAGAAATAATTAAATAATTCACTTTTGAAATTTATTAATAATTACAAAATTAAATGGGTACCAAAAATATTTTCATCAGTCACAACATTGTTGAATATTCCCGCAGTAATTTTTAAATTTCTTTCGGTGTAGTTTTCAAAACATTCATAACAGCGCTTTCTTAGAAAAGTCTATTTCTAGTTCTTGAAAGACGAGGAATAATGATGACATTATTTCTACGTATGTGTTACAAATTATAATATACAATAAAACTGTATGTAACTACTAATTTTTATCGTTCTCATCTTTCCAGAGTGTGTTACACTGCAGCTAGGGGAGGGCATATGTTAGAAGTATTCTCATATGTTAATTTGAAACGACTCACCCCTGCACCGGCTGTAGCTTTTCAGGTAAATAAATAAATATAAATACAATAAATAATTATGGTGTTTTAATGCGATGTAATGAAAAATATTAAATGAACGTTTTTGTTACAGGCGATACTAACATCAATATTTATATTAGTGGGCAACATTAAAACATTAATAGAGTTTGCGAGCTGGTTTCTTTGGTTTTTCTACGGACTAGCCATGGTGGCTTTATTGGTTTTAAGAAAAACTCAAGCGGACAAACCTAGGCCTTACCGAGTGCCTACAATTGTTCCATGTTTTGTTTTGCTAGTGGCAATATTTCTTTCAGTGTTGCCAATTGTACACGACCCATCCATTAAGTATTTAATGGCGGTTGGGTTTATCGTATTAGGAGTGGTAATATACACGGTTTTCGTGTATTACAAAAAAACGCCGACTGCTATCTTAAGTAAGTTTTTAATAGAAAATATTTTTTATAGAATAAGAGTGACAAATGAGCACACAGTCCACCTAATGGTAGTTGGTGGGCGTCGGTGGTAGTCGAAAGCTTAGCAATGTAATCACTGAGAAGGACGGTGACTCGGACGGAAGTGGTCCCGAGACAGCGTGACGTGCTTTAATAAATCAAAGCGAGAGAGGAGTACCGATTACGTTCTAAATGGAGATCCAGCGATCATATACTCTGATGGTGACCACCGTGGGGTCTTAGTCGGTAGGAATTCAGCATAACCTTTCTGTTGCCCTCGCAGCCGCGAAAGTATCCATGAGAATTTCTCCACGATAAAAAAGGTGATATTCGGGCACAACGTGCCAAATTTTATACAAAGTTTTTGAGCCGCGATCCTGGAGCGATTCTCGTTGTGTGACTAAACCGCAGTTTCTTAATGATCCATCAACCGAGTTTTACCGGCAAGACATCAAGATCGCGGTAAAGCTCGTCCGTTGATCAGGGCCTATTCAGGATATCTTGGGCATAAACTCAAATTTCACATAGTCAAAATGTGTGTAACCTTTATATTGAATTAAAAAAAAACACGAATATGGATAATAAGGTATAAATTGCGTTATTCACCAAAGTAAAAATATACTTACATAATATACCTATGTAATTATAACTTGCTAACCGTGTAGTGACGGCTAAGCGTCCACTAGGCTCGCCGAGCCGAGTCGAATCGAATCGCAGAAAGTCGCCTCCTATATATTTAGTATTTACTATGAAACTGCGTTCATTAGCGACGAGCCGCGGCGCGCCGAATTGAAACGACCGCGCGAATTGCTTGACAGGCGAATTCCTTCGCCGATGCGATTCGATTCAACTCGGCGCGCCTCTGTCGACGCGGAGAAGTAGATGCGCGCCAGCGCATTTCTATTTCGTTTTCGTAAAAAATCTTTTTGTTTAAATAAAAATGAATGAAGAACTATTGATATCACTGGTCCAACAATATCCAGAATTGTTTAATCATGAAGATCCACATTATCACGATGAAATAAAAACATCTCTTCACCCGAGCTGTCCATGACGCAAAAACGACCTATTTTGATGAAGAATTTGCGATGAATGACCAATTTGATTCGATTCTTCAGAGATGGACGCACTAGGAATAAATGCGACTCGCTTCGATTCGACGCATTTCTGCTGTAGTCGACGCCAGGCTTAAGAACATCCACTAACTCATCGTCCCGTGAGTATCGTGAACGGCGACAGAGGGAATCTGAAACAGGAGATTAGTAGCAGCATTTTCCCGATAGCAACTCAAAATTATAAAAAAACTGTGGTTGCCAACCCACCTGCCAAGCGAGGCAAGTGCGGAAAATCCCCCTTATAAGGCGAGTGCCTTAAAGTTATGGGGGAGACTTTTATACGCTGTAATGGAATCTGCCGCACTGCTCTAATGAGCGATAGCGGAATCCACATATCTTCGATGTTTGGTTGTTCCTGAGATGTTTTCCTTCTGCGCCGAGCACGCAGTAAATTAGCACTTAATAAATTGCAATTAAAAATTTCATCGATGCTGGCGGGATGAACTCTGGCCCCTAAGATATCTCGGCCTAAAAGTACTAAGTAGGTACTATAGGTATACCTATTTTATGGACTAGCTTTAATTCCTTATATTTGTCTCTTTCTATTGTTATATCGTGAAAAGGGAGAGAAACTTTTAGCATTTCATAAATTGACGTTGAATTTTATAACTAAGGTCATTAGTATTAGAAAAAATCTTGTTATTATTTTATTAGTTACTAAATTGTGTATTATTTATTCGTTTAGATTTTTTTGTTTAAATATTTTTATTTATTTGCAGGAAAATTAACGTTCCTGATACAAGTGCTTTTTGAGAGTGTGCCGCCTAACGATCGTCAAGACTGATTTTATTTATTAGACATAAACTCAAAAGGATATAATATTTTTATAATGTATGGTCCACATCTGTAAATATAGCTTTTAAGAGGAAGCATAATAATATAATCATTATTGATATAATATAGTTTTATTTTTCTTACAACTTTTATTTAAAAACTAGATATATTAACTTGATATATTAACAAAGTCTTCGTGTGTGCGAAGGAAAAAGCATCAAAAAGATCTCAAGTAAAAATATGCTTTGCTTACAAAATTTCTTTGTAAACAATATTATTCGTTGTTGCTCCATTTGTAGCTAAAATGTTGTATAAATTATCTGGGTAGTGATGCGACAGCAAGCGACGTACAGTTGACCGTGTGAAAAACCCCGTATAAAAATTGTTGTTTCTTAAAACTTTAATAACTTCATATTAAATCAAGATATTGCAATTTTTTTTTAGTTAAGGGCCAATTGTCTACGAAATAAAACTTAGAAAACCTAATTAAAATATATCCAGTAGTTTTCCGTGATGCGCGCACAACTGCAAACCTCTATCATTTTATTTATATAGATAAGCTGATCCAAACTACTCTACACATTAATTGTATCTATAATTTAAAGTTACAAACTTAACTTCTGAATCCTGGGCACAGGCTTTCTTTCGTGAGGGTTTTAGCGCAAGGATGTGTTCGCCGCAATGCTCCAATGCGTGTAAAACGTCTTCGAAATTTGTTAATATAGCTGCAGCATGGCTCTACCACGTATAAAATTGCATATGTCAATAAAGTTAAATGAATATAATATATTAGAGTTAGAGTTCTAAAGATAACTCCCCGATACTATATGTCTACTTATTAAAATAGATTCGAAAAGGAAAGCTTTAATATTGCACATATTATATAGTTTATTTATGAGACTTGTGTAGCAAAGAGCAAACTATAATATATTATTTTTAATTTTATCTCAAATCTTTTGATCAGTAGTTTAGTGTTTGTCCGAATTCCACAAAAGGAGGAGGAGGTATGTACCTATGTTGTTTTTTTGTGTATGTTTTTTGTAAGCAGGCAATTCTTGACCGATTTGAATGATTTTTTTTGGGGTTCCGTATCCCAAGGGTAACTAACGGGACCCTACTACTAAGCTGCCACTTCTGCCCGTCTGTGTGTCAGTGGGCTGTATCTCATAATCCGTAATAGGTAGACAGTTGAAATTATCACAGAATGTGTATTTATGTTGCCGCTATAACAACAAATTCAAAAACTATTGGTAAATCCAATTGTGCATGCCCTAAGCGCATTTAAAAAAATACGTATAACATGATTATGCGTAATTTTTTATAGTAGTTTAAATACACACAAGTTTTCAATTTTTTGTGTATTTAAACTTTTTTCAGTAACCATATTACTATACTTCCAATTTTCCAATAATTATGTCAAACTACAATTTAAAAAAATAGTTTGGAAAATCCAAAAGTGCACAACTCATAATGCTCATATGATCATCATATAATCATTCCGGTCACTCCATAAAGTCCAACACGTATTTAAGTATAAATATACTTAAATATATACATCCTACTTACTTTTAGTACGTAGTACCTACTATTATTTATTCTGTGCTTTTAAAATATTGTAATGAAAATCTCTATTATAATAATCAAGTATGTATGAAATTTGGTTTTTCAAATATTTCGTATTTGTACATTGATCTTTTTGAGCCGCTGCAAACAACCGATACAATATCCACTCACGACGGCGGTCACAGAGTACTTTTTATAACGGCGGTTGACGCCGAAGTGAGTGAGGCATTCTATTTAGTAAAATAAATTATTACAAGGCTGCCAAAACACCGAAAATTTCCGGATTTCTAAAACGAAAAAATTAATTACAACTAAACAAGAGAAAATTAAACTGCCATTTAATTTCCATGGCGTTCCACATGATTGACGAAGAGATTAAAAAATAGATTGAGTTAAACAATTGATATTTTTAAAGGTTATCGTGTTTACCACTGCATGCGGACTTGATAAATCTACACCATAAGCCACTAAAACCACTGTTTTATATAAGAATAGCAATTAAACGATTTAAAAAGAAATATTAATAAGTTCAACAATCATTTATCTTTCTGACAATGTGTTTTTATGTGTTCAATATGATTGTTAGATACGATTTTATGCGACAAAACATTGGAATCTTAATTTTTAGGCGTTAGTGGAACATACCTAAGCTTTGAGCTTAAGGCATGCAATAATAAGAATAAATTATAAATTAAAGGGGGCTCCCCTACTATAGAAACCTGTTTTACGATGGCACGGAACCCTTCATGCGCGAGTCCGACTCGCACTTTGCCGGTTTTATTTATTAAATAATTTATACCTCAGCGGTGGTCCAATATAAATTTGGTGGAAAAATAAAGTACCTATGAAGTGTTTAATGTACCTACCTATTTACGACATTCGAGCTTTGGATAAACCTGAGTACTTAAAATGATCAATCAAAAATAATGACTTAAAAGAACTGAAAGATAATAATATCCGCATATTATTATTATTATTATAAACTTTCATAAAATTATACAATGTATTTTAGGATAATATTATGTCTTATCAGCTTATCACCTTCTAAAGCTATTTATGCAAAAATTATTTTATGCTTTTCGTTACAAAACAAAACTAAGTACAAAACGTTTGTTCCGATTTGAACCATCGCCATTGATTGTACCAGGAACTAAATTTGACATAATTTACAAATAGCCGTTGTTAACCAACGTCAAAAAAGGAGAAGGTAATCCATTCCACTGTATTTTTTATAGTTATGTGTTACTGTGATTTTGATGATTCTTTTTTGTTTGAAAGCTGGTGCTTCTCATATGGTCCCATATAATTAGATCAAGATCTGGCCGATAGTTTTTGAGTTATCCTTAATAATGCGTATTTAATTGACTTCGATTACATTAATGATGTTCTCATTTTATTAAGTGGCGAAGCTTGCGAAGACACTTATTGATTTCACGATGTCTGTCCGTCTGTCCGTCTGTCCCACGATTATCTCGAGAATGGTTTCGAATTTTCAAATTCTGTTTTCAGCAATCGATTACTGATCACCCAGGCATCTGAACCTCCTATTTTGAATTTTTTTTCCGTTAGAAACCGCTACAAAGCTGATTGCTTCGCCACTTTGCTATGCTGTTAGCTTGCTAGGTTTATTTATATTGAAGTCTGTTGTACAAAATAATTGATTTTACCACTTGTTTTGCTTAAAATGTCTGAGAGTATTTTAAAGTTTTAAACGAGAAAAAGAGTGTGTTGTGTAGTTCCGTTATGATTCATGTTAGTAATGTAATCACAGAGTACCTTTATATATACTGAAAAATGTAATAAAAAGTATTTTTTAGTAACAATGATAATATAAAATTCGTTACCAGAAGGGTGGTAACATTCCACAAGTAAGGAGATGTTTACATTTAAAAAATAAAAAAAATTGATAATAATATAGGCTCTTAAAAATTTGTCACTTTTCTTATTAATATTTAGTATGTTTGGCTTTTAATTATGTACCTATTTTTGACAATCATTAAAACTCAATTTGGTTGACGAGATCCTTGTCAATAATACATATATGTAACACATTGATATATTGATGTTTTTTCTACCTAGGTATATCTGTTTACAACAATGAAAGTCGCTGACAACTAATAATTATCAAATATTTTTATTCATTTACTGGTTTTCAACTGGCTCTATACTAAAACTGTGACTAAAAAGCATAAAACTTGTAAATTGGCGTCCGAAGCAGTGATTAGAACGACAATTATTTGTGGTAGGTATCATCATCATCATCATCATTACAGCCCTTCACAAGTCCACTGCTGAACATAGGCCTCCCCCAAAGAATGCCACAAAGCACGGTCCTGAGCCACCTGCATCCATCGACTTCCTGCATATCTTACCAGGTCGTCACTCCATCTAGTGGGGGGACGCCCTACACTTCGCCTGCCGGTACGAGGCTGCCACTCGAGAACCTTTTTTCCCCATCGGTTGTCGGTTCTTCGAGCTATATGGCCGGCCCATTGCCACTTCAGCTTACTAATCCGTTGGGCTATGTCGGTCACTCTAGTTCTACTGCGGAAACCTCATTTCTGAGTTTATCACGCAGAGAAACTCCGAGCATAGCCCTCTCCATAGCTCGCTGAGTGACCTTCAGCTTCCTCATCCGGCCAGCAGTGAAGGATCACGTTTCAGTTCCGTATGTCATCACTGGCAACACGCACTGGGTGTACAGTCTCGTTTTCAAGTTTTGAGGTATACCTGACGAGAAGATGTGCCGTAATATCCCGAACGCTGCCCAACCGAGTTGAATCCGACGATTGACCTCTCGGTCGAAATTGGACTTACCTAGTCGGACTATTTGTCCCAGGTAAACATACTCGTCAACAACTTCGAGCTTAGTGTTCCCAACAACTACCGACATAGGCGTGACATGGACATTAAACATGATCTTTGTTTTGTTCATGTTCTTCTTAAGACCTATCCGTTGGGAAACACTATTGAGGTCATTGAGCATAGTGCTTAGGTCCTCCAGCGATTCTGCCATAAGGACTATATCGTCGGCAAATCGAAGGTGAGTGATGTTCTCGCCATTGATGTTGATACCGTATCCTTTCCAGTCCAGAAGCTTGAAAACGTCTTTCAATGCAGCGGTGAAGAGTTTCGAGCATATGACGTCACCCTGTCTTACACCTCTCTGCAATTGGAAAGGTTTCGTACTCTGGTTCTGTACTCGGATAGCCATCGTAGCCCTACTGTACAAGCACTTCAGCACTTCAATATACCGACAGTCAACTTGGCACCGCTGAAGGGACTGCAGCACTGCCCAAATTTCGACGGAATCAAAGGCTTTCTCATAGTCCACACACACCAGACATAGTGGCAAATTGTACTCCTAGGACTTATGTACAATTTGCCGAAGGGTATGTATGTGGTCTATGGTTTTCGGAAACCGGCTTGTTCGGGAGGCAGGAAGTCGTCAAGTCTGCGCGCGAGACGATTCGTAATGACTCTCGAAAACAGCACGTAGACGCGGCTCAGAAGGGAAATCGGTCTGTAGTTCTTCAAGAGAGCGTTGTCGCCTTTCTTGAAGAACAAGATCACCGCACGTCTGCTCCACGCCTCCGGTGTAATGCCACCATGGAGGACGGAATTAAAGAGCTTCTGAAGGACTTCAAGTACCGGTCTTCCACCCGCTTTCAAAAGCTCCGCTGTAATTCCATCCTCGCCTGGGGCCTTGCCGTTTTTAAGGTGCTGGAGAGCCATTCTAATCTCGCTCAGATTGACGTCCGGGATATCATCGGAATAATATCGGATAAGACTCGCTCTTGGATCGTTACTCACACTTGCGTGCGGCTCCAACGATGACGTGTACAGCTGCCCATAGAACCTCTCAATCTCACTCAAAATCTCAGGTGCCCCGGAAACGATGCTGCCACATTCGGTCTTCAGCTTTGACAGTTGGCTCTTTCTGGCAGACAGATCTCTGGCAAAGACTTTTGGAGCCTTGGTTCCGCTCGATCGCTTCTTCAATACGAGTTGTATTGAAGTTGCGTAAGTCCCGCCGCATGCATTTGGAGATCTGTCTGTTCAGTTGCCTGTATGCTGTCAAATCTGTTGAAGAATGTAGCTTCATCTCCCGTCTAACAGCCATGAGATTAAGAGTGTGATCGGAGAGCTTTTGTTTTCTTCTTTTGTGGTCAATCGACGGATTCAACTCGGCTGGGCAGCGTTCGGGAGATTACGACACATCTTATCGTTAGATATACCTCAAAACTTGGAAACAAGATTTTATAACCAGTGCGTGCTACCAATGATGACATATGGATCTGAGACGTTGTTGTTCATTGCTACCTGTATCAGGAAGGACAAAGTCTCTCAGCGAGCTATGGAGATGGCTATGCTCATGGTTTCTCTGCATGATAAACTTAGAAACGAGGATATTCGAAGTAGGACCACAGTAATACCACATAGCCCAACGGATTAGTAAGCTGTAGTGGCAATGGGCCGGCCATATAAAAGATATTAGAGATATTAGATGGAGTGATGACATGCCACCTGTCCATCGAAGTCAATGGATGCAGGTGGCTGAAGACCTTGATTTGTGGCGTTCCTTGGGGAAGCCCATGTTTAGCACTTGGACTTCTAAAGGCTATAATGATGATAATAATTAAGCAGTTCTCAACCGTATGTTTATCT
This sequence comes from Parnassius glacialis, assembly GCA_033319125.1. NCBI lineage: Eukaryota > Metazoa > Arthropoda > Insecta > Lepidoptera > Papilionidae > Parnassius > Parnassius glacialis. Next base: position 37,564,403 of record JAVANC010000012.1, on the reverse strand, counting down.
ATCGTTATCTGCAGTAATTAAGCGTCACTAGGCATAGATTATTACTACTTAGACCGACTGCCGTAAAAATGGTAACACCATAGTTTTTTTTAATCCATTGGGACTGACATTGCTATATGGCTTTCAGCCAAGAGATTACTATAATGCGTTAGAAAAAGTATGAATATGTAACTTTCTTTACAATATGATGGTACGTCACATTGCAAAGTTTTTGAGAGATTTTTAGCCAACAGACTGTAACGATAACGATAATATTCCAAGTCCCTATAGCGCCTAAGCGGACAAATTATCTGGAGGTTTAATGTCATCATCGTAACTCTTGTTCTTGATTCATTCAGACTAGCCATCTGCACAGGACAGAATTACAGTACACGGAAATGTGCGCAAGCATAGAGTCCCATAATCCAATGGGACAGAAGCCCGACACGGTTGGAGCGAGATCAGATGCAGGGGTGAAAAATGGTAGGTAGTATTGAAAATTTCTTGACAGAAAAATCGAATAACTGGTTTTGGCCCGATCCGGGTTTAAAGCTTAAGTGCCAAATAACTCCTGAACACAAAGTGCGTTCAAAACCTTACCACTGTGTTTTGCAATGTAACGAGAAGGAAGAGGAGATAATAAGCATATCCTGTGAAAATTGTGCAGCTAGTAAAGGCGCATGTAAACATTCTGTAGGATTTTTAACGTGGCTTCTTCGCAGAACGGAGGAGCCTTCGCTGTCATCTACTTTTTCCTCGTTTTTGGGTCCTCAGGCTCATTAAAAAAATATCAGGCATTTTAACTGTTGAATTGAAGCACTGAGGCACAATACAGTATTTTTCTTTCTTTTTTACCACAGAGAACTTTATAATTCTGATTTTTACTGCGCAGCGGCGTACAGACGAGAGCGCGATTGTTGTATGAGCGGGGGTGTGACGTCATCGTCTAGTGAGCGCCCGCCCGCGTTTTTAAAAATCTTCGTTCAGAAACACGCACTTTGATCGTTAATATCTCAGCCAATTTTTAAGATATGAAAAAAGTAAAAACACAGTTTTTCTAGTATTATTTTGTAGATTTATTTGGCATGTAAAGTAAAAAACGTTTGTCAGACCCATTCACTGCCCTCTATATATTCCCTGGACTATTTACACCGTATCATAATGAGGCGATTTGATTTTAGCCATTTTAGCGCTGATACACAATTACTAATAATAGAGATAGGAGTGTGGTAAAATATATCGATAAAAATTCTATACCCAGGTCAGATTCTATTTAGCTATAATTTTAATATAATGCCATACAATAAATAAATGTATCGATTTATACTTATGTTTTAAACAAAAGCTTTATATCTTATATACCTAAAACAAAAATTGACGCTGCCTTACGTTTTTCTTCCTAAGTATGGAACGGGTTTTGTTCCGGGTTTCACTATTGGGTATGTATGGTTCATTCGAGGTTTAAAAAGGTCCAATGAGTAAAAAAACCTGGAGTAGGTAACTAGAAATTAAAAAAAATTGTCAAGGATTTATTGTTAACATTTCTTTTAGTCCTCGTAATAGAGAAAATCAATAAGCTGCCAAAATAACATGCCTATTTCAACATTATCTATAGGTACAATTAGAATTTTACAAACTTTAAATTAAAGAATACCATACCTAGCTTACCGTGTAGTGGCGGTTAAGAATATCCACTACCCCATATTTTCCCGTGGGTGTCGTAAAAGGCGACAAAGGGAAACAGGCAGGAGATGGGCAGCAGCATCTTCCTGGTAACGGCAAAAATACAATAAAAAAAAACTGCGGTTGCCAACCCGCTCGCCAAGCGTGGCAACTATGGCAATATACCCCCCATGATGAGAGTTACGAAGAGACGGCCCCCAGTCCCCGGCGGCTCCGCTATTCCTGGCTACGGTGGCGACCATGGTAACGGCGGGGCAGGAGGTGCTAAGAATCTCCGGTGGAGGTTCGGTTGCCACCTACGATGACTCGACCTGGCAACATACAACGCACGCACACTGAGGACTGACGAGAATATTGTGGAGCTGGAAGAAGAGATAGACAAGTTACGCTGGCATATTATAGGATTATCCGAAGTCCGAAGAGAGGGGGAGCACACGGTAATCCTCGAATCCGGCAACTTGCTCTATTACCGGGAGGGCGACCATCTGTCCCAAGGAGGTGTCGGATTTATCGTCCACAAGTCTCTCGTTAACAACGTTGTAAAGATTGAGAGGGTGTCGACGAGAATTGCGTACCATATACTCAGAATCACCAAACGGTATTCGCTGAAGGTCATACAGGTTTACGCACCAACCTCGGCACACCCCGATGAGGAGGTGGAGGAAATGTATGAGGATATCTCTAGAGCCATGCATTGCTCCAAAACCCAATATACGGTGTTAATGGGAGACTTCAATGCAAAACTAGGCACAAGAGAGAACGGTGAGCTGAAAGTGGGGAAATTTGGAATAGGGCAACGGAACCCAAGGGGCCAGCAGCTGGCCGACTTCATGGAGAAAGAGGGACTCTTTATGATGAACTCTTTCTTCAAGAAGCGGCCCCACAGGAAGTGGACCTGGTCGAGCCCCGACGGTTCGACAAAAAATGAGATTGACTTCATTATGACGACCAGACGACAACTGTTCAGTGATGTCTCAGTGATCGCGAGGGTGAAAACCGGCAGCGATTACCGAATGGTTAGAGGCACACTGAACCTAAACGTTAAGTTGGAGAGGTCTTGTCTAATGAAGTCAACGCTCCGTCCCCCTCGTGCTCTAATCCAAAGTCCCGAAACCTTTCAGCTCGAGTTACAAAACCGTTTTCAGTGCCTAGAAGACTGCAATGAAGTAGACGATTTGAATGACAAGCTCGTGGAAACTGTTCATGCGGTCGGAGCTAAGTTCTGCAAGACCCGCTGCAGAAGAACACAAAAGCTCTCCGATCACACTCTTAATCTCATGGCTGTTAGACGGGAGATGAAGCTACATTCTTCAACAGATTTGACAGCATACAGGCAACTGAACAGACAGATCTCCAAATGCATGCGGCATACAATAATCTATGCCTAGTGACGCTTAATTACTGCAGATAACGATAGATAAACATACGGTTGAGAACTGCTTAATTAATATCATCATTATAACCTTTAGAAGTCCAAGTGCTAAACATGGGCTTTCCCAAGGAACGCCACAAATCAAGGTCTTCAGCCACCTGCATCCATTGACTTCGATGGACAGGTGGCATGTCATCACTCCATCTAATATCTCACCTCATCTTTTATATGGCCGGCCCATTGCCACTACAGCTTACTAATCCGTTGGGCTATGTGGTATTACTGTGGTCCTACTTCGAATATCCTCGTTTCTAAGTTTATCATGCAGAGAAACCATGAGCATAGCCATCTCCATAGCTCGCTGAGAAACTTTGTCCTTCCTGATACAGGTAGCAATGAACAACAACGTCTCAGATCCATATGTCATCATTGGTAGCACGTACTGGTTATATAATCTTGTTTCCAAGTTTTGAGGTATATCTGACGAGAAGATGTGTGGTAATCTCCCGAACGCTGCCCAGTCGAGTTGAATCCGTCGATTGACCACTCTGTTGAAGTTGGACTTACCTAGTTGGAATATTTGTCCTAGTTAAACATACTCGTCGACAACTTCGAGTGTAGTGCTTACTACACATATACCGCCATAAGTGCGACATGAACGTTACTCATGACCTTTGTTATGTCCACGTTCATCTGAAGACCTACACGTTGAGAGAAATCATTGACGTCATTGAGTATAGTGCTTAGGTTCTCCACCGATCCTGCCATAAGGACTATATCGTCGGCAAATCGAAGGTGAGTGAGCTAGTCACCTTTGATGTTAATCACACATCGTTTCCAGTTCAGTAGCTTGGAAACTTCTTCCAATGCAGTGGGGAAGAGTTTCGGGGATATAACCTTACCCTGTCTTACACCGCTCTGCAGTTTAATAAGTTTCGTATTCTGTGTCTGCACTCGCTGCTAAATTCAAATTCAAATTTCAACTCTGCCGCACGCTTGGAATGTGAGTCCACGTGCGCTTCATTTCCAGGAAATCAACAATACAAAAATTCCTTTCGCTAATATTTTACGACCAATCACAGATTATGTAATAATAAGATTTTATATTAAATTTTGTAATTTTAAGACTAGGTAAATATTTTAATGTAGACATTTTGATTGGTCAAAAAACTTTGCACTGATTCTACTCCTTTTACTCATTCTACTCGATTCTACTAGTTACAAGTTTTCCATTTGAAACTCCACAACTTGTAAAGTGGAACCTATAACTTACTTTCTATAGTATATATATATATATATATATATATATATATATATATATATATATATATATATATATATATATATATACTAGTACTTTTCTATGTTTCACGAGTAGTCGAGTGTTGCCATGCCACATGCCAGTTAAAAATTGGTTAGACACTTTAAAATAGTAAAAAACTTATTATATCAACAAATTGAAAAAAGAACGATGATATTTCATGATATTTTATCAAATTATCTGCTAAGGCTTATAATAAAATTTCTTTTTAACCCAAAAAAAAGTATCGTTTTCGTGAACTGATGTATATTTTATAACAGGGCACTGAACGACGTAATACAAAACTAAATACAGGACACAGCAATTTCCCAATCGAACACGGCCATTAACGAGTCATACAGTTCATTTTTAGAAACGGCAATAAAAAGTTCGTCGATGCGATGATAAGTTCTGGTATCATTTTCGTTTTTCATAATTTCATTTATGATGGTAGGGTAGTGGTTTCTGATGTATTACTTTTTTATATGGGTAGTGGTAACCACAGAACACTAGTACCCTAAGGCGGGTACTAGTGGTGGTAACTGGTAACACTGGATTGGCAGGCGGCATATTATTGTATTGTGTTGTTCGCTAAATGAAAATAATAAAAAGAAGTTTATGTTGAAAATAAAGCCTAAACCATAAAATTTCGCCATGGCTTATCATTATGTTGTTACTGCACAAAAACCTACGGCAGTCACAGCATGCGTTACAGGTAAATATCTTCTTATTTTATGATGTTTCTCTCATATTGAGGTTAACTCGTACATAATTATTTTTGAATTTTGCCGTAATTTAGGTTTTTAACCCAAACATTGAACTTAAATATTTTCATAGCGTAGATATTTACCTTGAATATGCATGTTATAATATAATTAAAACTACATCAATGTCTTTTAAGGCAGTTTGCATATTTGGATTTAAAGAACAACATTGGTATTTCTACAAAGACCATAATCATCTTTTGAGTAAAATAAAATGAACTTAAAGATGAGGCAAATTAATTTTAGGCTGCCTGTACTACTTTAAATGAACTTTTTATAGGATTTCTTATACTACGCACATAAAATATGCTATGCCATATAAATTGTATTATGTGAAATTTGATGAATATGGTTTTAAATTGTCCAATTAGAATGTAATAAAGAAAGCCTGTATTTCTTTTTCAAGGGAATTTTACGAGTCCTACAGACCTCAATCTCTTAGTGGCGAAAGTGTCACGTCTGGAAATGTACCTGGTGACACCAGAAGGTTTACGTCCTATGAAAGAAGTTGGTCTTTATGGGAGAGTAGCGAAAATGAAATTGTTTAGACCACCTGTGAGTACCACCAATAAGTAATTTTAAATTATATTCTTGTTCTATTAAATACACTCTTTATTTTTTTTTAAATAATTGGAATTATGTTTTGTGCCTGTAATATCACAATTCTGTAAGTTATGGCTTCAAATTAATACTAGTTATGCTTTATACAAAATTACCCATATTTGCACACTGCAGGGCCCAAGCCTTCTTTTATTTGTGAGGGTTTTAAGGTGAGAAAGTGTCTATTGTGCTATTCAAATGCATGTTGTTAAGCAACATATCTTGGATTTGTTTTTAATTTCTCAGATATGCCATTTTCTTCACAATGTTCCACTTCCCTGCCAAACATGTGGCAAAACAGCACTTAATTGTAGTTAACCACATCATTGGTGCTGGTGGAAATCTAACCTGAGTTGCTTAAACTTACTTGCAAAGTTATTGGCAAGTCAAGAGTTAGAAGTTAAGTCTCAAGAAGGTTAAAAAAAATCTCTACATGCCCTTATCTTGTGGGGGAGGTGGTTAAGACCCATTCTTATGTAATATTTTGTAAGTTGAAATTTAATATTAGAAATCTAGTTCCATTTCGGATGCCGAATGATTTTCTTCATTCTTTAATGCACACTTCGATTTATATCCCGTTTTAATTTTTTTTATTGCTTATTAAATTATCTGTTAAAAATAAAAATCTTTCATTTACGTCAAACTGTGAGTTTTAGTGTAACTGATCGTTTTATTACATTTTATTATTCTGAAAGACAAAGAGACAAGGTTAAAAATCACTAAAATCATCCTTACATAACCTTTCGACTGCGGAGACTCTAACCGCCCTACTCCGTTGACTGTGGAGCTGTTTAATAAAATGTACGGCTGATTGGGCGCAGTCCATCTTAACGCAAATTTCTCGATTCTGGTATATCAAATACTATAACATGTATACATTTCTGAATTCTATATGAAATTTCCTACAAATGTATATATAAATTTAATAAAGTCCAAGAATAATGTTAGTTCTAAGATAGCGGTTTGCTTCATACAAATTAAAAAAACATTTCACACTTACAAAATGAGATGAAACACAAAATGAGGTTACAAATAGGAAGATTAGTTACCCAGGTGTTGTTTTAACATAATTAACCACACAATGGATCTAGATTTGTACGAAATAATTGCAAACAACTCCGATGTTAGCGTGCGTCAATTACACTGATGGCTGACTCAAGGGACAGACGAAATCAACACATGATATAGATATAAAATCCTACTAATGTGTGTAAGCTGTGGGGTTTTTATGCTATCTTTTTTTATCCTTTATACATCGACATATAGTAGAATGAGTTAGAAATAGTGCTTAATGCTTTGTTTCGTCATTAAAAAAGCGAGGAAAAAATGTCTAACACTTGGGCACCCGCATTCAACGGAGATATTTTCGTGTCCAAGTGTTAGACATCCGCAGTTGAGAGGATAATTAATGAATGGCCCCTTAGCCTCTAAGCTACCTTGATACATAATTTATTATATTTTTTATAATTAATAATATTTTGAATATTACCACTAATTTACTAATTAAATAATATCTACTAATTAATAATAGTAGTAATATTAAATATATTTAATATTTAATATTAGTGTAATATATAATGTATTAATTTTTTTTCAGTATGAAAACAAAGATTTAGTGTTCATTCTAACAGCACGTTACAATGCAATGATACTAGAATGGAGAACAGGAGCTAATGGAGATCTGGAGGTGGTCACCAGGGCACATGGCAATGTCGCCGATCGGATTGGAAAGCCTTCAGAGAATGGCATCCTTGCAGTAATTGATCCTCAGGCAAGAGTGATTGGTCTGAGATTGTATGATGGTTTATTTAAGATTATACCACTAGATAAAGACTCCACAGAGCTTAAAGCAGCTAGTTTAAGGTGAGATGCTTAAATTGTACAAAAATTAGAAAATATATATATTTTTTATTATAGAATAAGGGTAACATGTGAACACATAGTCCATCTGATGGTAAGTGGATGCTGTGGCCCATAGGCATCTACATCTATCCTCTATTAAGATCAAACTGCATATGCGTTGTCACCCCTGAGGACTTAGACGGACTGCCTCATTTTCAGAAAAAAGGGTACTCTACATAACCACACATATTATAGTTTTATTTTTAATTTTCCATGCCAAATTTAGCTAAACACTTATTAAATTAACAAACACTTAAATCACACTGGTGTCTGTCTTTCTGTCTCCTACAGTGTTTTTTTTTCTGATAATACATAGATGATCAAATTTTAGCATAGTTATAAAATGCAGTTTTTGACTCAGGAGATTAAGTTTTAAAAGCTTGAATTGGAGGTTCAAATTTTTATTTAAAATATCTATTATAAATTTATTACAGTTTATAAAACTCCATTGCGGAACATAGGCCTCCACCATAGTTTGCCTTATAGCGAGATTTTGTCATACTTCACAGGCGGGTTTATTATTTTAAGTTGTTATCAGGATGTTGCTGCTGTCCATCTCCTATTTCAGTTTTACTTTGTCATCTCTTACGACACCCATGGGAAGAAATGGATATTTTTACACTGTCAGTACACATTAAATTTATATTATGGGATTTCGATTAAAACTGGTTTGAAGCACCATTTTAAAAATGTATGATTCTCAATTTGTGTTTATTTATTGAACATTTTTCTAGAATTCTTCAAAACCTCTATCCCCTGCCATTTTTCACCCCCCTAAATATATTGATGATATTTATATTTTTTTATAATATTCAAATATTTACATTACTAGTAATCCACACCGGCTTCGCACAGGTGATTTTTGGAACTCAGCACCACCTTATGTGTCCCATTGTGAATGTAAATCATCCAGGGATCCCCTCAGATGCACACTAAAAATTTTATCCAAATTGGTTGAGCTGCTTTTGAGTTTTAGCGAGACTAACAGACAGCAATTGATTTTTATTTTAAGAGATTATTACCATAAAAACTTAAAATTATTATCCAGTCCTACTCCAATTGGCGGTATAATACCAATTTAAATAGAATTATAGATTATGTTATAATTTTTTCATTCAACTCGTCTAAAATGCTTATGTGCATCTAAATAATAATAAGATAACCCTGATTGCTCAACACAATTTTCATTTGAGATCTCCGTTTGTTTCAGATTGGAAGAATTAAATGTCTACGATTTAGAATTTTTGCATGGCTGTTCAAATCCTACATTAATATTAATACATCAAGATCTTAATGGAAGGCATATTAAAGTGAGTATCAATAAAAAAACAAGCTTTTTCTAGTGAAAGATTTTCATTATTGATATAAATCTACTAGCAGGCTCGGCAGACATTGTTCTGCCTTTCCGATAGGTGGTGTGATGAGTCTCACCCCGAATTAACTCCAGACTGTGTATAGTGTGATTAAATTTTTAACTAACTCGATCCGCCTATTGGGTCCAGATTTTTTTGACCCTGAACCAATAGTTAATTTGAATGTGAGTTATTTTAGACCATAAATATAGAGTTTGTTAATAACTTGACTACAGCGCCAACTATCGAATTCTAAGCATAGCTAAGAAGCATTGTCTTGATAAAACAAATGTATTGTGTGAATTTGACTTCAATAGAGAAGTTACATTAAATTTTTTTGCCACATATTTATATATAGATGAAAAAATAATTCATTTCAAGTATATTTAAGTAATTTTTTTTACTAAAAACTCCATTTTTTTTAGTAATTATTAATAAAAAATAATAAAATTCTTGAATGAAAAAAAAGACTTGTGATTGGTTGTGACGTCATTATAACCGTTAAGGCTGTGAGCCAATCGCAATCATGCTATACTTTTGTATTTTCTATATTCGGATCACCATGTGTCAAAACCACAGAGCAAATAACAAAGAGGAGGTGTTGTAATTAGATTTCACTATGTAACAACGCGTTACAATTTGCGAGGTGAGGGGGTCTCAAGGCCCGCCCACTTAACGATTTTCTATCTACCGATAAATAGTAAAACTACTTGCATTGTTCCATATAAATGTTGCAATGTAGTTTAGCTACTTTGATGATAGATGGCGGCCTGTTCACAAAATGATTATGAAAACTATAAAAATAATATTTTGGCGGTTAAAAATTCTTTACGACTGAATGCAAAACAAAACAAACAAACCTTAGTGTCGCCATCTAGTATCGAATATATTTAATTATATTTGAAAGTCGACGCAGAGATTTTTCTCGAACTATTTCAATAAATTAGGTATAAAGTACTTACAAATTGAATATGATGCCATCCATAGCATCAGAGTGTCTATCTGACTAGTTTTTACACGATAAACCACAACACTTCATCCTTTTCTTCTTAATACTACGAATGTTTTATACGTGGTATAGCCATGCTGCAGCTATATATACGATTTTTGACATATATGCGCACAGAACGAATGCTTATAGTATACTAACTAAAGCCACACCCAGTGGTGACGTCAGGACTTAGTTGCTTAGGCCGTTTTCTCTTTGTATTTGCTCCGTGGTCATAACTCATAACAAAACATATAACCTGTATTATGCAATGAATTTTTTTTAATTTTGGCAACATAAACATGAGTGTTTTATCATTTCACCATGCGGTGGCGTTACTAAAGCGATATAATGACGTCACTGGCATTTGAATTGACATTTTAGAAACAAAAAATATATAAAAAAAATTATTTAAAAATAGTCCCGCTGAGTTTCTTGGTGGTTCTTCCCAGGACAGAGGGTTTTTTTCGAACCAGTGGTAAAGTAAAAAATGACTCAATAAGAATTACACATGTAATGTATATTGAATAAATAAATTTTCTATTCTATTCTAAAATCAGTAAAACATTGCAAAATAGTAGAGTGACAAATAAAACAAAAGTTTTAATATATTTGTAATGCTTGTTACTAAGTAGGTAATCCATCCATCCGTCCATTGCAGCCTATAAAAGTCCCCTGCTGAACATAGGTCTCCCCATAGATTGCTGTATAGTATTGGCAACCGCAGTTTTTTTATTTTTAGTCATTATTAGAAAGTTGTTGCTGACCATATCCTGAACATAGCTGAAATAAATTAATCAATGAAGTGTTTGAGAGAAGGCTACAAGTTCACCCACGTACAACAGTAAAAGAAGATAGTAGGATGGTCTATCATTGATGAATTCTTTACAATATGATGAAAAAGTTATGCGAAATTTATATAATTCCTTTTATTTTACAGACACACGAAATAAACGCAAAGGATAAAGAATTTATGAAAATACCTTGGAAGCAGGATAATGTGGAAACAGAGGCGTCTATATTAATACCGGTCCCAAGTCCCTTAGGTATATAGAATATTTGCTATTTAGAGCTAAGCTTGATTATCTTTGTTAATATAACAGAGTCAAACTTTTTAATGCCAACTACTAAGATTTATTGTTTTATATTTTTTACGTTTATGTTTTATATTTAATACTGAAGTGACAAACGAACTAACAGTCCACCGTTAGGTGGTAGGCAGGTATTGCAATTGCAGACGGGGCCACAGAATAAATAATAGTGCTACGTACAGAAGTTGCACTACTTTAAGACTGACTTTCAATAAGTATTATTTATAATCTATATTGAATAAAAAAGTTTCTGTTTCTGTTTGATGTTGACTATTTGACGTCGTTTAACTAGCCTAGCCAATTTTGCGTGGTGGAGCCACGCTGCAGCTATATTATGCTTATAGTACGAATGGGTCGGTTCGACCGACGTAGGACCACGCTCTCACAGAATACTAGCGTAAAATAGCAGCTCAATGCAGCTGTGTTTTGTATGGTGAGTGTAGAGAACCTGACACCCTCTCGTTGCATTGTCACCCTCAGGGGTGACAACACATCTGCATTTTGATTCTTAATTAAGGATAAATGTGGATGTAGAAGGGCCGCAGCATCCACTACCATCAGGTGGAATGTGTGCTCATTTGTCACCCTTATTCTATAAAAAAGCCTTTAGATAAATAACGCACGCAAGATAAATTAAACTTTATCGCTGCGCGGTAGTGTCCAGATGGCTTTGCATCTTTTCCCCTTCCTGCCTCACGGACGATATTTCTACATATATAGTATCCTTTGATTATAATATATTCAATTTACAACTTTTTTAATTTAATATAATGTCTTAAATTTTATTCACTGTCTCTGAAATAACGGTTATTAGATTTAAGAGTGGAAAAAGCTTTAAATCTGACGTATAATATTAAGTAAATTGTGGGAGGGAGAACAGAGTGATAAAATTAATATTCGTTAATAATTTTAGTAAAGTATTTGCTGGCTTTTACATTATTATGTTTTCAAAGGTTTAGCAAATGTAATTTCAATAATAAACATATAAATGTATATATAAATTGCACTAAAACTTATATAACTATTTTATCCTATAACTAAATATACTAAACAATAAACCAAAATATTTATATAAGTGTTTACAAAAAGTCTACTTTTACGTAAACAGTGTTAAAATCTTGAAACTTCACTAGTACGTCACTCGCTTAAAATACACTAGCCCTGACTGCATATGTAACCTGAGGTTCCGCGCGATTGTAGGTATTTATATCACGAAGGTAGTAAGTGACAGAGGCCTGACACGGTTAGTGAAGTCCATGACCACCTGCAGCCAACTTCAAACAAAGAAAGCTACAGGTGCGTTGTCACCTCTGAAAAGACTTAGATGGAATGCCTTACAGTCTCTAAATTATATGTGATTATTTTTTAACAGTGGTAGAGCCACGCGGCAGCTTTTGCTGTCGCACGGATGGGCCGGCTCGAACCGGGGCGGTACCACGACCTCACAGAATACCAGCGTGAAGTAGAGGCTTACCTCTGCGTTTCGCTTGGTGAGTGCAGGTGGCCGGAGGCCTTTTTTACTGGAAATGAGGCATTCCATCTTAGTCCTCACGGGTGACAACGCATCTGCATTTTGATTCGCAAACGAGGATAGATATAGATGTCTATGGGCCGCAGCAACCACTTACCATCAGGTGGACTGTGTGCTCGTTTGTCACCCTTATCCTATAAAATAAAATAAAATGTGACTCTGGTGACTGGGACTCCTAGGCGAAAAGTGCTACCATTTAGTAAATGTAAATAATATTTTTATACGCAGTAGAGCCATGCTGCAGCTATATTAATAGTATAGTTGTAACACGAATGGGTTGGCTTGGAACAGGGAAGGACCACGCTCTCACAGATTACCAGCGTAAAATAGCAGCTTAATGCTGCTGTGTTTCGTATGGTGAGTGTAGAGAACTGGAGACCCTTTTTACTGGAAAAGAGGCATTCTATCTTAGTCCTCACGGCTGACAACGCATCTGCATTTTGATTCGCAAACGAGGATAGATAATAGATGGATAGATGTAAATGTCTATGGGCTATAGCAACCACTTACTATCAGGTGGACTGTGTGCTCATTTGTCACCCTTATTCTATAAAAAGAAATGAATGATGAGCTAGAATTTGTGGCGGCGCTGTCGTCGCGCCACAAGCGAAACACATCGAAGCCTAAATCGCGCTTACAAAGTTCCGAAGTTAAAGCAGCATATATAGAATAGCTCCGAACTACCAATCGGAGCGTTGGCTGCTCCCCGGGCAGAACACCTTGCCCGGCGGGAGATCTCCCCTCTTCCTTCTTACTGTCACAGTGGTGACCCCGACGTGATATGAACAAGCAACCAACAAACCTTCGGAAACTACACCTTAAAAACATCATCCTCAAGTACCCCATTCATTCGCTCCCGAGCAGATATTGTCTGCAGTCTGCACATTCTGCAAGCCATCTAACTTTACAAAGGTTCATCGCAGCATTGGAATAATAATGCTTCCTGTTCCTTCAAACTACTCTCTGCGCTATAGTGTTCGGCACGGCTCTGAGCCTTACTGCTCGCCTCTGCTTCACGGCACTCTCGCAGATTACTTGCCTTCTTTGCTTTCTTCTTGCCTCTTCCCTGGTACTTGCAAATTCGTCGACATCTAGACTGCACTATCGACCTCCGGTCTGAGCAGGGGGGTGATGTGGCGGCGCTGTCGTCGCACCACAAATTTAACTCCCCAATATATTCTATTATTCTGTAGGTGTTCAACTCATCTTTGATAGAAAGCCAGGTATTCAGTAGGTTGCAGATCCAAAGTTACATTAGGCACTCAATAGTTAAATTTTGTGATAGCTTTTATACATTCTACTGCTGGGCCCAGGCCTCCTCTCATTTCTGAGAGGAATTAAGGGCAAGGAAGTGTCCAGCGAGCTGCCGCAATACTTGTTAGCAGACTACACGTCCTCGAAATATTTTTTTTTATTTCACGGACATGTTTGCTTACGATGTTTTCCTTCAACACTGAGCATGTGGTAAAACAGCACTTAAAATGCATTTAACAATATTGGTGCCGGCGGGGATCGAACCAGGGGTGTTCACGCTTAGCGCCAAGCTACCATGGCTCTCAATAGATAAAGAGTGGATTACTATATACTCATGTGTGTTTGTGTAGAAATTGTTGTGATTATAATTAAAGATAAATATAAATGGTGGTGGTTGAAAAAGCGTCATCTATGAAGTCATGATATAATACCAAATATATGTTTTACCTTCGGACAGGTCCAACAAACCTTTACGATTATAAAGAGCATGTTCTGATATACACTGCAAGCACTGCTCAGTGTTCTCACTGGTGAAAAACTCGTTCCGTTACGGACTGCCAGTATACTGTCGTAGTACCCTAGGAAAATATATGACGTCATAAATCGTCGCCATTTTTGTACTGTAAGCACTGGTGCTTTCGAGATAGGTGCTCCCAGTACTTTAATCATATGATCAAAAAACAAAGCGTCTCCCACACACAAGCGGCTTGCGGTGGCGGCTAACCGCGAGCCGATGCAACAACCCACCACCGCGGTCGCAATGGTGGCCTGAAGCGCCATTCGCTGTGGTGTCTGTGCTACGATTAGACGTCAGTAAACATGGCTGACCATGATGAAGTCTTATTATATTCAGCAATATTATCATATATTTTGTTTTTAAACCTAATGCTTTTGTAATCACGATGTGAATTTTTATAAAGTACTGGATAATTTGGTCTGTTTCTATTACTATCTCTGAATTTAGCACCATTTTTCACGCGGTAAACGCGATTTGTAAAAATTTACCGCGTTACCGCGCTGCGGCCACCAACTGACCGCGTACTTGCTAACACACACGCGGTGGTTAAGGGGCGGCCGTGCAGGCCGCGCCACGGGCGGCCGCGTGTGCAGCCTCACTCACATCGCAAGCGAACACAACTGGCCGCCACCGCAACCCGCGCGTGTGTGGGACACGCTTAGAGATTTAACATTTCCACGAATTAATGTTATTATTATTAATAAATTTTGTTATTCAAATAAACTCAGACATTAAGTTTTAAAAGCAACAACATTCAAATAATAATTTTCTTGTTGATCAGAAAACGTGTATAACAGTGTTGAAAAATGGGGATGACAGTTTACTGGACTGCTTTCCGTTTTAAACAGTAACTGGTATAGCAAACTAAAAAGGAACGGCTTCACAGCATACTGAATTGACGTCGCACCACACAGTGGTCACAGTGTATATCGGAACATGCACAAGATCTGATATAAATCTGACATGATTATACAGCTAACTATTAGAGACCACAAAATCTACTGTGTCTTTTTCTAAGTGGACTCTTTGCAATGGGAGAACTTTGAAAGCTGGTTGGCTGCCGTAGTTTGTTATTTTTATTCAGCTGTTATTAGGAAGATGCTGTTGTCAATGTAATATCTACTTATGTTTGTTTTTATATATTCTTCCTTCAGGGGGCGCCATTGTAATCGGTCAGGAATCAATAGTGTATCACGATGGTCAGAGTTATGTAGCTGTTGCACCATCACAAATAAAGGTATGAATTGCATTATACTGTGTATGTAATTAATAACTACAGTACAACCTTGATAACTTAAACCTCGACAAAGTAATAACCTCTATAAATTCATAAAATGTTGTGTTCCCTTCAACTCGGAGTCCAAAAACTCTTTCACTTAAAATATAAACCCTCTACAACTTAAACGAATAATTTGGACATCACACCTCAGTAACTCAAAATTGTAACGAAGACGACCTTTATAACTTCAAACCATCTATCAATGAGTCATTTTAAATGAATGTGCAAACAATAAAGGTTCCCTATAGACCATTGTTATTGCTTACACGTGTTTACCAAATGGCTTCAAATGTAAACAATAGACTAAGGTCATAGACATAGGTAGGTAATAGTAAAATCGGATATTTTAATTTCAATCTGTTCTTAGATAATCAAAAATTCACTGCTGAGATGCCTATACATCCCCTAAAGCCCTATGGAATACCACAAAGCATGGTCCTGAGCTTTCTGCATCCATCGGCTTCCTGTATGTTGCATTACACTTTGCTTACCAGTCTGAGGCTGGCACTCGAGAACCTTCCTTCCTTGTCGGTTGTTGATTCTCCAAGCTATATGGCCGGCCCATTGCCACTTGAGCTTACTGATCCGTTGGGCTATGTCGGTTAATATGGTCCTACTATAGAAATGTTCTCATCGTCAATAATACTTTGTTTTTAGATGACGCCAATAAATTGCTATTGCCGTGTGGATGGGAAAGGCCTCCGTTACCTGCTGGGCGATATAGCGGGCCGCCTGTTCATGCTGTTGCTGGAGCTACAGGAGAAGATGGATGGGACACAGGCGGTTAAAGATCTGAAAGTGGAATTACTTGGTGTGTGCCATTTTTAATATAAAACGACTGTATACAAAACTAGCGACAAAAGGCATTAATTTTATATTTTGTTTTGTACCACTTTTTGTCATTACTTTTAGTAAATTAGAATTACATGCAGTAAAGCTACGTTATATATAGTATAGTATGACTGCATTGCCGTGTGGTGTGCGGCAAAGTAGAATAGCACCACCCCATATCTACCTGTGGGTGTCGTAGAAGGCGACTAAGGGAGTGTGGAAAAGGACTGAACCCCTGTACCTTTTTCACTGATATACCTACTGTTCCATCTGTCGGAGTCTCTCCGGTCGTAACGGTCTCCGTTCCACTGGGTCCAGGGGGACAAAGACGAGTATGTGCACCTGTGTTCGCGCGTACACTTGTGCACGTTAATATCTCCTGCGCAATTGACCTGCTTCCAAATAGGACTCCGATCTATAACCAATGTGCTACGGCGATGGGAGGAGGTAGAGAGGCTTCACGTGATGCTCGTTGAGTTTTGTCTGACTCCTGCACGTAGGCGGTCTTGGGGGTGTAGTGTACATCGTGGTCGCTTCTGCTCTGCAACGGGATGACAGAGCGGACTCGGAAAATTTCGGCTACGTTAGCCATGCACGAGCACACCAACGACAGGATCGGAGCTGAAGAGGTCGCCGTGGCCGAAATCGGTCGAGGAGATTATTATTATTAGTATGACTGCAGTATGAATGGGTCGGCTCGACCGGATAAGGACTACGCTCGCAGAAGATACCAGCGTGATATAGTAGCATAAGGTTGCTGTATTTCATGTAGGGAGACATACTTGTGACCCTTTTTAATCAATAATAAGGCTTTCCATCTTAGTCCTCAAGGGTGGCAAGTGGCAACATATCTAAATTATATAGGCCACAGCATGAGGTTGGACTGCATTCATTTGTCATCCTTACATAATTGGGTATGAATATTGCGGCATATACAGAGTGGAAAACAAAAGTGGATTTGATTATTTCCTTCCATCCATTATAACAAAAGTCCACTGTTGAACATAGGCCTCCATCATAGATTGTTTGGCAGGCAGGTTGGCAACCATAATTTTAATCTGTTTCAGTTACCCTCTGTAGCCTCTCACGACCCATGTAACAATATGGGGTAGAGGGTATTTTTACACTGCCACTATACGGTAAATTATTTTCTTAGAATAGAATAGAATAATTTTTATTCAATATAATATAGATTATTACATAATACTTATTGAGTATTTTTTTTATTCACCACTGGTTTGGAAAATACCTCTGTCTTAGGAAGAACCAGCAAGAAACCCAGCTGGACGTTTTTTTTAAACATGTTTCACTCTACAATATTTTGTTTGTACAATTTTTAAATAATTTTTTATAGAACCAGCATGGTGGCGATCACTGTATTCCCAGGGGTTATTTTCATTTATGTAATCTTAGAGATATATTACTACCTTTAGAATAATATAGATAGAAACTGGATCACTTAATGCAAATAAATATCCATTGAATAGTCAATGAGATGTTTATAGGTTTTAACTTTTCTGTTTTTACAGGTGAAATTCCAATACCAGAATGTATGACCTACCTGGACAATGGTGTTGTATTCATCGGGTCCCGTTTGGGAGACTCTGCCCTAGTTCGGTTGTCAGCATCTCGGGACGAGTTGAGTCAGTATGTTCAGCCCATGGAGAGCTTCACAAGTCTAGCACCCATCGTGGACATGTGTGTAGTAGACCTTGAGCGACAGGGACAAAACCAACTCATCACTTGCTCTGGTTAGTTATGTTTTCTTGCTTGATTTTTTTTATTCATCAGAGGCGTAGCGTGGACTGATAGAGACGTGGGCGAAGTCGCATCACCTTTTCTTTCGTTCCCAAGATCTGCCCAATAGATCTATCCTATACTACCAAACATGCTTTCAACAACATATCTACTCATAGCTATTAATTTCCTGACAAGTCTCGTATTCTGTCAATCTAACGGTTGCGGTCTTTGAATTTACAACTGCCTTGCAGTCGTGCGAGGCCCCAAACAAACACGCTTTTGAATTTGTGAGTTTCTTTTTCGAGCGTAAATGAGGTCACATTATTTAGTCATCTGTGGTAAAGTCTGGGGGTATCGTTATTTATGGGGCCTCGCGAGGCCCTTTTTAAGTGCGAGGCCGTGGGTGAGCACCCACTTCGCCTACGCCTAGCTACGTCGCTGTTATTTATCATCATTATTACAGTCTACTGTAGGGATGGGCAAGGGAAAAGATATATCGATATATATCGAATAGATATTTTCAAACAGTACCGATATATATCGAGTGATAAATATCGATATATCATCATCATTTGCATGATTTTTTTTTTATAGAATAGGGGGCAAACGAGCATGCGGCTCACCTGATGGTAAGTGACTACCGCCGCCCATGAACAACCGCAACACCAGGGGAATTGCAGATGCGTTGCCGACCTTTTAGAAAGGTGTAAGCTCTTTTCTTGAAGGTTCCTAAGTCGTATCGGTCCGGAAAATTCGCTGGTGGTAATTGATTCCACAAGGAAGTCGTGCGAGGGAGAAAACTTCTTCTAAATCGCACAGTCGTGGACCGCCAATCATCCAGATGGTATGGATGGTAACGCGAGTTTTGTCGCGATGTGCGATGGTGAAATTGAGCGGCTGGAATTAGTCCGAACAATTCCTCAGAGCACTCCCCGTGATAAATGCGATAAAATACGCAAAGAGATGCAACATCTCTACGCAGTGCCAGTGTATCGAGCCGATCAGAAAGAACTCGGTCGTCGACGATTCGAACCGCTCTGCGCTGGATGCGGTCAAGTGGAAGGAGCTGGCACTGGGGTGCCCCGGCCCAGAGATGAGAACAGTATTCCATGTGGGGCCGAACTTGCGCTTTGTAAAGTTGCAAGCGATGTGCCGGCATGAAATACTGTCTCGCTCTGCTGAGCACGCCAAGCTTTTTAGAGGCCAATTTGGCCTTCCCTTCCAAGTGACCACGAAACTGCACACTATTCGATATGTCGACGCCAAGGATTCCGATACTGGCTGAGGCAGTAAGTGGAGTGCCTTGAAACTGAGGAGATACGACAAAGGGGTTCTTTTTAGCGGTAAACGCGCAAACTTGTGTCTTCTGGGGATTGAACTGGACTAGATTTAGTCGCCCCCAATCCGAGACTTTGTTAAGCAAAGACTCGACTTCAGACACAAGTTTGTCCCGGTACGCGGCGACGTTTTCCCGAGAAATATTGGCACGGCCGGTATATAAGGCATCACCAGTGCTGTCGTCCGCATAGCAATGAATGCTGCCAGTTAGCAACATATCATTGATATGCAAGAGAAACAGCGTTGGTGATAGCACGCAGCCTTGTGGAACACCAGCGTTGATAGGCTTGAAATCAGAGCATTCACCGTCTACTACGACCTTGATGCTCCGATCAGCAAGGAAACTGGTGATCCATTTGCACAATTTCTCGGGAAGCCCATAGGAAGGAAGCTTCGAAAGAAGCGCTTTGTGCCAGACCCGATCAAAGGCCTTCGCTACGTCCAAACTAACGGCTAATGCCTCCCCCTTGGACTCTACTGCCTCCGCCCATCTATGAGTTAAGTAGACTAGAAGATCACCAGCTGACCGACACCGACGAAAACCGTACTGGCGGTCACTAATCAGCTGGTGATCCTCAAGGTACCTCATGAGCTGGCAGTTTATAATGGCTTCCATTATTTTGGAGAACAAGGAGGTGATGGCGATAGGCCTGTAGTTGGACGGGTCTGAGCGGTCGCCTTTTTTAGGGATCGGGTGCACCAAAGCTGTCTTCCATGAGTTCGGGACTACGCCTTGGGAGTAGGAGTACCGGAAAAGACGCGTTAAAACCGGTGCCAACTCCGGAGCACACGTCTTCAGCACAATGGGAGGGACTCCATCGGGCCCACTCGACTTGTTGACGTCCAGGGAGAAGAGTGCTTTGCGGACCGAGCGCTGTGTAAATCGCACATCTGGCATGGAGCACTCACATCGCGGGATGGTCGGCGGTGTGTTCCCCCCGTCATCTAGAGTCGAGTTGGACGCAAAAAGAGAGCTCAACAGATCGGCTTTCTCCTTTGCGGCATGGGCCAGTGAGTCGTCCTTTCTATGCAGAGATGGAAGAGATGGCTGACAGAAGTTCCCTTGGACAGCCTTGACGAGAGACCAGAATGCACGTGTTCCCGAAGGAAGGCGAACTAGCTTCTCGCCAATTCTGCCGATGTGCTCAGACCTTGCCTTGGCAATGACGCTTTTGAAGGACCTGGAGGCGGAATTATACTTCTTTTTAAGTGCGCTGGTGTTTACATCCCGAGACGTTGATGCGTCAGCCCACGCCCGGAAGCACTCCTGCTTATAGCGTGATGCTATTTTACAGGAGCGACCAAACCATGGCTGGGATCTGCCTCCGATGGGCACCACAGAGGATAGAATAAAAAGTTCCATACCCTGAAGTACCGACCACATCAGCAACAGAATCGGTAACAACGCTGGGTTCTCCCGGCGAGAAGCAAACCCGCCCCCAAGGGTAGGATGCAAAAAAAGACCGCATCCTGTCCCAATCTGCTGACCTATAGTGCCAAATACGGCGGCAAGCTGCAGATCGTAACTGCGATTGGAGCGTGAGTGGCACCGTACTCCGGATCAGACAATGGTCCGAAGAGCCCAGAAGTCGTCATCGACGGAGACCTGATATCCGTCCGGATGAAAGGTCAGCAGAAGGTCCAACAGGGAAGGTACATGGTCTTCCACATCTGGGATCCGCGTAGGCGAAGTAACCAGTTGTGTTAGACCATATGCCAAAGCAAAGTCATAGACAGATCTACCCGCATGATCGGTTAAACGAGAACCAAGCCATTCAGCGTGGTGGGCGTTGAAATCACTGCGGATGGGACCTGTTGTAGCACGGAGTCTGCAGCCATTTGGACGTGGTCGATGAGTCGGTCTGTGTCGGCATTACCGCTATGGGACCTATAGAGGCACCCGTAGACGCGGGGATGGTCGTCGCTGTCTACGCGCAGCCATAGGATGGACAGGTCCGTACCTTCAAGGCTGCCGAGGCGTCGAAAACAGATATCCTCTCTGACATACACGCAAACTCCAGCCCGGGGCACAAACGAGTGTTCTAATTTGTACCCCGGGTAGGAGAGATACGAAGTATCAGCCGGAGAGGACACCTGTGTCTCAGTAAGAAAGAGCAAGGCCGGCTTAGCTATCTCCAGATGGTAGTGGACGGCGTTTAGGCTTGAATGAAGTCCCCTGATATTGCAGAAATCCACGGTAAGCGTGGCAGGGGTTGCCTTTGTCTTCTTGCTCCGCTTGCCCCGAGCAGGTTTCGTCTTGAGCGGAATTTCGCCCCCCCCAGAATACGCGGGGCAGCCTGAGCACCCACGCCCAGAAGTGGAGTAGTTTGGTCGTGGATGCTCAGCGAGGGATTCTCCAGGGGTGCTGGTACCCTCCTGGGGTAGTCTTTTATTTAATTCCACTACCATGTTGATGGGGGGGGGGGGGGGGGAATTGGGCCTCCGGCCACCTGCACTCACCAAGCGCAACGCAGAGGTAAACCTCTACTTCACGCTGGTATTCTGTGAGGTCGTGGTACCACCCCGGTTCGAGCTGGCCCATCCGTGCGACAGCAAAAGCCACCGCTTAGCTCTACCACATGTAAAGATAAGGTCATATATATTACTGCCGGTTGGACGACGAAAAAAACGACAACCAACCACATGAATACTTTTGTACCTCCTTTTGTTGTTACATGTTTTATACAACATTTTAAAATATTTCGAAATTGATACGAATTCGATACTCTAAAATAAAATCGATATATCGCGTTTTAAAATATCGACAAAATATATCGATATTTTTATTAAAAAATATCGATATATCGATATTTTTTGCCCAAGCCTAGTCTACTGCCTTAGGTTGCCTCATAAGGGGATAGTTGCCATGATATGTCGGTTATTGGACTCCTTTTCTGCCTAGAAGTCCGTCTGGGTAGATCGATATTTTTTGCCCAAGCCTAGTCTACTGCCGTAGATTGCCTCGTAAGAGGATATTTGTAATATTTGCCATGATATGTAAGTGATAGGACTCCTTTTCTGTCTAGAAGTCCGTTTGGGGAGGTACCACGCTCTTACCTATTTCTGCCGCCAAATTGTAGAGATAGGACGCCTAGAGTACTAATTACATGCTGCGAGGCATTTCATGTTTAGTCCACCGCGTCAATGTGGTCAAAATTACAATCTAATTGAAATTTATTGATTATAATTGGTAATAATGTGATTCTTGACAGGTGCTTTCAAGATGGGATCCCTCCGTATCATCAGGAATGGCATCGGCATCCAGGAACAGGCGTCAATCGACCTGCCCGGCATCAAGGGCATGTGGCCCCTCACTCTGGCGCAGAACTCTACCTACCACGATACGCTGGTGCTCTCCTTCGTTGGACAGACTAGGTCATTAAAAAAATACAAGATTCTGATACTCTTCATTGGGGTATAATAATGCCAAGTGCTCAACGGAGACAAGCCATCTGCGCAGAACAGGTTTATAGTGCACGAATTTGTGCACAAACAGGTGCACTTTCTTTTCCTTCACTCTCATAGTCTCATGGGATGGCGTACCGACACGTCACTTCATCACCCATCATGAGAAAAACTCTATAACTGATTTTTTTTAATTCATTATAGATTATAAATAATGCTTATTGAAAGTCACTCTTTTGTATAATTACCACTGGTTCGAAAAAAAAACCTCTGTCCTGGGAAGAACCAGCAAGAAACCCAGCGGGACTTTTTTTTAAAAATAACAGCTTACAATCATGTATGTTACACAAATTAACAACACAACAAATTAGAAATAGCTTGGTAGCGATCACCTCATTTCCAGGGGTTATTATCATCTATAAATTCTTTAATACTATAATAACCCTTTTTATACAAACTTAGTTTAATAAAGTTTTTGAACTTTGAGCAGGTCAAATTTTGTATATTTTCTGGAATTTTGTTGTAAAAGCGTATACATCGCCCCAAGAATGAATTACTGACTCGATGGAGTCGAGTAACCGGTACTACTAGCTTGTGTCTGTTCCTAGTATTTACAGAATGAATATCACTTATTTTTGTAAAACTACTTTTATTTTTGTGTACGTACATTACATTTTCATAAATGTATTGAGATGCCAAAGTTAATATATTAATTTCCTTAAATTTTTGTCGCAGCGACTCTTTAGGCTTTAAATCATAAATTGCTCTTATGGCCCTCTTCTGTAAATCAAATATAATTTCAGTGTCAGCTGCGTGTCCCCATAGCAAAATACCATACGACATTATGCTATGGAAATAGCTAAAGTAAACTAGTCTAGCTGTTTCAACACTAGTTAGACTTCTAATCTTTTTTACGGCATATGCTGCAGAACTAAGTCTGCTTGCTAGTTTTGATATATGGGGGCCCCATTGAAGCTTCGCGTCTCGTGTGATTCCAAGAAAAATGGTGGTATCTACAAAACTCAGTTTCTCCCCATTTAAAATTACATTAGTATTTAATTGTTTGACATTTGGAGTCATAAATTTCACACATTTCGTTGTAGTGCCATTTAAATGCAAATTATTAACATTGAACCAATTTACTAATTTAGATATAGCATTATTATCTTCGTCATATTTTAGCAATTGTCGACTTAATTTGAAAATTAAAGAAGTGTCATCTGCAAATAATACTATATCATGGTTATCTCCTACTATGTAAGGTAAGTCATTAATGTATACAAGAAACAGAAAGGGGCCTAGAATTGAGCCTTGAGGCACGCCCATCTGTACCATCGACCCGGAAGAACTCATACTGTTAATGACAACTTTTTGCGTTCTCTTACTTAAATATGAAATAATTAATTTAAGAGCATCACTTCTTACACCGTAGTGTTGAAGTTTCCTGATTAATGTTTCATGGTGAACACAATCGAAGGCTTCGGATAGGTCACAAAATATTTATGGATTATGTTCCAACTGGGGTCTTGAATGCGGGTGTCCTCATATTCAACGTGCTTATGACCACTATACCTACCGACTAGGCAGCATCTCTTATATTCTCCACCAAAAAAGCTTAAGGTTGCAAAGTCATCTAACCATCATATTACTTTTCATATTGTCACTCTATCTCATGTTATATTAATACTATCTAGTGACGTTGCCCAATGCTACGGTTACTAGTACGAGGCTTTCACTCCAGAACCATTCTTCTTTATCTTGAAATGGTTTTATTTTTGCAGAGTATTGACATTAAACGGAGAAGAGGTGGAGGAAACTGAAATAAAGGGCTTCGTATCGGACCGTCAGACATTCTTCACTGGGAATGTCTGCCACGATCAACTTATACAAGTAAGTGCACTCAAATTAACATATTTTTTTTTAAGTAATCTAATAAGGATGGATCTTTAAATGGGTGCAGGTGGTCAGCACCGTGCGTTGTGGAATTCCTTGCGGAAGTCCTATGTTCAGCAGTGGACTTGTGAAGGGCTGTAATGGTGATGATATACCTAATAAGTCCCGTATGATGGTGACATAAGAAAATCCGTCTCTCGAATTCGTCTTCCTCGAATGAGGAAAGAGGCTATAGATGCGTGGTAAAGCTATGCTGCAGCTATATTATGGTTGTAGCAGGAATGAGGCCAGGGAATGACCACGCTCTCACATAATATCTGCTTAAAATAGTGGCTAAAAACTTAGGCTACTTTTATTTTAGGAAAAGAGTTAGGGCGCGTTCCCACGACACGCACCCGCTACGCACACGCCACGCGCGTCGGCTTTGAAATTTGTTGCACATAATTTGAGTCTTATGACAAATCAATAAATCTGAAATTGCATTTATCGACGTTCAACCGCACACGCCTCGCACACGCCTCGCGCGCGCCTCGTTCCCGCTCCGCGCTGATCCCGCGCTCACCCCGCACACGCGCTTTTTATACAATAGGGTATTTTACACAATGTAAAAATAAGTCAAAGAATATATATTTATGATAGATTTTGTAAAAAGTAAACGAGAAATATTGATTTCTATTTATAAAAATGCATTATAAATTTTATATTTCAATTTAAAGAATAATTTTTTTTTAATTTTTTTTAATCTGCATAACGATGTCCGCCATATTAGATAGCGTCGTGACGTCACTAAGTCAAAGAAATAGGTTATGTGCTGTGTACTAACTACTTAATTTCGAAATTTTCAAGTTATCATTACGATTGTTGACTTTCATTCCAAATTTTATTGAAAAGGCATCATGGAAGACGGATTCGTAAAAGCGAGTTTATTACTTCGCTTTTAGCACTAATGTTATAGATATTATAATATAAGCTTAGGTGAGAAAAACTTTTTGTTATATTTTTTTGTACAAACCCTCAGACGAAATAAAAAGTCACTTTTTTATTTGGTCTGAGTACAAACCATGTCTTTATTCCCATATAATAAAAGAAAACAGGAATTAAGTAAAACACTGCACTGCACTTGCAAGGGCTATCAAAATGGCCCACAATGGGCGGGACAGACGAGCGATGAACCTAATCTATTACAAAATTTGACTTGCAATAGGTACCTATCATGTCATGATGTTTTGTTTTGTTTAATCGATAGTTAAATATAAGTCATATTTACATCAGAGTGATCTTCACAGAAGTATAGTTTAGATTTTGTAGACAATGCCTTCGGGTCTCTTCTTGCCAGTTTTAACTAAGTATTTCTCATATTTAAATCAGTTGGCACTTTAATCCATAACTTCTCCGGCGTTCTTATGCTCGTCTTTTTGCAATCAGGTACAATACAACAATGATGTAGATGATAACTCATTATTAAACATTCAAAAGTGTCTTATTCCTTTGCAAAATTGTCAAAATTCTAGGACAGTGACGTCACGACTTGAACAATATGGCGGCTAGCGTTTTCACGCTAAAATTTAAAACGATAGATTAAAAGTAATTTTTATGTCACTATTCGGTTTTAAAAAATTTATATAAAAATTATAGTGGTTCATTATCACTCTGGGATTCATTTAAAACACTTTTTGAAAATGAGTGTAATACCCTATTGCAGAGCGGGCGAAGTCGCGGAGAACAGCCAGTTATTAATAAAAATGCGTCTTCACAGTGGACAAAGTAATTTTATGTAATCTAATAGCAAGTGGTTCCGTATTCTTAGTAATATTCAAACTCGCACATTGGTTGACCGGTAGTATATCTGATAACATTTCCTTTACTTTTTTTATTATAGAAGAGGGGGCAAACGAGCATGCAGCTCACCTGATGGTAAGTGACTACCGCAGCCCATGAATAACTGCAACACCAGGGGAATTGCAGATGCGTTTCCGGCCTTTCAGAAAGGTGTAAACTCGTTTCTTGAAAAACCCTAAGTCCTATCGGTTCGGAAAAATCGCGGGTGGTAAACAATTCCACAAAGAAGTTGTACCAGGAAAAAACTCCTAGTAAAACGCACAGTTGTGGACCGCCAAGCATCCAGATGGTGAGAATGGTATCGTGAACTGGTACTATGACGCGATGTGTGTTCGTGAAATTTGGCGGCTGGAATTAATCCGAACAATTCCTCAGAGCACTTGCCGTGGTAGATTCGATAGAAAATGCAAAGGGATGCAACATCCTTACGCAGCGCCAGTGTATCGAGCCGATCATAATGAACTCGGTCGTCGACGATTAGAACCGCTCTGCGCTGGATGCGGTCAAGTGGAAGGAGCTGGCACTGGGGAGTCCCAGCCCAGAAATAGTAACAACCCACCACCTTCCGACGCTCAGGTCATACGGGCTAAATCTCGGGAGATGCACGCGTTACTTGCACGTGGCTCTTTCCCGCGCACACTTTCTTGACTCCCTACAAATATTTAATCTATTCCCTATCCCAGCTTAACGTCATTCTCCCCCTTCTGGGGCTGACGACACATTGACGCCTACGTCGTCGGGCCTTCCTACCAGCCTTCTGTCCTGCCTTGTCCTGCGATCGTGCCACCTATGCGCAAACTCCCGTAACAGTCCGTAGTTCACCACATCGCTAACGAGATCCGAGCAGTAAACTGGTCCCTGAACCGGACGAACTAGTCCATCCATCATTTTCACTCTTAGGTCGTCATACAAAGAACATTTCCATAGAACATGGTGAACATCCTCCTCTGGCATACCGCACTCACAAATGCTAATGTCACACAGTCTCATCACAGTATAAATATGAAATATATTTACTGTGGTTTCATGTCGCTCAGTCTCTTCCGAAAGCATCCATGTCCGGTAAGAATTTGAGAGGTTTGGTAGTCCGGTGAGACCCAGGTATACCTGAGTCTCAACGCCACGTCTGGGAAAAATCGATGCAGCTCACGTCCTTTTGTATCACACGTCCATCTATCCTGCCATGCGCCGATCACCTTAGTCCAGATATCGCGATTCCGTCTGCTCAACTCCTCTTTGGGCGCGGTCAAACATGCTATACCCATCTTACCAGCACGGATGACCTCCAGGTCAGCAGGGAGAACGCTAGCCAGCACCGGTAAGGCCGCCGTTCTAGTGGATCGGTAGGCTTTGGTCGAAGAAAGCCAGTCAGCACCGGTAAGGAGCCGTGCTAGTGGATCGGTACGCCTTGGTCAACAATACAAGCGCGGATCGCTGCGATCTCTGTAGTACGCTACGAACTGTGTACATGTTTGCACGTTCGTACCAGCACTCTGCCGCATACGTAAGCATGGACACAAACACTCCTCTATAAATAAGTTTTAAACTCGGATATCGTACACCCCATGATGATGTAGATACGCGAGACATCTTGCCGAATCGCCAGAAATAGGAACAACCCACCACCTCCCGTGGCCCCACCGACCCTCAGGTCATACGGACCGAATCTCAGGAGATGCGCGCGATACTTGCACGTGGCTCTTTCCCGCGCGCACTTTCTTGACTCCCTACAAATATTTAATCTGTCCCTTGTCCCTGTATTTACGTCATTCTCCCCCTTCTGGGGCTGACGGCACACTGAAGCCTACGTCGTCAGTCCTTTCTGCCAACATTTTATCATGACTTCTGCGGTCATGCCATCTGTGCGCAAACTCGCGCAGCAGCCCATAGTTCACCTCGCCGCTGACGAGATCCGAATAATAGACCGGTCCCTGAACCGAACGAACTAGTCCATCCATCATTTTCGCTCTTATGTCTTCATACAGAGGACATTCCCATAGAACATGGTGAACGTCCTCCTCTATCGCACCGCACTCATACATGTGTCACACAGTCGCATTTCACTCAGTCTCTTTCGAAAGCATCCATGTCCGGTGAGAATCTGAGAGGTATGATAGTCCGGTGAGACCCAGGTATACCTGAGTCTCAACGCCACCTCCGGGAAAAATCGATTGAGCTCGCGTCCTTTTGAGTCATTCATCCATCGATCCTGCCATACACCGATCACCTCAGTCCAAATTTCGCGTTTCCGCCTGCTCAACTCCTCTTTGGGCACGTTCATACGTGCCATACCCATCCTACCAGCACGGATGACCTCCAGGTCAGCAGGAAGAACACCAGCCAGCACCGGCAAGGCCGCCTTGCTAGTGGATCGGTACGCCTTGGTTAACAATATAAGGGCGGTTCGCTGCGATCTGAGTAGTGCACTGCGAACTGCGTACATGTTCGCACGCTCGTACCAGCACTCTGCCGCGTACGTAAGCGTGGATACATACACTTCGCTATAGATTATTTTTAGGCTCGGGTATCGGACACCCCATGATGATGTCTACACGCGAGTCATTTTACCGAATCCCTTGGTCGCTCTTTCAGAAATATCGGACGCGTGTTGCACAAACGATAGTCCCGAATCCAAAACCACGCCTAGTACCTTAGCATTGGTCACATTCTTGATGGATTGACTTGGATTGGATGACTCCACCAAGTTTAATAACGGGGGGGCGCCGAAGTTTCCCTCTAACAGTCATTGTGGTGGACTTTGATGAGGAGAACTCCAGTCGATTCCTTAGCCCCCACTCCCGTACAAGGTCCAGAGTGACTGGCCCTGGATTCGATGCCCGCTCTGGTTTGTGATTCAATGAGAATCGTGACATCGTCAGCATAGGCAGTCATTGCTCTTCCCTCAGGCAGAGGGAGTCGGAGTAGGTCGTCCATCAATACGTTCCACAGTGTAGGGCCCAGCACGGAGCCTTGAGGACATCCCATGGTCGACGTCTTCCACTCTACCCGGTCACCGATGAAAAGACCGACACGTCTGGAGGTGAAGTAGTCCACCAGCATTTTGTAAATGTTGGGTGGACAACCACCTCGTTTCGCCTTGACCATCATTCATCGGCCACCAGGCGTTGTCGAAGGCGCCGGAGATATCAAGAAAGATTGCCTGCACGTAGCATGTCCGAGAACACTTTGCCGTGCTGAGCAAGACACGCAGCGCTGTTACCGTAGATCGCCCCGGAGAAAATCCATGCTGGTATTCGGATATCCCACGACTAATCGCAGGAGCACATCTCAGCATTACGCGTTCCAGCAATTTTCCCAAAACAGGGAGGAGCGTAATTGGATGGTATGCCTTGGCGTCGGTGAGCGGCTTGTCATTACCCTTGGGAATGACAATCAGTCTTCCGTCCTTCCATACCTTGGGAAAAACTCCCTCTACTACACACTTAGCATACACCAAGTGAAGTTCCCTTGGCGCTGCCATCCATATATTCCTCACGATTCTCGCACTTACCCCATCGAGTCCCGGAGCTGTGTTAGGCAAGGCCTTGACTATACCTCACAGGTCCCCAACGATGAGTGGAGGCGCAGCCACACCAGACGGCACAAATGCCGCCAGCAAACGGACTTGCTGGTGATAAGCCGTGTCGCAATCAGGTCTGTCATTCGGACATAGCGCAGACATTAAATCTTTCATCACCGCTTCCAGTCGGTCCGGGTGCCCACCCGCAAAGGCGATCCCGTTAATTACATTAGCAGGCGGACGCACCCTCCCACTGGCTAATCTGTATGACAGGCCCCACGGGTCCTCATTACCAGTGTTGGCGACCCTTATGTGCTGCGACTGCTGCGCCTCCACCATCATCTTCCTGTATCTCGCACGTATATTATGAAAAGCCATTCTTGCTATCTCCTCAAACCTACCTCCCAAACGTCTTTTACTCTGCCACGCACGCCTAAGCTTGCACTGCAACTTCTGAGTTTTCTCTAATTCAGATATCCACCATTCATACCCCCCGACCCCCTAGGGCGACGCTCACCTAGGCCTTCCTCCGCAGAGCGGATGACAATGATGACAGAAATAGGAACAGTATTCCATGCGAGGCCGAACTTGCGCTTTGTAAAGTTGAAAGCGATGTGCCGGCATGAAATACTGTCTCGCGCTGCTGAGCACGCCAAGCTTTTTAGGGGCCAATTTGGCCTTCCCTTCCAAGTGACCACGAAACTGCACACTATTCGATATGTCGACGCCGAGGCTTCCGATGCTAGCTGAGGCAGCAAGGTGCGTTGAAACTGAGGAGATACGACAAAGGGGTTCTTTTTAGCGGTAAACGCGCAAACTTGTGTCTACTGGGGATTGAACTGGACTAGATTTAGTCGCCCCCAATCCGAGACTTTGTTCAGCAGAGACTCGACTTCAGACAAAACTTTGTTCCAGTACTACTCGGGGACGTTTTCCCGAGAAATATTAGCACGGTCAGTGTATAACGCATCACCAGTGCTGTAGTCTGCATATCAATGAATGTTATCAGCTTGCAAGATATCATTGATATGCAAAAGAAACAGCGTTGGTGATAGCACGGAGCCTTGTGGAACACTAACGTTAGTAGGCTTGTACAGAGCATGCACCGTCTACTACGACCTTGATGCTCCGATCAGCAAGGAAACTGGTGATCCAATTGCACAATTTCTCGGGAAGCCCATAGAAAGGGAGCTTCGAAAGAAGCGCTTTGTGCCAGACCCGATCGAAGGCCTTCGCTATGTACAAACTAACGGCCAATGCCTCCCCCTTGGAGTCTACTGCCTCCGCCCATCTATGAGTCAGGTAGACCAGAAGATCTCCAGCTGATCGATCCCGACGAAAACCGTATTGGCAGTCACTAAACAGCTGGTGATCCTTAAGGTACCTCATGAGCTGGCAGTTTATAATAGACTCCATTATTTTGGAAAACAAGGTACTTGGACGGGTCTGAGTGGTCGCCTTTTTTAGGGATCGGGTGGACCAAAGCTGTCTTCCATAAATTCGGGACTACGCCTTGGGAGTGCTCAAATCATCAGTGCTAACTCCGGAGACACGTCTTGAGCATAATGGGAGGGACTCCATCAGGCTCACTCGACTTGCTGACGTCTAGGGAGAAGAGTGCTTTGTGAACCGAGCGCTGTGTAGATTGCACATCCGGCATGGAGCACTCACACTGCGGGATGGTCGGCGGTGTTCCCCCTGTCATCTAGAGTCGAGTTGGACGCAAAGAGAGAGCCTAACAGATCGGCTTTCTCCTTTGCGGCCTGGGCCAGTGAGTCGTCCTCTCTGTGCAGAGATGGAAGAGATGGCTGACAGAAGTTCGTTTGGACAGCCTTGGCGAGAGACCTGAATGCACGGGTTCCCGAAGGAAGGCAAATCTCGGTAATTCTGCCGATGTGCTCAGACCTTGCCTTGGCAATGACTCTTTTGAAAGACCTGGAGGCGGAATTATACTTCTTTTTAAGAGCGCTGGTTACATCCCGAGAGGTATATGCGTCCGCTCAGGCCCGATAGCACTCCTGCATATAGCGTGATGCTATTTTACAGGAGCGACCGAACCATGGCTGGGATCTGCATCCGATGGGCACCACAGAGGATGGACTAAAAACTTCTATACCCTGAAGTACCACATCAGCAACAGTATCAGCAACAACGCTGAGATCTTCCGGCGAGAAGCAAACCCGCCCCCAAGAGTAAGATGCAAAAAAAGACCGCATCCTATCCCAATCGGCCGACCTATAGTGCCAAACACGGCGGCACCACACTCCGGACAAGACAATGGTCCGACGAGCCTAAAGGAGCTGTAAGGTATTTGTTAATTTTTGTAACGTCACCATTCAGTCCGCCATTAAAGCCGTTATAAGGAAGACACCTTTTATTTAAATCCTAAAATATCGCATTGGCGACGAGAAAAAAATATCGTAATATTTGGCGTGTGTATAAGCTTACCGGTCTAAACCATGTCGACTGGAAAAATATCGGAATTTACAGTACCCACAGATAATTGGAGACTGTATATGGAAAGGCCCGAACAAAATTCCAAGTGAGGTACATGTACCTACATTAATCACGGTTATGGGGGCGGAGAGTTATGAACTACTCGTGAGTTTGTGTACCCCGGAAAAATGGTCCGAGGAGCCAAGAGGGGCATCGACGAAAACCTGATATCCGTCCGCATGAGAGGTCAGCAGAAGGTCTAACAGGGAAGGTGCATGATCCTCCACATCTGAAATCCGCGTAGGCAAAGTAACCAGCTGTGTAAGACCATATGCCAAAGCAAAGTCATAAACAGATCTCTCCGCAAGATCGGTTGAACGTGAACAGAGCCATTCGGCGTGGTGGGCGTTAAACTCGCCAATGATCACGATCTCTGCGGATGGAATCTGCTGTAACAAGGAATCTGTAGCCATTTGGACGTGGTCAATGAGTCGGCCTGTTTCGGCATTACCGCTATGGGACCTACCCGTAGACACGGGGATGGTTGTTGCTGTCTACGAGCAGCCATAGGATGGAAGACTGCCGAGGCGTCGAAAACAGATGTCCTCTCTGATGTATGCGCAAACTCCAGCCCGGGGCACAAAGGAGTGTTCTTGAGATATGAAATATCAGCCGGAGAGGACACCTGAGTTCCGGTTAAAAAGAGCAAAGCCGGCTTCGCCGCCCTTAGCGGATAGCGTGACCAGGGGTCGCCTTGGTCTTATTGCTCCGCTTGTCCCGAGAAGTATTAGTCGCGAGCAGAATTTTTTTTTTGGTATTCAGTGAGGTCGTGGTACCACCCTGTTTCGAGCCGGCCCATCCGTGCGACAGCAAAAGCTGCCGCGTGGCTTTACCACTGTTGAAGAAAGCTTACTTCTAAGCCACATAACTTTTTTCTACACTGTCATATACATACATTTTGTCTAAAATATAATAGTTATTTTTTATCACTATCAGCTAATAATATTATATTTGATTCAAACTGAAATTGTGACCATTGTTTTTCAAGTTATAGTAATCTTGTTTCAATGTCCGGTTTTGTAATAAGAGCTTTAGGTTATTTTCTTAAAGTTAAAATATTCTTTCTTGATGTCGCATCTTTTGTTTAAGTTCCGCTGGCACCATAACTGAATCGACCACCTTTTCTGCCGACTTCCAAAAAGGAGACGGTACTCAATTCGAGTGTATGTTTTTTTTTTGTGTGTTACCTCATAACTTTGTACTGGAGGAACCGATTTCGATGATTCTTTTTTTATATGAAAGCTGATAGTTCTCGTGTGGTCCCATATGAATTTGATCAAGGTCAGACCAATGGTTATTGAGTTATTCTTAAATAACTTATATTGAAATCGCTTATATTGATGTCGGCTATACAACATTTTTAATTTTTAATTATTGATTATAGTTTAGAAAAAGTATGTTCCTTCTACCCGCCACAATTAAAATCAGCATTTATAAAGTTCAAATTTTAAATTTTAACTATGTTGAAAAAGGTTGAAAGGAAGAGTCCATAAGGCGAGATCACAAAAATTGTACATGTTTTTTTTAGCATACTATACTGTCCACTATACCGGGAGAATTCATTTCCCGATCAACAGACTGCGAAATTATTGAAAAGGCAGCTACAAGCTTTTTAACAGTGGTAGAGCCACGCGCTAGCTTTTGCTGTCGCACGGATGGGCCAGCTCGAACCGGGGTGGTACCACGACCTCACAGAAAACCAGCGTGAAGTAGAGGTTTACCTCTGCGTTTCGCTTGGTGAGTGCAGGTGGCCGGAGGCCCTTTTTACTGGAAACGAGGCATTCCATCTTAGTCCCCACGGGTGACAACGCATCTACATTTTGATTTGTAATAAAGGATAGATGTAGATGTCTATGGGCCGCAGTATCCACTTACCATCAGGTGGACTGTGTGCTCGATTGTCACCCTTATCCTACTAAAAAAAAAATTAAGTGTTAAATTGTCCAAAGTAAAATGTTTATATTAGTTACTGTTAAAGTCTCATTGTATTTACGATCTTTTGATCCGGCTCGAAGGACCACTATTTATTGATGGGCTGGAATTGGTTGTTTAATCAAACTTCGCTTATTTAGTAAAAAAACACATACGTTTCACTTCTGGGAACGGGCCTCCTTTCTCTTCTAAAAGGGTTTTAAGACAAGGAAGCCTCCACTGCCCTGCTCCAATGTGTTTTGGTCACATGTCTGTGAACTATTTTTTCATTTTCTCTAGCACAGGTAAATCAGCACATAAATGTTCAACAAGTTTTCTTCAAAACTATACAGAGTAGTGTTTGATTGAAGGTAACGGACGAGGGAGTGCGCCTAGTGGCGCGGTGTGATGGTGGTGGCGGGTGGTCGCTGGCGGCGCAGTGGCGCGTGGAGGGTGCGCGCGCGCTCTCCGTGGTGGCCTGCTCCGCCTCGCGCGCCGTGGCCGCCGCCGGGCCGCGCCTCTACCTGCTGGCCGTCGGACGCGCCTCGCTGCACCTGCTCGCGTACGTACACACACGCACACGTGGCCGCCGCCGGGCCGCGCCTCTACCTGCTGGCCGTCGGACGCGCCTCGCTGCACCTGCTCGCGTACGTACACACACGCACACGTGGCCGCCGCCGGGCCGCGCCTCTACCTGCTGGCCGTCGGACGCGCCTCGCTGCACCTGCTCGCGTACGTACACACACGCACACGTGGCCGCCGCCGGGCCGCGCCTCTACCTGCTGGCCGTCGGACGCGCCTCGCTGCACCTGCTCGCGTACGTACACACACGCACACGTGGCCGCCGCCGGGCCGCGCCTCTACCTGCTGGCCGTCGGACGCGCCTCGCTGCACCTACTCGCGTACGTGTACACGCATGCGTACGCACACTTACACACCTGCCCGTGTTCGTATACGCTCACGTACTTACACACACGTACTCATGCACACGTACTCACGCACACGTACTCACGCACATGTACTCATGCACACGTACTTACGCACACGTACTCATGCACATGTACTCATGCACACGTACTCACGCACATGTACTCATGCACACGTACTTACGCACACGTACTCATGCACATGTACTCATGCACACGTACTCACGCACACGTACTCACGCACATGTACTCATGCACACGTACTCACGCACACGTACTCACGCACATGTACTCATGCAAATCCCTATCAAAAGTCGACTGCTGAACATAAGGCCCCGGCATAGATTATCTTATAAGGGGGATATTTGCTATAGTGACTATTCTTGATTACTTATTTAATTATTGTTAAGAAAAGCTGCAGTCTGTCTCCTGGTTCAGTTTCCCTCTAACATCGCTTACGACGGGATATAATGAGGTGGTGGAATTATATACGCCGCCACTACACGGCGAAAAATATGACTTGTTGTGATAGTACATTTTCCAATAAATAAAATCTTACACCTATTATTTACCAGAATGTTATGATGTGAATTTCATGGGAACCAAAAAAATGCAGACGGAAATGGAACGATAGAGCTGACTCATTCGTGCTGTAATCATAATATTGTTACGTGCGAGGTAAGTAAAAATGCTGATTAAAATGAAAAATGGATGTATTTTTCCCCACATACAGCAAGTTTATAAATACGTCGTCCAAAATCGCTAAGCTCTTTTGTGAGATCCTTAATAATCGCAGATATCGTAGGTCGAATTCTCGTAGTCGCTTCCCGGAGTAGCACTTTCGCGTCCCTGAAATAACTTACTCTCCGATCGCCGACAGACGCTTTTATACTCGATAAAAGAAATACAGAACTTTCTAGGCCAATCTAGGTTATTCCACTCTTCCGCCCGGAAACTACAAGAACGCACGCGATAACATAACGATAACAATATCTGGCTGTTCATTCCTGATAACAATTTGCTGAGACTCCTCTTTCATGCTGTGCTTTGAGTTCTTAGAGCAAGGGCTCCTTGACAAATTGTTGACATTGTTGTGGCTTATCCCATCCTTATGCTGTCCCTTGTCTTCAAAATTGACACATAACCCCATCTTAACTTTAGCAGGGATTGTTGCTATTACAGAACTCCAACTCTGGTACCAGCGTAATATTCCTTGAACTTTATCGAACTTTATCAGGGCGGGATCCTCCTAAAATCACTGCTTGATCAGGAAATCTAAGTAATCTTTTACCGATTTTTACAACGCATGGATGATTCTTCAAAAATTCTGAAAGACTGTGTTGTGGGTAACCAGCGGTTTGCATATACCTAGATCCTACACCTTCATTTGTTTTAGAACCATAAGTGATTTCTGCTTCTACGATGTAGTTCGTTTCAGGAATTCCGGTCTTACAATCGTCTGCGATGCTCCAGTGTCATTTACATATCTGCAGATTTTCTCTTTTAAAGTGCCCTCGATAGTAAGGTGGTTTCCATTGAATGCTTGTGAGACCGTAATGGTAGGGACTTTTGTTTGTCCATCAAAAGTCTACCCGTCCTCATCTTGAATCCTAGAGTCTGTGAACCTCTTTCTCTTTTCGTTCGGGCAATCGAGTTTGATGTGCCTCTTTTTACCGCACGCGTAGTGTGTCGAATTATAACGGAACTTTCTTCTTCCGTTATCAATTCCGTTACTTGGTAAGATTTCGCGTCGCGTCGCACAGCTTCCTCTTTCAATGCATGTGCCAGTGCGCTCTTTAGAGATTGATGGTAGCCTAATCGTAAAGCTGCTCGAATCTCGACGTCTCTTATACCGTCGACAAAAGCATGAAGTATAGTCACTTCTTTAACAGATGGTGCTGACACATAGACGCGACGAACCAGCCTCTTTATCTTCTCAACCCACTATAGCAGTGTTTCTGTAGGCGCTTGAACACCATCACGTAGCTTCCCAGAGTAGAGTTCACTTTCGCGTTCCCGAAATAACTTAACTATCCGATCACCGGCACACGCTTTTATATTCAATAAAAGAAATATAGAACTTTCTAGGCCAATCCAAATCATTGCACTCTTTCGTCCGGAAACTACTAGAACACTCGCGATAACATAACAATAACAATATCCAAAGGAGAAATGCCTTTATTCACGTAGGCGTAAGATTGCTTTTTGCGAATCTACTAACCATCCGCGCTGACTTCGTATGGGTGATTTCTCGATCTCGACAACGGCGCCACCTATCGGGTCCAATTGTGAATACCGAATCAATTTAATCACACACACAAAATTTCATCAAAATCGGTGTAACCATTTAAGAGGAGTTCAGTGACATACACAAGGACAGGAGAATTATATATGTTATGTGTGGTGGCAGGGAGGTGTGCATGGAGGAGGAGGTGGCGTGCCTGGACCTGGGGCCGGGCGACGAGCCGGCGCTGCTGGGCGTCGGGCTCTGGACCGACATCTCCGTGCGCGTGCTGCGCCTGCCCGACCTGCGCCAGCTGCACCAGGAGAAGCTCTCCGGCGGTACGCGCTCACATGCACACAACCACGCAACCACACACTAACCATCTGTCGGATGCCAGCTGAATTGTTTGACATCCAGCAAACAATATATTATCATGATTTTGTGCATAAGCCTTCATTTGTGAGTTTATTCGTCTGTCCAGAGATCATCCCGCGGTCGCTGCTGATCAGCGAGCTGGAGGGCGTGTGCTACTTGCTGTGCGCGCTGGGCGACGGCTCCATGTTCTACTTCACGCTGGACCGCGAGTCCGGCGCGCTCGCCAACCGCAAGAAGGTCACGCTGGGCACGCAGCCCACCGTGCTCAGGAGCTTCAGGTGGCTATCTCGCCCTCTCTCATCTCCTTATTTCTCTTTCGTTATAAAACTGAAGTGATTAACAAACTTGCAGTCTACCCGATGGTCAGTG
Organism: Parnassius glacialis; assembly: GCA_033319125.1. NCBI lineage: Eukaryota > Metazoa > Arthropoda > Insecta > Lepidoptera > Papilionidae > Parnassius > Parnassius glacialis. Next base: position 37,525,924 of record JAVANC010000012.1, on the reverse strand, counting down.
GCTACTGCAGTCCATGCACACTTGCAGCCAACGTGAAATAAGAAGGTTACAGATGCGTTGTCACTGAGAGCTAAGATGAAATGCCTCACAACCTCTTATTATCAAGTTCTATACCCTTCCGACCGAAACACAGTAGCACAAGAACTACTATTTAACGGCATAAATAAATGAGACGTTGATACCTAAACGGAATCGTAGGCACAAACAGAATCTATTTTTTTTTATAGAATAAGGGTGACAACTCGTTTGTTACCCTTATTAAATAAGGGTGACAAACGAGCACACAGTCCACCTGATGGTAAGTGGCTGCTGTGGCCCATAGACATCTACATCTATCCTCGATTACGAGTCAAAATGCAGATGCGTTGTCACCCGTGAGGACTAAGATGGAATGCCTCTATTCTAGTAAAAAGGGTCTCCGGCTCTCTACACTCACCATACGAAACACAGCAGAAGCTGCTATTTTACGCTGGTATTCTGTGAGAGCGTGGTCCTTCCCTGGTCAAGCCGATCCATTCCTGCTACAACTATACTATTAATATAGCTGCAGCATGGCTCTACCACGTTTAAATTATTTCTTTTTTAAAAAAAAGTTTCTCTCTCTCTTTCTATCTCTCTTCTTCTGTCACTCAGGAGGCATGTTGCATTCTACGTAGGCAACACACACATGCACATACAGACTTATACACATAGGCATATACGCTCTATTGTATACACACAATCGCACGTGGTCACGCCCACACACACGTAGGCACGAAGAAAATAGTACAGTGACGGCGTGCAAAAGAACAACGTTATATTGAAACGTAGTTATTTTTAAAAAAATCGTCGTGCCTTTTTTTGGCGGCTGATGAGCTCATCTGTCTCCCATCCTTTAGTCACAAAATCAATCCGGAGGGAGTTCCAGACGAGTAAAATATTTAGGAGAAGTGACTATAAGTACACAAGGCTGTGTATGTGTTTAAAGATCTTATGATAAATAAAACAAAATAAGCGCAAGTGCTCGTCAACGACGTGAGACATCGGTGTCGCTCGCAGCTATGACCTCTTAGCCAGAGGTCATACGTTCTCTTGCCCGGTTCTCGATTCTCGTTTAGCACTGTGCTTGTCTCCTCCCCTTCGCCCATCACCCGTGTACACACCGATCGGACAAAGCATTAAGACGACAGCGCGCCAATATTTTAGTGTTATTTTTTTTATAATTAATACAATATAAACATTTACACATATTAAACTTACTTACAACAGTGTTTCAACAGTGGTAGAGCCACGCGGCAGCTTTTGCTGTCGCACGGATGGGCCGGCTCGAACCGGGGTGGTACCACGACCTCACAGAATACCAGCGTGAAGTAGAGATTTACCTCTGCGTTTCGCTTGGTGAGTGCAGGTGGCCGGAGGCCCTTTTTACTGGAAATGAGGCATTCCATCTTAGTCCTCACGGGTGACAACGCATCTGCATTTTGATTCACAAACGAGGATAGATGTAGATGTCTATGGGCCGCAGCAACCACTTACCATCAGGTGGACTGTGTGCTCGTTTGTCACCCTTATCCTATTAAAAAAAAAGTATTATCTCTATAGCTTTATTTTTCTTATGTCATGTAGTGAAAGGAGAGAGCAACTTTAAGCATCACTTAAATTGACGTCGAATTTTATAAATAAGGACATTAGTCTGTAAGTTTGTAATTATTTACCAATTTTTTCATTCATGGCAGCCCATCTAAGCTACTGCGGGAAATTGTCTTACCCATAGATTGCCTCATAGGGAATTTTTTGTTGCCATGCTGTGCAGGCGATATGGCAACCTATTTTTGATTATTATCAGGAAAATGTTGTATCACGTCTATAACGACACCTATATGATATATGGCAGTGAATATTCTTACGCCGGCCACTACACAGCATTATTTTACACAACATAATTTTCGATACTCACAATATTTCTGTATTTAAGTTATCCTAAAATAACTTTCTTATAATAACGTGTATGAACTTTTCGTCTTTTCGCCTTTTAACAGGTCACTATCCACAACGAACATCTTCGCCTGCTCAGACCGACCGACCGTGATCTTCTCTTCGAACCACAAACTTGTATTTTCCAACGTTAACCTAAAGGAAGTCACTCACATGTGCTCACTCAACGCACAAGCCTACCCAGACAGGTAATCACCGCTTATTTCCAGTAAATTTAATCTTTATTTTGTGGGGAATAGGGACTAAATTAAAACATACAATTGGGCAAGAAGAAGATTTAAAACTACCCTCAATGCTACAACGGATAAAAGAGAATATAATCACAAAATGTATGATATGGCGCCAAGCTACTTTACCAACATCAAGACATAACATTTAATTTTTGATAAAGAGTGCTAACAACATAGGCGAATTATAACAGTGCTGTAAACGTCTATCCTCGAATAATTTTATCGATATAATGTTTATCGATGTTTTTACATAATAAAAGTTAGATCTCTATACTGAATTATTTATGAGAAATAAATTTTTTAACGTGGGGATTGAGTAGAAATGCCGATGAGGATAGAAAATCAATGTATTTTACATACAGCAATTTGTAATTATATTTCTACTATTATGAGGTACAAAAATATGTACAAAGAAAATATAAAATAAAAAACGCGCTATTATAGTAGTAATTAATTAAGTAAAAAATAAATGACGACTCCGAAGCGCAGTGGCCAAGCGTTTGGCTGCGGCACTGCAGGATCGAGGCTTCGTTCCCGCATCGAACAAGTGTTTTTATGCTGTAAAATAAATACTCTGCGTTTGGATGTTTTTTTTCAACGTTAGTTTTTTTTAAAGGTTAAAAATATTGGGTTTTTAACACTGATTGTATTAAATAGCTTTTAAGTGTAACAAATACTATGTACAAATCGCTACGCTTCTTCACAGAGGCACCTATGTACATACTACTCGCAGAGATCGTTTACTAATTGTCGCTTTCAAAATGGGTGCTAACAGTGGTAGAGCCACGCGGCAGCTTTTGCTGTCGCACGGATGGGCCGGCTCGAACCGGGGTGGTACCACGACCTCACAGAATACCAGCGTGAAGTAGAGGTTTACCTCTGCGTTTCGCTTGGTGAGTGCAGGTGGCCGGAGGCCCTTTTTACTGGAAACGAGGCATTCCATCTTAGTCCTCACGGGTGACAACGCATCTACATTTTGATTTGTAATAGAGGATAGATGTAGATGTCTATGGGCCGCAGCAACCACTTCCCATCAGGTGGACTGTGTGCTCGTTTGTCACCCTTATCATATAAAAAAAAATGTATGTATATTGTGTATATGTATGAACCAGGTAATTACAAATAACTTTGAGTTTAGTTATATAATCGAATTCTTACCAATATGTGACTTTAGAGGGATATTATCTTTTCTTACATGTAAATGAAACCTAATTAACATACACATAATTGTGGAATTTTAATTAAGTCCACTGATGAAATAACAGTGTTTTAGTAGGGTTCAAAATCCTCGGATTTGCAATGTTTGCCACAAATATGTTTTAACATATGAATCTTTTCAATTGGTGCATGTGCCAGCTATTTCACCCATTGCTTGAATCTGAAAAATTTATATAAATAAAATCACATTTTTATTGAACAAATAGAATGTTAGCAGTCACAATTGGTAATGTAGTTTCTAAGTGTAGTTCATTTCGGATTGCCATTCCATCGAACTATCAGATTTAGGAAATAGTGTGTTTGTATTAGTGTACACAATCGTACACTATAAAAACTTGTCCTACGTATTACAATTAAAATTGAAATCACCACATACCTTTGATCATCTAAGGGACATATTGCTACGAATAGTATTTTCTTGTTATTATTTTTTCCGCTTCTTACACCATTTAATTGGCAAGTTTTATAATGTATATTTAATTTATTAACAATTGTGTAAATGAACAACTGCTCTGGAACTGTTTGATTTGACATTTGAACCTATTTCATTTGACAATGTCGTTAATAGACGTATCACGAAAAGCAGAAAGAAGAGATAACTTTTATTAAACTTTGACCCCGGTTTGTACATATAATTTCACTATGGAAGTTGCACCAGCCTGGCTACAACCATATAATTAAGTATATAGTTAATATGGGTATTTATTTTTAACATCGTCATCCTGCGGCAGTTCACTGGAAATAGGCGTCTAGGACAAGGCACCCCTCTTAGACCGGTCTTCGGCTTCTTCTTCGGTCGCTTCGTCTAGTCATGGGCCGTCCCATATTACGTTTGCCTAGTCATGGTCTTCACTCCAGACACGAGTAATCCACGAGTTGGTACTTCTGCGACAGACGTGACTAGCCCAATTAGGGATGGCAAGGGAAAAAAACATATCGATATATATCGAATCGATATTTTTAACTAGAATCGATATATATCGCGTGATAAATATCGATATATCGTCATCATTTGCATGATGTAAAGAAAAGATCCAAAATTTTATAATACTGCCGGTTGGACGACGAAAAAAAACGACAACCAACCACACATGAATGCTTTAGTGTTGTTACATCTTTTTGTCATTAATACATTTTAAAATATATCGAAGTTAATACGAATTCGATACTCTAAAATGAATATCGTTATATCGAAATATCGTGATTTAAAATATCGACGATATATATCGATATTTTTTGCCCAAGCCTTAGTCCAATGCCATTTTACATTTCAAACACAAAATAATTAATACACTCAAAGTCTACCTGATGTTAAGGGACTTCTGCCGTCCATAGATACCTGCAGTCAACTTTAAACAAATAAAGCTAAAGATGCGTTGTCATCTAACTAGGACTAGATGGAATGCCTCACTTTAATTGTACTAGCTCTCTATATTATATTTCAGACTCGAACACCAAATTGCAGTGCACTCACACCTATTTTTTGCATATACAATAATGGTTCTCCGACGGATTATTTTTATAAATTATTTTTATTGCAAAGACGAGGCCAAAGTTGGGAGTATTCCACCAATCTAAATTATCTAACACTAGCTGTGCCCCGCGGTTTCACCCGCGTCATCACGTGTTGGAGGTGCGCGACATGACCTAGTTCAAGCATTTTATAATTGCAATTAAATATTTTATTTGATAGCAATGGATGGAAAAATTGGTATAATTAATGGAGTACTTTTATCTGTCGGCACATTATATATGATGTAGAGCGAAGTTAAGTTTTATCCACTTTCCCTCCCCCTCCCGGTTGAGCAGTTCTCGCAGTTCTCACCGGGCGGCTAATGTTTATGTGTCGTTCGCGCGCCCAGCCAAGTATTGAATTATTTTAATTTTACATTATCTCTTAAACTATGCGTCCAAATAACATGGTATAAAGAACAAAGTTTATCTTCATAAAATTGTCTTGATGATGAAGTAACTTTCGTTCGTAAGGATAAATAGGCCATGCCTAATAATAACGCTCATAAATCACTTTATTAATTTTCAATATTTTTTTGTCATAAAATACCTAATTATGGCATATGTATAAGAAATAGACATATGGTATCCCGGACTTTTTATTTGACGGAGGTAAGATCTATATTTTTCTAGAATATTGTATTTACGTATCCCTGACGATAACGCCAGCGTACGCGGATAAATCATTTCGGGAGTGCTTTTTCTTCTGATTTGCTTAACAATTATCCATATTTAAGGCTAGCTGAGTGATATAGCTTAACGCTAGATAGCCTATACTATTCCACATGAATCTCGCTATAATATACAAAAAGAAATTTTCAAATCGGACTGGTTGTTCCAGAGATTAGCGCGTTTAAACAAACAAAAAAACTCATCCGCTTTATTATCATTATATATATATATATATATATATATATATATATATATATATATATATATATATATATATATATATATATATATATATATATATATATAAAAATTACGTGTCACGTTGTTTGTCCGCGATGGACTCCTAAACTACTAAACTGATTTCAATGAAATTTTGCACCTGTGTGCATCTTGGCCCAACTTGAGAGATAGGATAGTTTTTATCCCGCTAAATGACCCTCAAAAATTTTTATTGGGTATTTAATGATTTTTATAGGAAGGGTCGTTGAAAAGGGCAGAACAACGTCTCCTGGCGATCTAGTATTAGTATATAGATTAAGGTGATATCGTAGATCAGCTGTGATAGCTCAAGGGCTAAGCGCTCGCTGTAGATTTCACACTATACTAGTAACCCGGGTTCGATCCCCGCCGGCACCAATGAAATTGTGAATTGCAATTTTAAGTGCTGATTTACCACGTGCTCGGCGGTGAAGGGAAACATCGCGAGAAAACCTGCATGTCTGAAAATAAGAAAAAAAAAGATATTTCGAAGACATGTGAAGTTCGCCAGCTCGCATCGGGGCAGCGCGGTGGAAATGTCCTTGCCATAAAACCCTCTCAGAAATGAGGGAGGCTTGTGCCCAACAATGGGACGTATATAGGCTGTAACTTTTATGTGATGTCCTGTGCATAGTGAATCCTATAACTTATCTTGGCAATAAACCTTAATTAAAAGTAATAATCAGTTGCATATTTGCATTAATAATTTATTCATGCCCAGGATTTAAAAAACAAGTTTGTTACAGCTTAGCATTGGCCACAGACAGCACAGTTACGATCGGCACCATAGACGAAATACAGAAGCTGCACATAAGAACGGTCCCCTTGGGGGAGACGCCGCGACGTATCGCCTATCAGGAGGCTTCACAGGTAATGACAAAAAGGTTGCTTATATGTCACTTAGATGGTAGTTCCACACTGCAATTGTATTTTTTTACAGGATAAGGGTGACAAATGAGCACACAGGCCACCTTATGGTAAGTGGTTGCTGTGGCCCATATACATCTACATTTATCTTTGATTACGAATCAAAATGCAGATGCGTAGTCACCCGTGAGGACTAAGATGGAATGCCTCGTTTCCAGTAAAAAGGGTCTCCGGTTCTCTACACTCACCATACGAAACACAGCAGCATTAAGCTGCTATTTTACGCTGGTATTCTGTGAGAGCGTGGTCCTTCGCCCGTCGGGCCGACCTATTCGTGCTACAACCAAGATATTTAAATATTAATGACTAATAGACTGATGAACAAATTTAGAAGAACCCAAAAAAATATATCGTGCCCATTTCTTGCCACATGCCATGTGAGTTGCTTGAGTCAATTTTGTTTGTTATCACGAAAATTGATATGACGAAGCTTGGAGTCAAGTTCTATTCATGGATGAGTTCAGATTTCGGCTGAAACTAGATAAAGGAAGGATTAAGGCGTGGCGACACTCGAGATAGAGGTAAGCTCAGAGTAACATTTTTTTTTATAGGAGAGGGGGCAAACGAGCATGCGGCTCACCTGATGGTAAGTGACTACCGCCGCCCATGAACAACTGCAACACCAGGGAGGAAATTGCAGATGCGTTGCCGGCCTTTTAAAAAGGAGTACGCTCTTTTCTTGAAGGTCCCTAAGTCGTATCGGTCCGGAAAAATCGCTGATGGTAATCGATTCCACAAGGAAGTCGTGCGAGGAAGAAAACATCTTCTAAATCGCACATCTTTGGAAAAGAGGCATATGGTGCAAGGTCAGTTATGTAGGGAGGTATTTGTGTGGGGACACTTAAGAATGGGTCACTAACAGCGGCACGATATATACGTAGGTCACTCAATAAGTTTTGAGATGCTCGAAATTTAAAAATGTAACGCACCCGTGTTATATGTTTCTAAAAAGCAAATTTATTTAAAAATAGAACTCCATAAGCCAATTGCTCAATATTAAAAAAAGCAAAGTTCTATTAATTTTCCTGCAACGCTTCCCGCGCTTTTCATTTAAAACCATGGATCTTAACTGTGACAAAAAAATCATCTTTTCACAACGTTTTCTTAGTTTTATTCACGCTCCATCATGTTAGTACAGCTAAATGAAACGATAATTCTATAAAAAAAAAACCATAAAAATACTTAAACATAAAACCAGCAGTGTACGCTTGGCTGCCGAACTCTTATAGGTCCGGTCACGTAAAAAGAACGCTGGCCTTGAATCTGCGATCACGGCGATTTATCAAATTGGTGGTACGAAGGGGGCGCGTACTGTGCGTAGATGCTATTGGGTCATGCTTCCCGCGCTTTGTTGGCTGCCAAAATACAGTCGCACACTTACTTTGCACGACTCGCGACGATGATTTTAAAAAGGAAGGAAAGAAAAAATATTTACATCTATTGTTTTATAACTGAACTAGTGAACGAAAAGGTAAATAGAAGGTGAATGGGGAAAATTGTGCAGTAAAGTTAAAAGTATTGAGCAATACCGAAAAAATTACCATGTGGTCGACCTGATGTCGGAAACATTTATCATTCGCATTGATAATGATGATTCTGATGACGGAAGCTCATGCGAAGATGAATGTGATGATGAAGTTGCATCCAGTATCACCAACACACCATCGACATCTGGCTTCCATGTTCCATGTTCCAACGGTATAATGGAAGACGTGTCACCCTTAGCTTAAATTTTCTTGTTACAGACTACTTTATTATTTAACGATAGAAATAAAAAATAATGCTCAAGTAAACATTATCCATTTTTAATTCCAACCTCTTCCAAAGTTCTAAGTAGCTAATAAAGTACCTATTATGATTCTAGAATAAAACAATTAATTACTATTATAATATTATAAAACAATAGCCTAGCCCTAGTACCATGTGGTACTTTAGAACGCGACCATACCCACACTCCCTCCACTGTCGACCTGTATTTAGCTTGGTGCGAAACAATGCCTAGCGCGGCCAGCTCGTGTCGCCTCACGCTGTGAAGTTTACACATGTCAGGTTTGCCAACATGTGGGGAGTTCCCAAAATTGCGGGGAATTTAAAGGCGGTTGGGGATTGGTATTATGCGGGGAAAATACGGGGATTTTCGAAATCGATAGCCAGTGCCAAGTCAGAACTTTTTTTCAAGAAATCTAAATACTTATCTTAACATTTTGTTAGGTTACTTATGAATATCGAATGATTCCCTTTTTTTAATCATCTTCATTGCATCACATTTAATTTTCGGATTTATTTCGGCAACTTTTGTGTATCATTTAATGCTTTTCATTTCTTTGTTACTTTTAAAGAAAAAAATGTTAGTTAAAAAGTAAATCTTATAAAATTAGTTGGAAATTGATTCATTTCTTAAAATGAAATTGAGGGGAATTTGTGGAGAATCTGTTGAAGTTTTGTCCTTAAATTGGGGAAATTGACATGAATTTTCGGAGAATTTGACAAATTGGTGTTGGCAACGCTGTTATATGTTATACCGAAATTTAGTTTACCGGCGACATAAGAATTAGAGGCGGCAATCACTATAAAACCTGCAAGTAATTTTTAATAATTTTGACATACCTCCTTTTTAAAATCAAAGTATTGGTGGGATTAAATACGGAAAGTCAATTAAAATAAAGTAAAAGTATTATTTTTACATTAATTATTTCTGATAGATTAATTAACTTTCGATCATAATTGCAATTGATTTTAATTGATTTTAACTATTTTATTATTCAGGACCATTTAATTTCTATTTCCTTATGAAAATCAAAGATAACGATGAAATAATGTTTATAATTATGTAAGTGAGTAGTGAGTACCCAATTAGGTACGTTTATTAATTTTAATATAATTTTTGAAGTAAAGAACTGCTTGTTGCGTCAGGGTACAATGGAGAACACAAAAGGGTCAAAATATTACTACTAAATACTATTGAAATCGTTTCAAAGATCATGTGCATTACATTAGTTTTTATTTCACTTCAATACATGTAGTATTTCCGAAGTTATAACGACGAGAAGTTTAAGCTCTTTTTTGAATTTCAGAGATTACGCGCGCTCACACTATGACGTCACACCCCCGCAGACCGCGACCGCGACACAAACGCGGCGCTCGATCCGGTGCGGTTTGACCAAATTAAATTACGCGGGTCTCGTTTCATTTTCTTTCGATCGTCTTTGTATTCCTATTACTTAGTGATTGTGCTTGTATTTCAAAGAAATAATATTATCCTCTAAATCCGATTACACTAAAGTGAAACGTGTAGTGCTAGTATGGAAGGTTTTGTAAAAGGACAGTCGGACAACCTGCCAAGAGTGAATAGTTTAATGGTGGCGCAATATTTCATGAAGAATCAGGATTTTACGGCTGCTGAAATTAGTGGAATAAAGATAAAAGATACGTACCTATGTTCTAAGTAAGCATTAGGTACCTACTCTCCTCGGTAAGCATTAGTAAGTTTGAACAAATACCTATGTAGGTATTTGTACAAACTTAAACCTAACTGAAAGTTTGTGTTTCATTTAATACGTTCCTAATATGGGTGGCGATAAAGATAATAGGTGCCTACTACTAGGTAACCTACTCGTAATCCACATCTCGAGGTTGTCGATGATTATTTTATATGTTTTATTAGTTTAAACTTACAGAAAATGTCAACATTTACCCATATACCATACAACAGATGTGGGTAAGTCCCACTACCTAGGTATTACGTAGTTATCAGTTTTCTAACTAGGCAAATAGGTACATATTGTTCTATTGTTGTACTAAAACAGATAGTTACCTGTTTTTGATTAATTTTATCCAATGCTCGCTTTAGTTTATTCATTTACACTTTTTTTTTAAATCAAAACATTTAAAAAATCAGTGATGATCAATTTGTGGGTCGCAGATTTTTACTTTTTATTAATGCCCGACGCAAAAAGAGTGGTGTTATAATATATTTAATGTTGTTTTTCACAGTGGTTCATAGACATGTTTTATCAAAATCGGTTAACCTGTTCAGTACGGGTGGCACGCCAGGCGTGCCATCGATTACTTTGTGTGTGGCATATGACACGCGAGTCGTGTCCTTTTTAAAAATCGTTATAACTCACTCAAATTGCTTTTTCGGAAAATTTATCCAGAACAAAATATTCATTATTTTGCAATTAGTTCATGCCTGCGGCGTCGTTTCTGGATATTTCGAAAATTTGAAATTTTTAGGGGTTGACAACCTTTTTTAACTTGTACATGGTACTCTTTTTACTTTGTGGGTTTTCAATCATGTTGTGGGAAAATAGTATAATGAATAACAAATAATAGCACTCATTGCGTTTATACATGTTTTGCGTTTATACATTATATATGTTTTACATTTCCAAATTGAGGATCTTGATTGTTTCATATTTACAAATGTTATTATTAGGTGAAAATTTAATTTAATATGGACCAAGGTTTTCCAGGGTGATTTAGCTGTACCTACTTATATAAATGATTTATTTATAAAAGAAAAAATAGTACAAAAGGTTTGTAATCTCTGCATAAAAAAGTCACTTACTCTCAATTTCAAAGAATACACATAGAAAAACACGTAGTTACGCACTAAAAACAAGTATCCTTCCGTTTGTAACTGATCTTTGATGTCAAATAAACTTAATTAGGTCTAAACAAGTAAAAAAACTATAAAAAAGAACATTAATTTTACAGATGGCTGATCGCACAATAGGCGTGTCATCACTGTGGCACACGACACGCCAAGCGTGTCATTAAATATTTGTTCGCCGCCACAGCTAAAAGTTGTCGAAAATCGGTGCCGCAACGAATCGGTTAAATCGTTCTAATAGTACATTAAAAACGTACGTTTCGTAGTTTTTATTTATTCGAAGTGTTATCCATATAACATAATATATAGAACTATTTCTAGGTCAGGAAGAGAGAGCTACGGGGATGATGCTATAGGTATATACAGTTAAAAAGTGAGGGAGATTATGTATGTACCGTTAATTGCCGAATAACTCCTGAACACAAAGTGCGTTCAAAACCTTGCCACTGTGTTTTGCACTGCAACGATAAGGAAGTGGAGATAATAAGCATATCCTGTGAAGATTGTGTAGCTAGCTAGCAAAGGATGTAAACATGTCTTCACAGCAGTGCGCTTTAGTTTTAGGGCCTATTGAATCGACTCTTTTTACGGCTGTCATTCACTTTTTCATCATTTTTGGGTCCTCAGGCACATAAAATAAGAGTTTATCAGGTGTTTTAACTCTTGAATTGAAGCAGTGAGGCACAATACAGTTTTTTTTTTCATTTTTACCACAGAACTTTAAAATTCTAATTTTTACTACGCAGCGGCGTGCAGACGAGCGCGATTGTTATATGAGCGGGGTTGTGACGTCATCGGCTAGTGAGCGCCAGCCCGCGGTTTTAAAAATCTTTGTTCGGAAACACGCACTTTGATCGTTAATATCTCAGCCAATTTTTAAGATATGAAAAAAATAAAAAGAGTTTTTCTCGTATTACTTTGTAAGTTTATTTGGCATGTAAAGTAAAAAACGTTTGACAGACACATTGATTGTGTAATTGTATTAAAAATGACAACCATAACTTCTAAATTCCATATGCAGACTAGTCGTAGGGATAACTAAAGGATAAGTAAAGTAAAGCCAGTTATAGTGCGTCTGCGTAATTTTGCTAGGCTAAATATCGAAGGGCTCCAACATGATGCTTCGCTTTTAGACTGGAGCGATACATTTAACGCAGAGAGTATTGGTGACAAGATTACGACATTTAATTCTCATATTCATAAGCTGTTTGACAAACACGCACCTATTCGTGACGTTACATAAGTATAGATGAAATAATGAAAGCAGTGAAAAGTATGAAAGCAGGTAAGGCAGCCGGATATGACAGAGTATCTCTCGAAATGATAAGGGCTGCAGAAGGAGTGGTGGCAGACCTGCTGTGCACCTTGTTTAATTTATGTTGGGAACTTAAGCGCGTACCGGGAGACTGGTGCAAAGTCGTAATAGTCCCAATATATAAAGGAAAAGGATCACAGCAGGATTGTTAAAAACTACCGTGGTATCAGCCTTCTTAGCATTGTGGGAAAACTGTGTGCTAAGGTACTAATTAAAAGAATTATGAAAGAAACTGATGGAAAAATTTGGGATGTACAAGCGGGATTTAGAAAGGGAATGGGATGTACGGATCAGGTCTTTTGCATGCGCATGGTCGCGGAGAAGTTTTTGGCCAAAAACCAAAAAGTTTTTTGTGCGTTCGTGAACTTGGAAAAGGCTTATGACAGAGTGGACAGGGATGTGTTATGGCAAATACTGAACTCATTTGGGTTGAGCACTGGGTTGATACAGGCATTGAAGTCTCTGTATAGGGACTCTAGTGCTTGTGGATCAACGGGGCCTACTCGGACTGGTTTGGCATTCATAAAGGTGTCAGACAAGGCTGTGTGGCTTCCCCGTGGCTGTTCAAGCTATTTATGGACAGTTGTTTGGAAAATTTGAAAGTAGAAGAATGCGGGTTAAGAATGGGTGAGCTAACCGTCAAATGCCTTTTGTACGCCGATGATCAAGTCAAAGAGCGTCGTTAGCGGCCGAGTTGCAAATGATGGTTGCATTAATGAACAGGACATTAAAAGAAAAGGGAATGAAAGTGAACGCAAGTAAGAGGAAAGTGATGGTTTTTGAAAGGGAAGAAAGTAAAACGATATGTGAAATAAGAATAGAAGGGGAGTTGGTCGAGCAAGTAGATGAGTTTGTGTATTTGGGATGTCCATTTAGCAGGGATGGTAGATATGATAAGGATATAGAACGACGAGTGAACGCACGAAGGAAATAGAGTGAATTGGGCTCTACACTCTATTGTGAGAAGTCAGAAAGAGCAATTCACAATGGTGTGTTAGGCCCTACTTTAATGTATGGTAGGAAAGTTGGGTGTGGCAGAAGAAGCACGAGAGTAGAATAAATGCTGTAGAAATGCGGGCATTAAGGAATATGTTAGGGATAAATCTGAATGACAGAGTGAGATATTGCGTGATAAGAGAAGAGTGTGGTTTGCAAGATGATGTTGTGACCAGGATTAAGAAAGGAATGCTTCGGTGGTTTGGTCATGTAGAAAGAATGAATGAGGAAAGAGTGACAAAGCAAATTTATGTTGCAGAGGTGAACGACAGAGTCGGGAAGGGACGCCCTAGGCGAAAGTTTATCGACCAAATTGTCGATATATTTAAAATGGGCCAAATCAAGAGTACCTTTAACCGATGAGCGTGTATGCGTTGGTATATGGATGTGGAGGAAGCGAGAGAGGTGTGTCAAATGGAAATCCATAGTCTGCCTACCCTTCTGGGTGACAGGCGTGAGTGTTTATGTATGTATGTATACATATATATTTAATACATATAAATATTAGCTATGTCAGAACAAATGTGAAATATGTATATACAACGTGTCCCAAAATTCAACGATAAGCCAACACCGGAGGATAGACCAGCCCCGGACTAATCGGGGAAAAAAAGAAAAAAATATATATCCCAATTATATTTTAAGTTATATAAAAAAAAATGAAATTCTTCAGAAATTGAGACCGTTTGTGATATTTTTCACTACCATGACCACAATTTTTTAAATATTTTTTTCTTTTTTTATAGGCAACCTGAATAGTACTGCTATCTACCACAATTCTTAAAATCTCCAGAATAACTCTTGTTTTATCACGAAAATTAATGAAACTTATTTTATTCCCTTAATTTATTGAAGACTTTTACTTTTAACCAAATTTAACTTATCGTGGTGTAAAAAAAAAAGTATGAACACTAGTATGGCAAGTTTTTTTAAAAATTGATGCAACTAACCAACATTCCAAAATGGTATCATACTCTAGGAAAACAAGTTATAAAAAAATATGGGCCTATTATTTCTTAACAGGGGCCAAATGACGGTCGGGTGTAATAAAAGTATTAGTTCTTGAAAAATGTTTAATATTTCAAAACAAATGGTACAAACAGTTTCACGTGTAATTTATTAAGTTATTAACATTATAAGCAAATGTTCGAACTGTTTGCCACCAGCATTAATACATGCACGACATCGCCTTAAAAATGATCATTTTATTTGTCTTGCATATCTTCTGCTATTAATGTAATCAGCAGCCTGAGTGATATTTCGACGAAGCTCGTCCAATGTCACAATGGGTTTTGAGTAGACCCTGTTTTTAAGACAACCCCAATAGAAGAAGTCCAGGGGGTTCAAATCGGGTGAATGGAGTGGCCATAAGATAGGACCAAGTCGCCCGATCCAACGCCCTGGATACTCTTGATTTAAATATTCTCGCACAGGACGGGCATAATGTGCTGGGCAACCATCATTTTGGAACCACATGTTTTGAAGATTACTTAAGGGCACGTCGTTTAACAATTCTTGCAAGTCATTTTGTAAAAAGTTTAAATAACTATTGCCATCTTTAAGTTTTAAGTTTCCTTGTAACTCAAAGGGCCCAATTACTTTTCCATTTAATATGCCGGTCCATAGGTTAACCTTGAATTGATATTGGAATTTGTCTTGTCTCATCAAGTGTGGATTTTCATTACTCCAACTATGTAGGTTGTGAAGATTTAAATACCCATCTTTCTTGCACGTTGGTTCATCCGACCATAGAATTTTGTCTAGGAAGTGGGGATCTTCACTGTGCCTTTGCAGCATTACACGGCAAAATGTGACCCGTAGCGGATAGTCCCGCGGTAATATCGTCTGCACACGCCTGTGTGCCAAGTGGGAGATTTTGTTTATTTACGCGTTCGATATCGAGAACGTTAAAGCTGGCTTTTCACTATGGGATATAATATATATATTATCCCGAAATATAAATTATATCCCGTGATTGGCTTTCACACTGTGAGATATATCTTTTAACCAGTGTGCATTCGTCATTGGTCATTGGATTACCCCCCTTTACCCCGTACACCGTCTGCGGGGGCACGGAACAGTGTGCGGGGTACAGGGGGAGAAATATAAAATGAAAATATCGCTCGGTCGATCGAAAAAATATTTATAGCTTGAGATGTAATATATATTATAGCACAGTATAAACGGTACCATATAAAATGTATGGTGAGCAATATTAATTTATATCTCGAGATGTAATATATATTATACTAGCTGTGCCCCGCGGTTTCAACCGCGTCATCACGTGTCGGTGGTGCGTGACATGCCCTAAAGCATTTTATAATTGAAATTAAATATTTTATTTGATAGCAATGGATGGAAAAATTGGCACAATTCGGCAGTCGGCATATTATGTATGATGTAGAGCGAAGTTAAGTTTTATCCACTTTCCCTCCCCCTCCCGGTTGAGCGTCCCCCCCCCCCCACGACACAGAAAGTGTCACGAAGCGCGGTTTTTTCCAGTTTTAAAGAAATCCGTACACGATTACATGAGAAGTGTGTAGGCATGAAATGGTTCTTGAGCTATAAAACTCTTATACTTATTAATCAATTAAATTTTCAAAAAACGATAGCAACGTGAAATGAAAGAGTTCAGAAATAAAGATGTAACTAATCATTGTCATAAAAGTACTCAATTAATTTTCAATTTATTTTAGCTATAATGATTGAACTAACCACGCTCTTAGAAGCTTTCTATACTGGCTTCTCGCAGTTCTCACCGGGCGGCTAGGGTTTATGCGTAGTTCGTGCGCCCAGCCAAGTATTGAATTATTTTAATTTTACATTATCTCGTTAAACTATACGTCCAAACAACATGGTATAAAGAACAAAGTTTATCTACATAAAATTGTCTTGATGATGAAGTAACTTTCGTTCGTAAGGATAATTAGGCCATGCCTAATAAAAACGCTCATAAATCACTTTTAAATTTTCAATATTTTTTGTCACAAAATACCTAATTATGGCTTATGTATAAGAAATAGACATATGGTACCGCGGACTTTTTTTTAGACGGAGTAAAGATCTATATTTTTCTAGAACATTGTATTTACATATCCCTAACGATAACACCAGCGTACGCGGATAAATCATTTCGGGAGTGCTTTTTCTTCTGACTTGCTTAACAAATATCCATATTTAAGGCTAGCTGAGTGATATAGCTTAATGCTAGATAACCTATACTATTCCACATGAATCTGGCTATAATATACATAAAGAATTTTTGAAATCGGACTGGTAGTTCCAGAGATTAGCGCGTTTAAACAAACAAAAAAACAAAAAAAAACTGTTCCGCTTTATTATATTAGTATAGATTATATCCCGTAGTGAAAAGCGGGCTTAACTACGATTTGTATAGAATAAAATCAGCGCCAGCTAGTGGCAATAATCGGAATCACAATTCATTATTAGCTATTTGTCAAAGAGATTTAAAATATATATACTACTACCTACTTAAATGTCTTTGCTATTTGTTTATGTTTCGTAATTTGATCAAGGTTTCATCAGTTTGTGTTATTATTATGAGATTGAGAATTGGCGATTTTATTTTAATGTTAATTATTGAAAGTATTAAATTGAAAGCAAAAAAACATGAAGGTGTTTTCATTCTAATATGATTTTATGTTGACATTTATGGAGCAGTAAATGTAATTTAGTTACTTAGTGTTAAGTGAACTTATGATACTTACTACTGACTTAATTATTAAATATTGATGTTAGGAACTTGGATTTATCAAACGCTATTTACACAAAAACTTGAATACTTTCTTGGAAAAGGCGATATCTATCCTTAAATTACCTACCTGTCATTGGGGTGTAACAACGGACTAAAATATGCATAAGCTCTTGCTTCAGCACTGGCTTTATAATAGTAGTCATCTATTATTATTAGTTATTCATTAATAACGAATAATAATAGATGAGAAAGACATTTCTTTGTGGCTGCAAACATCCTCCTAACGAAAAAAAAAACGGCCTGCCTAAATTATATAAACTCACTGTAAAAATTTAGGTGAAAACTTTTTCGATATCGATCGCGTAAAATTTTACGTCTCGATTGCCGCTCCAACCAATCACGTGCGTTAACGTTCTCACTGACGAATGAGAGTCAATGCTCGATGGTGATTCCGATTATTGCCACTAGTTGGCGCTGATTTTATTCCATACAAATTGTAGTTAACTTTCTCGATATCGAGCGCGTAAAACAACATCTCGCACTTGGCACCCTGTAGTGATATGGGTGAAGCTTGTGACGTTTTAATATTCGATGTGCAGAACTTTTCGGGATTCCTGTAGCTTCTTATATGGCACGTACCGAAGTAGTCGAGTCATTTTCTATCTCATTGAGAACTTCTTCATCACGATCCAATCTAGGTCTTCCAACGCTTCTCCTATTGGATGGCATACGACCCTCCGAAAACGCTTGATGCACATTAATAAACACTCGATAATCAGGATATTTTTGAGCATTTGGGTATCTTTCTCGATACAGTCTGCTAGCAGCGTTAGCATTACATCGGCATTCTCCATAGATTAAATGCATATTAGCGTATTCCTGTGGTGTGTACGGTTGCGGCATGTTAAACGCCAAACAGTCCAAAATGCGCCAGAACTCTAAATCACAAAACACACAATCGTAGTCCAAGATAATGCCAGGTCAGTTCACTTTGCAGATCACTTCCAGTCCAAATAATGCCAGGTCAGTTAAGTTTGCAGGTCGATTCCAGTCCAAAAAGCCAAGCCAAAAGTCGATAGTATGTACGAGGGCCACGTAAGTTGAATTGGGAACGGTGCGCAGTAAACAAAGGAGCAGAGCGTACTGAACCGACTTGCTGAGAATAATAACAGCTTCTCTACCTGCCCTGTTGTTGTCTCTTTTTAACGTAAATATCTCTATCTATCTATCTCTCTTTAACATCTAAGGTATTAATGCCCCATTCGAATTCCTAGAAATTGTAACAGGAACCCATTTTGGGCATGTAGTAAAAGTGATTACTGACAATTACAATTTAAGGAATTTGGCCCCTGTTTAGAAATAATAGGCCAATATTTTTTTATAACTTGTTTTCCTAGAGTATTATACCATTTTGGAATGTTGGTTAGTTGCGTCAATTTTAAAAAAACTTGCCATACTAGTGTTCATACTTTTTTTTTACACCACGATAAGTTAAATTTGGTTAAAAGTAAAAGTCTTCAAAAAATTTAGGGAATAAAATAAGTTTCATTAATTTTCATGATAAAACAAGAGTTATTCTGGAGTTTTTAAGAATTGTGGTAGATAGCAGTACTATTCAGGTTGCCTATATAAAAAAAAAGAAAAAAATATTTAAAAAATTGTGGTCATGGTAGTGAAAAATATCATAAACGGTCTCAATTTCTGAAGAATTTCATTTTTTTTATATAACTTAAAATATAATTGGGATATATATTTTTTCTTTTTTTCCCCGATTAGTCCGGGGCAGGTCTATCCTCCGGTGTTGGCTTATCGTTGAATTTTGGAACACGTTGTATGTGTATGGAAATAAGAGCTGTGTTAGTTCAAACTTGCAACAATTTTTTCACACGTTTGCGGACTTGATTTTTAAAAACAAACTTGTTTGTCTGATGGCCGTGAGGGCGAAAGATTGAGATAAATAAGCAGTACGGTGTAAATGAGTAAGCAACTTAAGATTAGCTGAAGAACTGAGAGAGCGATTATGAGAATCTCCCAGGTATTTAAATTTGGATTTCAGATACTCGGGAGCACATGCATCGTTCAGAATTGTGAAAAGGGTGCAGAGTATTCTGCCATATCTGCGCTGACGGATAGGCAGCCAATTTAGCTGAGCACGAAAAGAAGATACATGGTCGTATTTTCAGAGACCATAAATGTATCTGATACAGTTGTTAAGTGGACGATCCAATGTATTAAGATGATATTGAGACAGGTCTGAGCAACATACATCGGCAAGAAAAAGTATTGCCCTCAGCTAGCGATTGTAAGATTGCTAGCTGCGGGTTGCGTGGATTTGGCGACAATTCCGCGCGACAATAGGGTCAGCTGATTTCATTTAAGTTCCACTGCTGGTTTTATGTTTAAGTATTTTTATGTTTTTTTTTTTTATAGAATTATCGTTTCATTTAGCTGTACTAACATGATGGAGCGTGAATAAAACTAATAAAAAGTTGTGAAAAGATGTTTTTTTCCTTGGGATCAATTTTCTTCCTGCCCATGATCAAAGGCATCTTTAGTACTATCGCCTGTCTTTGGTTTCTGGCGCGTTTCAAAAACACCCGGTATATATATTATGTGTATTGTATTTTATTGCACGGCAGACGTTCGGCGTGATAACGATGCGCGTGGACAAGCTGGAGTGCGGCGCGGGCGGCGCGGGGGGCGCGGCGGGCGCGGTGGCGGGGCGCGCGTCCGCCTCCACGGCCGCCAACAGCTCGAGCGGCGCGCCGCCGCAGCCGCCCAAGCACGCGCCCACAGCACTGGACCTCGAGATACACAACCTGCTCGTGCTCGACCACCACACGTTCGAGGGTCAGTACACACCGAGCCTTGTTCCGCGTCCGCCTCCACGGCCGCCAACAGCTCGAGCGGCGCGCCGCCGCAGCCGCCCAAGCACGCGCCCACAGCACTGGACCTCGAGATACACAACCTGCTCGTGCTCGACCACCACACGTTCGAGGGTCAGTACACACCGAGCCTTGTTCCGCGTCCGCCTCCACGGCCGCCAACAGCTCGAGCGGCGCGCCGCCGCAGCCGCCCAAGCACGCGCCCACAGCACTGGACCTCGAGATACACAACCTGCTCGTGCTCGACCACCACACGTTCGAGGGTCAGTACACACCGAGCCTTGTTCCGCGTCCGCCTCCACGGCCGCCAACAGCTCGAGCGGCGCGCCGCCGCAGCCGCCCAAGCACGCGCCCACAGCACTGGACCTCGAGATACACAACCTGCTCGTGCTCGACCACCACACGTTCGAGGGTCAGTACACACCGAGCCTTGTTCCGCGTCCGCCTCCACGGCCGCCAACAGCTCGAGCGGAGCGGCGCGCCTGTGATATGTGTAATTAAAATGAAAAAGCCAACAGCTGTTTCATTTTAATTATTCAAACTGAAAACTTTTTTAAAATTGTGGCGATTAAAACTTGATGAAACAAAAAACGACATTAAAAAAAACAATGTATGCATCTATAGGATTTAGCCTGCGAGAATATGATATAAAATACATTATACAGTGTTTCCTATTATCTCAATCTCATCTATATGCGGTGCTCGCTTTTTACTTGACCACTACACATTCGAGGACAAATAGACAACGATTTTTTTTTCATAATGTCGCGGCTCCCACACATTGCGCTAGCGTGAATATTCGCATCATATTTTAAGCACATCGCTTCACGTTCAGTAAATTCTCGCACTTGGTTTTATCGCAATGAACTTCGAATGTGCAGCCACACTTCAGTCTTTCTGATTATTAAGTGGCGAAGCTTGCGAAGTCACTTATTGATTTCACGTTGTCTGTCCGTCTGTCCGTCTGTCCGTCTGTCCGTCCGTCCGTCCGTCTGTCCGTCTGTCCCACGATTATCTCGAGAACGGTTTCGAATTTTCAAATTCTGTTTTCAGCAATCGATTACTGATCACCCAGGCATCTGAACCTCCTATTTTGAAACTGATTGCTCAACGGCAACCGTTAGAAACCGCTACAAAGCTGATTGCTTCGCCACTTTGCTATGCTGTTAGCTTGCTAGGTTTATTCAAAGTACTCTGTGCTTCAGTCTGCCCACAGACATCGCGCGTAGCAGATGTGTTAAAACAAATTGAGGTTTCTGACATAGATTACTATAATATTTTTTTTTTAGAATTTATCAGTAATTGCCAGTCCGCTCCACAATAATATATATATATTTGTTTTTTATTTTTTATTTTTTTAAAAACTGACAATAATAAAAAATAATTATTCGCTGCTATATAATACAGAGCGACCGTGGCGTCCACTTTGTATTTAGCGTGTGGTAAGCACGATAAACTTTACAACGCGCAGTGTGGCCAGGCACCTTCACGGTAGGGCGAAGACGAAATTTTATCACAATAACTATGGCCGAGGCATTATATAACGTGTTGGTCAATATCTATTGACTACATTTATGCTATCTATAGAAACAAAAAGTTTTTTATTCAATATAAATTATAAATCTGGGGGCACGGCAGTGCCCCCGCCAAGTCGAGCAAAAAAGCGGCACGGCCGTACCATCCTTTTCTCGAAGCAGTTCAGGCCATTTCCGAAACCCTATAACTTCGTTATGGATAAAACTAGAAGCCTGAATTTTTACTAACCAAGTAGGCATTGTATAAACTCGGTATATTTCAAATTTTATTGAATTTGAACCAGTAATTTAAGAATTATAACTAGTCAAAATTTCTTAATTTTGTCACTCACTGACTGACCGATCATCAAAACTCTAAGGCCCTTCTAGCAGACATAGAAACTTCAAATTTGGAATACAATTATTGTTTAATATATACATCAAGGAAAAATTAAAATATTTTACAATTTCGGTCCAGTTTTCGAGATACATCAACTGCATAACTAACTTTGTAATCCCATATAAACATATAGTATTACAAAGTTACATTTGCAGTGAATGAATCAGTGTACCTATATATGTATAATGGAATAATAGGTGTAAATAGCTACCTAGATATAACTATCTACAAAAAGAAATGAGATGCCATCAAAAACATAACTTGTAAAAAAAGCCAAGTCTCGCAACTCAGTTCTTCTACCGTAAAAAGCTGTGAGATCCATGTAATACCAAGTCGGTTAATTTATTCAGTCCATAGATTGATACATAGATTGACTTGGCAATCGCACTAAACAATCTAATTGAATATAATATGTATTGCTTGTAAGATATATTGTGTTTTCACGCGATTGCCAAGTCAATCTATGTATCAATCTATGGACTGAATAAATTAACCGACTTGGTATTACATGGATCTCACAGCTTTTTACGGTAGAAGAACTGAGTTGCGAGACTTGGCTTTTTTTACAAGTTATGTTTTTGATGGCATAATACTTACTGAAAGTCTCTCTTTTATTTAATTACTACTGGTTCGAAAAAAAACATCTGTCCTGGAAAAAACCAGCAAGAAACCCAACGGGACTTTTTTTTTAAATAACAGCTTACAATCATGTATGTTACACAATTAACCGGTTCAGTGTGGATGACACGCCAGGCGTGCCATCGATTAATTTTGTGTGTTAAATTGCGGTTTCGGAAAATTTATCCAGAACAAAATATTCATTATTTTGCAATTAGTTCATGCCTGCGGCGTCGTTTCTGGATATTTCGAAAATTTGAAATTTTTAGGGGTTGACAACCTTTTTTAACTTGTACATGGTACTCTTTTTACTTTGTGGGTTTTCAATCATGTTGTGGGAAAATAGTATAATGAATAACAAATAATAGCACTCATTGCGATCGCTCACAAACTCGAGTTGTAAATAAATTTCTGGAAAACAAGTCTCCTGTTAAAAAAAACAATGCGTTTGTCTTATTGTTTAATTTTGCTTAAAATGATTGAACTGCCGTCTTATTACTATCATATGGCCGAAAAGACCTACGAAGTACCATGTGCTCTTGTGATATGGTATAAGGTTTATTTTTGCTTGAAACAGTTTGAAACTGTTCATGCATAAAAAAAGTTAGCTAATAAATAGTCTTTCGTCAATCCGCCGCCGTATAGCGCCGGCGTTTGTTTCCTTTTGAAAACACTTGTTTTGCTATTCTTACTATTTAGACGTTTTTATATCGATTTTACTTTTACATTTGTATAACATTAAATAATCCTATATACAATCCAAATGCCGTAATAATCGGGGCTCACACTTGAATATAAATACCTATATATATAGCCTGGCGTCAGAGACAGGTACCGCTAAGTAGGATTGACGAAGTCATTGGGCTCTAGTATTTAACATTTGTAAATATTAATCTATTCTAATATAATAAAGCGGAAGAGTTTTTTTGTTTTTTTTGTTTGTTTAAACGCGCTAATCTCTGGAACTACCAGTCCGATTTGAAAAATTTTTTTTGTATGTTATAGCCAGATTCACGTGGAATAGTTATATAGGCTATCTAGCATTAAGCTATATCACTCAGCTAGCCTAAAATATGGATAATTGTTAAGCCAGTCAGAAGAAAAAGCACTCTCGAAATGATTTATCCGCGTACGCTGGTGTTATCGTCAGGGATACGTAAATACAATGTTCTAGAAAAATATAGATCTTTACTCCGTCTAAAAAAAAGTCCGCTACACCATATGTCTATTTCTTTATTATTTTATGTATAAGCCATAATTAGGTATTTTATAACAAAAAATATTGAAAATTAATAAAGTGATTTATGAGCGTTATTATTAGGCATGGCCTATTTATCCTTACGAACGAAAGTTACTTCATCATCAAGACAATTTTATGAAGATATACTTTGTTCTTTATACCATGTTATTTGGACGCATAGTTTAAGAGATAATGTAAAATTAAAATAATTCAATACTTGGCTGGGCGCGCGAACTACATATAAACCTTAGCCGACCGGTGAGAACTGCGAGAACTACGAGTACTCAACCGAGTGGGGGATGGAAAGTGGATAAAACTTAACTTCGCTCTACATCATACATAATATACCGACAGATAAAAGTACTCCATTAATTATACCAATTTTTTCATCCATTGCTATCAAATAAAATATTTAATTGCAATTATAAAATGCTTGAACTAGGTCATGTTGCGCACCTCCAATACGTGATGACGCGGGTGAAACCGCGGGGCACAGCTAGTGAATCATAAACCTTATTTTTTTTCAAATTAAGGTTCTTGATTGTTTGATATTTATAAATATTATTATTAGGTGATAATTTAATTTAATAAAAACCAAGGTTTTCCAGGATGATTTAGCTGTACATACTTATATAAATGTTTTTTTTTTATAAAAATAAATAGTACAAAGTGTTTGTAATCTCTGCATAAAAAAGTTACCCACTAAAAACAAGTATCATTCCGTTTGTAACTGATGTTTGATGTCAACTAAACTTAATTAGGTCTAAACAAGGAAAAAAATGTATAAAAAAATAATTATTTTTGCACATGGCTGATGGCACAATAGGCGTGTCATCAACATCATCAAGTCTGGTGGCGCTTGACACAATATTTTATTATTTCTACCCAATATTTTTCATAATTTCAACTTAGTATATTGATATTAATTGGCACCCAAAAAAACATTGTCAATTTTAATGATTATGAGTGTTTTGCTATTGTGGGAAAACAATATCCAGATTGATTACAATAATATAAATTTTTTATACGACCCGTAATAAAATAATGATGATAACTAATAAAAAACAAATACTTGTTAAAAATGATTGTGACAAGCTTGTTTTTATTTATACTATAATTGATTTAAGCTTATTATTGCACCAATTTGATTTTAAATTTTAGACG
Organism: Parnassius glacialis; assembly: GCA_033319125.1. Classification (NCBI taxonomy): domain Eukaryota; kingdom Metazoa; phylum Arthropoda; class Insecta; order Lepidoptera; family Papilionidae; genus Parnassius; species Parnassius glacialis. Next base: position 37,500,671 of record JAVANC010000012.1, on the reverse strand, counting down.
AGAGTATTTTGTTTGATGTATTTTAGATTTTTTCTTAAGAAATTATTATAACAAAATTAAATAAAAAAAAAATGAAGTAAAGTATGTAATGAAGGATTTTGACAACCTTGATACATACTTTCAAGTTTGTATGAAAAATTTTAAAATGGGAGGGCAACTTTGCCAAAAGCGTAAACTTTGCTATTTGCAATACAAGTAAAGGAGCAAATCATAACTCTGAGTGTTGTTTATTATATTATGAGGTAAACTTACCTTCAAACTTGAAGTCAAATCTTATTATTTTCATTAAACACCTTGATGGCAAAGTTGGCGTCAAGTGCGGTTAATTTTGCCTTTTTGTATATTTTGTCTATTTAATGTTAGTATTTGTTTAAATAACTAATAAATACCAAGTCTATGATGAGTATAATTCAACATAATCAAACTAAAAAAAGAAGAATAATCAAACTGGACGTCAAGGACTTAATATTGACATGTAACATTGACGCCCAGTCTGACAGTACATTTTTTGTTGGATATTTGGTTTTAAACTCTAAATCCTTCCAAAAATGTCAAAGTTGCCAGGTTTCACGATAATTTATTAATAAAAATTACTAATTACAATATGTAACAACTATACGATGTGAAGAGTGACTTAAAATTACGTGGATTGAGGTACGGCGAATGATGCCGCGATGTCGCAACGCGTCACCTTTAAGCGTGTCCCACACACGCGCGGGTTGCGGTGGCGGCCAGTTGTATTCGCTTGCGATGTGAGGGAGGCTGCACACGCGGCCGCCCGTGGCGCGCATGCTCCGCCCACCCGCCAACAGGCCGCCACTGCGGCCGCGGTGCTGTGCTGTTGCAGCGGTCCGCGGTTAGCCGCTTGTGTGTGGGAGAAGCTTTAGTAGTCCGCGGTATTTGGAAGCATCGCAGAGGGTCTATAATGTATTGCTAACTTACTATTACATACGCTGTCATATCACCCATTGTTATTGGAAATAAACAATTATTTATATTCGGAAAATCGGTCTAAGGGCCGCGAGTTCCAATCCCGCACGGAAAAGTTATTTGTATGGCCCACTAATAATTGTTCCGGGTTTGGATGTTTGTCGTTGTGAAATTTATGTATATAAACTGCCACGATACAGGAAAAAATTCTAGTGTGGAAGTAACGTTTTTTTTTTATAACAAAAAAAATAATTTTATTATATTAACAAAAAAAAATAATTTTATTATATAATTTCCATTAACACGAAGATTTGCTCTCTTCACCGCTACATACATATTTGTTCAGCATGAATTAAGAGTGCAACATTCGATGGACAAAAGTTACTTTACTTTTTTAATAAACGTTTATTATCAGAAAATAAATAAAACTATAGCCATTAGAAAATCTAATCCAATAACATACCTTACACATTATTGAAAGATATTGAATAGTTATTACTTTAATAAAAACGTCAAAGTTTTTCCCCTGGCAATCAAGTTATATATTTTTTTAAATCTCTATTAATATAATTATGTTTCGGGTCTGGATGTCCTTCTTTAATTTATGTATGTAAGCCGCATCCTCGATAAAAGAAAAAAATCCAATTAAAAAAATCAAATCAATAAATCCTTAAAAAAATCGTGTAGCTGCTTTTTATAAAAGGATTTTTTGAGGTATAAATTCCGAAATAATTTAAAACTTTAATAAATCTTATAAAATATCATTCCAATATTCTAATACCAAACTTTTGAAGCATTTTGTGAACGGAGATTAAAGAAAATATGAAAAATTCTAGTGTGGAAGTAACGTTTTTTTTTTATAACAAAAAAAATAATTTTATTATATTAACAAAAAAAAATAATTTTATTATATAATTTCCATTAACACGAAGATTTGCTCTCTTCACCGCTACATACATATTTGTTCAGCATGAATTAAGAGTGCAACATTCGATGGACAAAAGTTACTTTACTTTTTTAATAAACGTTTATTATCAGAAAATAAATAAAACTATAGCCATTAGAAAATCTAATCCAATAACATACCTTACACATTATTGAAAGATATTGAATAGTTATTACTTTAATAAAAACGTCAAAGTTTTTCCCCTGGCAATCAAGTTATATATTTTTTTAAATCTCTATTAATATAATTATGTTTCGGGTCTGGATGTCCTTCTTTAATTTATGTATGTAAGCCGCATCCTCGATAAAAGAAAAAAATCCAATTAAAAAAATCAAATCAATAAATCCTTAAAAAAATCGTGTAGCTGCTTTTTATAAAAGGATTTTTTGAGGTATAAATTCCGAAATAATTTACAACTTTAATAAATCTTATAAAATATCATTCCAATATTCTAATACCAAACTTTTGAAGCATTTTGTGAACGGAGATTAAAGAAAATATGAAAATGAAAAATCAAATATTGGTTAACGTTTTTGCTATTTCTATTAAATTTACGCATAGCATTCACAAAATTCTAAATTTTATTTTTTGTAATCACAGTGCTCCACGCACACCAGCTGATGACGAGTGAGTTTGCGATGTCACTAGTATCCTGCAAGCTGGGGGACGATCCGAACCATTACTACGCAGTTGGTACCGCGATATTAAATCCGGAGGAATCAGAGCCAAAACAGGTATGGCAAACTTCTAACTCTGTAATATGTTAACCACAGTGACGTCGTAGGCGTACCACTATTTGTATTTGTCTTAAATTGGTTATCATTTAACTTTTTGACTACCTCGTTGATCTGTTGGGGTTGACCGGCGGCGGTTTGCTGCTCCTGTATTATTGTTTAAATAATGGTTTGAAGTGGATTTTGATATGTAAAAGTGGTGTGATTTTGTGTATTAAGTGTCTACGTATGTGAACTATTAGTGGAAACGGTGAAACAAGTGCTCTGATGGTGATGTGATTCTCAAAATAAGGTGTCTGACTGCTTAGGCGCCTTGAGATACCATCGCCAAATGTCAGCTGTCTACTGGCTCAAGTTGCCGTCAAAATCTTCCAAAGGCTGCACAATGTGACGCACCAACATATTGTGAAGCAGTGTACTATGAAGGATAATAAACATAGTAACTTCAGGCTCAGAAGGGCTAGAACCCAGAGCCGTAAAGCCAGTTATAAAAGAAAAAAATGATCTGTTGGTCGCAAACGCGATGGCTGATCATGAGGTCCCGAGTCGGGCCAAAAGAACAATGGCAGAAAAATAGTTGACAAAAATTATAGCGTCTAGAAATAAGTTATATATAAAATGAGTTTTATTATTTTTCTATGATTTTTCAAATAAAAATGTATTTTAATTACAGTCACAGAAAAAAACAAACATTTTTGAGAATATCAAATGACTTAAATCATTTTACTCTATTCAAGTGTTGTCATTATAGTAATATTCATACTATTTTCGTATACACTTTGTAAGACTCCCAACACAACACACAAACACAAAATATTTTTATATTAAGTTATTATTAGTAATAACTATACTATCAGTAATAGAATAGAATAGAATAGAATATTTTTTTTAATTCAAAATTTATTACATGAGTAATTCTTATTGAAAGTCATTTTTACTTTACCACTGGTTCGAAATAATAATAATAAAAGTGATATGGTTGAAAAGAAGTCTCTTACAATGAACATCCTACAATAATACATTATCTTTTTTTTATATAGGATAAGGGTTTTTAAGGGACATTATCTCAATCATAGTAATATGTAACAATTTCATTTAATGTTATGGCAACACTAGCTAAAACAAAATGTAAATGTTTTTTTTACTGGCTTTACGGCTCTAGGTTCTAGCCCTTCTGAGAATGTCACTGTATGACACAAAGGCGCTGGAGCCATGGCAGAAATATGCATTTATAGTATGCAAATATATAATAGAGATACAATAATCTAAAAACTCAATTATGTAGGTAGGGCACATTATGTTGAGAATGTATTAAGCTAACGTCAAACAACCACAGGACGTATGACTTTTCCAAGCGACATAAGGCATAACCTAAAAAGGTTCAAATCTAAATATCTTTTTTTTTGACGCCTTCTCAGGACAAAATTCTTTGACAGAGTTATTAAGGGAGTGACGCTTAACATTTTAAGATATTTTTGATATATAGGCGCTACCATTCATTCTCAACTAATTTTATGTATGAAAGTCTGCCATTGTTCTTTGTTAATCGGTTTTTCTCTCAACTAAATCTCAGTAGCAGCCTGGAGTCAGGAAGTTGTCCGAAGGAAGGCACGTTAATAATAAGACGTTAGTCCTGCGCGTGATCTCTCTCCGGTCATGTCGGATTACCGTCCCATCGGACTATAAAAGTGAGGGAGCGAGTTTGCACTTGGACACTATCATCCTGTCCTGCGCAGATAGCTAGTGTCCATTGAGACTGGCCGCCGTGAACGAAATTCGATCTGAAGGATATTATTATTATTATTGATCATTTATATTAAACGTAATAGAGCCATGCTGTAGCTATATTAATTGTATAGTTGTAGCACGAATGGGTCGGCTCGACCGGGGAAAGACCACGCTCTCACAGAATACCAGCGTAAAATAGCAGCTTAATGCTGCTGTGTTTCGTATGGTGAGTGTAGAGAACCGGAGATCCTTTTTACTGGAAACGAGACATTCCATGTTAATCGTCACGGCTTACAACGCATCTGCATTTTGATTCGCAGACGAGGATAGATGTAGATGTCTATGGGCCATAGCAACCACTTACCATCAGGTGAACTGTGTGCTCGTTTGTCACCCTTGCTTTTCGAAAAAAATTGTTTTTCGTTAAAATTAAAAATATAAATTTAAACATAAATGGCACCTTCTTTGCTCACACAAATACGAGCACTGTCACTGACACCACTAAACTCAAATTAAAAAATGAACTTCCAATACTATTACGAAATAAATACACACTCCACAGTCGATATTCCATATACTACACTTGTTTTGCCTCTAAACGGGGCATCTTCGTGACAAATACGCTGCAATTTTTCGACGATTTGTCATTAATTAAGATAACTTAGGATGTTATTAGCGTTTTTAGTAAAATCTATAATTTTTTACTGTTTTAAATCGAATGAAATTAATAATAGCCGAATGGCGGATTCAAACCCACGACTCCGATGTTGCAGATCGCAACCTTAACAGTTACACTACTATAAAAGCAAATTTGTTTCTCGTGACGAATTCGTCAAATGCCTAAGAGAGCAATCAAAAAATATAATCACCGGGCTGTCTCCTACGTGTTATGCGCTTTAATTCGAACGAAACAAAAACAAAGGCGCATCCCCTTAGCGATAATTTTCTACCGACTTCAAAAAGGAGACGGTACTCAATTCGACTGCATGTTTTTTTTTATGTGTTATCATAACTTTTTATTGGGTGAACCGATTTCGATGATTCTTTTTTTATTTGAAAGCTGGTGCTTCACATGTGGTCCATTTTCATTTAAGTTTTTAGTTTATCAAGGTCTGACCAATAGTTTTTGAGTTATTCTTAATAATTTATACGATCGGTTGTACAAAAATTTTAATTTTAAATTATTAATGTTTTTTTTTCTCTCTTCCAGGGCAGAATACTATTGTTCCACTGGTCAGAAGGTAGATTAGTACAAGTTGCAGAGAAAGAAATAAAGGGCGGCTGTTATACGTTGGTTGAATTTAACGGGAAACTTCTCGCCTCCATTAACAGTACAGTGAGTATTTAAACTAGTTTCTCACCTATTAATTACATATTATTATTATTTTTTGTCTTTTTATACATGTAAATGGCACCATAGTCCACTTGATAAGTGGATGCTGCGTGCCAATTATTGATCAAAATGCGGATGCGTTTTTATTCATAATTATTTATGAATCAATTTTTCGTTACTAGTATAATTACTAGTAACGAAAAATTGATTCATAAATAATTATGAATAAAAACGCATACTGTTACGTGGTAGAGCCATGCTGCAGCTATATTAGTAGTATAGTTGTAGCACGAATGGGTCGGCTCGACCGGGGAAGGATCACGCTCTCACAGAATACCAGCGTAACATAGCAGCTTAACGCTGCTGTGTTTCGTATGGTGAGTGTAGAGTACCGGAGACCCTTTTTACTAAAAATGGGGCATTCCATCTTAGGCCTCACGAGTGCCAACGCATCTGCATTTTGATTTGTAATAGAGGATAGATGTAGATGTCTATGGGCCACAGCAACCACTTACCATCAGGTGGACTGTGTGCTCGTTTGTCACCCTTATCCTATGAAAAAAAAAAACTGTTCGTTTGTTGTTACCTACCTCACAAAACATAGTAGCGTTATACAGTTATTTCATGCTGATTTTATTTCAGTTTGAGGTCTATTCTGTATGTATACCGTGTAGTGACTGTGTAAGAATATTTACTACCTGATATAGTCACGTGACGTTTAAAGGCGACAGAGTAATCAAATCAAACCTGCAAAGCGTGGCAACCATGACAATATTCGCCCTATGAAGCAATCTATTGGGGAGGCCTTTATTCAGCAGTGGACTTTTGATAGGCTCGGTATTCAAGGCGAACGTGGCCCTTGCCCATTAGAGTGGAAGAATTGGTTCTGCAACTTTATTGAAATCTTTATATAAATGATTCAAGGTTCAACGACATTGTACAATCACTTTTTTCAGGTTCGATTATTCGAATGGACCTCAGAGAAGGAGCTTCGATTAGAGTGCAGTCATTTTAACAATATCGTGGCGCTATATCTAAAGGTTAAGGGTGACTTCATACTGGTCGGCGATCTCATGCGATCCATGTCATTATTGCAATATAAACAGGTAAAAAATAATTCTACCACCATAACAAATATGTATATTTAATAGACAGAAAATGTCTAAAAATACATCCAACATCATACTTAACCTCTACAATAGAAAGTACCACTGTCGATAGTACAAACCGTGTTTCGCCTCTAAATGAGGCAACATCAGGAAAAATATAATAAAGTTATAATAAATAATACACGAGCCGTGGTAAATTTAACAATACACGAGCAACCTTCGAGGGTTAAATCTCCGCCACCAATAATGAAAATGTCAATTGCAATTTAATTGCAGATTTACCACGCGCTCGGCAGTGAATGAAAACATCGTGAGGAAATTTGCATGTCTAAGAAATAAACTATTTTGAGAACATGTGAATTTTGTCGTTGAATATACTGTGTAGTGGCGGTGTAAGAATATGCACTACCCGATATCATCCTGTGCATCCCGTACATCAACCTGGACATGAGGTCTATAGAGAACTTGCCTTAGTAGCCACGCTTGACAGGCGGATTGTCTGCTCCCTGTCACCTATCTGGATATTTTACTTTTCTATTTTTATTTTCGACGTAAAAAAATAAAATTTCGCTTGTCAAATGTGAAAAAAAAAGCCGAAATAAACTCCCACGGAAACCTCTGCGTCGTAATTTTTCTTTTAAAGTAAATGTTACAATAACATATCCACATATACAGAATGGAAAACATTAATATACGCATTAGTAACTGAGGCATGTTCGATGATGCACTCAGCAAAGGTCATGAAAAATTTGGAGCTTATCAATGCATAGTAAACCCGAGCAAATCTATTGGGAGCCATAAGATACTTCTAGTATATCGTAAAGTCACTTCTTAAGGCACCAAAGGGTTGAAAATGTGGTGACGAATTATCTTACGCCATCATCTATACGGCACGATATTGGTACATCAATCTCACACACGTTGATATATTTAGATGGAAGGTAGTTTTGAAGAAATAGCGCGAGACTACAGCCCCAATTGGATGACTGCGGTCGAGATACTCGACGACGACACATTCCTCGGCGCTGAGAACAGCTTCAACCTCTTCGTTTGTCAAAAGGACAGGTCAGTGCTTAATCATAAGTATAGTAATAGGTTATAAATCTGTTGGGTAGAGACTTTTTCTCTTTTCTGAGAGCTTTTTAGGAGCAGGAAACGTTTACGCTATCATAATGTGCGTCTTCAGACTTCATATTTTCTGAAATGACTTGGAGAGGTGTCTTCACGGCATTTCCTACACAGATTACATATTGAATCAGCCTTTAATATGTATTTTAAATATTTTTATCGTCCCAATCACACATGTGATAAATCAACGGTTAAAAATTGCAATTAAAATGTTAATTTGTGGGGACTGAATTCGGGTTACTCGCGTATTACAAAATTAAATGTCAGTCCTAGACCTAGAGATATAACAGCACCTTTTAAAATCTTCATGGATATTTTTAAATCATATTTCGTTATGTATTTCAAAGTATTATCTACATTTTCGCATCGTGCAGTCGGGGGAGGCTTTTCAGGAAAATGGTTAAATTCAAGATGTAAAAAGTATGGAATAAAAATTAAAATGGTGCGTTTTAAATAGTTTAATGAGCACCTCCCTCTCTGTCACAATTGCATGCACTATCACTTCCACCAATAAACCTAACACTAGGAAAAAATGCACTACCTTCGATAATACGACACATGCTACGCCTCTAAACGAGGCATTATCGGTGGACTCCGCAATGGCTAATCCCTAAGTGCGGTAAGCTTATCCTTGTCATAAATGTCTTCGTTAATTTATAGAAATAAATATTGGCAAATCCAATTGGGCATACCTTAAGCGCATTAAAAAAATTACGTATAACATGATTATACGGAATTTTTAAAGTAGTTTAAATACATTTCGATAGCACTATCGGCTTCAACACCCTCGAAAACCATCAAAATGACACCCATGATGAAAAAATTGATACCTATTGCAGCCGCCATCTTGGATATACATTTCGACAGCACTATAAGCTTCAACACCCTCGAAAATCATGAAAATGACACCCAAGATGAAAAAATTTACACTACTTACTTTTAGTACGTACTACTATTATTTATTCTGTGTTTTTAAAATATTGTAATAAAAAAATCTCTTATTATTATTATAATCAAATATTTAAGAAATTTGGTTATTCGAATATTGTGTACTTCAGCCGCCGTCTTGGATTTACATTTCGACAGCACTATCGGCTTCAATACCCTCGAAAGCCATGAAAATGACACCCAAGATGAAAAACTTGATATCTATTGCAGCCGCCATTTTGGATTTACATTTCGACAGCACTATCGGCATCAGCACCTTCGAAAACCATGAAAATGACACCCATGATGAAAACATTGGTACCTACTTCAACCGCCATCTTGGATTTACATTTCGACAGCACTATCGGCTTCAACACCCTCGAAAACCATGAAAATGACACCCAAGATGAAGAAATTGATATCTATTGCAGCCGCCATCTTGGATTTATATTTCGACAACACTATCAGCTTCAACACCCGCGAAAACCATGAGAATGACACCCATGATTAAAACATTGGTACCTACTTCAGCCGCCATCTTGGATTTACATTTCGACAGCAATATCGGCTTCAACGCCCTCGAAAACCATGAAAATGACACCTAAGATGAAAAAATGTATACCTATTGCAGCCGCCACCTTGAATTTACATTTCGATAGCACTATCGGCTTCAGCACCCTTGAAAACCATGAAAATGACACCCATGATGAAAACATTGGTACCTTCTTCATCCGCCATCTTGGATTTACATTTCGACAGCACTATCGGCTTCAACACCCTCGAAAACCATGAAAATGACAACCAAGATGAAAAACTTGATATCTATTGCAGCCGCCATCTTGGATTTACATTTCGACAGCAATATCGGCTTCAACACCCTCGAAAACCATGAAAATGACACCTAAGATGAAAAAATTTATACCTATTGCAGCCGCCACCTTGAATTTACATTTCGATAGCACTATCGGCTTCAACACCCTCGAAAACCATGAAAATGACACCCAAGATGAAGAAATTGATATCTATTGCAGCCGCCATCTTGGATTTATATTTCGACAATACTATCAGCTTCAACACCCGCGAAAACCATGAGAATGACACCCATGATGAAAAAATTGGTACCTACTTCAGCCGCCATCTTGGATTTACATTTCGACAGCAATATCGGCTTCAACACCCTCGAAAACCATGAAAATGACACCTAAGATGAAAAAAATTATACCTATTGCAGCCGCCACCTTGAATTTACATTTCGATAGCACTATCGCCTTCAGCACCCTCGAAAACCATGAAAATGACATCCATGATGAAAAAATTGGTACCTACTTCAGCCGCCATCTTGGATTTACATTTCGACAGCACTATCGGCTTCAACACCCTCGAAAACCATGAAAATAACACCCATGATGAAAAAATTTATACCTATTGCAGCCGCCACCTTGGATTTACATTTCGACAGCACTATCGGCCTCAACACCCTCGAAAACCATGAAAATTACACCCATGATGAAAAAATTGATACCTATTGCGGCCGCCATCTTGGATTTACATTTCGACAGCACTATCGGCCTCAACACCCTCGAAAACCATGAAAATTATACCCCTAATGAAAAAATTTATACCTATTGCAGCCGCCATTTTGGATATACATTTCGACAACCCTATCGGTTTCAACACCCTCGAAAACTATGAAAATGTCACCTATGACAAAAACAATTATACTACTTACTTTTAGTACGTACTACTATTATTTATTCTGTGTTTTTAAAATATTGTAATAAAAAAATCTCTTATTATTATTATAATCAAATATTTAAGAACTTTGGTTATTCGAATATTGTGTATTTGTACAGCGATCTTTTTTAGCCGCTGCAAACAACCGAAACAATGTCCACTCACGACGGCGACTGAAGCCGAAGCCGAACTAAACTACTCTGTAGCTGTAGCTCCCCATTTACAGAAATAATTTACATACAAGGCAACCAAACGAACGTTCAACGAAAATTTCGCCATTTTGGAGCCGAAAAAAATTAATTATAGCTAAACAAAACAAAATTATACTGCCATTTACATTCAGTGGGTTCCCACATGACAAATGAAGAGATTAAAAAATAGATTGAGTTAAACAATTGATGTTTTCAAAAGATATCGTGTTTACAAGCCTTGGGAACATGATAAATCCACACCATAAGCCACTAAAACCCCTTTTTATATTTAAAAATAGCAATTAATCGATTTAAAAAAAATATTAATAAGTTCAACAATCATTTATCTTTCTAACAATGTGCTTTTTATATCATTTATATGTATAATATGATTGCTAGATACGATTTTATTCGATAAAACGTTGGAATCTTAATTTTTAGGCGATAGTAGAACATACCTCGCGCTTTCGCTTAAGGTATGCAATATATTCCAAAAGAGTTCTATGTAGCATTTTTTTTCTAAATACATGTGAAGGTGATAAATGAGTATAAAATTCACCTAGTGGGTAAGTGGACATTGTGGTCCATAGACACCTAAATCTGTCTACTAAGATGGAACTCAAGACCCTCCAGTTGCATCCACTTAAACGCTGCGACGTTATTCTTATCTTTATATATAAAAAGTACGTGTCACGTTGTTTGTCCGCGATGGACTCCTAAACTACTGAACTGATTTCAATGAAATTTTTGGTCAATGTGCAGTTTGGTCCAACATAAAAGATAGGATAGCTTACTTCTCAATTTATAGTCGCAATACTATATTATTTTATTGAAAATTATTTGTCTATTATTTGACAATCACAATTATCTGTTAGCTCCAAACGATTCTATTAGATGACGATATCTGTTGACTGGATTGAGTAAATATTTAATAGATGGCGCTATGTTAAAAATACAAACGTTTAATATAAGCTACAATTTAGTAGTATAACCACCACGTGTTGCTGTAAGTATTCAACAGATAAAACCGATTTCAAAAAAATTTGCAGACTGTGTGCAGTTTGGTCCAACTTGAGAGATAGGATAGTTTTTATCCCGATAAGTGACCCTCAATTTTTTTATTGCTAATTTCAGGAGTTTTTTTGGGAAAGCAAATGGTCGTTCGGAAAGGGCAGAACAACGTCTGCCTGGTCAGCTAGTATATATATATATATATATATATATATATATATATATATATATATATATATATTATTGCATTTTCCTATAAAAATTAATACGAAGGGCGGACTTCATGTCTAAAAACATTCTCTATCAGACAATTTATGGAGTGTTGAGAATTTGACTTTATAATGTAAAAAAGGGTATCATCTTGAAGTACACGGTAGTTAATGTATTAAAGTAGGGTGTTGTGTGTACAGCGCGGCGACGACGGACGAGGAGCGGCAACAGATGGGCTACATGGGGCAGTTCCACATCGGCGACATGGTGAACGTGATGCGGCACGGCTCGCTCGTCGCGCAGCACGCCGACACCGCCGCGCCCGTGTCCGGCCCCGTGCTGCTGGCCACCGTCAGCGGCGCCATATGTACTGCGCCATATGCCGCATCACAACATGCACACCGCACCATCATAACATGCACACCGCACCACAACATGCACACCGCACCATCATAACATGCACACCGCAACACAACATGCACACCGCACCACAACATGCACACCGCACCACAACATGCACACCGCACCATCATAACATGCACACCGCACCACAACATGCACACTGCACCACGACATGCACACCGCACTAGGACATGAACACCGCACCACAACATGCACACCGCATCCCAACATTCACACCGTATCACAACATGCACACCGCATCACAACATGCACACCGTATCACAACATGCACACCGCATCACAATATGCACACTGCATCTCAATATGCACACCGTATCACAATATGCACACCGCATCACAACATGCACACCGCATCACAACGTACACACCGGATCACAACATGCACACCGCATCACAACATGCACATCGCATCACAACATGCACACCACATCACAACATGCACACCGCATCACAACATGCACACCGCATCACAACATACACACTGCATCACAACATGCACATCGCATCACAACATGCACACCACATCACAACATGCACACCGCATCACAACATGCACACCGCATCACAATATACACATCGGATCACAACATGTACAGCGCATCACAACATGCACAGCATCACAACATGCACACCGCATCACAACATGCACACCGCATCATAACATGCACACCGCATCACAACATACACACCGTATCACAACATGCACACCGCATCACAGCATGCACACCGTATCACAACATGCACACCGCATCACAACATGCACACCACATCACAACATGCACACCGCATCACAACATGCACACCGTATCACAACATGCACACCGTATCACAACATGCACACCACATCACAACATGCACACCACATCACAACATGCACACCGCATCACAACATGCACACCGTATCACAACATGCACACCGTATCACAACATGCACACCGCATCACAACATGCACACCGTATCACAACATGCACACCGTATCACAGCATGCACACCGTATCACAACATGCACACCGCAACACAACATGCACACCGGATCACAACATGCACACCGCATCACAACATGCACACCGCATCACAACATGCACACCGCATCACAACATGCACACCGCATCACAACATGCACACCGTATCACAACATGCACAACGCATCACAACATGCACCGCATCACAACATGCACACCGTATCACAACATGCACACCGTATCACAACATGCACCGCATCGCAACATGCACACCGTATCACAACATGCACACCGCATCACAACATGCACACCGTATCACAACATGTACACCGCATCACAACATGCACCGCATCACTACATGCACTACATCACAACATGCACACCGCATCACAGCATGCACACCGCATCACAACATACACACCGGATCACAACATGCACACCGCATCACAACATGCACATCGCATCACAACATGCACACCGCATCACAACATGCACACCACATCACAACATGCACACCGCATCACAACATGCACACCGCATCACAACATACACACTGCATCACAACATGCACATCGCATCACAACATGCACACCACATCACAACATGCACACCGCATCACAACATACACACCGGATCACAACATGTACAGCGCATCACAACATGCACACCGCATCACAACATGCACACCGCATCACAACATGCACACCGCATCACAACATACACACCGGATCACAACATGCACACCGCATCACAACATGCACACCGCATCACAACATGCACACCGCATCAGCACATGCACACCGCATCACAACATGCACACCGGATCACAACATGCACACCGCATCACAACATGCACACCGCATCACAACATGCACACCGCATCAGCACATGCACACCGCATCACAACATGCACACCGGATCACAACATGCACACCGTATCACAACATGCACAACGCATCACAACATGCACCGCATCACAACATGCACACCGTATCACAACATGCACACCGTATCACAACATGCACCGCATCGCAACATGCACACCGTATCACAACATGCACACCGCATCACAACATGCACACCGTAACACAACATGTACACCGCATCACAACATGCACCGCATCACTACATGCACTACATCACAACATGCACACCGCATCACAGCATGCACACCGCATCACAACATACACACCGGATCACAACATGCACACCGCATCACAACATGCACATCGCATCACAACATGCACACCACATCACAACATGCACACCGCATCACAACATGCACACCGCATCACAACATACACACTGCATCACAACATGCACATCGCATCACAACATGCACACCACATCACAACATGCACACCGCATCACAACATGCACACCGCATCACAACATGCACACCACATCACAACATGCACACCGCATCACAACATGCACACCGTATCACAACATGCACCGCATCGCAACATGCACACCGTATCACAACATGCACACCGCATCACAACATGCACACCGTATCACAACATGTACACCGCATCACAACATGCACCGCATCACTACATGCACTACATCACAACATGCACACCGCATCACAGCATGCACACCGCATCACAACATACACACCGGATCACAACATGCACACCGCATCACAACATGCACATCGCATCACAACATGCACACCACATCACAACATGCACACCGCATCAAAAAATGCACACCGCATCACAACATACACACTGCATCACAACATGCACATCGCATCACAACATGCACACCACATCACAACATGCACACCGCATCACAACATGCACACCGCATCACAACATACACACCGGATCACAACATGTACAGCGCATCACAACATGCACCGCATCACAACATGCACACCGCATCACAACATGCACACCGCATCACAACATGCACACCGCATCACAAAATACACACTGCATCACAACATGCACATCGCATCACAACATGCACACCACATCACAACATGCACACCGCATCACAACATACACACCGGATCACAACATGTACAGCGCATCACAACATGCACACCGCATCACAACATGCACACCGCATCACAACATGCACACCGCATCACAACATACACACCGGATCACAACATGCACACCGCATCACAACATGCACACCGCATCACAACATGCACACCGCATCAGCACATGCACACCGCATCACAACATGCACACCGGATCACAACATGCACACCGCATCACAACATGCACACCGCATCACAACATGCACACCGCATCACAACTTGCACACCGCATCACAACATGCACACCGTATCACAACATGCACACCGCATCACAACATTCACCGCATCACAACATGCACACCGTATCACAACATGCACACCGCATCACAACATGCACCGCATCACAACATGCACACCGTATCACAACATGCACACCGCATCACAACATGCACACCGCATCACAACATGCACACCGCATCACAACATGCACCGCATCACAACATGCACTACATCACAACATGCACACCGCATCACAGCATGCACACCGTATCACAACATGCACACCGCATCACAGCATGCACACCGTATCACAACATGCACACCGCATCACAACATGCACACCGCATCACAACATGCACACCGTATCACAACATGCACACCGTCTCACAACATGCACACCACATCACAACATGCACACCGCATCACAACATGCACACCGTATCACAACATGCACACCGTATCACAACATGCACACCGCATCACAACATGCACACCGTATCACAACATGCACACCGTATCACAACATGCACATCGCATCACAACATGCACACCGCATCACAACATGCACACCGCATCACAACATACACACCGGATCACAACATGCACACCGCATCACAACATGCACACCGCATCACAACATGCACACCGTATCACAACATGCACACCGTATCACAACATGCACTCCGCATCACAACATGCACACCGTATCACAACATGCACACCGTATCACAACATGCACACCGCATCACAACATGCACACCGTATCACAACATGCACACCGCATCACAACATGCACCGCATCACAACATGCACTACATCACAACATGCACACCGCATCACAACATGCACACCGCATCACAACATGCACACCGCATCACAACATGCACACCGCATCACAACATACACACTGCATCAAAACATGCACATCGCATCACAACATGCACACCACATCACAACATGCACACCGCATCACAACATGCACACCGCATCACAACATACACACCGGATCACAACATGTACAGCGCATCACAACATGCGCCGCATCACAACATGCACACCGCATCACAACATGCACACCGCATCACAACATGCACACCGCATCACAAAATACACACTGCATCACAACATGCACATCGCATCACAACGTGCACACCACATCACAACATACACACCGGATCACAACATGTACAGCGCATCACAACATGCACACCGCATCACAACATGCACACCGCATCACAACATGCACACCGCATCACAACATACACACCGGATCACAACATGCACACCGCATCACAACATGCACACCGCATCACAACATGCACACCGCATCACAACATGCACACCGCATCACAACATGCACACCGGATCACAACATGCACACCGCATCACAACATGCACACCGCATCAAAACATGCACACCGCATCACAACATGCACACCGCATCACAACATGCACACCGTATCACAACATGCACACCGCATCACAACATTCACCGCATCACAACATGCACACCGTATCACAACATGCACACCGCATCACAACATGCACCGCATCACAACATGCACACCGTATCACAACATGCACACCGCATCACAACATGCACACCGCATCACAACATGCACACCGCATCACAACATGCACACCGCATCACAACATGCACCGCATCACAACATGCACTACATCACAACATGCACACCGCATCACAGCATGCACACCGTATCACAACATGCACACCGCATCACAGCATGCACACCGTATCACAACATGCACACCGCATCACAACATGCACACCACATCACAACATGCACACCGCATCACAACATGCACACCGTATCACAACATGCACACCGTATCACAACATGCACACCACATCACAACATGCACACCACATCACAACATGCACACCGCATCACAACATGCACACCGTATCACAACATGCACACCGTATCACAACATGCACACCGCATCACAACATGCACACCGTATCACAACATGCACACCGTATCACAGCATGCACACCGCATCACAACATGCACACCGCAGCACAACATGCACACCGCATCACAACATACACACCGTATCACAACATGCACACTGCATCACAACATGCACACCGCATCACAACATGCACACCGTATCACAACATGCACACCGTATCACAACATGCACACCGTATCACAACATGCACTCCGCATCACAACATGCACACCGTATCACAACATGCACACCGTATCACAACATGCACACCGCATCACAACATGCACACCGTATCACAACATGCACACCGCATCACAACATGCACCGCATCACAACATGCACTACATCACAACATGCACACCGCATCACAACATGCACACCGCATCACAACATGCACACCGCATCACAACATGCACACCGCATCACAACATGCACACCACATCACAACATGCACACCGCATCACAACATGCACACCGTATCACAACATGCACACCGCATCACAACATGCACACCGTATCACAACATGCACACCCCATCACAACATGCACACCGCATCACAACATACACACCGGATCACAACATGCACACCGCATCACAACATGCACACCGCATCACAACATGCACACCGTATCACAACATGCACACCGTATCACAACATGCACACCGTATCACAACATGCACACCGCACCACAACATGCACACCGCACCATCATAACATGCACACCGCACCACAACATGCACACTGCACCACGACATGCACACCGTATCACAACATGCACACCACATCACAACATGCACACCGCATCACAGCATGCACACCGTATCACAACATGCACACCGTATCACAACATGCACACCACATCACAACATGCACACCGTATCACAACATGCACACCACATCACAACATGCACACCGCATCACAACATGCACACCGTATCACAACATGCACACCGTATCACAACATGCACACCGTATCACAACATGCACACCGTATCACAACATGCACACCGTATCACAACATGCTCACCACATCACAACATGCACACCGTATCACAACATGCACACCGTATCACAACATGCACACCACATCACAACATGCACACCGCATCACAGCATGCACACCGCATCACAACATGCACACCGCATCACAACATGCACACCGTATCACAACATGCACACCGTATCACAACATGCACACCACATCACAACATGCACACCGTATCACAACATGCACACCACATCACAACATGCACACCGCATCACAGCATGCACACCGTATCACAACATGCACACCGCATCACAACATGCACACCGTATCACAACATGCACACCGCATCACAAAATGCACACCGTATCACAATATGCACACCGTATCACAACATGCACACCACATCACAACATGCACACCGCATCACAACATGCACACCGTATCACAACATGCACACCGCATCACAACATGCACACCGTATCACAACATGCACACCGCATCACAACATGCACACCGCATCACAACATACACACCGGATCACAACATGCACACTGCATCACAACATGCACACCGCATCACAACATGCACACCGTATCACAACATGCACACCGTATCACAACATGCACACCGTATCACAACATGCACACCGCATCACAACATGCACACCGTATCACAACATGCACACCGTATCACAACATGCACACCACATCACAACATGCACACCGAATCACAACATGCACACCGTATCACAACATGCACACCACATCACAACATGCACACCGCATCACAGCATGCACACTGCATCACAACATGCACACCGTATCACAACATGCACACCGTATCACAACATGCACACCACATCACAACATGCACACCGTATCACAACATGCACACCGTATCACAACATGCACACCGTATCACAACATGCACACCACATCACAACATGCACACCGTATCACAACATGCACACCGTATCACAACATGCACACCGTATCACAACATGCACACCGTATCACAACATGCACACCGTATCACAACATGCACACCACATCACAACATGCACACCGTATCACAACATGCACACCGTATCACAACATGCACACCGTATCACAACATGCACACCGCATCACAACATGCACACCGCATCACAACATGCACACCGCATCACAACATACACACACCACATCCTAACATCCATACACCGCATCCGGGTATGCACCCACCACACTCCAAAATACACGCACCACACCGTAACATGACACATCATTCCCCTAAATTGTAAATACCGCACCACAATATGCACATACCCTTCAACATACATGTTGTATTTAAGTTTTGAATTAATTGCTACTGTCTCTTATCTGTGTGACGATTAGACCAAATCCAATTAAAGAGGTCCATGTCCAGCTGTTGACTTTGAGCAGATTATAAAAAAAGAAGTTATATTAATATAGTTCGAGAATAATTTTGCCCATTATTTTGCATATCACTAATTTCAAATTCCCATTAATTTATTCAATACAGTCTATCAAAATCGACTACTGAACATAAGCCTCAATAGAGTGCTTATTGCCTTGATTTATTTTCAATTTGTTATTAGGACGACGCTGCTGCCCATCTGACTTGGTTCCCTCTGTCGCCTCTTACGACACCCACGAGATGATATGGGGTAGTGGATATTCTTACATTGCCACTACACGGTAATTTCAATTCCTAATACATAAGTCCTAATGCTTATATTCAGCCATTTTACTAAATGATTTATTAAATGGCGAAGCTTGCGAATACACTTATTGATTTCACGAAGTCTGTCCGTCTGTCCCACGATTATCCCGAGAACGATTTCGAATTTTCAAATTCTGTTTTCAGCAATCGATTACTGATCACCCAGGCATCTGAACCTCCTATTTTGAAACTGATTGCTCAACGGCAACCGTTAGAAACCACTACAAAGCTGATTGCTTCGCCACTTTGCTATGCTGTTAACTTGCTAGGTTTATTATTTCACTAAAGTGTTTTGTACTACTGGCGCTATAGGATTAAGGGTCGATTACTCAATCTTCAAATAATAGTTATAGGTTAAAATAATATCGTTTTAAGTAGCTTTGAATTGCGGTTTAACTTTGAACAAATTTGTGAAAAAGATTTATTCATAGAAACTTTTTTGTTTCAATATCGGAACTCCGTAAAACGGATCGCCAAAATGTCTTGTAACAAACGACAAATAAATAAATAAATGCGTATAACTTGAACAAATCAAAAGTTACAGTTTTATGAATAAAAATGTTTTTTTTTGTTTCACTCTGCCGCCTCTTACGATATATTTGGTCAGGTTATAATTTATTTCATAGTTAAGTTATATTTGTTGATTGAAAAATCAGCATTAAATAATCTTAATCTAATGTAAATTTTAAGTAACAGTTTTAAGAATTTATTTCCTTTTCTAATTGACGTTCTGACTGTCGCAGGTCTAGTCGTACAGTTGTCGCAAGAGCTCTACGAATTCCTCCACCAGCTGGAGGAGAGGCTCACACACACGATCAAGTCTGTGGGCAAGATCCCGCATTCGTTCTGGCGCTCCTTGAACACGGATATAAAAACCGAACCAGCGGAAGGTTTCATCGACGGAGACCTCATCGAGAGCTTTCTCGACCTCAGCAGAGACATGCAGCAGGAAACTGTACAGGGTCTCCAGGTTGGTTATCCGGCTATCACTCATCCACCATAACCTACAAATGTGCCCTGCTGGATATAGGCCACCCCAAATAAGCCCTCACAGATTGCGTTAATGGGAGGGGGGGGGGGGGGAGGGTCAACGACTTTTACCATAGTTGCCACATGCGTTGTACTTGTGAACAGGTTGCACTACTGGAGGTCTGCTCGGGTTTGCAACATATTAAGTACTTTTAATGTTTTTACATATCTATTTTTTTTTTGTTTATGAAATTTTATTTTAGAACATGGTTTGATTATCTATGTGTCTATTCCTTTTTAAATTTAATTAGGAATATCATATTACATATTAACTTTTAAAAAATTACAAAAGAGAATACCGACGGAGAACAGAGATACCTCGTTTTGAAGCGGTAGTAGATTATAAAACATGATGACTTTTGGCAAACGAAAGGAGAAGGAGACGTCTTCATACATTCTTGGGCCCAAGTTTTAACAAGATGAAAGTAGGACCATTTGAAAGCGTATATATAAACAATTTATAGCTGAAAATCTGGCAAGATTTGGCAATCTAGGAGCTGAGTTATTGTAGAATAAGTAAAAGTGAAATTATCTATTATCTACACTATACTAGGTGATTTTTCACTGTTGTTACACTGTAATAGGCTATTATTCACTATAATTACTTAAAGATATAAAAGCAGGATCAGTATAAAATCACCAAAAAAGCTGTGATTAATAATGAAACAAAATGGTAAAACAATTAACGAAAGTTAAAACGACAACAACTAAGTGAAGTGAATATTAGGGATATCGATGTGTGATCTATTACTTGATTTGTTGATGTGACTGTTACTTGTTGGAATGTTGATATTTTGTATGTTTTATTATTATTTTGTAGATATTATGTAAATGGTTTGATGTAAATAGTTTGAAGTTTGACAGTTCAAACTTCAAACTATTTACATCAATCAATCATCAAGTTTCAAAATAGAAGTCCTTTATTGGAAGATAACGTTTAGAAATGAGGATTTCACTAGTGTATTCTTTATGGTAATCGATTTATTGCCATAAAGAATACACTACAATCGATTTTCTAACTTATTTCTTATTTTATTGTTTTTTCGAATTCTAGATTGTAAAAAGAGCTACTTTTTTGTATTTTACTTTATAAAAATATGACCCATTTTTTAAAGTATATACCAATTAGTTAACTTCAGGCCCAAAAATCCCATTCTCCTTTTAATTTCTTATATTGAAAAATAAAGAGTTTGCATTTCTATTTTACCCTCGGTTACCCCGCGGCTATATTATACCACTTAGTTCACCATTAAGAAGAACTGTGTGCCTAGTGCGAGATGTTGTTTTTACGCACTCGATACCGAGAAAATTAACTACAATTTGTATGGAATAAAATCAACGCCAACTAGTGGCAATAATTGGAATCACCATCGAGCATTGACTCTCATTCGTCAGTGAGAACGTTAACGCACGTGATTGGTTGGATCGGCAATTTCGATCATTCGAGACGTAAAACTTTACGCGGTCGATATCGAAAAGTATTCACCCAAATTTTTACAGTGAGATAGAAGAGTGAGAATAATTGTTGAAGAGTTAATTTTATTTCGTTTTGTGAGAACGATATATAATTTAGGCAGGACGTTTTTTTTTCGTTAGGAGGATGTTTGCAGCCACAAAGGCATTAATAACTAATAATAATAGATGGCTACTACATATTATAAAGCCAGTGTTGAAGCAAGAGCTTGTGCATATTTTAGTCCGTTGTTACACAACCCAATGACAGGTAATTTAAGGATAGATAGATAACGCCTTTTCCAAGAAATTATTGAAGTTTTTGTGTAAATAGCCTTTGATAAATCCAAGTTCCTACCATCACTGTTTAATAATTAAGTCAGTAGTAAGTAAGTACCATAAGTTCACTTAAGGTGGAAGCTCCAGGGTGGCCCGCGAAATTCAAATTTTATTGCGTTTTTTGGAATTTGCAGGTCAAGGTTAGGTTGTATATTTAACAAAATATGATTCGCGACCGTAGCGATTATGTGTTTACAGAATTATTATCATTAAAATCACCACTAGCCCTTTGAATGAGTTTTTCCAGAAAAATATGAACTTATGGTTAATATGAACTTACAGGGTTGTATTGATGATTTTAATAATAATAATTCTGTAAACAGATAATCGCTACGGTCGCGAATCATATTTTGTTAAATATACAACCTAGCCCTGACCTGCAAATTCCAAAAAACGGAAGAAAGTTTGAATTTCGCGGGCCACCCTGGAGTTTCCACCTTAACACTAAGTAACTAAATTCCATTTACTGTTCCATAAATGTCACCATAAAATCATATTAGAATGAAAACATCTACATGTTTTTTGCTTTCAATTTAATACTTTCAATAATTAACATTAAAATAAAATGGCTAATTCTTAATCTCATAACACTAACACAAACTGTCGAAACCTTGATCAAATTACGAAACATAAACAAATAGCTAATAATGAATTGTGTTTCCGATTATTGCCACTAGTTGGCGCTGATTTTATTCTATACAAATCGTAGTTAACGTTCTCGATATCGAATGCGTAAAAACAAAATCTCGCACTAGGCACACTGTTGCCAGATTGTGTAAAATTATTATTGGATACAGCGATCAAGTCCACATTCACTTTGACCAACTCAGCATATTCTATGTCTATCCGTAAAAGTATTAAAAACGTAAAGTTAAATAGAAATGTTTTTTTTTTTTAGTTTATGTAGCACTATTTTTAATACTAGATATGTTTTGTTAGTTGAGGATCAATTTATTGTTTTCAGTTTATGTTTTTTAATAGAGTTGGTTGTAATTATATGCATGCGGAGTTTATCTTTAAGTAATTATAGCACTTTTGTTAATACTTCAAGTAATTGTACTATTGTATGATGTTATCGTTAGCAACTGTTGGTACCGTACACCTACATAAAGAGAAAACAATTCTCACAAACGCACTATTGGGCCATGGTGGTTCCCCCTCCCCATCCATTAGGCATGGTGGGGTAAGGCAAATGTATTGCTAATAATTTTGTTTGTTCAATGCAGATCGACGACGGCGGCGGCATGATGCGGGACGCGACAGTGGACGACCTCATCAAGATCGTGGAGGACCTCACCAGGATACACTAGCCCGCACTTGTTCATATCTCACTCAAATAAATACTTTATACTTACATTACTTGACTCACTTTACCGTATAGTGGCAATGTCAGAATATCCACTACCCCATATCGTCCCGTGGGTGTCGTAAGAGACGACAGCGGGAAACTAACCAGGGGATGCGCAGCAGCATCTTCCTGATAACAGCAAAAATTAGAATAAAAAAATTGCGGTTGCCAATCCGCTCGCCAAGCGTGGCAACTATGGCAATCTACTTTCCATGAGCAATGACAATAATAAACGGCCCCCAGTCCACGGCGGCCCCGCTATTCTTGGCTACGGTGGCGACCATGATAAAGGCGGGGCAGGGGGTGCATCTTCCTAATAACGACTAAAAATCTGCGGTTGCCAAGCCGCCTGCCAAACGTGGTAACTACACAAATGTTCCCCCTATGAGGCAATCTATGTGGGAGACCTATTTTCAGCAGTGAACTTTAATAGACTCTAACGGTACTTTATACTGACTTGTTGCCTTGATGTTTAACATTTCTTCTTCTTTGTCCACTGCTGGACGTGTGCCTTGGCAGGCGGCTTGACAATGTTATACATGGTAGATATGAGCGCCGCGCCGGCGCGCCGCCGTCGCCGTGAATTCGTGTCGGCGCGTCGCCGCCGCGTGAAGCACGCAACGTGTCGCATCTTCCTTTCCCGCTCACATGCGCGGCCCGGCCGCATTAGTTTGCCTTGTCGCCTCGTCACGCTTGTCGCTCAATCAGTCGAGTTGAATATTTCACCGAGTGAACGTGTACTGTTGTGTGGTGTTAACAATGGACCTCACAGAATACCGGCGTGAAGTGGATGTTCTGCTTCTGCATTTCATCTGGCTAAATTCCGCTTAAGTCAATAACTGCTTGAGGCAAGCTGAGCAACAAGGCCAAGGTGACCCCAGCCACACTATCCGTGAATTTCTGCAACATCAGGGGACTTCCCTCGAACCTAAATGCTGTCCACTACCATCTCGAGATGGCGAAGCCGGTCTTGCTCTGACTGACCGAAACACAGGCATCCTCTCCAGCTGATACTTCGTATCTCTCCTATCCGGGGTACAACTTCGAACACCCCTTTATGCCTCGGGCTGGAATTTGCATATACATCAGAGAGGACATCTGGTCTCGACGCCTCGGCAGTCTTGAAGGTTCGGACCTGTCCAGCCTTTGGCTACGCGTAGAGAGCGACGACCATCACTCGTCTACGGTTGCCTCTATAGGTCCCATAGCGGTAATGCCGAAATAGACCGGTTCATCGACCACGTCCAAATGGCTATAGATTCCTTACTACAGCAGATCCTATCCGTGGAGATCGTGATCCTCGGTGATTGTAACGCCCACCACGTTAAATTGCTCGGTTGACGTTTAACCGATAATGCGGGAAGATCTGTTCATGTTTTTGCCTTGGCATATGGTCTGACACAACTGGTTACTTCGCTTACGTGGATTCCAGATGTGGATGAACATGCGCCTTCCCTGTTGGACCTTCTGCTGACCTCTCATCCGGAGATATCTGGTCTCCGCCAACGCCCCTCTTGGCTCCTTGGACCATTGTCTAGTCTGGAGTGTGGTGTCATTCACACTAACATCGCTGTTGCATTCTGCAGGCTGTCGCCTTGTTTGGTACTATAGATCGCCGATTGATATAGGATGCGGTCCTTCTTTGCATCTTACCCTTGTGGGCGGGTTTTCTTTTTGCCGGACGATCCCAACGTTATTGCTAATTCTATCGCTAATGTGGTACTTCAGGCTATGGAACTTTTTATTCCTTCCTCTGTGGTGCCTATCGGAGGCAGATCTCAACCATGATTTGGTCGCTCCTGTAAAATAAGGTCACGCTATAAGCAAGAGCGCTACTGGGCCTGGTCTGACGATTCAACGTCCCGAGATGTAACCACTAGCACCCTTAAAAAGAATTATAATTCCGCCTCCAGGTCTTTCAAAAGAGTCATTGCCAAGGCAAAGTCAGAGCACACAACAGAATTGTCGAGAAACTAGTTCGCCTTCCTTCGATAATCCGTGCATTCTGGTTTCTCGTCAAAGCTGTCCAAGGAAACTTCTGTCAGCCATCTCTTCCATCTCTGCACAGGGAGGACGACTCACTGGCCCATGCCGCAAAGGAGAAAGCCGATCTGCTAGGCTCTTTCTTTGCATCCAACTCGACTCACGATGACGGGTGGAGTACACCGCCGACAATCCCGTGGTGTGAGTGCTCTATACCGGATGTACAGTTCACACAGCCCTCGGTTCAAAAAGCGCTCCTCTCTCTGGACATTCACAAGTCGAGTGGGCCTGAAAATCCCTCCAATTGAGCTGATGACGTGTGATCCAGAGTTGGCACCGGTTCTAACGCGTCCTTTCCGGTATTCCTACTCCCTAAGCGTAGTCTCGAATTTACGGAAGACAGCTATCGTCCACCCGATCCCTAAAAAGGTGACTGCTCAGACCCGTCTAAGTACAAGCCTATCGCCATCACCTCCTTGTTCTCCAAAATAATGGAATCCATTATAAACTGCCAGCTCGTACGGTACCTTGAGGACCACCAGCTGATTAGTGACCGCCAATACGGTTTTCGTTGGGATCAATAGTAAACCACAAGATCGCCAATTGTGGCGATCTTGTGGTTTACTTGACTTATAGATGGACGGAGATAGTAGAGTCCAAGGGATAGGCATTGGCCGTTAGTTTGGATATTGCGAAGGCCTTCGATCGGGTTTGGCACAAAGCGCTTCTTTCGAAGCTCCCTTCCTATGTATGGGCTTCCCGAGAAATTGTACAATTGGATCACCAGCTTTCTTTCAGATCGGAACATTTCCTCAGTTTCAAAGCACTTCCCTTGTTGCCTCAGCCAGTATCGGAATCCTCAGCATCGACATATCGAGTGATGCGCAATTTCGTGTTCACTTGGAAGAGAAGGCCAAATTGGAATCTAAAAAGCTTGGCGCGTTCAGCAAAGCGGGACAGTATTTCATGCCGGCACTCCACCTGCCACTTTACAAGGCGCACGATCAGCCTCACATGGTATACTGTTCCCATCTATGGGCTGGGGCTCCCGAGGGCTTTATTAAAAAATATAAAGCTGTTTGGTAACAACAAAATGGTTTTCATTAAGTTTATTTTTAAGAACTTTTTCTTTTTAAAAAAATATCTAAGGATCACGCCGCGCCGCCGCGACGCCGCCGCCGCCGAGGAAATTTTAAAGCCACGCCGCCGCCATGGAATTAGCCTTCGGCGCTCATATCTAATACATGGTAGAGCTATACTACAGCTATATTGTGTTTTTGACTACCTCATTGGTCTAGTGTTCGGAAACGCAATTGCTGATCACAGGTGATGGTCCCAGGTTGGAATCCCGGGTCGGGCTGAAGTCAGTTACTGGGTTTCCCTGTCGAGAAATTCTCAGTAACAGCCCGGAGTCAGGAAGTGGAGGGTGGTTTACGGCCATGCCTCAGAAGCACGTAAAGTCGTTTGTCCTGCGCCTGATCTCCGCTCGTGTCGAACAACCGTCCTATCAGACTATGAGAGTGAGGGAATAGAGAGTGCACCATTTATACGTGGTAGAGCCATGCTGCAGCTATATTAGTAGTACAGTTGTAGCACGAATGGGTCGGCTCGACCGGGGAAGGATCACGCTCTCACAGAATACCAGCGTAAAATAGCAGCTTAATAAATAAACCGGAGACCCTTTTTACTGGAAAAGAGGCATTTCATCATAGTCCTCACGGGTGACAACGCATCTGCATTTTGATTCGCAAACGAGGATAAATGTAGATGTCTATGGGCCACAGCAACCACTTACCATCAGGTGGACTGTGTGCTCGTTTGTCACTCGATCCTATAAAAAAACACCTATGTTCGCGCACACACTCTGGCACTATAATCCTAGTTTCCGTTGAGACTGTGATTGTGACCGAAATTCTGGTAGACATAATATTGTGGTTGTAGCACGAATGGGTCGGCTCGCCTAGAGAAGGTTTACAGATTAAGCAGCGTTAGCGAGCACCATAATACTGCTGTGCTTTGTATGGTGAGTAGAGAATCGGAGACGCTTTATACTGGTTACTGAGCGATCTTTGTTAATCCTCAAGAGGATTTTGATTCATAATCTATACAATGGATATAGTTTGTTTATAGGCCACAATAACCGCTCACTATTAGATAACCATTAAAAATACTAGTGGTAATATGCCGTATATGTAGCTCGAAGAATATTCAACAGATGGGAAAAAAAGATCGAAACGGGCTGTATATAAATGTTAAGGGCAAATATATACATTGCATGCGATCCGTGATTCGTTGCGGATGACACGTCATTTTTGAGTTTTTCGAAGATTCATTCACAACAAAATATTCCTTTTTTGCAAGTAGTTCATGCCTACAACCTTCGTTTCTGGATAGTTTGCGAATTTGAATTTTTAGGGGTTGTCAACCTTTTTTAATTTGTGGATGGCACTATTTTGTTACTGTGTGGGTTTTTTAAATCATGGTGTGGAAAAATACTCCCTAATAAGTAACAAATAATAGCACTCACCGAAATCGCTCTCGAATTCAAGTTGTAAACAAGTTTCTGGAAAGTCTCTGGTTAAAGAACTTTGGGTTTAATTTTGTCTTATTATTATCATGTGGCCGAATGGGCCTACGAAGTACCATGTGTTCTTGTGGTATGGTATAAGGTTTATTTTTGCTTGAAACAGTTCGAATGCGTACATATGTATAAAAAAGTTAGCAAAAAATCATTGCTATGTTACATAAAATACTCGTATAAATATTAATTTAACATTGGTACGTTTCCCATAGAACACGCAGCACAGTTAAACCATATTGAGAAGTCTCCACGGTAAATTCGGTATCGTAGAATAGTCACATTCTCGTCGAATAATATTTGTAAATATCAATGAATGATAACTCTGGCCGCGGGTAGCAATATTGGGACCTTTCGTGTAACGTTTTTTGTAGTTTTGATATTTAACTTCCAAAGTAGA
Source organism: Parnassius glacialis (assembly GCA_033319125.1). Classification (NCBI taxonomy): domain Eukaryota; kingdom Metazoa; phylum Arthropoda; class Insecta; order Lepidoptera; family Papilionidae; genus Parnassius; species Parnassius glacialis. Next base: position 37,471,205 of record JAVANC010000012.1, on the reverse strand, counting down.
TCTGGACAGTCGATATCGCTTGAAACTATTTTAAACAGAAAGGTAATATCCGTTATTTGCCATCGTATTTCGAGTGATAAGAGATGGAACTTTCTACATGTGTCGTAGTAGAGGTTAGAGTTGTAGTGGTCTTTTACTCGGTAGCAAAGGTTTTTAACCGATTCGTTGCAGCACCGATTTTCGACAACTTTTAGCTGTGGCGACGAAGAAATATTTCATGACACGCCTGGAGTGTCAAGCGCCACAGACATTGATGACACGCTTTTTTTACTTGTTTAGACCTAATTATGTTTATTTGACATCAAACATAAGTTACAAACGGAAGGATACTTATTTTTAGTGGGTAACTACGTGTTTTTTTTTACGTGTTTTCTTTGAAATTGCGAGTAAGTAACTTTTTTATGAAGAGATTACAAACCTTTTGTACTATTTATTATTTTATAAAAAAAATTATTTATATAAGTAGGTAAACCTAAATCTAACTAATCCTAACTAAATCACCCTGGAAAACCTTGGTTTTTATTAAATTAAATTTTCACCTAATAATAATATTTGTAAATATCAAACAATCAAGAACCTTAATTTGGAAAAAATAAGGTTTATGATTCATTAATATTTACAAATGTTAAATATTATTTAATGTTATACAAATGTAAAAGTAAAGTCGATTCGAAAACGTCTAATTAGTAAGAATAGCAAAACAAGTGTTTTCAAAAGGAAACAAACGCCGGCGCTATACGGCGGTAGATTGACAAAAGACTATTTATTAGCGAACTTTTTTTATGCATAAACGGTTTCAAATTGTTTCAAACAAAAATAAACCTTATACCATATCACAAGAGCACATGGTACTTCGTAGGTCTATTTTGCCATATGATAGTAATACGACGGCAGTTCAACCATTTTAAGCAAAATTATACAAGAAGACAAACGCATTGTTTTTTTTTGAACAGGACACTTATATTCCAGTAATTTATTTACAACTAGAGTTTGTGAGCGATCGCAATGAGTGCTATTATTTGTTACTTACTGGACTATTTTTCCATACCATGATTGAAAACCCACAAAGTAAAAAGGATACCATGTACAAGTCAAAAAAAGGTTGTCAACCCCTAAAAATTTCATATTTTCAAAATATCCAGAAACGAAGCCGGCATGCATGAACTACTTGCTAAATAATGAATATTTTGTTCTGGATAAATTTTCCAAAAACGCAATTTGAGCGAGTTATAACGATTTTTAAAAAGACACGATTCGTGTGTCATACGCCACACGCAAAAGTAATCGGTGGCACGCCTGGCGTGCCATCCGCACTGAACCGGTTAATGAATTTCAACCGCATACGTTCAATTCGTGTTGTGTAGGTATTATATTGGGGGCTCCATACTTGTGATACATATTCCAAAATATTTCTTACTTATACGTGGTAAAGCCATGCTGCAGCCATACTGGCATAGCTCTAACACTATGGGTCGGCTAGACCGGGGAAGGACCACGCTCTCACAGACTACCAGCGTAAAATAGCAGCTTAACACTGCTGTGTTTCGAATGGTGAGTGTAGAGAACCGGAGACTCTTTTTACTGGAAACAAAGCATTCCATCTTAGTCCTGTCCTCACGGGTGACAACGTATTTGCATTTTGATTCCTAATCGAGGATAGATGTAGATGCCTATGGGCCGCAGCAACCACTTACCATCAGGTGGGCTGTGTGCTCGTTTGTCACCCTTATCCTAAAAAAAACCAGCAACAGTACCAAATTTACTAGCATATTGATTGATCATGGGGGATTAATCATGTTTGCGGGTTGATAACCGCAGTTTTTTTGTTATTGTTTGATTTTTATTACGTAGTAGAGCCGCGCTTCAACGAGCTCTCACAGAATACCAGCGTAAAATAGCAGTTTAATGCTGCCATGTTTCGTATGGTGAGTGCAGAGAACCGGAGATCTTTTTTACTGGAAACATGGCATTCCATCTTAGTTCTTAGGGGTGACAACGCATATGAATTTTTATTCTTAATCATTGATAAATGTAGATGTCTATGATGGGCCACAGAATTCACTTACCTGTTACCTTACCTTACGGGTGGACTGTGTGCTGGTTTGTTACTATTATTCCATAAAAGAAAGTCGTTGAATGCAGGTGACTCGAGTCCGTAGTTTTTTTAGAGGTGCTACAGACGTAAAATGACGACAAATAAAAAATACATTTTAATATTATTACAGATATCTTTAATAGTTTCAAATAATTTGTCATTCACCGTTATTTTACAAATACCTGGAAAATCCAATGTGACCATTAACCATACATCAAAAATAAAATCGTTAACAAAAATGAGCAGAAAACTTATTTAATACCAAAAATGGCCCCAATAATATAAAACTCCTCAATGAAAAAAGTTACTGTGTTCAACTAATACTTAATAAAACAACAATATGACCTCAGGACCTTGTTTTGTGGCATTCCTTGGCTTAATGAGGGCATCCACGACTTATTCTACCACCAGGGCGGCGCCACTTTACAGTGAGGTAATAAAATTTACAGATTTCACAGCAGGGGTTATAATTTTTTTGGAAAATGTAATCTTTAAGGTTTATTTCTGTATTATTAGTTATATTTTATATTAATTACATTAGAAATGAATAAACCAAACGATAAAATATAACTAAAAGCCGTTTTTTTTTAAAAAAGTTATGAAGTGCAAAAAATTAAAAAGCAAATCACTGACGCATTGTGTTGTGTATTAATATAATATTCTAGATAATGATAAACTATTTTCATAACACTAATTTCTCAATTGACTGACATTGTGTTACAAAAAAAATTACCTCAGTCGCACCTAGCGACATCACTGTCGCACATGTCGACATGATGTCGCTAGGTGCGACTGAGGTAAATTTTTTGGAAGATTATTAGCCCTTATTAGTTCCCACTAGTTCAACTGGTTATTTCAATCTTTATACTAGTGAGGCTTTTACCCAGTAATTGAATAAAATAAAATAATGTTTTTAATATTTTAAGAAATCAATTTTGACCTCTCATTCAATGTAGCTTGAAACAAAAAGCAAGCAAAAATTTACCCTAAAATCAAAGAATTCCGTTAGAAGCTATCTAATGCATAAAATGCAATAAAAATAATTTGAGTGCGAGTAAAAGTTGTTTACATAAAACCTGGTGTTAAAATTATCAGGTCAACATTTTCAAACAACATTGTATGTCTAATAATAACCATACCATAAATAATGAAATAGGACGGACACAAATCTCAAAGCAACAGGCAGAATGTTTTATTATAATTCCATGATTAACTATGTTAAATGATTTACTAAGCAATACTATATTCAATATAGGTACCATACTTACAAATTAATACTACGTAAAATAATATATGTACTCGTAGTACAGTAATAATATAAAATATATTCAAAATGTAAAAATTTTGTTATACAAGAAATGCTCTTCAAAATTTATTTTTCACGACATACCATCTCAAGTAATATTCACATCTTTAATATAACGAATTTCCGTAAAGCATAACGCATATTTCTATTAGCAATTATAATAGAATATGCCAAAACTAATTTTGGATCATAGTAAATTCAATCAATCAAAAATTTAAAATATTAACTTTTGCTTTAAGTACAAGGACCATATGGTGCAGAAATGATCCAACACTTATACAGCTGAAAATAATCCACAGGCGCTCTTTTTTTTTTCAGTCTATTTCTAATTAGGAACGACTCAATAAAACAAATATACAATAATAAGCAACATAATAAACTGAAACAAAATAGTTTGGTTATATTTTTCTATCAATTGATTATATATATATATATATATATATATATATATATATATATATATATATATATATATACTAGCTCGCCAGGCAGACGTTGTTCTGCCCTCTCCCACGAACTTTTGCCCTATAAAAAATCCTTAAATTCGTAATAAAAACTATTGAGGATCATTTATCGGGATAAAAACTATCCTATCTTTCAAGTTGGACCAAACTGAGCGCAGTGTGCAAAAATTTATTGAAATCAGTTCAGTAGTTTAGGAGTCCATCGCGGACAAACAACGTGACACGTAATTTTTATATATAAAGATATATATATATATATATATATATATATATATATATATATATATATATATATATATTAAAACTATAATTTATATTAATTTTTTAGCGTCAAAATAATTTGAAATATGTACAAAATTAAATTAGTATGATTTTGCGTACACTATACACTGAGTAATATCCGCAGTAGAACCTGAGTAAACTGACATAGCCAAAGGGATTAGTAAACTGAAGTGACAATGGGCCGGCCATATACCTCGAAGAACCGACAACCGATGGGAAAGCAAGGTTCCCGAGTGGCAGCCTCGTACCGGTAGGCGAAGTGTGGTGCGGCCCACCACTAGATGGAGTGACAACCCGGTAAGATGCAGGTAGCTCAGGACCGTACTTTCTTTGGGGCCTATGTTCAGCAGTGGACTTGTGAAGGGCTGAAGATGATGATGGCAATGATAATACACTGAGTGAAATGATAATTGTTGTTGCCCTTGAGGAAGACGACCACGCCTGCCGTTATTCAGTGCAAACTAGTATGGAGGGTAGAACATTAATTTATCACTATTATTCTAATTTAATGACATTTTTACGTGGTGGAGCGATGCTGCAGCTATATTATGGTTGTAGCACGAATGGGTCGGCTCGACCGGTGTAGGACCACGCTCTGACAGAATACTAGCGTTAAATAGCAGCTTAATGCTGCTGTGTTCCGTTTGGTGAGTGTGAGAAAACCGGAGATCATTTTTACAGGAAACGAGGCATTCGATCTTAGTCCTCAGGGGTGACAACGCGTCTACATTTTGATTCATAATTGAGCATAAGTGTACCATCAGGTAGACTGTGTGCTCGTTTGTCACCCTATGCTATAAAAAAAACCTACATATTTCTGTTTAGCTCATTTAAATATCTCAAATACGTAACGTTATAGTGATGTGGTAAGGTCAATCAACTATATAATATTAGTTACTTATGGATAGATAAATAAAAATATAGCACTTTTGAAAAATAACAAGTAATCCAAATATCTACATTTAATATTTTTTTTAATTATATAAACATTTTATTGAGGCGTCTGTCACAGGAAATGTTCATTCTCAAATGTGAACAATTTTGTTTGTGTTGGTTGGATAATTTCTGCTCTGCATATAACGGTCCAATTATGAGATAAATACATACATCCATTACTGGACTACATGTCAATATTTATCATACCAGTACAAACCACTTTTATTATTACTGAACTTGTGACCTCATAGATAACTACTTTACAAGCACGTGTACTAATTAACTACTGGTATTGTAACTATTACCAGTATAATGATATAATAATTTGTAATTGATAACTACAGTGAACATAATCATTGTAAATATTTATAATACCATTTTTCCTTTTTTGCACTCCGCACAATGATGTTCATAAGTCCTAGGGAAAAGTTTTTCAAATTTAAACCGGAAGTAATTAATTTACTCATAATGCTATATTGTTTTAGGAGGGGGAACCAAAAGCGAAGAAAAGTTCTAGCGACCGTTTACTAGATGGGGCAATCTGTTGACTAGCTTGATGCAGGCCTCATACGTTCACACCTTCCTGTACCCAATGTAACACTTATGCAATATTAGTAAGAACGTTCTACAGGAAGTATATCATCATATTCATCATCATCATTACTTACAGTCCATCACAAGTCCACTGAACATAGGTATCATCGTGTTAATGAATATAAAAATGTTATTGTTGTTTAAAATACTTGTTTTTTACTACAATTTGCTGAAAATTCAGCAAATTTTTAAAATCGCAACACTGATCGGCGATTTAATACTATTGGTCGTACTTGTGAAATCGAGTGCCAGGACTTCTAAGTACGTTCTTAAAATACCAACGCCAAAAACCAGTTTTCGTAATACTTTCTAGTGCTTTTTGTTGGAGTAGAAAAATAATAAAAATACTTTCATAGAAAATTGACCTGTTCCGCAATATAAATAAGGAGCAGAATCGCCGTTTGCGAAAAAAAAACATTCCAAATCTTAAATGAAAACACTTGCATAGGAAATTGATTCGTGCATTCTTATATATAAGGAGCAAAATCGTATGTGCGAGAAATATATTTCGGCTGATCAGGGCGATATTGTTACTTATTTTTGCGGAAACAAAGATTTATTTCCTAATGAATCCAACTCAAGATGACAACACAGACAATACAATACTTTTAGGGTTTCCACCAAGTGCGATGCGGTCGCTCCAGCACGCCACGAAACTGGCGAGTTGCCGGATAAAATATTTTTAAATCTTTCGAATATTTCAGCTTCAGGTGTGAAGATCGGCGTACCAATGTCGACTCCCTGAACATAGGTCTGCCCCCATAGATTGGTTCATGGTTCATATTCGCCATAATTGTCACGCTTGGCAGGCGCGTTGGCAACCGCATTTTTTTATTATTGTATTGAGTTTGCTGCTGCCCAACTCCTGTTTCATTTCCCTTTGTCGGCGAGTGTAGGACTCCTTTACTGTATGTGTAAGTACCATCATCTCACCTCGTTTTACGTGGTAGAACCACGTAGCACGAATGGGTCGGCTCGACCCCTCGAAAAGAACCTCGCTGTCACAGAATACCAGCGTAAAATAGCATCTTAATGCTGTTGTACTTCATATGGTGAGTGTAGAGAACCGGAGGCCCTTTTCACTGGATACGAGGCATTCCTCCTCAACAAACGCATCTGCATTTTAATTCTTAATTGAGATAAATGTAGATATCTATGGGCTACAACATCGGTTTACTATCAGGTGGACTGTGCGCTTGTTTATCATCCTTATTCTATAAAAAAAAACTATTTCCGCTGCCCACCATCAGTGCTTGCACTGCTGTATTCCGGGCTAAATTGTATCAGGAACCAGTAATTTTTTTTACAGTTGAGGGCGTAAACGAGCATGCGGCTCACCTGATGGTAAGTGACTACCGCCGCCCATGAACAACTATATCACAGACTGTGAAGCATTCCATCTCAGTGCTGAGAAAACGACGCATCTGTAGCATGTTTTGTTCGAATTTGGCTGCAATTTATTATAAGTTTGCTTAACACTTCAGTGTTATAAAGAAAAATATAATATAAAATATCCTGGCATAAATATTTCGCAAAGAATTCTATATATGTATTATGAAATAAATACTACAATTAATTACTACCTAATAATCAAAGCTAGTGAATTTGTATGTTCTCGTATATTTAAATTCAATACTAACTTATTACTATTATGAACTTATTGCTAATGTTTATACAATTTCATTGTAATATAGATTTTTCGATGATTTTTACATTATAGATAGGATAAAATATATTTTTTTATATAAAATTAAGCTACAATTTTTTCAAGCAATACAATAAAATTCCAAATTTTATCTAAAATTGCTTATTACTTTAGAAATATTTTAAAACCAAAAATTTATTTAAAAAAGCTACTTATATTAAAGGACCTACTTTCTAAACTTGTCTGCCTTATTGTACAAAAACCACATTAGAGCGAATAAACAACTGGGCGGGCTTGGTATGGGTCCAGGCGAATTCACCATCTCTTCTATTTCCGGAATGGTTTTCTCGACTACTTCTATCAACTCGTCATCTACACCACCCCCTGACAATAACAAATTATTTGTTGTAATTAGAAACGATTAGTAAAAGAAATACAATTTAAAAAAGTAAAGAGCATCCTCACAGTTTCTAAAAGTCAAGGGTTCAAATTTGCCTTATTATAAATAAAAATTTTAATTAAAATTGTAATTTACAATTATTTCAGGCATTTTCACCCATTTTAAATACAAGATACAAATGTACAAAAGGTTTAGACTACTTAAATTAAAATTATATTGCTAAAAATAAAATTACTATATATTAAAACTGAACTAAAATTATACTTTATTCTGTGATCTTGAAGCATTTAAACTTAATTGAAATTGTTAATGATTCCTGATGTAGATTATTTGTAAGGAGTACAGCAAGGAAATTATTCCACCAAACGGATGAAAAAGACAGATCTTGTAACCACAATGTGAGTGTCTTCAAGGCGAGAGTGAATGGGCATTCATTACACCAAGACAGTACAATTTACCATCTAAGGCTTCAACTTTCGGTGGGATTGTAGACAAGCACAAGCGCACTTGCTTAAAATAATTTAAAAAATTAATGATAATACCATGTTGCCTAGTAGTACCACTGATCTTGTGTCCGATTTAAATGGATTGGGTTTTATTTAAATTGTTGGTATCGAGGTCTGGTTGTGTTTGTCCACCAGTGCTTTGATCGCGAAAGGATAAGATTGGAAGGCTAGGATTCCGTGACATTATAATGCCAAAAGTGGAGGCTCAAACAAAGAGACAAGTACCAAGCTTCTGATATAGTTGTGTCTCGTGTAACACTTGGATAAAGAAATGAGTTCAGTAACATAAAAAGCAGACACAAAATCTAACAATTAATATTATACACAAAAAAAATGCCTCAGCTTTGATTTCTTTGATTCACGCTTTTATGTCCTCCAGACCGAAAGTCGGTCACGGTGGCCTGTTTCAACAGAGACTAGCCATCTGCGCAGAATATAGTGTGTGTGCGCAAGCACGGATACACTCTCTAGTACCTCATTTTCATAGCCTAATAGAATAGCAATCCTACACAACTTGAGAGATCAGGCACAGGACCAAAAGCTTTACGTGCTTTCCGTAGCATGGGTGTGAAACAACACTAATTTGTTTCGTGATTTAAGGCACCTACTGAGAATTTAAGAACCCTGACTGATTTAGGCCGACTGGGATTCAAACCCGGATCCTCATGATAAGCAACCGTGCTCACAATCAATAGACCAACAAGGCACTCGAAACTAACCATAGGATTCAAATCTAAATATAGTAGCGAGGTAGACAGAGGTACAATGGTCAGTACATATGCTTAAAGCTTCATCAGGAACTTAAAATGCATTCAGAATTTTTGCCACTGTCAACAAAGATTTCTTCTCCACTATCTAAATATTTAAGATAATATGCTGATTTGTTATTTTGATGCACAATCCCCTATCACCCCATGGGGATAGCCCTTTCACCCCATGGGGATAGCCCTATCACACCATGGGGATAGTCCTATCATCCCATGGGTGTCATGAGAGGCGACAGAGGAAATAGACAAATCAGGAGATGGCAGCAGCGTCTTCCTAATAACAACTAAAAATAAATAAACAGCAGTTGTCAACTAAGCATGGCAACTAAGGCAAATATCCCCCCTATGAGGAAATCTATGGGAGACTCTCGTAAGTTACCGAAGTATAATGAAAGGTGAATTTATTTCATTGTTTTATTAGATAGGTAGGATATTATATAGCGAAAAATTAAGTAATAATTTAACTAGAGAAATAAAACCTAAATACTTCTTTACAAAACTTTGTTGAAATTTACTTCACAAACCAAGTATCTACTTACATACCTACCTACTACTTACATGTCTTTTGTAATTAAAATATTTTAAGTTATAACACAAAATACTGAAATTAAAACTTTGTTCACAATATTTTTAACTAAGTAGAATATGATCACATTTCTCTTAGCAATCGTATTTCGGATTTATTTAATGTTTATACTATCTATTTCTTCAGAACCCAATCATCGCGATTCCCAATGAATGGCCTTGCAAGTTGCATGCATTGAGCACCACAGAACTCACATAGTAGCGGAAATATAGTCAGAATAGGTACTTTAGCTTACACAATGTATCTTTTACTCTTTATTAACAGCCCTTAGTAACCATGGAAAGTCCGTCATGACGGAGAAAAGATGCAAAGTAATACAGACACTCGTGCTCAGTGATAGTTATATTTAGCTTGCGTGCGCGATTTATCTGATTAATAATAACTGTAGGCTATTAAAACGTCGGCAAGCAGTCAACATCAAAGTGCAACTTCTGTAGGTAGTACTATTATTTATTCTGTAGTAACAGTAACATAGTTATAGCTACCTTAATTCTAATACATTAACAACGAACCTTGTTCAGTCTTCATGGCATCTGTAACCTCACAATAAAAGAATGTTTGCAGAGCTCCTTGCACTCCTACCCCTGACCTGTAGAAATGTTTTCATATAATTCTGGACCAATCCAATATTCACTAAAACAAAACTTTGTATAGCAAGTGTCATATGCACCATTTTACTTATGGAAGTGTCTATTCATATGATAAATAAATGATAATTTTTTTCTTATTTGCGATTGTCTTGATGAGATTATCATATGTTTTATTTATTTTTACTCGTCCAATATATTTTAAATTCAAAAAATATTTTCTTTAATTTTAGACAATTGAATAGGCTATTTGCATCTAATAAAACATTACACCAATCTTTCAATATCAGTAACAGTAGGTTAAGGTGCAGCTAGGGCCACACTAAAACCACATTATAAAAGAATGGAACTTTTTAATTTTAAAAATTATCGGATGAATAACTATTTTTATTTATATTGTTACGAGTTTGGGGTTCAAGACAATTAAAACTGTCGATGGAATTACCAAAATTGACACTTTAATTACACAACACTAATTACAATCTAAAACCACACTAATAATAAAACACAATTGTACTACTGATCACTTAAGTTCGCAGTTGTTTCGTTTCGAAGTATTCTCTTGTATCGCCAATTCAATACTGCCTTGGTCGTGGTCTATACCGGCCTTATATAGGGCCTCAGATAGTTTCCAGAACCTTCTACTGTAGCGAAATCTAGAATGTTCGAGTACATATCGGTCCCGAAATTTCTGGAAGGATCTTGACTCTCCTAGTTCTGCTACTCGACACTAGAGGGCGCTAGTGTAACTAGTGTTGCCATGTACAAGACATTACTAGTGGCGCGCAACACTGCCCCCTCCTAAGACATGCTCGTCCCAAGCATTATTGGCCCCATAATAACGCGCCAGTCGATCCACATGGACGATCTTAGGAGTACCTCTGGCACCTGTCTGTATCCGGTAGGTTACGTCATTGATCCTTGTCACAATCCGGTGCGGTCCATCCCATTTAGCTTGAAGCTTAGGAGATTTCCCTTTGCTGTGAACTGGATTGTGTAACCACACTAGTGAACCTTCGTCAAAGCCCTTTTGTTCATGTTGCGATCATACCGTGTTTTCATCTTCTCAGACGTTTGCTGGCCCGTCCGTCTGACGTGCTCATAAATGTCATTCATTTTGTTCCGCAAGTCATTTGCATAATCGGTTATACTGCGTGGGGCATCAGGTGGTATTCCGGTGATCAGGTCTGCAGGCAGCCGTAATTCTCTCCCAAAGTTTGCAAAAGCCGGTGTCACTGATGTACTTTCGTGAACAGCGCTTCGATATGACAACAAAAACCGTTGCATGTGCCTGTCCCAGTCTCGTTACCGTTTTTCTACAACTTTTGCTAGGTACCTCCCCAATGTCTGATTAAATAGTTCTACCATTCCATCAGATTGTGGGTGGTAAGAAGTTTTTCATGTTTTATGAGTACCCATAACTCGGCAAGTTTCCTGGAATATTTGAGACTCAAAATTCCTTCCTTGATCGCTGTGAATCTCTAAAGGTACTCCAAAACGACAGAAGATTTCATGAACTAGTTTATCTGCAACTGTTGAAGCTTCTTGATTAGGAATGGCGAAGACTTCTGGCCACTTAGTGAAGTAATCCATCACAACTATGAAATACTTGTTGCCACTTTCACTTCTATCCTCTCCCCTTTACAGCCGCACTACTTGTACATTTGCGGCACCAGTCCTCGACATCGTCACGACAGTGGACCCAGTAAAACCGTTCTCGGATCTTCAGTAGAGTTCGTTTAACTCCCAGGTGGCCTCCTGAACAACCACTATGGTACAGCTGTAGAACATCCGGTACTTTAGCGTTAGGGACAACCATTTCCAAATGACACCTGTCTCCCCGACCATTTTACCATTTACGGCACAGGACTCCATCCTGAATCAGCAAGCTGTCCCATTGGGCCCAATAGGTTTTGTGATCGAACTCATTGCTGAGACGTCGCTCCACTTGGGCTTAGGAGCACTGGCCTTCATCCATTCCAGAATCGGCTTAATGTCCGAATCTTCCTGCTGTGCATGTTGTAGGCTGTCCTTCCACTCATTGCTGAGCTGGTCTGTCCTGAGTATCCTCACAGATACCACTTCCTTACCCTCTTGCCTAGTACAATGCTTGCAATCTTCAGGGCAAGGTCTTCTTGACAATGCATCTGCATTGCCATGAGATTTCCCGCTGCGATGTTCGATCACAAAGTCGTATTCCTGCAGTAGTTCAATCCATCTCGCAACTGGTCCTTCCGGATTTTTGAACTGCAATAGCTATTTCAGTGCAGTATGTTCAGTTCGTAAGTGGAATTTTTTGCCCCAGAAGATATTTGCTAAAGTGCTGCAAGGACTTTACCACAGCAAGCAATTCCCGTCTTGTGACACAATAGTTCCTTTCCGGCTTTGACAACGACTTGCTGAAGTACGCTATCACAATATCTTGATCACCATTCCGTTGAGACAACACACCGCCAAGTCCTATATCACTTGCGTCTGTGTCAACTATAAATTCCTTGCCCGCATCAGGGTACCCCATAATAGGTGTTTTGCACAGACGGTTCTTGAGCTCCTGGAATGCAATATCGCAACTTTCATCCCAGCAGAAATGTCGCTTCTCCTCGGTTAGCTTGTGCAAAGGTTTGGCTGTATCTTCAAAGTTCTTCACAAATCGCCGATAATAAGAGCACAAACCCAAAAATGTTATAACCTGTGTCTTGTCTTTTGGAACCGGCCAATCCTTGACAGCGGCAATTTTCTCTGGATCCGTGCGGATACCTTCTTCCGAAACTACATACCCCAAAAAGCTAACTTGCCGTTTGAATAGTGAGCACTTCTTCGGACTCAACTTGAGGTTGGCACTCTGGATCTTCATGAGCACGCGTTCCAGATTTTGAAGGTGTTCCTCAAACGTACGGCCTACGATGATGATGTCATCGAAATAGACCAGACAGGCATCTCCAACTAGCCCGGTAAGTACAAGCTCCATCAACCTTTCAAACGTTGCTGGAGCATTGCACAATCCAAACGGCATGACTTTAAATTGCCACAGACCCTTTCCTGTGGAGAATGCAGTTTTCTCCTTGTACTTAGGGTCAATTTCAACCTGCCAGTAGCCACTTTTCAGGTCCATCGTACTAAACCACTTTACGCCTGTAAGCATGTCCAGCGTGTCATCAATTCCTGGCAAGGGATAGCTGTCCTTCTTCGTAACGTCGTTCAGGCGGCAGTAGTCAACACAAAACCGCATGCTACCGTCCTTCTTTACCAGCACCACAGGTGAACACCATGGACTAGATGAAGGTTCAATAATACCATCATTCACCATTCCCTCAATCATGGTTTCCACTTCCTTTTCACGTGCTACAGGCAATCTTCTTGACCGCTGACGACTAGGCAATTCTTTTCCTGTGTTTATTTTGTGTTGAACTAAGCCAGTCTTTCCTATGTCAGCTTCGTTTGACGAGAAAACATTGGCATACTTGAGTAACAACTTCTTCGCCTTGACCATTCCATTCGGGGAGTGAACGCTCCGACAGTCTTCTAAAAGTGTGGTCACTCTCGTTTGTCCATCCTTGCTGGGGGTCCCAGTTGATAGATATTGGCACCGACGCAACCAATCCACTTCCTCACTAGTACCACTAGTACCAACCAATGTGCCTTTTTCTATAATCTGTTCCTGATCACAAAGGTTCAGCACACGTACTCCTGAGATATCGGCGGTTCTGACCAAGGTTCGAGCCACTTTCCATGGAAGGTCATTGTCTACCCTTTCCACGAGTACACAACGAAGAGTTTGCCCAGGATTCCGAGGAAGTCTAACCGGCACAATCATTTTCGATCTCGGAGGAAGAACAATCTTCTTAAGGCTGTACACATTCCCTGGTAACGCCCCTTCCACGAAAAGTTCCTCTTGTCCACATTTCAAAACACCTTGCTTAACGTCTATCTCACAACAATTCTTCCTCATAAAGTCTAGGCCCAGGATGCAGTCGTCCATTATATCAGCCACGATGACATTATGCAGGTAGATCATATTGCCTAGCTTCAACTCCATCTCCTCTCCACGGACGGGTATGTTCTGACCAGAGGCTGTCACCAAATTAATGCGTTCTCGGTTGTATGCGGAGTCCCCAAGGAAGTGACTTATAAGTTGGGAACTGACAACCGTGCGAGAGGCTCCAGTGTCTATGGTCAGTTTACACGGCGTTTCGTTGACCTCGCCCCTGATGATTAGGCTGTTCCTATCACGGGTTTGTGAGATCGAAATCTTTGGGGCTCTATTAACATCAGCCAGCGCCCACCAGTTTCCCTGCTGCTGCTGGGCGGTGCTGTTAGCCGCACTACCCTCTCGTGATCGATCACCTTCCCTTTCCTCAGTTCGCTTGGGGCAGCTGGATCGAAGATGGCCCCTTTCCCTACAGCCGTAGCACCTAGGGCTGTAGCCGTTATTGCGGTCCCGAACTGTAGCTGCTGCAACCTCCCTGACGCGATGGGGACGATGATCATGCCACACGGCTTCCACCTCCAGTGCATGGGTCAAGGCGTCCTTAAGCGTCTCGTGGTGCCCGAGCCTCACAGCAGCTCTGACTTCAAGGTCGCGGATGCCGTCGATGAATGTCTGCGCCAGGTTTCCTACAATGAGCGCAGGTACAGACTGGTATGCTTTTCGAACCAGCTTCTCTACCTCAAGGGCCCACTGCTGCAGGTTTTCGTTACTGCGTTGCACGCGATCTTTGAGCTGCGCACGAAAGACGTATTCCAGATGAGCGGCGCCATATCTCGCCTCCAATGCCTCAAGGAGTTGCTCGTAAGTCACTTCCTTACCGAGAGCTTCCAGAACAGTTAAGGCCTGGTCGCGCAGGCCTAGGGTGAGAGCAATTATGGCCTGACTTTTATTCCAGCCGTTCGCCTTCATGACAGCCTCGAATTGGGTTTTGTAGGCCGACAAGGAAGATGTCCCGTCGAACGGCGGCACTTTGAATCCACGTAGCGAAGGTGTTGTAGCTACCACGGGAGCTGTAACTCCATCCCCAATTTTGAGGTCGTCCAGCGTTTTCTTCACGTCAACCATCACGTTGTCAACCCGATTGTTCACTTGGTCGATTTGGGTTTCAGCTTCCGACAGGCGGTTGTCATGTTAAGCAACCCTATCCTTCACCTCCTTAATCTCTTTCCCGAAGGTAACGTGAAGGTCCTTCCTGAAGAGCATCTGCTCTTCCATACCGCGCTGCAGCTGCTCTTCCAACCGACGGGTCTGTTCCTCCTGTCGGAGGGCCTGTTCCTCCTGTCGGCGAGCCTGATCCTGCAGCATCATCATCAGCGCACCTAAGTCAGGAGCTGCAGATGCAGGAGCTGCTGACGGGCCAGCCTCCGTGGTTAGCAGCTGGCCCTCCGACGTTTGCGGCGTTGCATTACCAAATCGTCTTTGGTCCGACTCCTGTTGGCGTTGACTTCGGGTACGGATACCCTCTGTGTCGTCTTTAGGTAAAATCGGCATATTTGATCCCACTTCTGACACCAATTATTACGAGTTTGTCGTTCAAGACAATTAAAACTGCCGATGGAATTACCAAAATTGACACTAATTACAATCTAAAACCACACTAATAATAAAACACAATTGTACTACGGATCACTTAAGTTCGCAGTTGTTTTGCTTCAAAACATTCTCTTGTAACACCAATTCAATACTGCCTTGATCGTGGTCTATACTGGCCTTATATAGGGCCTCAGATAGTTTCCAGAACCTTCTACTGTAGCGACATCTAGAATGTTCGAGTACATATCGGTCCCGAAATTTCTGGAAGGATCTTGACTCTCCTAGTTCTGCTACTCGACACTAGAGGGCGCTAGTGTAACTAGTGTTGCCATGTACAAGACATTAATAGTGGTGCGCAACAATATGTTTATTGTATGATTAGCAACAGCCTATTAAAATACTATATGAGTAGATCAATGGGGATAAATGTATACATAAACATTGAAACAACTACATAACTATCCCTCATTCAAAGTAACTGGTCCTAATGATTTTATACAAATAATACATTGCTATAGACAACATTGATATTTAAAAAAATAGTAAAATGTTTTTAGGTATACTTTATATGCTTTAGAAGTCATATTATGAGAATGTCTTGCCTGCTGTAAGTCTAATGATGATATTTATTTAGTGTCTTAGAAAAGTGCCTAGCAGTAAAGTACAAAATGTGAAACATTTATAAACAAGTGGCAAAATTAAAAATGTTGTACAACCAATTCAATATAAATAAAATGAGGAAATCATCAATGTAGTCAAAGTCTATTTTTTTTAATAAAATAAGGGTGACAAAACAGCACACAGTCCACCTGATGGTAAGTGGATGCTATGGCCCATAGACATCTACATTTATCCTCAATTAAGAATCAAAATGCAAATGTGCTGTTATCCCTGAGAACTGAAATGGAATGCCTCATTTCCAGTAACAAGGATCTCCGGTTCTCACTATACAAAACACAGCAGCATTAAGCTGCAATTTTACACTGGTATTCTGTGAAAGTGTGGTCCTACCCCTTTCGAGCTGACCCATTTGTGTTGCAACCACAATATAGCTGCAGTATGGCTCTACCACATAAAGTAAAATTGCATTATTAAGGATAACTCAAAAACTACTGGTCAGATCTTGATCAAATTTACATTGGACCACATAAGAAGCACCAGCTTTCAAATAAAAAAAAGAATCATCAAAATCAGTTCACCTAGAAAAAAGTTCTGAGGTAACACAAAAAATTAATAAAAATACAGTTGAATTAAATACCACCTTCTTTTTTTAAAGTCTGTTAAAAATACAATGTCTTGTGTATTGTAGTATAGTTGGCTCCCTTGTAAGACAGGCTTGCAACTACAGTTTTTATTAGTAATATGTCATCTCTTACATCACTCGTGGAACAATGTAGGGTAGTAGGTTTTCCTCACTTCTACTACACGATGGCTTATCATTATTTAAAATGTTTGATAAATTTTTAATATGGAAATTATAAGATAGTGAAAGTTTGAAAAGATTAATTATTTTACATCACCTATAAGAAGTAATCCTATGCAAGCCACTTAATGGCACACTATAGCCACATTCCTCAAGAACCTCTTCTTGAGCTATATGTTCCACAGATTTGTCCTTGTCAATAATGCCTGCACACATCTCAAGAGCTATACCCAGAGATGCTGGATATTTACTTGTGTCTATTGTAGTTGATTTCCGATCTTCTGGGCTTATGCAGTTATAGTAGATAGCTATAGTAAGAAAAGTCATAGGTTGAAATTAGTACGAGGTTTCGTTTTTTTTTTATAGGATTATGGTGACAAACGAGCACACAGTCCACCTGATAGTAAGTGGTTACTGCAGCTCATAGACATCTACATCTATCCTCTATTACAAATCAAAATGTAGATGCGTTGTCACTCGTGTGGACTAAGATGGAATGCCTCATTTCCAGTAAAAAGGGCCTCCGGCCACCTGCACTCACCAAGCGAAACACAGAGGTAAACCTCTACTTTACGCTGGTTTTCTGTGAGGTTGTGGTACCACCTCGGTTCGAGCCGGCCCATCTGTGCGACAGCAAAAGCTGCCGCGTGGCTCTACCACTGTTAAAAAGGTAGTAGAAAAGTAATTATCTGGTATTTTTTCAGATTTTAAAATAGGATATAGAGAAAATTTTGGATTGTGAGTGTGTGTGTGTGTGTGTGTATTTGTATGTGTGCATTAGGACAACTAATCATATCAACTGATAAATCTTAAAATGTAGTTTAGGTGAATCATTGATACAAAAATTCAGTACTTCATACACAATTCATTGTATTACCAATCGCTCAAATTCTACAGGTATAATTATGTTTAGGGTGGATATTATAATATTAAGTCCATACAGATATAAAAAAATTGGTTCGTTTATGGAGCACTTACCAGGTCGGAATTGTTTGACAAAAACCATTACTTTTCTAGTGACATTAAAAACGATAATTGCAACACTGTCATGGACTTCTAATAGATCCCAGCTTTTCTGTTTACCATTCTGCGTGTAATTAAACCTAAAAGGCTTTACATATGGAGAGTCCGGTAAGGGACTAATGAATACATCCTTGAGATCTTCCATATTTTTATAAAACTTAAAGAATATTCGTACTCAAAAACAGGCAATGACAATAAGATAAAACAACCTTATGTTCCCAGCAAGGTAAGGTAATTCAAACTTTTTTTGGCTATAAGATGAATAAGTCCAATCAAAGGAATAAATTCAATGAAAGCTCCTAAATCGAATGATTATCTAAAAATGTTTAAAAATTAAAAATCAAATTGACTGTTTGAGTTTGACAGTCACATCCACAGATTACTAGGAGTGGACGATACAAATCGTATATAGATACAATATCTATATATCCGCACAATATTCAATATCTATATATCGGACGACAAACTATGTATTAGATATTACGATTTTACGATACCGTGTTGATATGAATCGTCGCAGAATATCTAATATCTACTTGAAACGAAACGTAAAATATCTAAATAATATATACATTGATTCGGATACCGAAAGAATCGCGAGCGCGATAGAATATATAGGTAAAACTGATACTACGACTACTTTACAACGAAAAGGTGATGATACGCTTACACCTAATATTATTAATATTAATCCTTATTTGTATTATCATACGATTAATTACAGAACACATCATTTTTAATATCCAATCTAAGTAGTGTTTTAATATTTTGTTGTGTTGCACTGTTTTCAAAATAAACGATTTTAGATCTTATTGTGTACCTATATTTAATAGAATGTTATTTTGGGTATGTAAATTAAAACTAAGAAAAGTATAAAGGAAAGTTTATTTCAACGATTCTGAAAAACTATACCGCATTATAAATATGGGATAATTTCCTTTGGCGTAGGAGTATAACCACTAACCATAACCGATATTGAAACAACGAACACAAAATACACCCCGACCTTGAAAGTGTTTTAAAACGTGATAATTTCCACCACAAGTGTAGCATAAATATACAAATTTTATTTTATAGCAAATACATGTTACAGACCTTATTTTAGACATGTAGAGCCTAAAAGAATTAATTTTAATTAAAAAAATATTATATTATTTGGAGTAAACGAATAAAAAATACTTTGTAAGAGCGCCATCTACTTCATTCTATACATAAAGTGTTTTTTTTTTATAGGATGCTGTGACAAACGAGCACACAGTCTACCTGATGGTAAGTGGTTGCTGTGGCCCATAGACATCTACATTTATCCTCGTTTGCGAATCAAAATGCAGATGTGTTGTCACCCGTGAGGATTAAAATGGAATGCCTCTTTTCAAGTAAAAAGGGTCTCCGGTTCTCTACACTCACCATACGAAACACAGCAGTGTTAAGCTGCTATTTTACGCTGGTAGTCTGTGAGAGCGGGGTCCTTCCCCGGTCGAGCATTTGTGCTACAACTATACTACTAATATAGCTGCAGCATGGCTCTACCACGTTGAAAAATTTATTAAACAAAAATTGATTAACTCTCAAGGTTGTACGTACGATGGAGGATAGATGGCATAAACACGACACGATTTAATTTATTATTCTATTTTATTATCTCGGAGGCTAAATCCTATTGATATATTATTATATATGTCACGTTTTATATTATAAGATACTTTAAGAATACTTAGATTACATAAATAATACAATATATCTATAAATCTATATATGGAAATTCGTTCATAAATCGCGTATCACCATGTGATACTGATGTGATACTGACTTCTGTTCAGAACAAGGAGGTTATAATATAATATAGGGAGTGAGCGCTTGGAACATTGTGTCCGTTCCTCATTTTTCTTAGAAAGAGAGGCACCGAGTTTGGTATTTTATCTCCTTCTAACATTGATAGATTTTTACACAAAATAAAAAAATTAGCTACCTACGTTTAGACAGTTATTGACTTAAAGTAACATTTTAGATGTATGCTAGAGCGATAATCTCACATTTTTTATCGCTAATCATAGTTGGTATATTCCATTTTGTATTTTAATTAAGCTTATTATTAAGTAACACGAAAAAAAAATCACCGAAACACTTTAATGTATGAAAATTATGACTCCAAATGTCAAACAATTAAATTCTAATGTAATTTTAAATGGAGAGAAACTGAGTCTTGTAGATAACACCATTTTTCTTGAAATCACATTAGATACCAAGCTTCAATGGAGCGCCCATATATCAAAATTAGCAAGCAGACTTAGCTCTGCAGCATATGCTGTGAAAAAGTTTAGAAGTCTTACCAGTGTTGAAACAGCTAGACTAGTTTACTTTAGCTATTTCCATAGCATAATATCGTATGGCATTTTGCTATGGGGACACGCAGCTGACACTGAAACTATATTTGTTTTATAGAAGAGAGCCATAAGAGCAATTTATGATTTAAAGCCTAGAGTCGCTGCGACAAAAATTTAAGGAAATTAATATATTAACTTTGGCCTCTCAATACATTTATGAAAATGTAATGTACGTACACAAAAATAAAAGTAGTTTTACAAAAATAAGTGATATTTATTCTGTAAATAATAGGAACAAACACAAGGAACTAGTACCAGTTACTCGACTCCGTCGAGTCAGTAATTCATTCTTGGGGCGATGTATATGGTTTTACAACAAAATTCCAGAAAATATACAAAATTTGAGCTGCTCAAAGTTCAAAAACTTTAATAAACTAAGTTTGTATGGTTATTATAATATTAAAGAATTTATGGATGATAATAACCCCTGGAAATGAGGTGATCGCTACCAAGCTATTTCTATTTTGTTGTGTTGTTAATTTATATAACAATAACATACATGATTGTAAGCTGTTATTTAAAAAAAAGTTCCGCTGGGTTTCTTGCTGGTTCTTCGCAGGACAGAGGTTTTTTTTTAACAAAAGAGTGACTGTCAATAATTATTATTTATAATCTATATTGAATAAAAAAGTTTCTGTTTCTGTTACACGAATGTTATTTCCCTAAAAACTAAGAGGTGCATTTTACGCTATAGATGACAACACTATTTTAAAATTTGACGTTGTCAAATGAATGAATATATTGGTTTTTTTTTATAGAATATAATGACAGACGAGCACACTGTCCACCGGATGGTAAGTGGTATTGCTGTAGCCATAGACATCTACATCTATCCTAGTTTGCGAATCAAAATGCAGATGCGTTGTCACCCGTGAGGACTAAGATGAAATGCATCTTTTCCAGTAAAAAGGGTCTTCGGTTCTCTACACTAACCATACGAAATACATCAGTGTTGAGCTGTTATTTTACGATGGTATTCTGTGAGAGCGTGGTCCTTCCCCGGTCGAGCCGACTCATTTGTGCTACAACTATACTACTTATATAGCTGCAGCATGGCTCTACCACGCAGAAAACGCCTTGTGCTAATCATTCACTAAATCTATGTGGAGTGCACTGACTTAGGAAGCGTTAATTCAAGTTTAACTTTTTTCGGAACAGTAGAAAGAGTTTACAGGTTCTTTTCATCATCCACACGTCAATGGGAAACTTTATTAATAAAAAGTGTACGCGTATCCGTCAAAATACTCTCAGATACAAAATGAATTGCTCATCATGACGTTGTTAAACCACTGCAGCACAATTAAAAAAAAACTAGTATAAACACTCGAAGATATATATGATCCCAGCACCAACAGAGAAAACATCGATACAAAAGAAGCAGTATCTACACTCTTACCAGCTTTGTGTGAATTCAGTTTTTATGCTATCTTTTCTTTTGATGTAAAATCCTAATAGAAGTTAGTCAGACACAAAAGCAAATACTAAATAATATAATAATAATCTAGATTATCACTGGAAAAGTATGAGATAAAAATCAAAGCCGAAAATTTTTTCTTCAAAGTCAACGTATTCAACTAGTGGAAAAAGCTATTTCCTACGTAACAAACAATGTGAAAATGTGGAGATTTCGATTGAAGGAAGAAGAGGAATGAGGAGATTTCGAAAACGTTTACCAGGAGAAAAAAAAAGAAAGGAGAAATACTTACTTTACGAGGAGATGCATGTTATCAATAATAATTTCACATTTATGTGGTTTCGTTGTAAGGAGATTATATTAATATTTATTCCTTTAAAAAAAATTGGATATAGCTCTTATGAAATCAAGATTATGTAGAAATATAATGTGTTTTTTATTTGTTGATATATCTTTTAAATAAAAAGTAGATAGCTCCTAAAAACCGCACAAATAACAACTAGCGCGACATTTTGCTCAACCTGCGCCTTAAGATAAGAATTGAGAATAAAAATGTTATGAACTCAGTGAATTTATTTATTTACCTGACCCAACCACACTTATTTATTATTAATTTTATTCTTGACCAGCACCCCTTCGGCTTCGTACGGGTGCATATCAGTGGCGTGCCTACATAATATACAATGTATGTCGGATTTTAGTTTGCATCTTGGCTTTGAAACTGGCCCAAATTTGATTTTGTTTGGATTTATGTAATAACTGTTAAATATTATAAACTTGTACATGTATTAAAACGATATGCCTTAAGAATCAATTTTAAACGATGTAGATACATTGTCCATTACAAACTCTAGATAATCAATATGTCTCGAGAATCGGTATTTAAAGCAACCAATTTTTATTTCCCATCATTAAGCAAAGTATTTTATAACTGTCAAATCGGGCTTCTTAGATTGTCACGAGTATAACAACATTTGAGAAATTCGAAAAAAAAAAGATCGAGGAAAAGTGGAGACTTATTCGACAGAGTTTTTTTTAATAATTGTAAAGACGATGAGGAACACAAAAGGGTCAAAAGATTACTACCAAATACTATTAAAATCGAAGCAAAGATCATGTATATTACATTAGTTTTTATTTCACTTCAATACATGCAGTATTTCCGAAGTTATAGCGCGCTCACACTATGACGTCACACCCCCGTAGACCGCGACCACGACACAAACGCGGCAATTGGTCAGTTGCGGTTTGATCAAATACGCGGGTCTCGTTTCATTTTTTCGATCGTCTTTGTATTCCCATTACTTATAGTGTTTGTGCTTGTATTTCAAAGAAATAATATTATCCTCTAAATCCGATTACACTAAAGTGAAACGTGTAGTGCTAGAATGGAAGGAACCGTGTTGTTTTTTTATTTTGTATTTAATGTTGTTTTAACGGTGGTTCATATATATGTTTTATCAAAATCGGTTAAACCGTTCTAATAGTACATTAAAAATGTACGTTTCGAAAACCTAAATAAAAACCATGTTTAATGTATGTACGTTGCTATCGTTAAAAATACAACGAAAACTAAGGATAAATGCGGGCCGCGAGTTGAATACTTCTGACATCGGGCCGCTAGTTTGATATTGTAATAGGAAGAAAATGTATATTTATGTATTTACCCGCCAATACAGTCGGTTGAGGAGCACTGCACTGCGCTGCTACTATATAAGTGCTAGGTAGACATGGGCAATGTGTATCACTTAAAAGAAAAGATTGATATTATGTATCTTATGATCATTTGGATATGTATCACTCTTTTATATCTTTATATCCTCATGTATCAGTAGATCAAGCTCGCTTTCACGATACGCATCGCATTATATTGCGTTGCTCACTCAGCGTGGCTCGCTTCGCTGAACTCAATCCTATCAGTAAGAGTGATAGATAAGTATCTATAGAGCTGTTTGCATTTTGCTTGGTCGTAACATTGTGTATCTTTCTGATATATTTGGCTGCTGTTTCTTTCTAGGTATCTATTTGTTATGATTAAAAAATTAAAGTTTTCTTATTTTTCAGACATTCAGGTTTCCGCACGATGTTTTCCTTCATCACCGAGCACGTGGTAAATCGGCACTTAAAATTGCAATTAACAATTTCACTCGTGCCAGCGGGGTTCGAACCCGGGTTGCTCGCGTACTGTGAAACTTACAGCGAGCGCTATTATTGTTATGATTGATAAATATTAATAGGCACTTATACGAGAAATTAACTTAAATGTTTAGTTTAAAATAATAATTAAATTAATGATTAACGTAAATAACGAAGGTAGGGTAGGTATTGTTTGTATTAATTTGTAGAAAATATATATTATATAGTTTCGGCTTCTTGAAAACATGCCTGCTGCGTTGGCTGTCTTTTAGGTACGAGGGGTGCTGTGGGGTGTTTACTTTTTAAATGTCTACCTAGGTTACCACAATTTCCAGTGGCTACATTTAGTATGTTCGCACAATAAAGGCATTTTGCTTTTTTTGGTTCTACTTCCTCAAAATGACTCCACACTGCGCTTCGTTTTCGTGAACTCATTTTTTTATTTATAAAACACTAACTGCGCAAAATTATTTACACTTAAAATAAATGAAACAGTCACTAACTGTACGTACAGAACAAAAACACTTTAAACTATTTCTTGAACTGAATGTCTTATTTACCTACATTTAAATTAAACAGTCACTAAGTGTATAAAACTACTTCAAATATTTTTCTATTCGATGCAATTAACGGAAACAGTATTACTCTCGTTCCCAAACCGAGGTTAAGGTTGAACTAATGAAGCAAACTGATATGTTTGTTTAATTTTGTAAATCACAAATCTTTTTTCTACTTTTTTTATGGATATAAACGACTACCATCGGGGCACTTCTTTCACCGTTTCCACAAATAGTTCACACGCACAGATATTTAATACATAAAATCGCACCTCTTTTACATATCAAAATTCACTTTAAGTCTAGTGGTGACCGTTATTGCGTATAAATCTAAAATAAGGTATCATGGGGTAGTTAGCGGGTCACGAGGCAGGAGTGCGTCATTCGCATGTGCTGATTGGCTCGTGCGTTCGTTCGCACGCGCTGATTGGCGCTCTAGTCGCATTGGTACAATTCAATTCGGGCGCGACAATACCAATGCGCAGCTTTCCCCTCCGCGTTTCGTTCCCGCCAAAACTCCCACATATAACTATAGAACACAATTACTTTTCTTTCCGCTGGGTTTATTTAAACAGTCATCAAAACCTTCGTACTTGTATGTTAGAATAGGCTGTACAAACATAGGTACCTTTGCCTTCAATAATAAAATCATATCTTATAGTGATTGACATTTGACAATGACAACATACATAGACAACACCACAAAACGAAAATAGAGAAGAAACAGGGTTTTTGAGAAAGCTGGAAAGTAATATTTTCACGAGCAAATTAGAATTTAGAATTGCAACAACATCATGCAAACCATTAGCGGTTAATGTTATTATAGCAAAATATAGCGTACAAAAACCATGTCCAAATTAGAGAAAAGTTCAAAATCGGGATTTGTTATCAAGTTATCATGTGAAACTGTTCAAAAGCTTACAGTGGAAGACGATAAGCAGAAGATAAAGGAAGAGGCATTTAAGCCTGATTTAGTAAAGGCAGATAAAGAAATAAATCTACTCACTAGTAGCAATGATGTAACAGATGAAAACAATCAAGAATCCATTTCGGAGGTTAAAACTAACAATGGTATTAAAGAAGAAACAGAGATTCATTCTCAAGAAAAAGTATTAAATAAGAGTGCTGAAGAAGAATCATCTACTCATATTGACAAGGAAAATAAATCTGAAAAAAGTAACACATGGGGAGACTATGCTCCATATGTAACTTATGAAGGCGATAATGCCGTGTACACAGATCCCACTACACATCAAAAATATGTTTGGAATCACGAAACTAACGCATGGGATCCCAAAAATAATAGTGAAATACCAGGCAGAGTGTATAGTTATGAGAATGATACTCATGTGTACACAGAACAGGATGGCTCTAAATTCTTTTGGGACGAGGGTAAAAAGGCATGGATACCAAAAGTTGATGATGATTTTCTAGCATACTATCAAATGTCCTATGGATTTGTTGACAATAGTAAGGATGAGAAAAAAGAGGAGGCGAAGAAGGAAGAGAATCAAAAAAAGTTAGAAAATGCTGGAGTTAAAAGGAAAAGCGAACCTCAATGGTTTGAACCATCAGATGATAAGAATACTAAGGTTTATGTATCTAACCTTCCACTTGATTTAACGGAAGAAGAGTTTGTTAATTTCATGCAAAAATGTGGACTTGTAGAAAGAGACCCCAGCTCACAAAAAATGAAAGTCAAGCTATATATGGATAAGGAACAGAATTGTTTTAAAGGAGATGCTCTATGCACATATATTAAAATAGAGAGTGTTGACTTGGCATTGAAACTGCTTGATGGTAGTGATTTCAAAGGTAACAAAGTTAAAGTAGAAAGAGCACAGTTCCAACTCAAGGGAGAATACAACCCCGCACTAAAGCCGAAAAAGAAAAAGAAGAAAGAGCTGGAAAAAATAAAAAAAATGCAGCAGAAACTGTTTGATTGGAGACCTGAGAAGTTTATCGGGGAGAGATCAAAACATGAAAGGGTTGTTATAGTAAAGAATCTTTTCCACCCTACCGATTTTGATAAGGAAGTGCAGTTGATACTGGACTATCAACAGGATCTGAGAGAAGAATGTGGTAAATGTGGTGATGTCAGAAAAGTGGTTATTTATGATAGGCATCCAGAAGGTGTTGCTCAAATCACAATGAAGGAACCAGAACAAGCGGATGCTGTTGTGCAACTTATAAATGGGAGATGGTTTGGAAAGAGACAGATTACAGCTGAAATATGGGATGGCAGGACAAAGTACAGGATAGCTGAAACAGATTCAGAAATAACTAAGAGAATAGACAAGTGGGAAGACTTTTTGGAAGGAAAAGATGGTGACAAAGCTAAAGAAAAAAATGCTGATATTGACAATCCATCTGAGCAGAAGCTTGAAGATAAAAATGATGGTAAGACTACATTAACAGAAACTGTTGAAGCAGATAGTGGTGTAGATACTAAAGCTTAAGCAGTTTCAATATTTTAAGTATTTACTGTTGTAAATAAAGTTTTCATGATCATGCTTATAGTTTTTATAACATTCATAAATCTGTACATGTATATATTACTTATCAAACTACATAAAAAAAAGTTTAAACTAAACTTTAAGTACTTTAAAGATTATTATTGTACATATTAATTATGAGTTACTCCTTTTATCCATTACTGTAGAACTTTATACCTTATATTTGATACTGTTTCTAATATAGCTAAGCAACATTGCATCATGCCCTATTTAAACCAGTCAGTTATCTTTAACATGAGTATCAGAAGAGCATACATCCAAAATGCTGGACACACAGCTCCGCTATGATTGTTTGGTTCAAAACTTTATTTGGAATAAAATCTGGGTTATATCTTTTAATAACTCACATAGCAATAATACAAATAAGTAAATAATTTGTTATGCCTCTCAAAAATACTCACAATCCCTTCTCACTAGTTAATATGCTACAGTTAAGTAAAGTAACAGCCTATATGGGACGCATATAGGCTGTTTCGGCTGGGCACAGGCGTTGTATCACTCCTGAAAGGGTTTAGGGGAAACGAAAAATATATGGTACAGAGGAAGTTTCAATATAAATACAGCAAAAAAAATTATATGATATTAAAAAAGAAATTATATCTCTGTTTACTAAGGTACTTCAATACAAATTGGTTAATTACATTGTTTTAAAAATGAGCTTTACTTAAAAAACAAATTGCTGCAGAATAGTGAATAAAATAAATTTAATGGATTTTATCGTGTTTAGTTTTAAGTTTTTGAATTCCCGATATGTCTATACTATAGGAATTTAGGAGACTACTATAGTTTCATTGTAAATGCACCGGCACCACATCGCTGGAAGACTGGAATTGTTGAAAATCTCTATCATACGGGAGATAGCTATCATTACCGCACAAGTGTACAAATCCTTTCCTTTTGCCTTCTTTATTCTTTTATGCTTACTTTTTTATAATGTAATGTAAATTTATATTTAAAAGCAACAAATAAATAGATTATTAATGTAACCATGTAGTGGCAGTGTAAGAGTGCCCCATATCATTCTGTGGGTGTTATAAGAGGTGACAGAGGTACAGAAACAAACATAATACATACAAAGAGATAAAAAAACTGCGATTGCTGACCTGCCCGCCAAGCGTGGCAACTATTTCAAATATCTCCCTTATGAGGCCTGTTTTCAGCTGTGGACTTTTAATAGTCTGTAACGGCAATGTTTAATGTCAATGTTATTGTAATTATTAATTGAATTTTTCTACGTGGTAGAGCCATGCTGCAGCTATTTTAGTAGTATAGTTGTGGCACGAATGGGTCGGCTCGACCGCGGAAGGACCACACTATCACAGAATGCCAGTGTAAAATATCAGTTTAAAACTGCCGTGTTTCGTATGGTGAGTGTAGAGAACCGGGGACCCTTTTTACTGGAAAAGGGGCATTCCATTTTATTCCTCACGGGTGACAACGCATCTGCATTTTGATTCGCAAACGAGGATAGATGTAGATGTCTATGGGCCACAACAACCACTTACCATCAGGTGGACTGTGTGCTCGTTTGTCACCCTATCCTATAAAAATTGATAGTATTTATATTTTTGACCGACTTCAAAAAGGAGGATGTACTCAATTTGACTTATTTTTTTGTGTACCTCATAAATTTTTCTAGGTGAACCAATTTTGATGATTCTTTTCTCTCTACCGCATTTAATTATACTTATTTTTAAATTCCCGACGTTTCGGATGCTTTACAGCATCCATGGTCACAAGATACTATAAAAAGTACTCTGTCCAGGGTACTGAAGTGATTGTCCCAATGTCAGAGTTAACCCGGAGTACCTTCTGCTTTTTTAATTATTCGTTTTCGTCCGATCTACTCAGAATCACAGAATGTACTTACTGTGTCTTGAAGTCTTGCAGTGGTATGCTTGGGTTTAGTTTTAATTTTATTAATTACACTATCCCAAGCAGGTGGTAGTACCCAGCCTCACGTATCATCCTTGGTAGGAATCGATGTTCTTTCGCGAGAATTTGTGGTCTATCAAATCTAATGTAATGTGTTTCACGTCAGCTGTGTGTTCGTAAACGTCGGGAATTTAAAAATAAGTATAATTAAACGCGATAGAATTCGTAAAAGAAGTTTTATTAAATGTGTAGTGTTCGCGTAAATATTAATGAAGAAATCTTTAGGATTATTCCTTTATTTGAAAGCTGGTGCTTCTCATGTAGTCCTTAAGTGGTTGATCAAGGTCGGACTAGTTTTTTTTCTTATACTTTTTGAAATTATTTTTTTTTTTTTAGGTTATATTCCAAATTATGAATAGATAATACGTACTCGTAGTTTTTGAATTATGTTATATTACAGCCATTAAATGCCCTATTGCTGGAAATGGGAAGACACCCTTCAACTTTGAGAGAAAGAAAAACCCAATTACTAATTATGTCTCGATCCGAGATTCGAATCCGGGACCACATGATTAACAGTCGCGCCTACGACGACTAGCCCAAGGAGGTAGTCGTTATTTTGCATTATTTATATATTATTTTACAATAACCGGCCAAATTTGCAGAGAAGGTTCAGAAATTCAGAATATACGTAAACGAATGGTGAAAAAAAAAACTGAAACATTTTATCCTTTATATTCAAAATGTGTAGACATTCATAAATATGAAGCGCCTACTATTTTATACGCACGAAAACATTGGTAAGGGAGTGTTTAGTTCGGAAGCAGCTGTCAGTGGCATTCGGCGCCCGCGCTCGCTTACAGATTTAGGTATCTAATAGTTGTTTCGACTCTGTAAAAACAAAAGCGTCTCCCGGCACTTTCCCTTCCATTTACACCGCTGGGTACGTTCACCTGGCCGGCCGATGTTGACTTGACCGTGACCTCACTAATTACCGCGTGTCCTATTTTTAAATTTTCGTAGGTAGTATTACTTGTCACATCCAGTACTACGTCTGTAAACTGAATTTTCTGGATATCACTCATTTCATTACAAACGTGTGCAAGCACTGAATAATAATGATGGACTACCTCGAAAACATTTTTGTGAATGGTTGTTGTAAAAAATTGATAATACTAACTTTATGTGGACTGACGAAGCCCTATTTATGCGTGTAGGGCTTTATAATAGTCGCAATTCGCAACGAACATTATTGGTCAATGATATGTGACCCACAATATAAAAGATAGTTATCATCAAGTACGATTTAGTATAAATGTTTTGGCCGGAATTATTGATAATATAATTGTGGGCCCGTACTTCATTGAAAGACGATTAATGGGTGGTAATTATGTGGACATGTTAGGTACAAGGTGTTATACAAGATTTCCTGGACAATATACCCCTAGTATTACTGAATAATTTTTATTTCCAACACGTCGGTGCTCCGCCCCACTATTCAAGTGCAATACGTGATTATTTGAATAGCAAATACGAAAATAGGTGGATTGGGCGTGGCGGCCCCATCGCCTGCAAAGTTATCGAACCTTACACCCAAAGAGATTTAAAATAACTACTTAAATGTCTTTGCTTACACCATTAGACTTCTATTTATGGAGTGAAATAGAGGCAAGTTTACGTCGAAGAGGCCCAAAGCTATGACGACCTCCGCAGCAAAATAATTGCTGCATTCTCGGAAGTAAAAAGTGCTCAGACACATGTAATTAATGTGAAAAATAATTTAAGGAAACATGCTCAACTGTGCATTGTGAGAAACGGACTCCATTTTGAACACCTATTAAAATACCAGTAAGTTAATTTTATTTTAAGTGAATGCATATTTAAGATGTAAATAATTCGTTTTCGTAAATAGTTAATCGTTTTAAATTGTTAATAGTTGTAAATACTTGATGCCATCAAAAACATAACTTGTAAAAAAGCCAAGTCTCGCAACTCAGTTCTACCGTAAAAAGTTGTGAGATCCATGTAATACTAAGTCGGTTAGTTTATTCAGTCCATAGATAGATACATAGATTGACTTGGCAATCGCATGAAAACACAATATATCTCACAAGTAATACATATTATATTAAATTAGATTGTTTAGTGCGATTGCCAAGTCAATCTATGTATCAATCTATGGACTGAATAAACTAACCGACTTAGTATTACATGGATTTCACAACTTTTTACGGTAGAAGAACTGAGTTTCGAGACTTGGCTTTTTTACAAGTTATGTTATTGATGGCATTTCATTTCTTTTTGTAGATAGTTATATCTAGGTAGCTATTTACACCTATTTTTTTTTTGGATGTCGGCAGAAAAATAGACTATAATTGATTTTTAACTTATTGTTCTTACCACACCCCCTACTTAACTACTTACTAACCTTTTCACTCAAACACCCCCTCAAATATGTGTGCAGATTATCTCTATTTTCAGAACTCTCCATGTTACAATGTTCGTTTTACAGGGTTACTTTTCAAAGACCAGCCAAACTTAATAACTAAGTTAAAAGTATAAATACTGATACGCACTTTTTGTAGTTTTGAAAAGTAGGCGTAAATAACGTTTCTACATTTATTTGAAAATATCCCAAATTGAATGTGATTTATGGGCAACAACGACGCGCGCTCGTGTGTACGAGTCAACGCACGGAGTTTTTGCCTACTATTTATTTCCTTAATGACACGCTCGCCACCTGTGCTCGCCACTTAGTTGATAACTGCGACGCGAATTATGATTCCGATTGTCTTTTCATACTTTAAACGGGCTTAGGACCGTCATAATAAATAAAATAAAGAAAAATACATTTCACCGACAACTGGAATAGATGCTATGCAAATAAAAATTTCTGCACACCTCGAAATAAATAATATTTTTATCCCAACACAAAAGACAGTTCGAAATACAAGTTTAGACTACAGAGTCAGAGAAAGAGGTGGAGAATAAATGTAAACAATTAGTTGTAGAAAAGATAGTTGAGCTGGAAGGCCAATAGTAGGTTGGCGCGATTTAAATAATGGTTGCTCAGGCGGCGCGAGCGTAGCGTCTAGCGATGAAAGCGTTTAAGGTGGAAGCTCCAGGGTGGCCCGCGAAATTCAAATTTTCTTGCGTTTTTTGGAATTTGCAGGTCAGGGTTAGGTTATATATTTAACAAAATATGATTTGCGACCGTAGCGATTATGTATTTACAGAATTATTATCATTAAAATCACCAATACAACCCTGTAAGTTCATATTAGCCCTATGTATGGCTATTTCCAGGAAAACTCATTCAAATTCAAAAAAATTCAAAAAAAAAAATGAGCAACCATTATTTAAATCGCGCCAACCTACTATTAGCCTTCCAGCTCAACTATCTTTTCTACAACTAATTGTTTACATTTATTCTCCACCTCTTTCTCTGACTCTGTAGTCTAAACTTGTATTTCGAACTGTCTTTTGTGTTGGAATAAAAATATTATTTATTTCGAGGTGTGCAGAAATTTTTATTTGCATAGCATCTATTCCAGTTGTCGGTGAAATGTATTTTTCTTTATTTTATTTATTATGACGGTCCTAAGCCCGTTTAAAGTATGAAAAGACAATCAGAATCATAATTCGCGTCGCAGTTATCAACTAAGTGGCGAGCGTGTCATTGAGGAAATAAATAGTAGGCAAAAACTCCGTGCATTGACTCGTACACACGAGCGCGCGTCGTTGTTGCCCATAAATCACATTCAATTTCGGATATTTTCAAATAAATGTAGAAACGTTATTTACGCCTACTTTTCAAAACTACAAAAAGTGCGTATCAGTATTTATACTTTTAACTTAGTTATTAAGTTTGGCTGGTCTTTGAAAAGTAACCCTGTATAACGAACATTGTAACATGGAGAGTTCTGAAAATAGAGATAATCTGCACACATATTTGAGGGGGTGTTTGAGTGAAAAGGTTAGTAAGTAGTTAAGTAGGGGGTGTGGTAAGAACAATAAGTTAAAAAATCAATTATAGTCTATTTTCCATGTTCTAGCTACCATTTTTTACATGGGGATGCCTACGCACGCATACCTGTCTCGTGGGGACAAGGATGGGTTATGTCAGACTTATCTAACCGGTGGAAGGAAAAGGGGAGATCTCCGGCCGGGCAAGGTGTTCTGCCCGGGGAGTGGCCAACGCTCCGAGTGGTAATTCGGAGCTATTCTATATATACTGTTTTAGCTTCGAAACTTTGTTAGCGCGATTTAGGCTTCGATATGTTTCGCTTGTGGCGCGACGACAGCGCCGCCATATCACCCCCCTGCTCAGACCGGAGGTACCAACACTCCTCTTCTCGCTTCGCTTCGGAACGCTTTCGCGCACATCCTCGACTCACCAACGTCGGCCACCCCATGGCAGCCACACCACGGGAGCAAAAAACTCCTCCCCCTTCACTCTCTCAGGTAAGGCTCACTATAGAACACAAGGCATTGGCATTGTGAAAGGCAAAGGAAAGTGTCTCCTAAGTGAAGTTATTTGAGGATTATACAGTGGTCCCAAATAACTGCCGGTACGACATACTCCGCTAAGCGTCGAGTCCGCATACTCCGCGAGGCGTCGAGGTCACCGGCCCTTAGGCAGACGCTTGGCACTCAAGCGCGTTCCGTGCCCTTGTGTGTCAGTCGCGTGCGCGAGTGCTATCTAGCACTTCTCTCAACCCTTTCGTGGTGAAAGGGGTAGGCAGTGCGCCTAAAAGTGTTGCGGTCACCCAACTTCGCTCCCTCCCGTACCCCGCGGCGCGCTTCGTTAGTTGCCAGCCTGCTAGGTAGGGATTTAGACAGACTCGGTATCAGCATCAGCCAATTAGGGATAAAAACAAAACAGTTGTAACATGTCGGACAAGGGGAAGGGGGAACCCCCCCCACCCCCCCGCGTTAGGAAACCCCCGGATCGCCCGGGTATATTGGATCGGCCGTTATTCATAAGGAATTTACAATATCCGGAGCGGTCAACGGTAGTGGCTTCATTTAGCCAGATTCCCAAGAGAAAGCCAACGTCGCCCCAAGGGCCCGCGTCGAGCGTCGCGCTCACTCCCACCGCACCTGAGTGTGCGACTGGGAAGGAACCGTCGCCTTTACCTCAGCGGGCGAAGAAAGCAGCCAGGCGTCATACCCCACCGGAAACAGAAGACTCACTACACGAGAAGCGGCAGTGTGTTGAAGTACCTGAAGAATATGCAACGTCATCGTCTGACGAAGATGAAGCACAAACGAGTCACACTACTCATAGATCGCCACCGAAATCGCCAAGTCCGCGTAAATCTACTCCCCCCCCCCCCCCCCCCCCCGCATCACCGGACCATAGAAGCACTGTGGATACGGCCGATTACGAGGAAGGAGGTGAAGAATCTTACGGGTGGGGGTCAACTAAGTCGACTACGTACGCAACCCTCCCCCCGTTCGCCGGAGCATCCCCCCCCGCGCCTACTACCAACCCCTCTGGACTCTCTACGGATGACGGACAGAGGCCATCCACAAGTTACGCCCAACTGGTGGCTGCCCCAGCAGTACCGCGACCTAAGTCGCCGGAAACAACCACCACCCAACCGGACAAAGAGAAGGCACGCTATCCGCCGATAGTAGCAGAATGCCTCCCGGAATGGACGAAGCATTTCGAAGTGCTTAATAGAAAATTAGGCCACCCGCCGAATGCTCGTCCGTTCGGGAAGGGTGTTAGATTTACCCCGCAAAGTCCGGAAGAATTCCGGACAATTCAAAAATACCTAGTTGAAATATCAGAGAAGCTGCCATCAATGTCGTGGTACTGCTACACCCCTGAAGAAGACAAGCCCACTAAAGTGGGCATCCGGGGGCTACCAGTGGGCACGGACGCAAGCCAGATAGGAGAGGCCATCAGGGCAAAGGGATTTCCTCTTAAGTACGTGAAGGAAATCCCTCCTCGTAGAGGCAGGCCTGGATGCCTCTACTTCGCCCAGCTGGACCACCTGAGCCTGGAGCAGCTGAAGGAGCTCTATGCAATAGACGAGCTTCTATTCATGAAAGGTGTAACCATAGAAGCCTGGCAGAGAAGAGTAGGCCCAGCTCAGTGCCACCGCTGCCAGGCCTTCGGACACGCGTCGACGAACTGCTTCAGGCCAGTGAAGTGCGTCCGCTGTGGGGAAAATCATATAGCGAGCAAATGCCCTAGGGGTAGAGACGAAGAACCTAGGTGCGCAAACTGCGGACAGAACCATACAGCGAACGATCGCCGCTGCCCGGTCCTGAGGAGGATCGCAAGGAAGCAGGGGATCACCCTACCGGGGCTACAACCGGAAGCCCCCAGGGGGGTCCCACAGAGTCGCCCCCGAACAGTAGAGATACTAGAAGACGGGTGGGCAACAGTTAGAGGGAGGGGGAGGCAACCACCCCCCCCACCCACCGCACAGCAACTACAAACAGAGACGTACGAGGCTCCAAAAGCAGCCACCGGGACGACTCTGCAGCCACCCGCAAACGATGGCACAGAGAGGCAACAGCCAAAAAAGAGGAAGCGGGTGCGCAGCAAGAGGAAGAAGGAGCAACCTCCTCAGGCAGCGGCAGCAACCTCTACCCCTACCCCAGCGGTAACGATGGCCCAGGCGCAGGTTACAGCTACAGGAAGGACAACCACTAAGAGTAGAGCCCCAGGAAGGGCTCTATCAGAAAATAGAGCCCGCTCTACACATAGAGCACGCTCTACCCAAGGTAAAGAGGGTAGAGCAGAAATACAGACACCACACCCGAGGCCAGTACCAACGTCATCACAACCAGGAATACCTACAGCTGCCCCAGACACGACAGATGCCATCCAGAGATTGGTTGGCATCGCGATAGAAGTGGGCAGCCAAGTCCTGGCGGACATTAGAACCGGGACGGACCCGATAACAGCTATAATGAAGGCTTTGGCGCAGCTACTGGCTCGGCATTACAGTGGTGTCGTGTAATCCGGATAACCTGCGCCTCCTATACTGGAACCCGGACGGGATCCAGCAGAAGCTACATGAACTCCGCACTATCGCCCAGCAGCAGGACATACACATAATACTGCTGGGCGAAACGAAGTTAAGACCAACAACGCACATAAAGCTGCCGAATTACTTCATATACAGGAGGGACGAGGTCAACGCTCAAGGGACCGCCTACAGAGGAACGGCGGCCCTGGTGAGAAGAGACATCGTCCACCTAGAGCTGGAACCACCTCAGTACCAAACAATGCGTTCAATCGGCATAAAAATGGAGGCGGCGGGCGAGGAACTAAGGATCTACGCAGCATACCGCCCGCCAGGGACTCCATTTTGCTCCTCAGACATCCGGACAATAATGGAAGGTGAAACACCAACCATTATAGCAGGGGACCTAAACGCGAAACACCCGGCATGGGGATCTAAAGTGATCACCCCACCGGGTCGTGAACT
Organism: Parnassius glacialis; assembly: GCA_033319125.1. Lineage (NCBI taxonomy): Eukaryota > Metazoa > Arthropoda > Insecta > Lepidoptera > Papilionidae > Parnassius > Parnassius glacialis. Next base: position 37,434,734 of record JAVANC010000012.1, on the reverse strand, counting down.
CTACAATGATGCGGAATTAAACAGCTACGACGTATTAGGTCCCGAAGAGCCGACGCATATCCCGACAGATCACCGGAGGAGTCCGGATGTGTTGGACATCGTGCTCACTAGGAACATCAACTGCCCGATAGTGGTAGAGGTGCTGTACGACACGAACACACAGCACCTCCCGCTACTAATCACCTTAGGCCTCAGGGCAGTGACGTCGCCTCCCAGAGCCTTCAAGACTAAGATCAACTGGAGGCTCTACCAACAACATCTACTGGAGAGACCTCCAGTAACAACTCAGATCAACACAGCGGACGACGTAGAGGCCGCTGCAACCAGAATTACTAAGACGATCACAGAAGCTCTCAACGCGGCCTCTACGATCGTCCCACTTACCAAAAAGAAAGAAGAGCTGCCACAAAAGTTACGAATTCAGCTGAGGAGAAAGAGAGCACTAAGGAGGCTTTGGGCGCGTACGCGCTGCCCAAGAATCAAGTCGCAACTCAACGCCCTATCAGAAGAGCTGTCGGTTGCAATCCAGGCCCACAGAGGAGAGGCCTGGGAGCGGCGCATTTGGAAAGCAGAGGACGAAGATGCGTCGCTCTACAAATTGAACCGGCAGCTAACAAGAACAAAAACACCAGTCTGCGCACTTATAAGTAGCACAGGAGAGAAGTGCTATGAGGCCAAGGGAAGAGCGGAAATCCTAGCTGAGCACTTCGAGGAGCAGTTTATGCCGAACCCAGCAAGTGCGGAGTTCATGGAGCTTCATAACCAAAAGGAGAGCCGCGTACAGGAGTTCCTGTCGTCGCCCGCGCCACCGCTTGCAGGAGAGTGGTTTATTTCCCCCGCTGAACTGCGGAGGACAATTGCCCGCCTGCAGGTGAGGAAGGCGCCGGGGCACGACCGGATCACAAACGCAGCACTCCGACAGCTGCCGAATAGAACAATTGTAGAGATTGGAAGACTCTACAATGGCATTCTGCGGACTTTCCACTTCCCGGAGAGCTGGAAAATCGGCAAAATTATCGTCTTGCCAAAACCCGGGAAGGACAGGCGTAGAGCAGCTAGTTATAGGCCGATTACGCTGCTACCGCACATAGCCAAACTGTTTGAGCGCATCGTGCTGAGAAGAGTCCGCCCGTGCATACAACTGCGGGCGGAACAACACGGATTTCGGAGCGGACACTCTACAGCTACACAGCTGACCAGAGTGCTGCACCTACTATCGACGGAATATAATTTCGAGAGAACGTCTGTGGGCGTCTTCTTGGACATAGAGAAGGCGTTCGACAGGGTGTGGCACTCTGGACTACTCTTTAAGATGGAACAACAAACGAGTGTCCCTCCTGCTATGCTGCGGCTAGTGGCGTCATTTCTAGCTAACAGAAGCTTCTACGTCTGTGTAGAGGATGCCGAGTCCGCAGTCAAGCCAATTAGAGCCGGCGTTCCACAGGGCAGCTGTCTCTCGCCGATCCTGTACGCGGCGTACACCAACGACATACCGACGCTTGCTGGACAACTGCAGGAGTGGGAGGACGACGTAGAGCTGGCGCTATATGCGGACGATAGTGCCTACTTCACGTCGTCCAGAAGAACCCACATCGCGGTTGCCAAGATGCAGCGCCTGCTGGACCTGCTGCCACCATGGCTGGATGAGTGGAGGATGGCTGTCAACGTGGGGAAGACGGCCGCTCTACTCACCCGGCGTTACAGGAACCTACCACCTCCATTGCAGCTAAGAGGCCAAGAGATCGCGTATCAGAAGGCCGTAACCTACCTTGGATGCCGGATTGACAGGATGCTGCGCATGACTGCGCACGTCGACATCGTCGTCCGCAATGCCAGATGTGCGCGGGCGGCGCTCCGTCCAGTCCTGGCATCCAAGTTGCCGTTGAGAACGAAGACCAAGCTTTACAAAATGTATATACGCCCGATACTAACTTACGCCGCTCCGGCCTGGTACGCGCTCTTGAGCAGCAGACAAAGGCAGCGGTTGCAGGTCCAGCAGAACTTAGCACTAAGGACCATTGTCGGTGCAGGTCGCTACGTCCGGAATGATGTCATAGCGGCCAACCTGAAAATGGAGACGATCGAAGAGTTTGTGGTCCGGTTGACGCGCGGCATGTTCGACCGCGCTGACAACGGGCCACACTTACACCTGAACAACTTTGCGCCGCTACACACTCGCCCCCCGGACGGGCGACCTCTACCAAGAGAACTCCTCTCTATAAGAAATTAGAGAGTCGAGTAAAGCCCTCAATGCCGCTGATAGGCCAACTCTGACACCTAGGTCGAAGCAGTCGCCTATACGACGACTTACCCGACCTAGCTAAATTAAGAACACAAGAGAAATCCAACAATGCCGGATTACCGGCTTCCAATGACCGGCCCATAGAAATGGGCTGTGAGGATTACCCGGGTAATGGGGGAGATGCCCCGAGGCCCGAGACCTGCTGGGTGTAGTACACACACCGCAGCAGACGACAACGTAGAAAGGCAAAGATCAACTTTACCCCTTCCACATTGGAGTCATGGAGGAAAATAAGTGTTGTTATGACGTTGCGCTACTTGATGTACTCTCCGCGACTGTGCTGGGTCCGCACCAATGATGCTGCGGTGGTGGGGTTTGGGGCGGAAGGGATGTTGGTGTTACCACCGAAATGTGATAGGCGGCGACATAGACCAGATTTATTACGCATTTCCCCCTCAAAAATTGGAACAGCTTACAGTGTTCACGCAGCATACCCTTTATTTTTCTCGTGTTATATGTCGATATGCGGTGAATATGGAGCAACATAAGGTTTAAGTCGGTATGAGTCGTACATTAACTGTGCTTGCCTCAGTGAGGTGGGAATACGCAAGGATTTACCCTTTAAAAAAAGCGTCAGATAAATTTTACCATGAAGCGATTTCTTATGGGCTTGAGCTATGATAACCGGTATCAATCGAGTTTTTGTTCCCTACATTATCATATTGCTATATATCGCGCCGTTTGCCGTGTAGTGGCGGTGTAAGAAGATCCTCTACCACATACCTTCTCGTGGGCGCCGTAAAAGGCGACAGAGGGAAACTGAGGCAGGGGATAGGCAGCAGCATCTTTCTGATAACAGCAAAAGCAAAATAACAATAAAAACTATGGCAATATACCCCCATTGTGAGTTACAAAGAAACGATCCCGAGCCCCAGGCGGCCCCGCTTTTCCAGGCTGCGGTGGCAATCATGCTAACGGGGGTACTAAGAATCTCCAGTGGAGATTCGGTTGCCACCTAAGACGACTCGACCTGGCAATATACAACATGTAACAAAAACCCTGTGGTTCCCGTTAAGTACGAGTATGTTATCAGGATCAGTATTCAAACCTATAGCAATAACTTTTTTTTAATTTTTTTTTAAATTTTATGTAGTTTTATTACCTCTTACTGACACTAACCGATGCTAAACTAAAGCTAAGTAAAGCGGGGTCTTTGACGATCCTCTTACTCCCCAAACAATGCAGAGGTAATAAAACCACATACAATTTGCATACAATTTTTTTAATAAAACAAAAAATAATATTGTTCGAGTTTAAAAAAAAAAGTTATTTCTATACGTTTCAATAATGATCCTAATAACGTACTTAAAACCACAGGTTTTTTAACGTACTTAGAACCACATGGTTTCGTTACATATTGTATAACGAGAAGATCCTGGAGCTAGAAGAAGAGATAGACACGTTGCATTGGGATATTAGGATATTAGGTAGTATTTCCCGAACGCTGCCCAATAGAGTTGAATCCGCCGATTGACCTCTCGGTCGAAGTTGGACTTACCTAGTCGGACTATTTGTCCCAGGTAAACATACTCGTCAACAACTTCGAGCTTAGTGTTCCCAACATATACCGGCATAGGTGTGACATTGACATTAAACATGATCTTTGTTTTGTCCATGTTCATCTTAAGACCTATCCGTTGGGAAACACTATTGAGGTCATTGAGCATAGTGCTTAGGTCCTCCAGCGATTCTGCCATAAGGACTATATCGTCGGCAAATCGAAGGTGAGTTATGTACTCGCCATTGATGTTAATACCGTACCCTTTCCAGTCCAGAAGCTTGAAAACGTCTTCCAATGCAGCGGTGAAGAGTTTCGGGGATATCACGTCACTCTGTCTTACACCTCTCTGCAAATGTATAGGTTTCGTACTCTGGTTCTGTACTCGGATAGCCATCGTAGCTCTACTATACAAGCACTTCAGCACTTCGATATACCGACAGTCAACGTGGCATCGCTGAAGGGAGTGTAGCACCGCCCAAATTTCGACGGAATCAAAGGCTTTCTCATAGTCCACATACGCTAGACATAGTGGCAAATTGTACTCCTCTGTCTTCTGTACAATTTGCCGTAGGGTATGTATGTGGTCTATGGTGCTAAAGCCTTTTCGGAAACCAGCTTATTCGGGAGGCTGGAAGTCGTTAAGTCTGCGCGCGAGACGATTCGTAATGACTCTCGAAAACAGCACGTAGACGCAGCTCAGAAGGGAAATCGGTCTGTAGTTCTTCAAGAGAGCGTTGTCACCTTTTTTGAAGAATAAGACCACCGCACATCTGCTCCACGCCTCCGGTGTAGTGCCCACATGGAGGACGGAATTAAAGAGCTTCTGAAGGACTTCAAGTACCGGTTTTCCACCCGCTTTTAGAAGCTCCGCTGTAATTCCATCCTCGCCTGGGGCCTTGCCATTTTTAAGGTGCTGGAGAGCCATTCTAATCTCGCTCAGACTGACGTCCGGGATATCATCGGAATAGTGTCGGATAAGACTCGCTCTTGGATCGTTACTCACACTTACGTGTGGCTCCAACGATGATGTGTACGGCTGCCCATAGAACCTCTCAATCTCACTCAAAATTTCAGGTGTCCCGGAAACGACGCTGCCATACTCGGTCTTCAGCTTCGACAGTTGGCTCTTTCTGGCAGACAGATCTCTCTAGCAAAGACTTTGGAGCCCTGGTTCCGCTCAATCGCTTCTTTAATACGAGCAGTATTAAAGTTGCGTAAGTCCCGCCGCATGCATTTGGAGATCTGTCTGTTCAGTTGCCTGTATGCTGTCAAATCTACTGAAGACTGCAGCTTCATATCCCGTCTAACAGCCATGAGATTAAGAGTGTGATCGGAGAGTTTTTGTGTTCTTCTGCGGCGGGTCTTGCAAAACTTAGCTCTAACCGCATGGACAGTTTCCACGAGCTTGTCATTCATATCGTCCACTGCATTGCAATCTTCTAGGCACTGAAAACGGTATTGTAGCTCGAGCTGAAAGGTTTCGGGACTTTGGATTAGAGCACGAGGGGGACGGCGCGTTGACTTCATTAGACGTGACCTCTCCAACTTAACGTTTAGGTTCAGTGTGCCTCTCACCATTCGGTGATCGTTGCCGGTTTTCACCCTCGCGAGCACTGAGACATCACTGAACAGTTGTCGTCTGGTCGTCATAATGAAGTCAATCTCATGTTTTGTCGAACCGTCGTGGCTCGACCAGGTCCACTACCTGTGGGGCCGCTTCTGGAAGAAAGAGTTCATGATAAAGAGTCCCTCTTTCTCCATGAAGTCGGCCAGCTGCTGGCCCCTTGGGTTCCGTGGCCCAATTCCGAAATTCCCTACTTTCAGCTCACCGTTCTATCTTGTGCCTAGTTTTGCGTTGAAGTCTCCCATTAACACCGTATAGTGGGTTTTGGAGGAATGCATGGCTCTAGAGATATCCTCATACATTTCCTTCACCTCCTCGGGGTGTGCCGAGGTTGGTGCGTAAACCTGTATGACCTTCAGCGAATACCGTTTGGTGATTCTGAGTATAAGGTACGCAACCCTCGTCGACACACTCCCGATCTTTACAACGTTGTTAACGAGAGACTTGTGGACGATAAATCCGACACCTCCTTGGGACAGATGGTCGCCCTCCCGGTGATAGAACAAATTGCCGCATTCGAGGATTACCGTTGTCCTCCCCCTCTCTTCGGACGTCGGATAATCCTTAGACATTCCAGCGCAACTTGTCTATCTATTCTTCCAGCTCCAGGATGTTTCCGTCACTCCTCAGGGCGTGTGCGTTATATGTTGCCAGGTCGAGTCGTCGTAGGTGGCAACCGAACCTCCACCGGAGATTCTCAGCACCCCCTGCCCCGCAGTTACCATTGTCACCACCGTAGCCAGGAATAGCGGGGCTGCCGGGGACTGGGGGCCGTCTCTTCGTTACTTTCATGGGGGGTATATTGCCATAGTTGTCACGCTTGGCAAGCGGGTTGGCAACCGCAGTTTTTTTATTGTTATTTTGCTGTTATCAGAAAGATGCTGCTGCCCATCCCCTGCCTCAGTTTACCTCTGTCGCCTTTTACGACACCCACGGGAAGATATGGGGTAGTGAGTATTCTTACCCGCCACTACACGGGCCATAATTTGGGCAACTGTAAATGTCAAATAATATATTATCTATGATGTCAAATATCAATTGTCTTTCCGTTTCTCTAGTGGTCACGCGAAAGTTCTCTCATGTGCTTAGTGCTGTGTTTTCCCTGTTTTTGAGACGACTTCTGCTCTGTTTTTGAACTTTTTAATTTGATTTAAAGTTACAATGTTTCATTTACCACTATCATAGCCGAGTTTAGGGAAACCTGAATTTATAGATAAGATAGATCGAATCTGTACTAAAACTGAATCAGAACTAGTCTACCCTACCCCTAGTGTTTTTGTAAAGATGTAGGTAAGTTGCAGTGATTCACATGCACCTGTGTAAGCTGTAGAGGCTAAGGCCGGTCACCGAAGGCGACCATTAAGCCGAAGGTGCGAAGGTGAGCATGGGTGCCTGTGATTTGCTACGCAAGGACGAAGGGGCTGTATTTCCTGCCGCGCCGAAGCCGTTGTAGAAGTAACTTTGGGTCAGTATTCCTGTGTAAAAAAGTGAGGTTATGATTTTACAAAAAAAAAATATTACTCATAAACTATACATTTCCGCAAGGGGGGAAGGATAGGGGAGGCTTCCCCTGAATTCCCCCTGAATTCCAATAAGGAGTAAAGCAATCACCTTCGATTTACCGACGATATATTCCTAAGACGATATATTCACGGTTCATTTTGATGTACGTCCCGCCAAGGTCATGCACGACGCACGATGTCAATGAGTAAGTAGGCTTGGCGTACGTTATTATTAACTTACGTCAAGATGCTTAATAGTAAACGTAGTGATTATATCACATTTTGTATACTGTTGCAAATGTTGATCAAAGAGTACCAATAATAACTGTCCTTATAGAGCAACTCCGATCCGTCGGTGGTCTGTAACTGTTGCTCAATAACTGGCCTACACAGGAACAGGACACTGTCCCACTATTAGACATTTCAATCTTATTTTATTGTTATTTTTTTTTCACGTACGCAAAACTACGCAAAATTTCTTAATCATAATTATACGCATATTTTTTCCCAGCTTTTAAGTCTTTGCGGGTCCAACCTTAGAACAAATAATACCGAATAACAAAGGAGCGCTATTTCCTTTGGAGTAAACAAATAAAGCCTACTGATCATCAGGGATTAATAAATATTTGATCTCTCGATATTTTCTTTACACAAGCGACCTTACGGAGGAAATGCAATGTGAAAGCAATACTTTGATTCTAAGATAAGTGTAAACTAAACTATTTTACAATTTGAATTCATATTTTTGTATCCACATGTACAAGGTAATGTTTTGACAACCAAATTAAACACATTTTGCACACATCGAACGCGAAGCGGAGATGTAGTGCTCTATAGTCACCGAATCAAAAATCGCGACTCACTCAACTTAAATCACTTCCACGAGCTTTATATTGCAGTTATATAATAAAAAGTACACCAATAGCAAGAGGAGATTTCAATTAATACTTCTGACGTAGTCATATTTTTTTATTATTTATTTCGATTATTATTTCATCATCATTACAGCCTTTCATAAGTCCACTGCTGAACATAGGCCTCCCCCAAGGAATGCCACAAAGCACGGTCCTGAGCCACCTGCATCCATCGACTTCCTGCATGTCTTACCAGGTCGTCACTTCATTTCGTGGGGGGTCGCCCTACACTTCGCCTGCCGGTACGAGGCTGCCACTCGAGAACCTTTCTTCCCCGTCAGTTGTCGGTTCTTCGAGCTGTATGGCCGGCCCACTGCCACTTCAGCTTACTAATCCGTTGGGCTATGTTGGTTACTCTGGTTCTACTGCAGATATCCTCATTCCTAAGTTTATCACTCAGAGAAAGCCCGAGCATAGCCCTCTCCATAGCTCGCTGAGCGACCTTGAGCTTCCTCATCCTGCCAGCAGTGAAGGACCACGTCTAAGTTCCGTATGTCATCACTAGCAAGACGCACTGGGTGTACAGTCTCGTTTTCAAGTTTTGAGGTATACCTGACGATAAGATGTGCCGTAATTTCCCGAACGCTGCCCAACCGAGTTGAATCCGTCGATTGACCTCTCGGTCGAAGTTGGACTTACCTAGTCGGACTATTTGTCCCAGGTAAACATACTCGTCAACAACTTCGAACTTAGTGCTCTCAACAACTACCGGCATAGGTGTGACATGGACATTAAATATGATCTTTGTTTTGTCCATGTTCATCTTAAGACCTATCCGTTGGGAGACACTATTGAGGTCATTGAGCATGGTGCTTAGTTCCTCCAGCGATTCTGCCATAAGGACTATATCGTCGGCAAAGCGAAGGTGAGTGATGTACTCACCATTGATGTTAATACCGTATCCTTTCCAGTCCAGAAGCTTGAAAACGTCTTCCAATGCAGCGGTGAGGAGTTTCGGGGATATAACGTCACCCTGTCTTACACCTCTCTGTAATTGGATAGGTTTCGTACTCTGGTTCTGTACTCGGATAGCCATCATAACCCTACAAGTAGCACTTCAGCACTACGATATACCGACAGTCAACTTGGCACCGCTGAAGGGACTCCAGCACCGTCCAAATTTCGACGGAATCTAAGGCTTTCTCATAGTCCACATACGCCAGACATAGTGGCAAATTATACTCCTCGAACTTCTGTACAACTTGCCGAAGGGTATATATGTGGTCTATGGTGCTAGAGCCCTTTCGGAAACCGGCTTGTTCGGGAGGCTGGAAGTCGTCAAGTCTGCGCGCGAGACGATTCGTAATGACTTTCGAAAACAGCACGTAGACGCGGCTTAGAAGAGAAATCGGTCTGTTGTTCTTCAAGAGAGCGTTGTCACCTTTCTTGAAGAATAAGACCACCGCACTTTTGCTCCACGCCTCCGGTGTAGTGCCCACATGGAGGACGGAATTGAAGAGCTTCTGAAGGACTTCAAGTACCGGTTTTCCACCCGCTTTTAGAAGCTCCGCTGTAATTCCATCCTCGCCTGGGGCCTTGCCATTTTAAGGTGCTGGAGAGCCATTCTAATCTCGCTCAGACTGACGTCCGGGATATCATCGGAATAGTGTCGGATAAGACTCGCTCTTGGATCGTTACTCACGCTTGCGTGTGGCTCCAACGATGACGTGTACAGCTGCCCATAGAACCTCTTAATCTCACTCAAAATCTCAGGTGCCCCGGAAACGACGCTGCCATACTCGGTCTTCAGCTTCGACAGTTGGCTCTTTCTGGCAGACAGATCTCTCTAGCAAAGACTTTGGAGCCCTGGTTCCGCTCAATCGCTTCTTTAATACGAGCAGTATTAAAGTTGCGTAAGTCCCGCCGCATGCATTTGGAGATCTGTCTGTTCAGTTGCCTGTATGCTGTCAAATCTACTGAAGACTGCAGCTTCATATCCCGTCTAACAGCCATGAGATTAAGAGTGTGATCGGAGAGTTTTTGTGTTCTTCTGCGGCGGGTCTTGCAAAACTTAGCTCTAACCGCATGGACAGTTTCCACGAGCTTGTCATTCATATCGTCCACTGCATTGCAATCTTCTAGGCACTGAAAACGGTATTGTAGCTCGAGCTGAAAGGTTTCGGGACTTTGGATTAGAGCACGAGGGGGACGGCGCGTTGACTTCATTAGACGTGACCTCTCCAACTTAACGTTTAGGTTCAGTGTGCCTCTGACCATTCGGTGATCGCTACCAGTTTTCACCCTCGCGATCACGGAGACATCACTGAACAGTTGTCGTCTGGTCGTCATAATGACGTCAATGTCATTTTTGTCGAACCGTTGGGGCTCGACCAGGTCCACTTCCTGTGGGGCCGCTTCTGGAAGAAAGAGTTCATCATAAAGAGTCCCTCTTTCTCCATGAAGTCGGCCAGCTGCTGGCCCCTTGGGTTCCGTTGCCCTATTCCAAATTTGCCTACTTTCAGCTCACCGTTCTCTCTTGTGCCTAGTTTTGCATTGAAGTCTCCCATTAACACCGTATAGTGAATTTTGGAGGAATGCATGGCTCTAGAGATATCCTCATACATTTCCTTCACCTCATCGGGGTGTGCCGAGGTTGGTGCGTAAACCTGTATGACCTTCAGCGAATACCGTTTGGTGATTCTGAGTATAAGGTTCGCAACCCTCGTCGACACACTCTCAATCTTTACAACGTTGTTAACGAGAGACTTGTGGACGATAAATCCAACACCTCCTAGGGACAGATGGTCGCCCTCCCGGTGATAGAGCAAGTTGCCGGATTCGAGGATTACCGTGTCTTTCCCTTTCTTCGGACTTCGGATAATCCTACAATATGCCAGCGTAACTTGTCTATCTTTTCTTCCAGCTCCACAATCTTCTCGTCAGTCCTCTGGGTTTGTGCGTTGTATGTTGCCAGGTCGAGTCGTCTTAGGTGGCAACGGAACCTCCACCGGAGATTCTTAGCACCCCCTGCCCCGCCTTTATCATGGTCGCCACCGTAGCCAAGAATAGCGGGGCCGCCGGGGACTGGGGGCCGTTTATTATTGTCATTGCTCATGGGGGGTAGATTGTCATAGTTGCCACGCTTGGCGAGCGGATTGGCAACCGCAATTTTTTTATTCTAATTTTTGCTGTTATCAGGAAGATGCTGCTGCCCATTTCCTGGCTGTTTCCCTTTGTCGCCTTTTACGACACCCACGGGAAGATATGGGGTAGTGGATATTCTTAACCGGCACTACACGGCTTATTATTATTAAAAAAAAAATTGAAAATAATTACACTTAGACGTCAGTTGGTCTTCTGTGTCGTATTCTGTGGCAAAACTGAAGTTATGACTTTGATTTTTTTATTAGATTTAGATTTTAATCCTTAGTAAGCCTTTTGAATGAGGGCATCCACGACTTTTCATGCCACCAGGGCGGCGCCACTTAAAAGTGAGGTACAAGGAAGTTGTATAACCTCCTTGGTATGGAGTGTAGAGTACAAGGAGAACCATCTTATAAGGGGCGAAAGTTGAAAAGTTTCCTACAATTTACTGAAAATAGAGGTTCCAAAACCTACCACAATAGCACTGGCGTCTGAAAAACTATGATATGAAGATAGCTGTTGTGAACGGAGTGAAGTCAGCTGAATTCAAATATTTCAAAAATTTCATGACAAGAGTTGTTAGTAAAATGCCAGTATACAAAATCTTAACTATTTACGTAGTACAAAACCAAGCGGACTGGTCGGTCCTTGTATATTTCTCCATCTTATTCTAATTACTTTGGCGCTTTTTTTTAATTTATCCTATGCTACTGCAGCGCCAACCTTATTGGACACGTTTTTAGGGACACTTTTCATATATAGAAATGGTCCTCCTTCTACTCTACACTCCATACTCTTTGGTGAGGTTATGGAGTTTTATGGAGTGTAGAGTACAAGGAGAACCATCTTATAAGGTGCGAAAGTTGAAAAAGTGTCCTACTATTTACTGAAAATAGAGGTTCCAAAACCTACCACAATAGCGCTGGCGTCTGAAAAACTACAATATGAAGATAGCTGTTCTGAACGGAGTGAAGTCAGCTGAATTCAAATATTTAAAAAATTCATGATTAGAGTAGTTAGTAAAATTCCAGTATACAAAATCTCAACTATTTACGTAGTACAAAATCTAGCGGATTGGTCGGTCCTTGATTTCTCCATCTTATTCTAATTACTTTTGCCGCTTTTTTTAAATTTATTCTATGCTACTGCAGCGCCACCCTTACACGGATACGTTTTTAGGGACAGTTTTCATATATAGAGATGGTCCTCCTTCTCTCTACACTCCATAGGTGAGTCCATAGTATAATATTTGACAGGTATCATAGCGCGGAAGTTAATTTGTTCGAAAAATGTAAAGGTTAATGTTTCTGTGGTTTTAGCTATAATTTATATTTTTAGGATTAAAAATAAATAAATCACACCACAGATATTCATAAAAGTAGGAACATTTAAAAAAAGAGAAAAATGTGCAAAAATTTGAAGAGCAAACCACTGAGGCATTGTTTTGTGCAATAATATACTCGTAATACTTTTGAAACTGATAAACTTTTATTAAAAACTTAACTCCTCATCCTCAATTAAATGACATTGTGAAACAAAAAACTTTACCTCAGTGTCAAACAGCGACATCTGGTGAGCAGAAAATTATTAGCCCTCATTGCACTAATATAAAGCGTTCCGTTCATTAATACATTTATTTATTTCATTAATCATTTGACTGTTTTTTTTTCTGTAACAAAATACAAATCACCGGTATCAAGCAATAAAAAAAAAGATTTTTTTTCTGTAGCTGATGATTATTTAAAACATTTTCCAAATTTTATTTTATATTTTGTATCCAATTAAACGATATGGCAGTCCATCCATTGATTTGTATAGCAAAGGACAGTCTTGACTATGAACAATATAGTGTTTCATCCATGCTGGGAAGTATGAAATCCCTAGCTTCTAGTATAAATTAGTACCTAATTTATTTTATGAAATGGAAAGCATAGGAAATTAATGCACTATAGCCACTAACTAACTAGAAACACTCCTGCGTACTATAGCACAAAGGCTACTTCGCCTCAACCGGCTGTGCTGCACGGGACGCGCGTAAAATTTTAAGCAAGGCCGCTTGGTACAAGGATACATTAGTACTATGGGTTGTTATATTATGCTCTTTGATATACTATGTTGGTTGAGATTGGAAGAGCGCTGGTACTTCTGATTAGATTGTGGTAGAAACAATAACGATACAAGATACAAGTAAATACTAGCACTTGACATTGACACTTTTTAATCCTTTTCTGCCGACTTCCAAAAAGGAGACTGTACTCAATTCGAGTGTATGTTTTTTTTTGTTTTTTTTTTTATGTGTGTTACCTCATAACTTTGTACTGGGCAAACCGATTTCGATGATTCTTTTTTTATATAAAAGCTGATAGTTCTCGTGTGGTCCCATATATTTATAAATTTGATCAAGGTGGGACAAATGGTAATTGAGTTATTCTTAAATAACCTATATTGAAATCGCTTATATCGAAGTCGGCTGTACAAAATTTTTAATTTTAAATTATTATGTAATTTTATATCAATACTGTCTGTTAAACCAAGTATTAAGTATAGGCGATATCCAATAAAAGTACTCGTATCGGTTACTCGGTTTAAACAAGTACAGGTTTATTTGCTTACATCTTGACAAAATCAACATGTTTTTGAAACTTTGTATTTTTTGATAGTTCTCTTTTAAAAGTAGAAATCTCCTAATCTTGGTAATGCTGTCCAATTTTGGTTCATTTATCGTTTTTGTTCAGCAGTGGCAGTGCAGCAATGGCAGTGGTTCCTGTATAGGACAGTTACTACTTACTATACTTTTTGAGCAGTGGTAAAAAAGCAAGGAGATTGTAAAATATAGGGAGTGCGCACTTCATACTAGAGAAACGGTCCTAAATCAGTGACCTTGAAATGAATGAAAGGCACCGAGTTAGGCGTTGTATTTCTTTCTAATAGAGTGTCCATGATACAATATTTTGAGAATATTATTAGTGTATACAGTATCACGGAAATTGAAATGCGTATTTTTTTTTCGATATAGAAAGTGCTGAATAGTGTTATAATTAAACTCCGTTTAATATTTTGATTACATTATTGCTTCGCTACAGTATCAAACCTTAAGGTAACTAGTGGCGGCGTAGCGTTGGTTGACACCCAGGGCGGTTTTCTATCAAGCACCCCCCAAAATAAAACAAAAAATGCTATACATGCTAACGGGACTTTATTTTGCTAAAATATTCTAATATATTATCAAAGTTTACTTTCTTGTCATTTTCGATAGATAAAATGAAAAGATTGGTTAGTCCCGCTTGGCTCATTGTAGACCTTAAGTTAGATTTTATTAACTTGAATTTTGATAAGATTCCTTCACATGAAACTTAATAGTAAAAAAAAAATTAGACAGCGTTAGATTCGGAACAGATTCAGAATAGGCCAATTTTACGAGAAAAGCTCCAATGAGTTACATTGAACCGCTTCTTGGGAAGAAATGCTGGTAGCTTTCAAGAAGATTTTTGTCAGATTTTGAATTATTTGAAGATCTTCATCTGGTGACGTTAGCAGAGTATAAGGCTGAACAACACTAAATGTCACGAGAATATCATCCATTGCTCAGTAGCGATAGTCTAGTTCCTTGTAATATCTGTCAAGACATTCTAACATAGCTCTCTGCAGCTCCTCTGGCAATGCTTGTCCAGCATATCGGGTCATTTCTTCTGGTAAACGTTTTCGAAATCTCCTCATTCCTCTTCTTCCTTCAATCGAAATTTCCACATTCTCACATTTTTTGTTACGTAGGGAATAGCTTTTTCCACTAGTTGAATACGTTGACTTTGAAGAAAAATTTTCGGGCTTTGATTTTTATCTCCTACTTTTCCAGTGATAATCTAGATTATTATTATATTATTTAGTATTTGCTTTTGTGTCTGACTAACTTCTATTAGGATTTTACACCAAAAGGAAAGGTAGAATAAAAATTTAATTCACACAAAGCTGGTAAGAGTGTAGATACTGCTTCTTTTGTATCGACGTTTTCTCTGTTGGTGCTGGGATCATATTATGGAGTATAGAGTAGAAGGAGAACCATCTTATAAGGTGCAAAAGTTGAAAAAGTGTCCCACTATATACTGAAAATAGAGGTTCCAAAACCTACCACAATAACGCTGGCGTCTGAAAAACTATGATATGAATATAGCTGTTGTAGACGGAGTGAAGTCAACTGAATTCAAATACTTAAAAATTTCATGACTAGAGTAGTTAGTAAAATGCCAGTATACAAAATCTCAACTATTTACGTAGTACAAAACCAAGCGGATTGGTCGGTCCTTGTTTATTTCATCATCTTATTCTAATTAATTATGGCGCTTTTTTAATTTATCCTATGCTACTGCAGCGCCACCCTTATTGGACGCGTTTTTAGGGACACTTCATATACAGAGATGGTCCTCCTTCTACTCTACACTCCATAGATCATATATATCTTCGAGTGTTTATACTAGTTTTTTTTTAAATTTTTCTGCAGTGGTTTAACAACGTTATGATGAGCAATTCATTTTGTCTCTGAGAGTCTTTTGACGGATACGCCTACACTTTTTATTAAAGTTTCCCATTAACGTGTGGATGATGAAAAGAACCTGTAAACTCTTTTTACTGTTCCGAAAAAAAAGTTAAAATTTAATTAACGCTCCCTAAGTGAGTGCACTCAAATAAATTTAGCGAATGATTAGCACAAGGCGTTTTCTACGTGGTAAAGCCATGCTGTAGTTATATGAGTAGTACGACTGTAGCACAAATGGGTCGGCTCGACCGGGGAAGGACCACGCACTCACACAATACCAGCGTAAAATTGCAGCTCAACACTGATGTATTTCGTATAGTGAGTGTAGAGAACCGGAGACCCTTTTTACTGGAAAAGAGGCATTTCATCTTAGTCCTCACGGGTGACTACGCATCTACATTTTGATTCGCAAACGAGGATAGATGTAGATGTCTATGGGCCACAGCAACCACTTGCCATCCGGTGGACTGTGTGCTCGTTTGTCACCCTATTCTACATTAAAAAAAAACAATATATTCATTCATTTGACAATGTCAAATTTTAAAATAGTGTTGTCATCTATAGCGTAAAATGCATCTCCTAGTTTTTAGGGAAAGAACATTCGTGTAACAGAAACAGAAACTCTTTTATTCAATATAGATTATAAATTCAAATTCAAATTTATTTATTGCCAGAATGTAGTACATAATATTATGATGTTGTTATTTATTAATTTGACCTTACATTCTACCAAGATAATGGCGTGCAATTTCTACAATATACAAAAATATTATTATTAGAATTTAACGAGGTAAAGTATTTAAGAAAATAATTATGTAGTTACTTAAAAATATTTTAGCGTAAAGTATTTAAATTACAATAAATATATGTCAATAATGGAATTAATTAGGTAATTGAATATATATAAATGTATAGTATCTAAAAAAATGTCGAAAAATATAATAAAATAAAATGAATAAGTTTTTCTACATTTCACCATTATTTTACATTTCTTTATAATTTATAAATTCGTCTAACCTATAGAAGCATTTTGTTGCCAGCCATTCTGTGAGTTTCCTTTTAAAAATTACGAAAGGGGGGTCTTTAAAAGTGTTAGGCAGTTTATTGTAAACTCTAATAGCATTTATAAATACATTTCTTTTATATATATCAAGCTTGCATAGAGGCAGATACTTATTGAATAGTAATAGTAATACTTATTGAAAGTCACTCTTTTGTTTAATTACCACTGGTTCGAAAAAAACCTCTGTGCTGCGAAGAACCAGCAAGAAACCCAGCGGAACTTTTTTTTAAATAACGGCTTACAATCATGTATGTTCTATAAACAACACAACAAATTAGAAATAGCTTCGTAGTGATCACCTCATTCCCAGGGGTTATTATCATCCATAAGTTATTTAATATTATAATAACCCTTTTTATACAAACTTAGTTTATTAAAGTTTTTGAACTTTGAGCAGGTCAAATTTTGTATATTTTCTGGAATTTTGTTGTAAAAGCGTATACATCTCCCCAAGAATGAATTACTCACTCGACGGAGTCGAGTAACTGGTACTACTTGCTTGTGTTTGTTCTTAGTATCTACAGAATGAATATCACTTATTTTTGTAAAACTACTTTTATTTTTGTGTACGTACATTACATTTTCATAAATGTATTAAGAGGAAAGTAAATATATTAATTTCCGTAATTTTTTATCGCAGCGACTCTTTAGGCTTTAAATCATAAATTGCTCTAATGGCTCTCTTCTGTAAAACAAATATAATTTTTGTGTCAGCTGCGTGTCCCAATAGCAAAATACCATACGATATTATGCTATAAAAATAGCTAAAATAAACTAGTCTAGCTGTTTCAACACTGGTAAGACTTCTAAACTTTTTCACAGCATATGATGCAGAGCTAAGTATGCTTGCTAATTTTGATATATGGGGGCTCCATTGAAGCTTGGCATCTAATGTGATTCCAAGAAATATGGTGGCATCTACAAGACTCAGTTTCTCTCCATTTAAAATTACATTAGAATTTGATTGTTTGACATTTGGAGTAATTAATTTCATACATTAATGTGCTTTAGTAGTTTTTTTCGTGTTATTTAATAATGAGCTTAATTAAAATACAATATGGAATATACCAACTATGATTAGCGATAAAAAAATCTAAGATTATCGTTCTAGCATACGTCTAAAATATTACTTTAAGTCAATAACTGTCTAAACGTTGGTAATGTTTTTATCTTGTGTAAACACTTATCAATGTTAGAAGGGGATAAAATACAAAACTCGGTGCCTCTCTTTCTAAGAAAAATGAGGAACGTTTTCAATGTTTCAAGCGCTCACTCCCTATATAATATAACCTCCTTGTAAAAAAGGCACGTACCATAAATCACCATAAACAACGAGCCGTCATGTTGTCTGATCTGACACATGACTTTTTATGTTACATACACAAGAATATCTAATTTGATTCGACATTTGGTAATTAAAACACATAATATTAAATTTAATAGCCGCCTCGCCAATGAACTGATATCAAATTAGCACATTACACATGTGAATGATGGGAGTCGTTTGTAGGCGACTAGGTTTGCGTGCGGTCTCCGACTGAGTTGACAACTGATCCAAATCGGGCTTCCTTAGCCGCCTCCATGAATAACAACAGGATATGATAACATGGCCGTACAATCGGACTCCGGAGGGAAGGACGACGTGAAGACACAGTTCGTGACACGAGAAGGCACATACAGGTTGATGACGCTCTCCGAATACTCGAGACCGAACCGAGTTGGATACACAAGCGGCTCAGGCTCAACTCATGTGCGCGTGTCATTGGTTTCACTACCGCCGGGGCCGGGGGACGGTGCACCCGGCTCCGATGGACAAAGTTCTGACGACAGGATATGTTTCAATCATGGAAAGGAACTCTATGTTTATGTTTACAGAGGTGTTAAAAAGGTAGGATGTGTATTGTTTACATACAAGTGATGATAATATGAATTTCTATATAGTGTTCTTTTTTATCTTATGCATAATATGATATAATATGCTTTTCAAATAACCTGAATACTTCATTAGTTATCTAATTTCTTATTTCTAAGTGTGTTCTCAAGTACTTACTTCATTCAGTTATCTTATTTTTAATGTTTCACTATTTATTCATAATTTATTTCAATTTCTTTACTGTATATAATTGAGTTAACCCTTCAATTTTTTTATTTGGTGACATATTTGCAATAAGTAATTAGTTCTGTTACCTATTATAGTAAGCATTTATGATACATCTTATTTATGATAATGTAACAATTATATAAATTACATAATCTAAAATTTTATGCAATTGCTCAAGATTTTCATATGTTTGCAGTCTTTATGCATTATGGTTTACTATTTTTAGTAAAACTATAGACATCTGGTACTTATGTACAGGGGTGGGAGTGGATGGGGGGGGAGGAGGGTTCAGAAGAAGTCCCCCTACCCTTCCCCATTGTGGAAATGTATAGTTTATGAGTAATATTTTTTTTTGTAAAATTATTACCTCACTTTTTTACACAGGAATATTGACTCAAAGTTACTTCTACAATGACTTCAGTGCTGCAGGAAATGCAGCCCCTTCGTCCTTGTGTAGCAAATCACAGGCACCCATGCTCACCTTCACACCTGCAGCTTAATGGTCGCCTTCAGTGACCGGCCTTAGCCTCTACGGCTCACACAGGTGCCTGCGTATTGCTGCAACTTACCTACATCTTTACAAAAACACTAGGGGTAGGGTAGACAAGACTAGTTCTGATTTGGTTTTAGTACAGATTTGACCTATCTTATCTATAAAGTCAGGTTGCCCTACACTCTGCTATGATAGTGTAAATGAAATGTTGTATTATGAACTGTTATAATTTTGTTTTCTGAAAAACCTCTTGACTGCTTTCCACTGTGACTCAATTCGTTGGAATGAGCCTCATATTCCGCCACAAATGGATTGTCTGGGTTTCAGTAATTAACCCTTTTTATGGGTTCCCCTTTTCTTTATATGCAATTTTTAGTTATTGAAATTTATTTTTATCGTAATTAATTTAAAATACATTTTCGAAACCCAAAAACATTATAAAAGGTTCAAACTTAACCCTGACAAACCTAAAGTGATAATATAATTAAAATTAAGTACTCAACGTCTACTTCAATATACAAGCCAAATTGACATATTTGCGTTTCATTATAAGCAATTTTTAGTGAAATTTATTTTTATCGTAATTAATTCAAAACGCATTTCTGTCATCCAAAAACAGTGTAAAAGATTGAAGCTTAACCTGGACAAGCCTCCCAAAATGAAAACATAATTAAAATCAAGTACCAGATGTCTATAGCCAATATGTATTTGTTCTTTATTTTAGTTTTCATATGTATTCTATAAAGGTATAGAAAATGGTTTTAAATATCTTTTTTTTATAGCTGTTACTGCAACAATGATTTCTTGAACACTTGACAATTTAGGAATTGTTAATTTTTTGTTAATGAAACTGAAAATTTATCTTTGCAAAAATGAAGCCTAAAACTTAATTCAAAAAGACTTCCTAGTTTTCTATCTAGTTATCTAAATTTCCTCTTCTAATTGAGTGGCAGTCTAGTTTTTAAATAAATAAATGTATACATGTGTACATACATAATGGTCCCAAAAGTAAAACCAGAATGCAAGCACAGTCAATATTAGTCTTCTTCAAGGCCTTCAAGGCCTCAAGTTATAAATTACTTGTATTGATTGCTTAGTGGTGCCTTATTGTTATGTAAGCACATGGAATAATTAACTTGTACAGTGTGTCTGTTTAGACAAACCTAAATATTTGCGTTGACCATTTTTATGGTTTTATGGACTTTTGAATATTGCAAATATGACATCATATTGAAGGAATCACATTCCCCAGTTTTGTAAGGCTCACTGCATACAATATCTCCCCATTAAGACTTGCCAGAAAGTGTTTGTGGTATATTCATGACTTTCATTGTTTATCTTTTTGGAATTAGGTACTCCAAACTCGGTACCATCATCATCATCATCATCATTACAGCCCATCACAAGTCCACTTGAACATTGGCCTCCTTCAAGGAATGCTGCAAAGTACGGTCGCATACTTGGTACCATACTCCAATAAAATTCTCTTATATAAGTTTTGTAGATCTTCAGGCATATTTTTACTGATAAAGCTTTGAAGGATCTTTATTTAATATAAGAGTTATAGTAATTAGATTTCTTGACTATGGTAATGATTTGCCCTTCACACTTTTAGATGTTATGTTGAATTCTAGATCTTGTCGGTTGTCAGATGCTATGGTGTAATAACTCAACCAGTAGAAACTACGGGCATATTAATGCTTAGATGCAGAATGCTGCACTTTGATGAATTTAATTTGAAGATCTGGTTTTAGAGTCCAAAGTGTATATGTAGATTAGCAAAAAACTTTCCATTGTAAGCAAAAACACCTAATGGGAGGTTATAAGTTCAATCAGATTTGTTAAGTAAATTCTAAAGAGGTGGACAGTAAGCACCAATCCTTGGGCTACCCCACTTATCACTTGTTTTGGCAGTGACTCATTGATCTAGTGGTTATAAATGCATCTGATGATCTTGAGGTCCAGAGTTCAAATCCCAAATGCCAAAAAAGTTATTGGCTTTTCTGTCAAGAAATTCCCAGTAGCAAACTAGAGTCCGGAAGGTGGCGGTTTTTCATCCTCATCTTTGTCTTCCCTCTCATGTCATATTCCTGTTCCATCTGACTATGAGAGTAATGAAATAGAGAGTATGCCTGTGCATATGGTTAGTCTACATTGAGTAGTAGCTGCCGTGACCAAAGTTCTGTTGGGAGGATATTATTATTATGTTTCGGCAGAGATAGAGAGTTGGTATACAAACTTAGTTTTTTTATTATACTAGCGATCTGTTCCGGCTTCGCACGGTTGATGTCTGGATCTCGACAACAACGCCACCTACCGGGTTCAATTGTGAATCTAAATCATTCTCTAATCAACTTGAATCACACACAAAATTTCATCAAAATTAGTCCAGCCATTTAGGAGAAGTTCAGTCACATACACACGGACAGAAAAATTATATAATATGCATGTATTATACATATAAACCTTCCTCTTGAATCATTATGTCTATAGATGAAAACAACATCAAAATACTTTGTGTAGTTTAAAAGATCTAAGCGTACAGACGGTGGGAAGTGACTTTGTTTTATATGTAGAAGAAGATAAATAATTTTTAACTGATTTTGGTCTATTTTAACTTTAATTATTCAGTAAATGCAGCTAAAGTGAGTACTGATAATTTATAATGTGCTGCCAAGGTTGAATGCAATGTCGTAGGACTGAAATCTGAAATGACATAAGTAATGGTTTTATGCAAATGAGACTATGCAATACAATGCAGTCATGCAGAATAAGTCTTTAACAACTTAACATTGTGAAAAGTAATATTGGTATAGATAAAATTCAGAGTATTGAATTGAAGTTTACTTTAACATTGGCTTAAAACATAAGGTTATATTGATATTATGTATTATAGTGTAAATGGTATGCAAATTTTTGGAGATTACTACAATTGTGTAGCCTTATTAAAAGTCCACCCTTGAATATACGCCTCTCCCATATATTGCTTCATAGGGAGAATATTTGCCATAGTCGCCACAATTGGCAGGCAGGTTGACAACCACAGTTTTTTATTTTTTATGTTGTTTTTAGGAAGACACCACTACTCATTTTTTGGTTTATTTTTCTCTGTCATCTCTTACGACACCCACGGGACAATATGTGTTAGCAGATATTCATACACCCACTGCACGGTCAATTATTAAAAATGCTATTAGTGATAGTATTTAATAATTAGATCACTGTAATTTAATCTTTGAAATTTTTAGTTGCAATTTTAAGTATCAATTTGCTCCAAGTTTTTAATGGTGAAGGAAAACATTGTGAGGACACCTGCTTGTTCAAGAATTAAAATTATTTTACAGAGAAGTTGTTGGTCAACATACACTGTAGCAACAACTTTAAAGTCAGTTGCATTTGCTTTTAAGTAAAGTTTGCTGTTCACTTTTAATAAAATTGTTCTCGAGTGTGTGGTTTCCACACAATGTTTTCTTTACAGTAAATAACTTTTATGAATATTTATAATTTGTCTTGTATTACAATCTTTTTAATGATTACTGCTAAATGTGTCGACATCATGATTTTTCATGACCCACACTCAAAACAAGATATACAGTCCTACAAGACTCCATGCAGCTTTTTATTAAATATAAACTGCATATAACATTAAATATAACTGCGTCGTGTTCATCATCATCATTATCATTGTGATCATTACAGCCCATCAAATGTCCTCTGCTGAATATAGGCCTCCTCCAAAGAATGCCACAAAGCTCAGTCCTGAGCCACCTGCATGAAACAATTAAAGTGTCTTCGGTGAAAGTTGATAAATAATATGTAGCTATGTGTACTCGCAATAGTGACTGTCGCTTAAGTACCGCAAACTGTGTGACGGGCGTCGCTTATCCCGGCAAGCACAGTTTTGTTGTACGAAGCTCGCAGCTGGTGTCAAACGCGAGTCCGGGCTTCCAAACCAGTGGTTGCAGTGGCTTTTTTATTGTCTACTACTGATCCGCTCCGGCTTAGGACGGGTGATTTCTGGATCTCGTCAACAGCGCCACCAATCAGGTCCAATTGTGAATATAAACCACACAAAAAATTTCATCAAAATCGGTCCAGTCATTTTCGAGTTTCGATTTTTATATTAGCACAAATAATTAGTGGGTCACAATTTTTAATGAGTTAACTTTGCTTGTGGGTACGAGGCTGCCACTCGATAACTGCTGAGTGTGACTGTGAGAGAGTACTCGGTTCTTCCAGCTATATGGCCCATTGCCACTTCAGCTTACTTATCCGTTGAGGAATTTCGGTTACTCTAGTTTTACTGTGGATATCTTTAACGCTGAGAAACTTCAAGCTTAGTCTCCCCAATAGCTCACTGACCCTTCTCACTTCTTAAAGCTCCCACCTTGTTATTAACTAAAATTTTTACTAGCCAAATTGTTATAACATACAAGATTTGCGTACTTCCAGGCGGCTGATCTCACAAAACCCGTGGACAAGAAAATGTACAAAGGCACAAATCCCACCTGCCACGACTTTAATACAGTCACGATGACGCCGGATAGTGTATCCTTAGTTATAGGTTTTTCCACCGGACAAATACAGCTTATAGACCCAATTAAGAAGGAATTAAGTAAATTGTATAATGAAGAGGTAAGTTCCATTACAATATTACTGATTATCGAGGAGCAAATTTAAATGTACAAAATTTGTCATTAAATAAGTTTAAATGTTTTATTATGTAAAGTAAAATTGTACAAAAAGGGTTATTATAATATCAATTTTTAATAATTCCCTTTTTACTGGAAATGAGGCATTCCATCCTAGTCCTCATGGGTGAAAACGCATCTGCATTTTGATTTGTAACAGAGGATAGATGTATATGTCTATGGGCCGCAGCAACCACTTACCATCAGGTGGACTGTGTGCTCGTTTTTCACCCTTATCCTATAAAAAAAAATCAAATAATATATATGTAAGTGAAAAAAAAAAAACGTGGGAATGAGGTGATCGCCATCACGCTGGTTCTATTTAAAACTCATTTAAAATTTGTACAAACAAAAAACTAAATTATTGTAAAGTGTAATATGTTTAAAAAAAAGTCCCGCTGGGTTTCTTGCTGGTTCTTCCCAGGACAGAGGTATTTTCCGAACCAGTGGTAAATAAATAAATTACTTTCAATAAGTATTATGTAATAATCTATATTCAATAAAAATTATTCTATTCTATTCTAGTGCTACCTCAAATGTATGTTAACAGTTTGTCCTCCAGTGAATGTTAACCTTCTTATAAATTGCCAGACCTAAGTATAACATTACTTCGTGTAGAGAATCAATTTCTCCATAACATCTTCTACGGTTGCTCAGAAGTGACTATTAATAATTTGAAATTAATAATTTAAAATTAAAAAATTTGTACAGCCGACTTCAATATAAGCGTCTTCAATATAAGTTATTTAAGAATAACTCAATAACCATTGGTCTGACCTTGATCAAATTCATATGGGACCACACGAGAACTATCAGCTTTCATATAAAAAAATAATCATCGAAATCGGTTCACCCTGTACTAAGTTATGAGGTAACACACATAAAAAAAACATACACTCGAATTGAGTACCGTCTCCTTTTTGGAAGTCGGCAGAAAATGTTGTCCAACTGACTTCAATATACATAAATTATTAAGAATAACTCAAAAACTATTGGTCAAACCTTGATCAAATTTATATGGGACCATATGTGAAGCACCAGCTTTCAAATAAAAAAAGAATCATTGAAATCGGTCACCCAGTAAAAAGTTATAAGGTAACACACATAAAAAAAACATACAGTCCAATTTGAGTACCGGCTCCTTTTTGAAGTCTGTAGAAAATGAAACAGGAGATCTATGTATAGCAACATCTTTTAGATCCATCCATCCGTTATAGCCTATAAAACTCCACAGTTGGACATAGGTCTCTCCCATAGATTGCTCATATGGTGGATATTGCCATAGTTGCCACGCTTAGAAGGCAGGTTGGCAACTGTAGTTGTTTATTATTTTGAGTTGTTATCGGAAGCTGTGTAGCCTCTTACGATATCCACAGGGCGATCGGGATAGGGATATTCTCACACCACCACTACACGGTTACCAGCTCAAAATAACAAAAGTTGTTGTTGTTACTACTCTTGCCTAAAGCATCTTTGGTAAATATTCCACTCATAAGATAATTATGGGGGACGTTTATGCTTAGCGGAGGACGTTTGTAAGCTGCGATGATGATGGCGATAATGAAATATGATCTACTATACATACTATGCATTTTTTATGTAGTAGAGCCGTGCTGCAGCTATATTAATAGTATAGTTGTAGCATTAATGGGTCGACTCGACCGGGGAAGGACCACGCTCTCACAGAATACCAGCGTAAAATAGCAGCTTAACACTACTGTGTTTCATATGGTGAGTGTAGAGAACCAAAGACCCTTGTTACTGGAAAAGAGGCATTCCATCTTAGTCCTCACGGGTGACAACGCATCTGCATTTTGATTCACAAATGAGGATAAATGTAGATGTCTATAGGCCACAACAATCACTTACCATCAGGTGGACTGTGTGCTCATTTGTCACCCTATCCTATAAAAGAAAAAACATGGAGTTTGTGGTAAACCCTCACAATTGGACAAACCAAATGTTCATAGTTAACTGATGCTAACGACATAGCCGGTATAAAAGCCTTATTGAAAGTCGTATTACCAAAATTGTTTTTAATTTTCAGAGGCTGATAGACAAAACGCGCGTTACTTGCATCAAGTGGGTGCCGGAGTCTAGTAATCTTTTCATAGCAGCACATGCGTCCGGCCAACTGTATGTCTACAATGAGGAGTTAACCTGTGGGACGGCCACACCACACTACCAGCTGTTCAAACAAGGAGATGGCTACTCAATACACACATGTAGAACCAAATCTACCAGGAACCCACTGTATAGGTGGGTCATAGGCGTAGAAGGCAGCTGTATAAATGAATTTTCATTCTCACCCTGTGGTACCAACTTAGCTGTAGTTTCCCAGGACGGTTTCCTAAGGGTGTTCCATTACGATACGATGGAACTGATCGGCAGAGCACGGTCGTATTTTGGTGGATTCCTGTGTGTGTGCTGGTCACCTGATGGAAAGTATGTGGTGGTTGGTGGAGAGGACGATCTGGTTACCGTCTGGTCGTTCAGCGAAAGGAGGGTAGTGGCCCGAGGACAGGGTCATAGATCGTGGGTCTCTGTGGTCGCATTCGACCCGTATGTGGTCAGTTTTAGCGAAGCTGACAATGAGGATGTTGCAGATGAAGACAAGAAAAGTGAAAGTGTGCAGTGTTATAGGTTAGGCAGTGTTTCACAGGACACACAGTTGTGCTTTTGGGACTTGACTGAAGATGTTCTAAGGCCACCAGTTAGAGCGAGAGCCTCCGCTCATCTATCTCCGAACAGTCAGCACTTTTCCCCTAATGGAGTACCCGGGGGAAAGATTCCAGCAAAATGCCCCAAAACAAACAAGATAGGGCACAAGCACGCAGAGCTCAGCGGCCAGAATAACGCATCAGGAGAACCGTCTGGAGCGAAACCCGCCGCCAAGACGAAAGCTAACAACATTTCAACGTTAAATATCAGCGTTGGTAAAGCAAAAGAAGAGAATACTGGATCCCTTGGTGCTAACTTCACACAACGCTTAGCGGGCTTTTCGTTCGGTGAGAGGAGATCCGACCACAGACGGAACTTCAGCCTGACGAAGCCCACTGAAAAAGCATCCGCCACTAACACGGTAGCACTGAGAGGCAAGTCAGCGGGAACAACCAGCGACTCCTACGACCCGTTGAAGCTAATAGGGACGCCTTCGTGTCCTCGATTTGACGAGTGTCCTGTCCTAGAGCCTTTGGTGTGCAAGAAGATAGCACATGAGAGGCTGACCGCTCTTTTGTTTAGAGCGGAGTACTTTGTGACGGCTTGTGCAGACGGTTGTGTGAATACTTGGGCGAGACCTACTCGAACACATAATGGGGACGCGCGGCCGCGACGTTGCGACCGTATCGACCTCGTCGACTAATCGGAAGCTCCCCTTCGCTTTACACATGTGACTGTGGCCAAAGTGGAGTGGGAATGCAGTGTTCCAACAACATTATGTAGTCCAATAGATCCATTATAAAACCTCTGAGTAAGTAGATATTTAGTTAATACCAAGTGTAAAATGGTGCAGTCTGTTCAATTTTACACTTTTATTTCTCGGGTCATATTTATCGGTGACCTACTTGCTTTTATATTTAACCCTTTCGCTGTCCCATGCACTACATATAGGTCACTGCTATTGTCTTACTATTGTGTCTGAAAACCGGACAGTGAAAGTGTTAAATTCTGGTGCCCACATAACAAATATTACAAAGTTGTTAGGCAGACATTCGATACTATTATATAGTATTAATTTATTATATATATATATATATTGAATAAATGCTTAAAAGCATGAAATAATTAAATATAAATTTTTATTACGTTATTCATATGGAGTGTTGAGTACAAGGAGGACCATCTCTATATATGAAAAGTGTCACTAAAAATCCCAATAAGGTTGGCGCTGCAGTAGCATAGGATAATTTAAAAAAAAGCGCCGAAATTAATTAGAATAAGATGGATTGAATTAGAATAAACAAGGACCAACAAATCCGCTTGGTTTTGTACTACGTATGTAGTTGAGGTTTTGTATAATGGCATTTTACTAACACTACTCTAGTCATGAAATTTTTTAAATATTTGAATTCAGCTGACTTCATTTCGTTCACAACAGCTATATTCATATCGTTGTTTTTCAGACGCCAGCGCTATTGTGGTAGGTTTTGGAACCTCTATTTTCAGTATATAGTGGGACACTTTTCAACTTTCGCCCCTTATAAGATGGTTCTCCTTTTACTCTACACTCCATAGTTATTCGGAAGGTCTCAAGTTTGAAACTGTATTTAATATCATATATAGAAAGAAAAAAAAAGATGTTAATCTGCTGTAACAGTTCTTAAAACAAAAGCCTTATTTACAAAATAATAGCTTTAAAAATAAACTTTACACTGGATTGAACAACAAAAAGGCTCAATAAAATTCTACAGTAATAGAGTGACCGTTGTGCTGATATTCTGTCAGAGCCACATAAGGCAACTTGCGTGCAACACAATCACTGTAATATTTATATAAAGTTCATATTATATAACTATTGCATACATTTTAACATAGAATTTTCCCCTTAACTACTCAGACCAACAGAAAGAATGACTGAGCGCTGTATACATTTTAAGTGACGCAAAAACCAAGGCAACAGCAATGTTATTATAATATGTACCCCTGCACACATATGCTTCTAAAATCATTTGCAAGCGACAATATGGTTTTAGGTGCATATGTGTGCATCCAGCAGTAAACTTTAAGGGCCGATAAAAATAGAAAGAAGAAGAAAGATGTGTGCGTTAGTGCATGTCAAGGAAATGAGCATGTTTTTACTATCATGTGAAATGTATGCAACACTCCGTCTATCGTCTTTCTTTGACAGGTGTTACTTTGAACAGACTGCAGGCGGAGGTAAAATGGTATAAGCATTTATTTAAAGCAGTTTTATGTTAGGCTGATGAACAGGTTTTGTTATTCCATTGTTATGAGGGTTTCCACAACTTCTTTCTGCCACCAGTGCGGCGCTACTTTGGATTGAGGTGAATTATTTGACAGGTCTCATGGTGAGGAAGTTAAATTGTTAGAAAAGTGTAAAGATTAATATTTCTTTCTGTAATATTATTATTATTATGTAACAGGCCAGCAGTTTAAACAACTGATATAAGCCCATACCCAAGTTTCGAATGTGTGATTGTTCTGTTTTAGTTGTTGATCCAATCTGTTCTTGAATTGGTTAATGTTTTGTGCAGATATGCGTGCAGATGTTCATATGTGGTAGAGCCATGCCGCAGCTATATTAGTAGTATAGTTGTAGCACGAATGGGTCGGCTCGACCGGGGAAGGACCACGTTCACACAGCATACCAGCGTAAAATAGCAGCTTAACGCTGCTGTGTTTCGTATGGTGAGTGTAGAGAACCGGAGACCTTTTTTACTGGAAAAGAGGCATTCCATTTAGTCCTCACGGGTGACGGCGCATCTGCATTTTGATTTGCAAACGAGGTTAGATGTACATGTCTATGAGCCACAGGAACTACTTGCCATGAGGTGGACTGTGTGCCCATTTGTCACCCTATCTTATAAAAAAAAGATATCACTTCTGATGACAGCTTGTTCCATGCTTCAACCACTCTGGCTAAAAATGTGCATGTGTGCGTTACTATGTGACACGGCTTTAGTTAATTTTAGGTGATGGCCCCTAAGATGTGTGTTTTTTCAGTACTCAAATAAATGTCCGTCAAAGTTTTCTAGATCGTAGTGTCCATGTATAATTTTATATGTTTCGATCAAGTCTCCTCGTTCTCTGCGATCTTTTAGAGTCGTTAGTTTAAGCTTGTTCAGCCTTTCCTCGTTTGGTATGTTTCTAAGTTCTCTAGGAACATCTGCGTTGAACCTTCTCCAGTAACTCAAATCTCCGCAACTTCAGACTCAATGCACATTCCAAATCTGGAGTCTGGAAATATCAATCATATTTTATACAAGTATAAAAAGGCCAGCGTGGGCTTAGCCTACTCCACACATGTTATCTTTAAAATCAGTACAAATACTAAAAGTAAATAAGATATTATATGCGTTTCGGCCTAGTCTCGTCTTAGCGAGCGATCCAGGCAGCCAGCTTCACTTGTCAATTATGTTTAGATTAATAACTACTGACATTCCTAATAGTAGAAGAATTAAATTTTTTTTTATAGCATAAGGGTGACAAACGAGCACACAGTCCACCTGATGGTAAGTGGTTGCTGCGGCCCATAGACATCTAAATCTATCCTCGTTTGCGAATCAAAATGCAGATGCGTTGTCACCCGTGAGGACTAAGATGGAATGCCTCATTTCCAGTAAAAAGGGCCTCCGGTCACCTGCACTCACCAAGCGAAACGCAGAGGTAAACCTCTACTTCACGCTGGTATTCTGTGAGGTCGTGGTACCACCCCGGTTCGAGCCGGCCCATCCGTGCTACAGCAAAAGCTGCCGCGTGGCTCTACCACTGTTAAAAATTAAGAATTGAAGAGTTAAAATGTGTAAAAAATTACAAAACATACACTAGGAGACAAAAAAAAATTCATATAAAATGCGAATGTTCAATGATGACGATACTCACCATCTGCACGACAAACTAGGTCACCACAGTCCCACCTAGCGACATCTGGTGAGCGAAAGGTTATTAGCCCTCATTGTAGTTACTTTGTAATGCGCCGTCTTGTGTGAGAGATACTTGTTAATTAAATCATTTGATGTTTATAACTTAATATGCTTATATTCTTTCCTGTGATTTTGTTGTGTTAAATAAAAATCTTTATAATGTAGTTGCATCATGTAATGACTCATTAAACTACAAATATATATATATATATATATATATATATATATATATATATATATATCCCACTAAAATGTACATGTGAAAAAGCATAAATGATTAAAACAGAAATTTTAAAATACAACTGTAAAAAAACTTCCCCTTTCTTTTTGGTTGTATATGCAGATGCAATATATAAATATTATACAGCCTATGTCACTCCCACAATTAAGACTAATCTAACAACACGTTATAAATGATGATGGGTTTTAACATTAAAATCCATCAAGCTGTTAAAGCTATACACACATACTCGCAAAAAAACTACTCCTTCTTGTGTAGTCTGGTAAAAAGGGGCCAAGTTCGGTACAAATGACGATCGAGGTTGTCAGCTTCGCCGATAAACGATTTGAGATGTGAATGGGTGGGTGCCAAGTTCAATAGCAGTTCCTTAAATAATACGAGTAGCTATAGAGATGTTTAGCATTCTTTAATTGATTTAAAATAAAATTTGTTATATGCTTTGATATTAAATTTATGAACTTGGCAAATTTAATAGTCAATAATATATTTAATGTGATGATATTTAACTGCTGTCTTGGTATAATATTAAATTTAATTAACATAATCTTTATTGGAAAGAAAACTTCAGCTAAATGACAATCCTCCCAATTTTTTTCATCATCATCAGCCTTTCGTCCACTATTACACACACTATCACCGCTGCGAATCAGGTCCACTGCTGAACATAGTCCTCTCCCATAGATTGCCACAAAGTATGGAAAAAGACCATACATGCACCATCTAGTTGGAGGCTTGTACGAGGCTACCATTCGAGAACCTTTCTTCCCCATAAGTTGTTGGTCCTTCGAGCTATATACCGATCTTCTTTTCTTCTCCAGATATCCCATTTACGGATTTTATTACTTAAAGAAATTCCGAGCATAGCTCTCTATGCTCCTTGAGCTTCCTTTTACACCCAGCACAGTGGACAACAATGTTCCGTTCCATAAGTCAGCACTGGCAACACGCACTGGTTGTACATTCTACCTGCAAGGGGAGAGACCCATGTTCAGCAGTGTGGACTTTCACGCGCTAGTGAAGAATATCCCATCCCAAATGACAAAAGGTAGGCTTGTGCCCTGCGTTGAGACAAATAAATTCTGCTTTTTTTTAATTTTCACAATCTAAGCTGTAACTTCATATAGACGTTCCGCAACGCACGCACACAAACGCAGGGTTCACCTACAGTAGCTCACTGAAAATAACGGGATATTTAGCTATGTTATTGCTATTGTGCTACTATGGGTGAACCCCGCGCTAGTGTGCGTGCGAAGCGAAACTCTTGTGTGAAACTTACGTTCACTCTGGTAAATAATGTGATTTTTACAGTGGATTGTTACATGATGTAAATACTAGACTTAAATGTAATACATTTACAAATAGCCGTGCGAGTCGTGAGGGCCAAGTGACAGTATTTGCGCATGGTAATTTTTCAGCTAATCTCTCTTACAAAGCAATAAGGACCGTGGCCGAGCTCACTTGACTACTCTAGCGCCATCTATTATCTATCTACGGAAGCGGTTGCGATGTATATCGATATGAAAATTTGACGCGCTAAATACATCGTTCTTTATTTAATACATTTCCATAGATGTCGCTACATGGTACCGCTAAGTAAGATTGACGAAGTCATTGGGCTCTAGTGTACTACAAGCGAATGTCACGTGTCTAATGAATGACGAAGATTAACGTACGGATCAATGAACGGGAACGAACGTTCACCGTACCCACCCCGCGCCGCGCCCTTGTACTTCACTAAAGAAACCTATAAATCGACTATTGCGCATATCATGGTCGTGCTCACGACTCGTTCCGCTACGTATTTAGTAATTATAGCATCCGCAATTTGTACTTCATTATACGTTACAAGTTCATAACAAGTTCCCTAAGACGAGTCTGTTTTAGAAAATCCATTTAGCATCTGATAATGTCAACACTAAATGGAGGTAGTTTATAATAGAAATAGTAATGAAATTCGACTGTATAGACGAGTTTGTATATTGTAACTATAAGGAGATATTATTTCTCTCGGCTCACTGTAAATATAGTTTATAGGTTATCAAGCGATCAAAGATCGCTTGCACAGAAATACGTGGTTTGCGATAGCGGCAAACTCGCAAATCCTAATCTATATCAATATGTTATTGTTTCAGAATTTATAACAATTAGCAATTACTTTTGATATGTATTCGAGTCGAGTGAAGCAGCCGCTTATCATGAACGCACTTGTGCTTTCTCAATCTATTCATGTCACTATTTATTTCAGTTATTTTAACGATTTAAATGTTGTTGAATTGAATCGACGCGTCTGTTAGACTCGAGTGGTTGGTTTGTCGATTTTAAATATGAGAATTGTTGATGGATTTTCGATTGTAGTATGTCTACAATTATTTATATTAGGGAGATCAGTGTTGAACGCGATTGGGACTTCTGCTATTTAATTATTATATACCTTTTTTTTTACTATTTAGACCAGTTTTAAAATGACAGTTAAATTTAAATGCAAAATACTTAATAATTGTAAAAGTTGGTATTAAAATGTGAATGATATATTGAAGCAGGCAACACTGAATATAAATATTTGTTATGGATGGCAATTTTTTTTCATTACTAATTGATGTTAAATAAATTTAAAAGCTGAGTTTTGTGACACTCTTTGGAGATGCGTGTATTCAGCAGCCTGTGAAAGGCTGTAATGGGTGGAATATATGGAGATTTAAAAAACTTTTTAAAATTATACATAACACAAGTAGCACATAATTATAGACATTGTATATCCTTGTATACAGCAAGTGTCATTTTTGTTTTATTCTTTGTTAATAATTAGAATTCAGAGTCGCGTTTAACACATAAGTAGATTTATTTCATTATAGTTACATTTCACACATTGTAAAATTGTTAATACATTTTCCTACTGTGTAGAATTTTTTTAATATTCTTTACAACTATTCCTTATGTTGTATTAAAACAAAGCTTGAACCTTGAACTGTAATAAATTCTATTGTTAGTGTAATAATACACATTGATTTTGGTTGAATTAAATTATTAATATATTGTATGTGAACTGCTAAAGTTTTATTGTGATCATAGCATGAGTCTGTTTTATTTAATAATATTTTGGTTATTATTGCTATTGCACATAAATTAGGTGCGGTTTTTATAAAATACCTTCTTAAAAGTTTAAAAAAATGACGAATACTTTCTAGAATTTTAGCATGAGGTTTTGATACATACATACAACTGTACAACATTTGTTGTATGGAGAAATATACTTTTCAGTATTGTCAACACTAAGTGCCAACAAATTTTTTATTTACAGTTTTTATATTGTTTCTGTTTATTGAAAATAAAGACATGTGTATCTATTGATATTTCAGCAAACTATTTTGTTATTTTTTTTTAATTTATTGGGGTAATAAATAATGGCACAATGAAATATTTGAACAAATAGAATGATAAAAACAATCTTAACAATTGTGGCACCAACAACATTTACCACAGCTTACAAAATATAAACGCGTAAAAAGTTAAAATAATAATAAGTTAATATTAAATTTTTAATTTCGATAAGAAGAACTATGTGACTTAATGAAGAGTGCAGCTGACTTCTGTGTTATGTATGACGTAAACCTTTTTTATAGAAGAGACCAAAGGAGCATGCGGCTGACCTGATGCTAACCTAATCTTACCGAAGCCAATGTTTTATGTGATACATCATTGGTTAAGCGGACTTATTTATAGTGTATTCCGTTGATACTGCATATTGTATTCAACATTTGACCGTTGTGTGGTCTAGACGTGAGAGTACCTGGTTACTTCCTCTAAGTCCCAGAGTAGAATTTAATTTTACTACATCAAATCAAATTCAAAAGTGAAAGCAAAGGTTTCTAAAAGTATTAATTATCATTCTAAATTCTGTAAAATAATTGATAGTGTGCTATAACTAAGGATTTTTTGAAATTTTCTATAATTTACAAGATATTTTTTTCTAGAAAGTAAGTATCAAGAACTTCATTCTTGATAATATCAATATGTGTACGTCATGCTAAGATCACGGTAAATGAATGCTGCAGTAATATTTTGTTGAATTGTGTACAGTAACTTTATATGTTAGGTTTCAAATTTATAAAAAAAATATCTAAATATAAAATATTTTTTATTTGGTATACAAGAGAAAGCACGCTACTCAGCAGGCATATTCGCTTATTTCGTTGATATCTAAATGATAGTCACTGTTCATACAACATTAAAACCTACGATATCACGGCTCATAAAACGTTTAAAACCTACGATGCGATATACTGTTATTATAACTTTTAAAAGTAATAATAATAGTAACAAAAGTATCATCAAAATTGGTTCACAATCTGCGACGATAGAATTGAGAACCTCCTTCTTTTTGGAGTGGGTTAACAAAGTGACTGTGATTTTGATGTGAGCTAAACTATCGAATAGGGCTGTTAGTTAGTTCCTATATCTGTAATTTTTACCTTATTAAAATATCTTTGGCAGCTTTATTTAAATATCTTGATACGGACTCGTTTCCTTTCTGATTATATATTCCATTTAATTTAAATTTTAGGATTAGAATTAAAAAAGTTTTGCTGTACATAATTCAATACAAGCAACAAATGTTAAAGTTGTACTGTTCGATTTGTACATTCTGTAAAATACCAGAATTAAATTATTATAATGAATGATACTTTACTCCAACAAAATCTATATACCCAATTAATTTTTAAATTAGTTCCGTTTAAAGTTACTAGATGTCGCTGATTGTGTGCGACGTTAATTTATTGAGACGAAGTTCTTTGTTCAAATCTAGTGAGACACAAATTATAAGCCTATCAAGTTAATATTTAATAGACGATTCTCTTTATAACGTTGTAGTTTTATTTGTTTGTCGTAGCATAAGCATTTTGTAGTATAAGTGTTGCAATGGAAATAAAGAAAAACGGGCTTATTTATGGGTGAGGCTCACAAAAAATGTACTTCATCCATATTTTTCGCGAGCCGAATTTTGATTAAAGAAAAAAATATTTCGGAAGTTCCTAACAAATAAATCTTTTTATTTCCTGTGTTGGATATTATTCACTTGTTAATATTAGGCCATTTAAATTGTTATTTTATTTGAATTTAACCAAAAACAAGCTACAACAAGAAATTGCCAACTTATTGTTTCATAGAAAAATAAAATGTGTCCACCCCAAATAATATCCTTTTTTTTGTTTTTCACCGTGTGTGTGCTGTTTATCGTGACATCTTAGTAATAACTCAAATGTATGGGAATAAAACTACTATTCCAATAGTAGATATAATAAGTTATTCAAAAAATGACAAAACTATGATTAGAAAAACAAATGTTCCAATAATATTTCACGTGTGTTACGAACAACTTCTTACATGGTAGATTTTTTCAAATAGGCAGTAGCAACACGTATGATGTTTTTTTGTGAAGGCAACATTACTGCTTTCAATATAAAATGTCAGTGTCATGTCAGACATCTTCGTTATTGGAAAAGGCAGTACTCGTTTGTGTATGTTATTTTTCGTTTTTGGATTTTAGCGACTTTTCGGAAGAAATTTTGCATGGTAAGTAATAACATTTATTTACTCAGGTTAAGGCCAATTAAGGAGGGATATGTAAATTATTAAATAATGTAGTATTTCACTTCTTTGCATTGTATTTAATTTTGCTACACGACTTTTAGGTTATGGTATTCACGCGTGTTTGTTCACGTGTGTTGCGTGTGTTACGAATTTGGGTGACGTAACACACGTGAAGAGTGTAAAGCTTAGTGCACATTGCAATATTTACATCGTGAACAGTCTGAGATATACGCTGCTGGACAAAGTAAAGTACGCTGTTTTTATATGTGTTAGAGCCATGCTATAGTTATATTAATAGTATAGTTTATTTATTTATTTATTTATTATGACACATCAACAGCATAACACACAATACATTTATATGCAAATCTTACATAAAACAAAGGCCTGGTATGTACGCCAATAAAGACGTGTACAACATTCTCTTAGTTGTATAATGATTTCTTATATTTACGCGAACACTACACATTTATATAAAACTAGTTTTACGGATCTTATCGCGTATATTAACTTATTTTATATTCCCGACGTTTCGAGCACTTTACAGCACCCATAGTCACGGGGGGGGGGGGGGGGGGGGAGACTGAGGTGTATGACGTCCCAATGTCATAGTTAACCACGGCTACCTCCAGATTAAAAATTATAAATTTTTGTTCTGATCTACTTTATTATTTATTTAAATTAAAAAGGATAGTTGTAGCATGAATGGGTCGGCTTGAACGGGTAAGTACAACGCTCTCACAGAATACCGGCGTAAAATAGCAGCTTAATGCTGCTGTGTTTCATTTGATGAGTGTAGAGAACCGGAACGCATCTACATATTTTCGCAAACGAGGATAGATGTAGATATCTATGCAAAGAAACCACTTACGGTCAGGTGGACGGTGTGCTCGCTTGTCACCCTTATCCTATAAAAAATGACCTTCCCAAGTTCTTCCCAAAAACATGCGATCCTGAGCCAGCTGCATGCAACGCTTATCCGCAACTTTTATATGGTAGAGCTGACCCACACTACGCTTTATAAAGCATGTTTTTTCCAGCATTATTTTTTTTGCAGATGCCACTAACACCTGCTGAAAGACAGAAGCTCTATCGAGAAAGGCTGAAAGAAAAAAATCCAGAAAAGTTCTTAACACAGAAAAGAAAAAAATGCTGACAGAACAAAACGAAATAGAAAGAAAATAACAGAATATTCTTCGTCTGCGCAGGAAAATATTAGAAAGCAGTGGAGAGAGAGAAAGAAGAAAAGCAAAGAAGAATCGAAACCTGAAGAAGTGCCTTTAGCAGAAAATACACAGATTTTAAAACAGCAGATGAATCAATATAGAAGAGGGATTTATAAACTGAAAACTGAAAACACAAAATTAAAAGAGCTATTACTAAAATGTAAACGGTCTTTAAAAATATGAGGCTAAAAATAAAGAGATGTGTACGCAAAAATAATGAGCAATTAGAAATTATCAAAAAGAAAGACGAATTAATTTGTAGTTTTGAAGAAAAGCTAAGCTCGAGTGCTAATATTACAAAAGACGAAGATTTTGAGCGAATGACCCCCGCTTCGAAAACGAATGCCTACATTAATCAAAATTTGCCTAATATACGTTCTGAAGAAAAGGAAAGAGTAAAAAAAGCACTCCTTGAACATCACGTCATTATGGAAAGTATAAAGGAGAGTTACAAAAGTAATAACACTCAAGAAAAACGCATACTAAAAATGTTTTCAGCAAAAATGATACCATAGATAGATACTGTATGAAAACTAAAATAGCTACTTATTTAGGCTTAAAAGGAAAAATTCGTCATACGCTGCAGAAAAATAAAAGTCGTCTCATACAGTCCCAGTTGAGAGAATTTTATGAGAGGGATGATGTAAGCAGAATAACGGCAGGCAAAAATGAAATTAAAACACTAAAGAAACAGAAAAAACAGAGAAGGTATTTACTCGGAACTTTACATAAACTATATAAAAAATACAGACAAGAAGGAGGGAAGTTGTCATATGCTACATTCAAAAGATATAGGCCCTTTTATGTATTACCCGCAAAAGCCGAAAAACGAGATACTTGCGCTTGCAAAAGACATGAAAATTTGCATATGAAAGCCACGGTACTGCAGTCGATTGGATTAATAGCAACAAAAGATCTTGACGAATTATTGTGTATGGTTGTTTGTGATTTAAAATCTAAGGAATGTTCTTATGGAGAGTGTGAGTTGTGCAAAAATAAATATATCGACTTTACTATGGGTGACAAAAATCTAAATGATAACATTTCATGGGATGAATGGGTTTTGAAACCCTATGTATACAAACCGAAAAAAAATAGTGATGTGACGAAGACTACGAAGAAAATCGATAAGGACAAAAAGACGGGTTCGTTAAGAATGCTACTAGATGCGTTTCAAAAAGAATTGCAAAATTTCAAAACCCATTCTTATAATATCTTCCATCAGTACAAAGAATATCGACGGTGTACAAAAAATTTGGGTGATCGCACCGTAGCATTACACATAGATTTTTCTCAAAATTATGCCTGTAAATTAAGCACTGAAATACAAGCAATGCATTTTGATGGATCGAGACAACAGATTAGTCTTCATACTGGTATTTTGTATACCACAAAAGGTAATCAATCCTTTGCATCTATATCTCCAAGCAAAGAATACAGACCAGATGCCATTTGGGCGCATCTCTTACCAGTACTGGAATTGATCAAACAGAAATTACCTAAGGTAAATGGGATTCATTTTTATTCAGATGGCCCTACTAATCAGTACCGTCAAAAAAAAAACTTTTACTATTTCTCAAAACTAACAAAGGAACTCGGATTTCCATTTTCAACGTGGAACTTTTTCGAAGCCTCCCACGGCAAAGGAGCGGCTGATGGCGTGGGGGGAGCTATAAAACGTAAATTAGATTCATTTGTCGCTTATGGTTCGGACGTTCCTGATCCTAAAACAGCTTACGATCTTCTGCAAGCGTCTGAAACCAAAGTACAACTTTTTTATGTCCCTGAAGAAGCTATACTGAATGAATCAGTAGATCTCGTACCAGTCCCAAACACCATGAAAATCCATCAAATTATTAACAACGTTGACTCAGCATACTCTATTTTCTACCGTTATCTAAGTTGTTTTTGCCAAAAGAGTAGACCAGGTTTTTGCGACTGTATTAATGTAAAATCTGCGAACTTACTATAACAAACAGCAGTGAAGAACGAAAATACAATACCGCCCAAAAAGATGATTACAATATTATCAGACATAAAGAATACCGAGGAGAATAAGTGTTACTTCGATGTGACTCAATATGGCCCATTTAATTTTAAAGAAGTTAACCCTAATATTAAAATTGTTGCCACAACATCAAAAGAAAATGTTTCGCCATCTGTACATCACAAAATTAATGCAAATAAAAACAATCCGAAGAAAAGAAAGCTTACTGGCATATACCTCACAACAACTAAGAAAAATAGGAAAAAGTATGAAAGCAGAATAGAATAGAATAGAATTATTTTTTATTCAATATAGATCACATTTGTAATACTTATTTGAAAGTCATTTTTTACTTTACCACTGGTTCGAAAAAAAAAACCTCTGTCCTGGGAAGAACCAGCAAGAAACCCAGCGGGACTTTTTTTTAACGCAAATTTTACAATAATGGTTGTACTAACTATATAAGTACAAAATTTATTTTAGAAACAGCTTGGAAGCGATCACCTCATTCCCAGGGGTTATTATCAACCATGTATTCATTTATACTATAATAACCCTTTTTATACAGTTTCAACTTAACAAAACATTTAAACTTGCTAATAGAGAGAGCCTGTACACTTTCCGGGACCTTGTTGTAATAGCGTATACATTGCCCCAAGAATGAATTACTGACTCTGTGGAGTCGAGAGACTGGTATCACTAGCTTGTGTTTGTTTCTAGTGTTTACAGAATGCACATCACTTTTTTTACTAAAACTACCTTTGTTTTTGTGAACATACATTAAATTTTCGTAAATATACTGAGAGGCCAAAGTTAATATATTTATTTCTTTAAATTTATCTCTAAGAGACTCTCTCAGTTTTAGGTTGTAAATAGCTCTAATGGCCCTCTTCTGTAAAACAAAAATAGTTTCTGAATCAGCCGCATGTCCCCATAGCAAAATCCCATAAGACATTATGCTATGGAAATAACTGAAATAAACTAATCTAGCTGTCTCGACACTAGTGAGACCTCTAATCTTTTTTACAGCATAGGCTGCAGAACTTAGTCTGCTTGCTAGTTTGGATATATGGGGGCCCCACTGAAGCTTTGCGTCGAGAGTGATGCCAAGAAAAACAGTGGATTCAACAGGGCTCAGTTCTTCCCCATTTAAAAACACATTGGTACTCAGATTTCTAACATTCGTTGTTGTAAATTTAATACATTTAGTTTTATTTCCGTTTAAATGTAAATTATTAACGTTAAACCAATGCACTAATTTTGATATAGCATTATTCACTTCGTCACATTTAAATGATTTACGTTTAAGTTTAAAAATCAAAGAAGTATCATCAGCAAATAATACTATATCATGATTATCCTCTACAATAGAAGGTAAGTCATTAATATACACTAGAAACAGGAATGGGCCGAGAATTGAGCCCTGAGGGACACCCATTAGTACAGGTGAGCCGGAAGAACTTTTACCATTAATAATAACTTTCTGCATTCTATTACTTAAATATGAAATTATAAGTTTAAGCGCTGTGTTCTTGACACCATAGTACTGTAGCTTCCTGATTAATGTATCATGGTGAACGCAATCGAAGGCCTTGGAAAGGTCACAAAATATACCCAAAGCATCCCCTGAATTCTCCCATGCACAAAAAATATG
The DNA here is from genome assembly GCA_033319125.1 of Parnassius glacialis. NCBI lineage: Eukaryota > Metazoa > Arthropoda > Insecta > Lepidoptera > Papilionidae > Parnassius > Parnassius glacialis. The sequence continues at coordinate 37,393,626 of JAVANC010000012.1, read as the reverse complement.
TTTAATAAGCTCAACTCCAGCGTCAGTTGTTGAGCGACCCCTAGTAAAACCGAATTGATTTCTATGTAGCAATTTATTAATATTAAAGAAACTTAACATTTGATCTAAAATTATTTTTTCAAAAATTTTACTAAATGTTGGTAGTACAGAAATTGGTCTAAAATTGGCGGGGTCTAATGTACTACCAGATTTATATAAAGGTATGACTTTACTAAGTTTCATTAAATCAGGAAACACACCAGATTCGACGCTTGTATTAAATATAGTGGCTAGATAAGGTGCTATAATCTATTATAGATAAAATAACTTTAACGGAAATCCCCCATAAATCTGCCGTTTTCTTAACATCAATAGTTTTAAAATATTTAACGATATCTTTTGGCAGTACTCTATGGAATTTAAAAGTATTTGAACAAGCCTTTACATTTTGTTTAAGCAATGATTCGGCGACAGTAGGAGAAGAGTTTAATGATTTAGTTGTCAAAAAAGGAACATCAGTAAAATGTTTCTCAAAAGCCATAGCAACTTCTTGATCAGATCGGGTTAAATTATTGTTAATATTCAATTGAAAATCCGAGTTGCGCGGTTTGACCTTGCCCGTTTCACTATTTATTATTCTCCAGGTCATTTTAATTTTGTTTGATGCAGTTTTAATTTTGTTACTTAAATGTAAAGCCTTAGCTGTGGCGCACACTTTTTTAAATATTTTAGAATATGTTTTTACATAATCTCTAAATATAACACTACTATTAAATGATCTTTCATTATAAAGCTCGTATAACCTTCGCCTACTCTTATAAATTCCTACTGTCGCCCATTCATTAAATGATTTGCGACTGTTAAAAGAGAAAGTTTTAGAAGTAAAAATCCTACTAAATTCACAAGTTATAATTTTAAATAACGTACCATACAAATAATTAGCACTGTTTTTAAATGAAAGTGATGGAAGTCTTTTTATTATATTACTTCTAAACCTCTCCAAGCGATGTTCATTTATTGGAACAAACACAACTTTCTTATTTTTCTGTTTCTTGTGTATGTAAGGCAATGATACCAACTGTCCACAGTGATCTGAACTTAAATTATGAATAATTGATTTATGCAAGGGCTTAACATCTGTAAAAATATTATCTATACAGGTCGCACTAGGCCCAGCAATACGTGTTGGTTCTAAGAATAAATTAACAAGATTATACGATTTAAACAATGAGCTAAACTTAATACTAATGGAAGAAGTTTCAAGGAGATTGATGTTAAAGTCTCCACATATTACAACAGACTTGTTCTGTTTACTAAGCACACACAGACACAGACACAGCAGCACAGACGAAGACTTGTATTCTTTGCATGATTCTTCCGATGAAGAATATCACATTTCTGATAACGATGATTACTTTGATGACACATATTTTCAAATGAAAGAGCAGAACAATATATCAGATTTTAGAAAAAAAAACGGACTCAAATAAGGTGGAAAGAAAAAGAACTGAACAGTCAAGTAATGAAGATGAAAAAAAAATGACACTTGGAAGAAAGTGACAGAAATAAGTCTTATGTCTAATGAAAATGAGGGAGTAATGAAAACAAAGGGTGAATCGGTGTTGGCTACAGCTCAGCATAATGATTTAAGTGACTTTGACAGTTTAAAAAACGATTCGGAAGTGACATCGGATATATGGAGGCTATGTTTCAATGACACAGTACTAGTAAGATACTACCAAAGAGGCTCGTGGAAATACTACATCGGTTTTATAGAAGATATTCGCGTTGAAGAAGGGAAAAGCTATTTTTACCGTAGGGTTTTTAAAAACCGTAAAAAAACCAGTACTAAAGTTTGTTGTTCAAAAAATAAAAGATCAAGACACAATCACTGAGGATTTCATTGTAAAACAGATTAAGATTACACAAAGCATTGAAAGGTCAAAAGAATACTTTTTAGCTGCTAATAGCGACGAGGTTTATTTTGAGTAGGATATAATAATATGTTAATAAATTATATTTTGTTTGATTGTATTATTATTTTTCTAATCATTTTCAAGTACAAATTTTGATCTCATTATTTGAATAATTAGTAATTAAGAAAAAATAAATAATGCTATGCAGTTTTGTTTGTGAAGTTTTTGAATTTAAATAAATAAATTGGTCTATAAAGTATTTTATTTCAAATTCCATTATAATAAATAGTCTCGTGTTTTTTTTTTATAGAATAGGGTGACAAGCGAGCACACAGTCCACCTGATGGTAAGTGGATGTTGTGGCCCATAGACATCTAAATTTATCTTCAACAAAGAATCAAAATGCAGATGCGTTGTCACCCGTGAGGACTAAGATAGAATGCCTTTTTTCCAGAGAGCGTGGTCCTTCCCCGGTCGATACGACCCATTCGTGCTACAACTATACTACTAATATAGCTGCAACATGGTTTTACCACGTATATAAATCGTGTGAACTAATCTTAACAATATTTCCAGTATGTTATCTATGTCCAGTGTGTTATTATGCGTTACAAGTTCCCGTGTGTGATGGTACATTTTCTGTGAGCCTTACCCTTATACATAAAAATAAACACAATAAATAACGACACATAAAACAATCAATGAAACAACCCTTTATTACCTTATTATTAGATTAATTAAATAAAAAAGTTATGGTAGGTGTGAAGGTTCTCTAACTTTTTAAATTTTTCAACTAGCTCGAAAAGCACTAATACGAAATGACTACTGTATGGGAACATGGACATCTGTAGTTACCTTGAAACAATAGATGCAAGGTCACTCCTGAGAGCTAAAATGGAATGCCTTCAAAAACCAGTGTGAAGACCAGATACAATTTACAATATTTAGATCGGAGACGTGCTACTTTACTTCTAGCCGTATGAGGAAGCTCAAGTTCGCTCAGCGAGCTATGAAGAAGGCTATACTCAGAGTTTCTCTGCGTGATAGACTTTGTAATATCCTTATCCACAGTAAATCAGAGTCGTTTACTCTTATATTATATATTTAGCATAGCCCAACAGATCAGTAATTTGAAGTTTTTTTTTTTTTTTATAGGATAAGGGCGACAAGCGAGCACACAGTCCACCTGATGGTAAGTGGTTGCTGCGGCCCATAGACATCTACATCTATCCTCTATTACAATTCAAAATGTAGATGCGTTATCACCCGTGAGGACTAAGATGGAATGCCTCATTTCCAGTAAAAAGGGCCTCCGGCCACCTGCACTCACCAAGCGAAACGCAGAGGTGAACCTCTACTTCACGCTGGTATTCTGTGAGGTCGTGGTACCACCCCGGTTCGAGCCGGCCCATCCGTGCGACAGCAAAAGTTGCCGCGTGGCTCTACCACTGTTATGGCAAAGCACCGGCCACGTAGCTCGAAGAACCGACCAACCGGTGGGGAAGAAAAGTTCTCGAGTGGCAGCTTCCTACCGGTAAGCGAAGAGTAGGCCCACAACTGCATAGCATAGAGTGGAATACCTTTTTATTCGATATAGACTACAAAAATATTAAAAATATTAAATTTATTTATGCTTTTGTCACTGGTCCAGAAAAAACTGCCCTGGGAAGAACCAGCAAGAAACCCAGCAGATTTTCTACACTACACCGACTAACTGCACGTAAACAACGGAATATGTCACCGTTGTAAAAATAAATGCGTACATATATAGCATCACGTTTATAATCCCCGAGGGGTAGGCAGAGTCCTAAAAGCAGCGAGCTACTCGAATCACGTTTAGCCAACAAACTATGGGTATAAACAGAAAATTGTGAAAGATGTGACAGGTCGCTAGTCCATGTCTATACAATCACAAACACTACATCCCATATAACCATGGAACCTAGGAGTTCCAAACCAGCATGAGAAACACGTTAAACACTAAACAGTGGTAGAGCCACGCGGCAGCTTTTGCTGTCGCACGGATGGGCACGTTTACCTCTGCGTTTCCCTTGGTGAGTGCAGGTGGCCGGAGGCCCTTTTTACTGGAAATGAGGCATTCCATTAGTCCTCACGGGTGACAACGCATCTACATTTTGATTTTTAATAGATGATAGATGTAGATGTCTATGGGCCGCAGGAACCACTTACCATCAGGTGGACTGTGCTCGTAGGTCACCCTTATCCTATAAAAAAAAAAGTGGAAAAGGGAACTAATTAACCGATTCGTTGCGGCACCAATTTTCGACAACTTTTAGCTGTGGCGGCGAACAAATATTCCATGGCACGCCTGGAGTGTCAAGCGCCACAGACTGATGACACGCCTATTATGCCATCAGCCATGTGTAAAAGTAATGTTCTTTTTTATGCTTTTTTTACTTGTTTAGACCTAATTAAGTTTATTTGACATCAAACATAAGTTACAAATAGAAGGATACTTGTTTTTAGTGGGTAACTGTTTTTACGTGTTTTCTTTGAAATTGAGAGTAAGTGACTTTTTTTATGAAGAGATTACAAACCTTTTGTACTATTTGTTTTATAAAAAAAATATTTATATATGTAGGTACAGCTAAATCACCCTGGAAAACCTTGGTTTTTATTTAATTACATTTTCATCTAATAATAATATTTGTAAATATGAAACAATCAAGAACCTTAATTTGGAAAAAAATAAGGTTTATGATTCATTAATATTTACAAATGTTAAATATTATTTAACGTTATACAAATGTAAAAGTAAAGTCGATTCGAAAACGTCTAATTAGTAAGAATAGCAAAACAAGTGTTTTCAAAAGGAAACAAACGCCGGCGGCTATATGGCGGCAGATTGACAAAATACTATTTATTAGCGAACTTTTTTATGCATGAACGGTTTCAAACTGTTTCAAGCAAAAATAACCCTTATACCATATCACAAGAGCACATGATACTTCGTAGGTCTATTCGGCCATATGATAGTAATACGACGGCAGTTCAACCCTTTTAAGCAAAATTAAACAATAAGACAAACGCATTGTTTAATATCATTTAACAGGACACTTGTTTTCAGAAATTTATTTACAACTTGAGTTTGTGAGCGATCGCAATGAGTGCTATTATTTGTTACTTATAAGACTATTTTTCCACAACATGATTTAAAACCCACAAAGTAAAAAGAGTACCACGTACAAGTTAAAAAAAGGTTGTCAACCCCTAAAAATTTCAAATTTTCAAAGTATCCAGAAACGAAGCCGCATGCATGAACTACTTGCAAAATAATGAATATTTTGTTCTGGATAAATTTTCCAAAAAAGCAATTTGAGCGAGTTATAACGATTTTTAAAAAGACACAACTAGCGTGTTATACATCACACGCCTGGCGTGCCATTCGCACTGAACCGGTTAATAAAACCACTATGTTTAAAGCTTTAAACTATAATTTATTAATCCTAATGTTAACACTTATTCAAAATCCGGGGTCCCATCCAGTCTGGTCGCTTGCGTCCACCATTTTGTAACAAATTATAGTATCGCCGGGTTGCACTTCGAATGCGGGGTCGTCAAAGCGAAGTCCGCACTCCATGTCGCGCTTGATTGTATTCACTTCCTCTTTCAGATGCTTCATGGAGGCCAGCTTGCCTAAAAGTATTAAGAGCACTACGTCACTCTTTGGGTCTTACTTGTTGGCGACAAGATCAGACGGAATCTTAGGCAGAGCCGTAATTGAGGAATAGTGGCAGACATGGGTAATGCGCTGTGAAGGATAAATGCGCTAACTCAGTCCACTGCGCCGATGTTATACGTGGTAGAGCCATGCTGCAGGTATATAAGTAGTGTAGTTGTAGCGCGAATGGGTCGGCTCGACCGGGGAAGGACCACGCCCTCACAAAATATCAGCGTAAAATAACAGCTTAATGCTGCAGTGTTTAGAAAGGTGAGTGTAGAGACCCGGAGACCCTTTTTAATGGAAACGAGGCATTCTATCATAGCAACACATCTGCATTTTGATTCGTAATTGAGGATAAATGTAGATGTCTATGGGCTACAGCAACCACTTACCATCAAGTGGACTGTGTGCTCGTTTGCCACCCTTATCATATATAAAAAAAAATGTGTTGACTCACTTATTCAAAATGTGCTGGCGCACAGCAAACGATCGGGAAATTCGAAAAGAGTTGAGTGGAGGATGTTATTTTATATTTGCTTGACCTATTAATTAATGGAACTGACAAGTTTATTTTATTATTTTAAATGAAGTCTAACCAAAACACATAATATTAAAATAAAAACTATAATAACAAAATATTTTATATCATTTTTATAAACTGCAACTTTTACGAAGCACGGTACAGAGCCGCGACGTACCTTGGAACACGAAGTCTGTTTCACGAAGCACGGTACAGAGCCGCGACGTACCTTGGAACACGACGTCTGTTTCACGAAGCACGGTACAGAGCCGCGACGTACCTTGGAACACGATGTCTGTTTCACGAAGCACGGTACAGAGCCGCGACGTACCTTGGAACACGATGTCTGTTTCACGAAGCTCGGTACAGAGCCGCGACGTACCTTGGAACACGACGTCTGTTTCACGAAGCGCGGTACAGAGCCGCGACGTACCTTGGAACACGATGTCTGTTTCACGAAGCTCGGTACAGAGCCGCGACGTACCTTGGAACACGATGTCTGTTTCACGAAGCTCGGTACAGAGCCGCGACGTACCTTGGAACACGACGTCTGTTTCACGAAGCGCGGTACAGAGCCGCGACGTACCTTGGAACACGATGTCTGTTTCACGAAGCTCGGTACAGAGCCGCGACGTACCTTGGAACACGACGTCTGTTTCACGAAGCGCGGTACAGAGCCGCGACGTACCTTGGAACACGATGTCTGTTTCACGAAGCTCGGTACAGAGCCGCGACGTACCTTGGAACACGACGTCTGTTTCACGAAGCACGGTACAGAGCCGCGACGTACCTTGGAACACGACGTCTGTTTCACGAAGCACGGTACAGAGCCGCGACGTACCTTGGAACACGATGTCTGTTTCACGAAGCACGGTACAGAGCCGCGACGTACCTTGGAACACGACGTCTGTTTCACGAAGCGCGGTACAGAGTCGCGACGTACCTTGGAACACGATGTCTGTTTCACGAAGCTCGGTACAGAGCCGCGACGTACCTTGGAACACGACGTCTGTTTCACGAAACGCGGTACAGAGCCGCGACGTACCTTGGAACACGACGTCTGTTTCACGAAGCGCGGTACAGAGCCGCGACGTATCTTGGAACACGACGTCTGTTTCACGAAGCGCGGTACAGAGCCGCGACGTACCTTGGAACACGATGTCGGCGCCGCGAAGCACTCTGTACAGAGCAGCTCGCGACAGAGAGCCGCGTACACAACGGCAGCCCGCTACTGGCACTTTCTTTCGTCCCTCAGACACTTGGAACTGCTGCAGAACGTTGGCCTCGCCTGAAATTCAATATGCCTCATATAGTTCACATAACATTACAAATTATGAACACATCGTCGAATAGGAGTCTCGGTGATATACATTAAGAGACACTGCATACTGCAGACTTTCTATCGGGCGAGAGTTTCGTCGGTTTCTTAACCAGTATTAAGATGTATTCAAGTGCGCATACTATAACGATTAGATATCGCCCGATAAATCAGTTTGACGTGCTACACGATTCCCTTCAAACTAAACTGTTGGTAAACTATCGGCCAATTGTTAAATCAGTACGGCGCTCTTCAACGCGCGCATACACGCCGATTGTTTAGTCGGCCAACTCGGTCGATAACGTCACTTCACTCAGAATTTTGGCGCGAGAAAGAACGCCCCTGCATCAAAATGGCGTTGCTTGTCAAATCATCTATTTTACAGTTAATAGTTGAAAAACGACCTGAGCTTTATAAGAAACGGCTAAAAGAGTACGCTGATGTTAATTTAAAGAAAAAGCTGGGGGAAGAAGTAATCTGTCACTGTATTGCCGCCTCTACACGTTGGCCAACACGCTGGCGAATGTGTTGGCCAACAACGATGGCCATCGTGTGGAGCGGGTGTTTAAGCTACGTTGGTACGTATTGGGACGATGGCCCACAAGTTGGCGCGAGATCCGTCTGGTGTCGGTTTTTTACAAAAGATCAAAGGGTTGTGGCAGAGTATTGGCCGCCGCGTCCACACGTTGGGCGCACGTTTAGTTTGCTACGAGCTCTCAGAGTGATCGCACGCACGCACGCTTAAATTTTATATGCACGCATCGTAACTAGTGTCTACATAACGGCAGTAACAATGACCAATGAATAAACTTTTCGCTTTATAGAGCCCTACCAAGCTGAAAATTGTTTGTAAAACACAAGTCTTTTTAAAAAAAAATGTTATTATACACAGGATTTTCTCCTGTATCGTGGAGGCAGTTTAGAAACATAAATTGCATAAGGACAAACATTCAGACCCGGAGAAATTATGTGCAGGCTATACAAATACTTGTTCCGTGCGGGATTTGAACCCGCGGCCCCCAGGGCAGCAACTCATTGCTAAGCCACTACGCCACGGAGCCGTCAAGAAATAAAATTTCTTTTTTCCATTTCTTTTTGATCACCCTTATCTTATACACATTCACGTTGTAGTGATTGATGTATTCATTTATTTATTGATGTATTAATGCTATATTATAGGTAGCATACTAAAATCAAATTAAAAAGTAGGATACTAAAATCATGTTTTTACTGTCTTTATTATTCCCTATTAGTTTCTTTATTTCGTTAATAATACTTTAATTTTTAGCTATGGAAGAGCGAAGCCACCTGTTACAGGCATTATTTTGCTTACTAGGTGACCTCGATCACTGATCGTATAATGTAACTTTAATGTTTGACAAAATAAATTATTTATTATTATTATTATTTAGTTTTATTCTATAATTATATAATAAGAATAACCCTTTTTAAAAAGGCTTTGTTTAATAAAATTTTACAACAGTTTTATAGACAGGCTTTGAATATTTTCCAGGCCTTAGTTGTAAAAGTGTTAATTATACCTATGCCTAGGTGTGTTAATGTTTATATAGTTTACTTATCTGTATAACGTTAGTGTATAATAAAGAAATATTAAAAATTTATATTAAAAATAGTGAAAATTAAATAAAAAAATAGTGGTATGCTGTGAAAAAATAAACCGCAGCAGCCGTTAGCGCTTCAATAATCATTTTAATTCATTCGTCCGCACATTGGCCTGAACCGAAGCAAACTGAACGACCTTCCAACGTGTGGACGCGATCACAATTTCTTGGCCAATATCTCTGCCAACACATTCGCCACTGTGTTGGCCAACGTGAAGAGCCGCCGTACGTAGGATGCACCTAGAATGCTTTCTCTTCTTGATCCGTCTCCTTCGTTGTATAATAGCAATAGTAATTATAATTTCTGAACAGTTTTAGGTTTCATTACGCGACTACTCACTTCAAGAGCTGCTTGCTAACTTCAATTTTTTCGCAAACGATCGGCCGAATGTTGGCCACAGTCAAGACAATCGGCCCAGTGTTTGCACTAGCAGCCCAACCCAACTAAACTCTCGCCCGATAGAAAGTCTGTAGTGTGCGGTGTCTCTAACTTCTGAACCTTTTCACAGGACAGGAGTATTATAATGCCAACAGTCTATGCTTATTCACAGAAAAACACACAGACACATAATCAGTAATTAGAATACAATAATTACTTATAGTTCGGCCGTTCAGAGAATGCGTTCCTGACACCTATCAGTTAGTCACGACTAGTGATGGGCACAACATAACACTGAGTTCGTTACCGTTTCTCCAAAATGAACCGCCGCGTTATTTTTAAGATTAATTTCGTTTTAAATTGGCGGAATCATTTAAAATTTATATTTTAGTAATTTAAGTGGAAACCAAAAAAAGGTAATATTAATATAATAAAATTGTTTTATTTATTCTTTGTTACAAAGTTACAATCTGTATTTCTATGCAATAAAGTACATTGAATCGAATGTGCGTACAGAATATTAATCAGACTCCGATTCGCTTGAGGAGGTGGTGTCTTCATCATCATCTTCGCCTACATGTATAATTATATTATTATCAATAACAGAATCAATTCTGATATCTCGGTCAAAATGTTCCACAATCAGGTTTTTAGTCTTCTCAACAACCTTTGCCCAGTCATCTCTTGTGACTTCCCCGCAGGCTTCTTTTAATAGAGTCATCATTTTTTTCGTGCTGAATGGCGGGGAAGTATTGTGACGGGCGGCGTAACCTTTTATTTGAGTCCAGATTAGCTCAATCGCGTTATATTGGCAATGATACGGTGGAATTCTTAGAACGCGATGACCGTACTCCAGAGCCAGTTCATCGATTTCGTATCGCACATTTGCCGCTTTATTTTCTTTAATTAATTTAATTAGCTCTGGTTTTAGCATCTGCATATTTGCGTCAATGCCTTTTGCTTGCAACCAAGCCACCATTTCTTCTTTTTTATTAACTTGGGTAGGTGGTTTCTATATTTGAACCGAGTGATAGGAGGCATTATCCATGAATATTACAGAAGGCTCTGGTAGGCTGGGCAAAAGCACGTTCTGGAACCACTCTTTAAATGTAGTGGCATTCATTTCCTCGTGGTAGTCATTTGTGGTTTTTGATTGAAATGCCAGTAACGCCTTCTCCACAAAGCCGTATTTTGCAGAACCTGCGTGGCATATTATCAGACGGGTTCCTTACCCATTGGTACTTTCGACGTCGACGCTTGTGTATCATCCGTCCAAGAACGGGAAACCGTGTGATTGGCGTTTAGCCATGTCTCGTCAATGAACACGACATTATCCCAGTTATCAATATTTTTTGCTTCTCTGAAAAAACTTATCCGTTTTAAAATTATGTCGTATCGTTCTAATAAAATTTTTCTTTTGTCTGTTTTTTTATACGAAAAACCAATATCTTTTAAGATTTTGGTTAAAGCAGTTTTACCCCCGCTAAACAGTCCAGCTTCTCTTAACGATGCCAAAATTTTCTTCCTGTTGAGATATTCATTTCTGGAATAGTAACCATATATATGATTTCTGATTGCATCGGCGTCAAAGGTGTCAATATCTGTCACGGGTTTAGTTCTACGTTTCTTCTTCGGAGTACGTAAAATATTATCTTCCGTCCCAGTAGAGCCGAACTTTTCTTTATTAATATTTGTTATCGTTCGTTTGCTAACTCCAAGCGCCTGAGAGACGCGTTCTTGTACTTGTTCGACAGGTAACAGGGTTCCCAAATTTTGCCGCTCCCGCTCAAAGTAATCTTGCAGCTTGATAATTAACTCACGGGCTCCACTTTTCAATGTTTGTCCACGTTTAGGCATTATTATGCACCAAAAGTAAAAAGAACGCAATACAAAACACAATCGAAGTCCGATTTAGCGCCGATGTCAGTTTGAAAAGCAGAAACAGTCCATTAAACGAAAGCCGGGTAATCAAATAAAAACAGATCGAAAACACTTGAAGAACGTGGTCTATGCGCACGAAACGACAACAGACGACTGTTTTAGCGTCACAAAATGGCGGCCCATAACGCCATTTGGGGTTACCATTTTCAACCTAAATATAAAAATGCTACTTTCTTTCGCGCGTTCGGTTTGATCGAAGTTTTATTTTTATATTTAATAAAAGTTATCTTATAGTCCATTATTTTCAAATTCTTAAAAAGAAAAACAAAACGTATTATTTTATAAAGTATAACTGTATAAGAACAGATTACGATACTGTTATTGCCTGTTATTGTTAGCACAGCACTACAAATATAAAGCGCTGACATAACATTGTAATAGCTATTGTTTACCAAGTTATTTGACACTCAGTTTGGTACAAAATTATAACATTCATTGATTATTGATATAATAATGTTGTTTTAATGCTCATCAATTGTTAAAACGGTAAACAACCAACAAAAATATTTTTATCGTAACTGCAACGCCATTACAAAGTTACGTCGTTAGTTCAATCGCGATGTGTCAGGAACGCATTCTCTGAACGGCCGAATTATAATACTTTTACTACCGATTAGTTCCTCTTCTTGCCGCTTGGGTATTCTGGCGCTGATTTCTTCCTTCACGTCGTTCACTAGTCGGTAGATGACATTGTGTAGTTTAATAGGTATGTTGTTCTTTTTCGCTTCTACAGACAACGCCGGCGAACATTCCACGTTGAATGCGTATACAACAGCGTTGAATGCTTGTGCTATCTGGAGGAAAAAGAACCTTATTGATTCGGATGTAGAATTGATAGTAACTTTTTTACATAGAATGATTGTGACCGTGTAGAGGCGGTATCAGAATATCCACTACACCATATTGTCCCGTGAGTGTCGTAAGAGGCGATATAAGGAAACGAACCAGAAGATGGGTAGCAGTGTCTTCCTAATAAGAATAAAAAAACTGCGATTGTAAACGAAGCGTTGCGATATGGGGCATATATTATAAGGTAATCTAGGGGGAGGCTTATGATCAGCAGTGGACTTTTTTAGGCTGTGATGGATGAAGGTTGTCACACAGTCCACTAGAGATGGTAAGTGGATGCCGTGACCCGTACTGCATCTATCATGAAATAAGAATCAAAATGCAGATGCGCTGGCAACTCAGAGGTTTAACATCAAATGCCTCGTTTCCAGTAAAAAGGGTCTCCGGTCCTCTACACTCACCACACGAAACATATCAGCATTATGCTAGTTTACGCTGGTATTCTGTGAGAGCGTGTTTTTTCCCCGGTCGAACCGACCCATTCGTGTTACAGCCATAATATAGCTGCAGCGTGGCTCTACCAGGTATATGAGTCACCTTAGTTGATTTTAATTGCTACTCCTACAGTTTAATGTATCGGGTTTTCATCATTAGAGAAAGAATTTTGTTGCTGCAATGGAAATTGATGGTCTCGAGGGATAAGCGCTCGTCGTAATAATTATTCCAAACAAAAACATAAATGTGAAAAGAGGGGCCAAATTCGAGACAAATGATGTTTGGGTTTAGGGTTGTCGGCTTCGTTGATAAAAAGTCTGAGATCTGGACGGGTACCAATCCCATAAGTTTTTTGTCTCCCTACCCAACTGGGCCCCATCTACGCATTTGTTATTAACATGTAGTGCTTACAAAAATCGTTGTTTTTAAAACTTTAGTAACTTTTTATTAAATGAACTTATCGTAAGATTTTTTTAAGATATGGGCCAAGTGTCTAAGAAATAAATCTTAGAAAACCTTTGAAATCTATCCAGTAGTGTTTCCGTGATGGGCGCACAACCGCAAACCTCTATTATTTTGTTTATATAAGAAGATGACATAATAATTACGATTTCATTTATTGGTCATTACAAGAAAGTAAATATTTTTTAATGAATGGTTTAGTTAGAATCGAGGCAGGAGCACGCTCTCAGAATACTAACGTAAAAGAGCAACTTAATGCTGCTTTGCGAATCAGTGTGTGGTGAGTGTCTTTACACTCGTTTCCTCGTAAAACGAGTCATTCCATCTTTGTCCTCAGGGGTGACAACGCATCTGTATTTTGATTCTTAATCGAGAATAAATGTAGATGTCTATGGGCTACAGCATTCACTTACCATCAGGTGGACGGTGTGCTCGTTTGTCACCCTTATTCTATAAGAAAAACATGTGATCAGTTCACTCGCGAAAAGATAAGAAGTTCTCAAGCTTTTACGGTAAATAACTTATCTATTCGCATACCTATTATTCTAACATTAAAGTATATCATTTCATATGTTGTTTATTGTTTTTTTATACTGATATAATATATATATATATATATATATATATATATATATATATATATATATATATATATATGATACGTATGATAAATCATTTATTTATATATCTATATACCCATACCTACACGAACACACACACACACACACGCGCCACACACACACACACATACACGTGCGAGCGTGCGTGCATGCGCATACCTCTTAGTCATAGTTTACTAGTTTCACCTTGTTCTTATTTTATATGTATTAAGAGTAGGAAATACCATTTAAGATTTATGCAGGGAAACCTATAATTGGCTGTTATAACTTATAACCATTTATAAATTATTTCATTGTATATTCATAAGAGCTGTTGGTTTTCTAAATAAATAAATAAATAATAGGCAACACTGTACATTGTATTTTATCTCATTCTCTCACTTGCTCAATCCTATAGATGTATATGTTTGTCTCTTTTTAGTATCGCTTTTCTGTTTCATCAAGTTTCAAATCATAACGAATCTAAAGAAGTTATCAATTCAAAAAATGTTTAGTGTATTAGTCACTTTAAATCCAAAACGGCTGCAATGCTGATTACTTCGGCAGAAAGTATTTTTTGCACGCGTCAAACTTCTTCAAACAATTAATTTTCTCTACCATTAATATAATTTGCATAGTAAGCTCGTGAACTTGTGTGAAACATACCTCTAGGTCGTTGGGCGTCACGTGTCCCACGCCGTAATGCACGAGGTCCAGTCGCACTCTGTCATGTTCGTCGTACGTCTCCAATATGTCAAGGATCGCTTCTACGGAACCGTCCACGTCACCTGAAAATAAAAATGTGTTGAAAATTCTGTAAATTCAACGCTAGAAATAAAATCTTTTTTATTCAATATAAGTCACTCTTATGCTTAATTTATCACTGGTTCAGAAAATACTTCTGTCCCGGGAAGAAATAGCAAGAAACCTAGCGGGAAATTTTTGAAAGAAAAAGAACAGTTTACAATCATTAAAGTTACACAATAACTAACAACACAAAACACATTAGAAATGGCAAGGTAGTGATCACTTTATTTCCAAATTTAAAAAGTTAGAGCTTGAGGTGTTAATGGATTAGTTTGTGTAAATTTAGTGTTAAAATCTTTCTTAATATTCATACGTATAATTGTGGATTTTACAAAAAACACCTTATTTTTAACTAAAATACATTCTTTAGCCAGAGCCAGAGATAGATTCAAATAAAATTTTATCGAATTAATAAACCTAGAATCGATTAATAATCAAAATGCAGATGCCTTGTCAATACCGACGACTAAGATGGAATGTCTCTTTGCCCGTGGAAAGGAAAAGGGGAGATCTCATGCCGGGCAAGGTGTATAGTATAGCCTTGATAGCCAGTGGTCTTTTGTAAGGCGTACAGCAAAAGTGGAATAATTTGCCAGCGTCTTTCTTACCATTCGACAATCTGGGCTTTTGTTACCAACGTTTCGAAATGAGGTTCCTATGATCGGAGAAGAAACGGCAAACGAAACTCCGCGGTATACTCTTTTTTATCATTTCTTGCCGCAATTATCCTTTTTTGTGACTTGTTTACAGATAATATTACAATAGCATAGTAGGTATACATTTGGTCATTTTTCAAAGATTATCCAAATTTTATATTTTAGTTCAAATATATAAATAATGATAAACCGTTATTGCAATTTTTTTTTAAATACAAGTAAATAAGGCTTCTACTTTTATTTGTAATTATCCCAAATTGAATGTGATTTATGGGCAACAACCACGCGTACGTGCGGTCCCCTGTGTACGTCCACCGATCGACCCTTACGAATGTGCGCGTGCGTAGTAAAATATAGGCGGTAGATATTTATGAATTGCAATCAGTTAAAATAATACATTAGCACGCATTCTGAATTTAAAAGATAAAAAGGACTCAATGTTTGAGATTTCTTAATAAATTTTTCTTATAACTTATTCTGAAGTTTTTCTGCAAATGAAAATGCCCAATTCTGGCCATGAAACGCCCAACAATTTGCATTTGTTAAAAAAAATATTTATGGTTAGTAATCGCGGTATTCATGTATCCAAAAAAGATTGCAATATTTTTGCACAGAAAAAGAGTACCGTAAAGATAAAAATGAAATTAGGTAAATCCCGCAATTCATTAGTTTGTGAATAAAATAAAGTGTTGGCCAATCACAAATATCTCATTAAAAAAATCGATGCTGTTTTTTTCAATTGATTTTTAGGTGTCATTATTATAATTTTCATTAATTTCATTAATTTTCATTAATTTTAAAAATCAACATTAATATTATTTTCAACAGTGGTAGAGCCATGTGGCGGCTTTTGCTGTCGCACGGATGGACCGGCTCGAACCGGGGTGGTACCACGACCTCACAGAATACCAGCGTGAAGTAGAGGTTTACCTCTGCGTTTCGCTTGGTGAGTGCAGGTGGCCGGAGGCCCTTTTTACTGGAAATGAGGCATTCCATCTTAGTCCTCACGGGTGACAACGCATCTGCATTTTGATTCGCAAACGAGGATAGATGTACATGTCTATGGGCCGCAGCAACCACTTACCATCAGGTGGACTGTGTGCTCGTTTGTCACCCTTATCCTATAAAAAAATGCGTCGGTATGTTCTACTAGGGCCTAAAAATTAAGAATCGAACGTTTTGTCGCATGAAATCGTATCTAGCAATCATATTGTACATATAAGTGATATAAAAATCACATTGTCAGAATAATAAATGATCGTTGAACTTATTAATATTTTTTTAAATCGCTTAATTGCTATTTTTAAATAAAAAAAGAGGTTTTAGTGGCTTATGGTGTGGATTTATCAAGTCCGCAAGGCTTGTAACCACGATAACTTTTGAAAATATCAATTGTTGTGAGGGTACTGAAGCCGATAGTGCTGTCGAAATGTAAATCCAAGGTGGCGGCTGCAATAGGTATAAATTTTTTCATCATGGGTGTCGTTTTGATGGTTTTCGAGAGTGTTGTAGCCGATAGTGCTGTCGAAATGTAAATCCAAGATGGCGGCTGCAATAGGTATCAATTTTTTCATCATGGGTGTCATTCTCATGGTTTTCGCGGGTGTTGAAGCCGATAGTGCTGTCGAAATGTAAATCCAAGATGGCGGCTGAATAAGGTATCAGTTTTTTCATCATGGGTGTCATTTTCATGGTTTTCAAGAGTGTTGAAGCCGATAATGCTGTCAAAATGTATTTAAACTACTTTTAAAAATTCCGTATAATCATGTTATACGTATTTTTTAATGCGCTTAGGGCATGCCCAATTGAATTTACAATTTTTTTTTGGTTTTCCTCGCGGATTTTTTTTTTATAGGATAGGGTGACAAACGAGCACACAGTCAACCTGATGGTAAGTGGTTGCTGTAAACGATAGACATCTACATTTATCCTCAATAAAGAATCAAAATGTAGATGCGTAGTCACCCGTGAGGACAAAGATGGAATGCCTCTTTTTCAGTAAAATGGGTCTCCGGTTCTCTACACACACCAAACGAAACACAGCAGTGTCAAGCTGCCATTTTACGCTGGTATAATGTGAGAGCATGGTCCTTCCCCGGTCGAGCCGACCCATTCGTGCTATAACTATACTACTTATTAGTAGTATAGTTATAGCACGAATGGGTCGGCTGCTATATTTGTGGTAGAGCCATGCTGCAGCTATATTTAGCTGCAGCATGGCTCTACCACGTATAATCTAAACAACGAATAGGCTTTCAAAATGGACTTACGAAATTCGTTTCGTACTTACGAATTTTGTTTAATACATACGAAATTCGTTACGTTCTTACGAATTTAGTTTCGTACTTACGAATTTAGTTTCATACTTACACAATTAGTTTCGAACATACGAAATTAGTTTCATACTAACGTAATTAGTTTCGTACTTACGAATTTAGTTTCGTACTCACGAACTTGGTTTCGTTCTCACGAATTTAGTTTCGTATTTATGAATTAAGTTTCATACTTACAAAATAAGTTTCGTAATTACGAAATTAGTTTCGCACTAACAAAATTGATTTCGTACTTACGAATTTAGTTTCATATTTATGAAATTAATTTCGTTGTTACGAAATTAGTTTCGTACTTCCGAAATTAGTTTCGTACTTACGAAATTAGTTTCGTACTTCCGAAATTAGTTTCGTACTTCCGAAATTAGTTTCGTACTTACGAAATTAGTTTCGCACTTGCGAGTTTAGTTTCGTACTTACGAATTTTGTTTGATACATACGAAATTCGTTACGTTCTTACGAATTTAGTTTCATTCTTACGAATTTTGTTTCGTACCTACGAAATTAGTTTCGTACTTACGAAATTCGTTTCGTACTCACGAATTTAGTTTCGTTCTCACGAATTTAGTTTCGTACTTACGAATTAAGTTTCATTCCTACAAAATTAGTTTCGTACATACGAAATTAGTTTTGTACTAACGTAATTGGTTTCGTTCTTCCGAATTAAGTTTCATTCCTACAAAATTAGTTTCGTGCATACGAAATTAGTTTGGTACTAACGTAATTGGTTTCGTACTCACGAATTTAGTTTCGTACTTACGAATTAAGTTTCATTCCTACAAAATTAGTTTCGTACATACGAAATTAGTTTCGTACTAACGTAATTGGTTTCGTACTTACGAATTTAGTTTAGTTACTTACGAAACTCGTTTCGTACTCACGAATTTAATTTTTTCTCACGAATTTAGTTTCGTACTTACGAATTTAGTTTCATTCCTACAAAATTAGTTTCGTACTAACGTAATTGGTTTCGTACTCACGAATTTAGTTTCGTACTTACGAATTAAGTTTCATTCCTACAAAATTAGTTTCGTACATACGAAATTAGTTTAGTTACTTACGAAATTCGTTTCGTACTCACGAATTTAATTTTTTCTCACGAATTTAGTTTCGTACTTACGAAATTTATTTCCTACTCACGAATTTAGTTTCGTTCTCACGAATTTAGTTTCGTACTTACACGAATTAAGTTTCATATTTACAAAATTAGTTTCGTACATACAAAATTAGTTTCGTACTTACGAATTTAGTTTCGTACTTACGAATTTGGTTTCGTTCTCACGAATTTAGTTTCGTATTTACGAATTAAGTTTCATACTTACAAAATTAGTTTCGTAATTACGAAATTAGTTTCGTACTAACAAAATTGGTTTCGTACTTCCGAATTTAGTTTCATACTTATGAAATTAATTTCGTTGTTACGAAATTAGTTTCGTACTTCCGAAATTAGTTTCGTACTTACGAAATTGGTTTCGTACTTACGAAATTCGTTTCGTTCTTACGAAATTAGTTTCGTATTTATGAAATTAGTTTTGTTCTTACGAATTTTGTTTCGTACCGGCGAAATTAGTTGCGTACTTACGAAACTCATTTCGTACTCACGAATTTTGTTTCTTTCTCACGTATTTAGTTTCGTACTTACGAAATCAGTTTTGTACCTACAAATGGAAATGCCCATTTCTGGCCACGAAACGCCCAACAATTTGCATTTGTTAAAAATACATCTTTTTTCGATAATTATTACGATGTTCTGATAAGTAAACAAGCGAAGTGCTAGTTGATTTACCATAAATTCTTTAGAACATAACAAAAACGCTACTGTACAATTTAACCGTTATTCTTATCTGTTGTTAAATATACATTTAAAATGGAATTTAAATAAGTAAAACAAAACATATTTTAAAAGGCGTGCAGAACTTAAAGTGTACCAAAAATTATTCTTTTTTATGAATTTATAAATCGAATAATAAAATCGATGTCGATTTATCGATTTTATGACTGTTAAGTGGCAACATTGAATCTGACAGCTAGGCCCATGTAATAATTATCAAAACTCACAAAAGTCACAAGTCGAATTCTTTTTCATTTGTGTTATTTTGTTTATTTTCTCGCGGATTTGTTATCTAAGCAACGAATAAGCTTTCTAAATGGACTCCGATAATTCTTTTCCCCTATTGACCACGGCCTGAACATAGATCCCGCTCCCGCTTCTTGCGATAACCCCTGCATGAACACGGATTTGATATCCACTGTTAACGATGACCCCAGCTTTCACATCGGCTAGAGTTCTTCCCAGCCCTCAGTAACTCCATTCAAAAAGACGTTTACGCTGTCAATTGTGGTTTAAATGTCACGAAAATACGAAGTCATTCGTTGTTAAAAACTGTTCTTGTGAAAATAAAAACCATCTTAAAAATCCGGACATTTGCCAAACCAATTCCTCAACCATTTCATTTTTTTAATTGCATATTATCATTTCCATATGCTTTTATATGTGTGCACCCATGGCCAAAGTGTCTATGAACGGTGGGCATTCCCCTATAGGCGTAGTATATTGCAAAATAACTCTGCCACATAATGGACAACATAATAGTATACTATATACAGAATAGAATACAATAACAGACAAAAATTTGACGCTTATCATTGTAAAGGGAACCCTAGCAGACCAGCCTTCACAAATAGCACCTGCCCCCCCCCCCCCACGAAATGAAGGGAAGTGGACGACCTACCCCACGATGACGCCGCAAGCTCTTCGAGCGAGCATTACATACAAGTCCTTCACACACAGAAGTGTATCTCCCCAAATACACAAAAGTGAGACCGGTTAGTCAGGTAAAACTACTTGAAGTTTGGCTTACAATAAGTAAAAAAAAACTCTCTTTTCTCTTATTTTCTGACTGTCATACCTTTTACTACAACTCTAAGTGTGGGATGTGTATCTTCTTTAATAAGCTTCTGTCTTGGTCCGTCGGGCCGGAGTCTCATTCGTCCGAGAGCGCGTTTGTGTGCCAACGCCTCGCGATACTGGGCTCTGTGAGTAGCTTCTTTAGCTGATATCGCTTCGGAGTCCTCTTCTTGCTTCTCTTTCATGCTTTGGCTGTGACGCCATTTCATCACCTCGTTCGCACGTTTCTGTCGCGAACGGTTTGTTCATTAATTAATTACAGCTCATCAGAAGTTAATTGATAAACATAAACCTAGAAATAGATTTTCTCATAGGAAAGAATATTACCTATATTTGTCACACTTAGCAACCGCATTTTTTTTTAAATATAGAATAAGGATGATAAACTAGCACTGATGGTAGATGGGTGATGTGGCTCAGACATCTACATTTATCCTCAATTAAGAATCAAAATGCAGATGCGTTTTCACCCGTGAGGACTAAGATATACGTAGTAGAGTCATACTGCAGCTAAATTAGTAGTATAGTTGTAGCACGAATGGGTTGGCTCGACCGGGGAAGGACCACACCCTTATAGAATACTAGCGTAAAATAGCGGCTTAATGCTGCTATGTTTCGAATGGTGAGTGTAGAGAACCGAAAACCCTTTTTACTGGAAAAGAGGCATTCCATCTAAGTCCTCACGGCTGACAACGCATCTGCATTTCGATTCGCAAACGAGGAAAGATTTAGATGTCTATGGGCCACAGCAACCACTTACCATCAGATGGACTGTGTGTTCGCTTGTCACCGTTATCCCATTTCTAAAGAAATTTTTGTTTAAACAACACTTTTTTTACTCCCAATACTGAGAAACGTAATTATAGAATCCAAGTCTAATAATAACGCAAGGTACATTTTTAAGCCAATTACTATTTTACATTTAAAGAAATAGTCTCTAAATTACGAGGGTGGATTGAAAAGTACTCGGCCTAACCAAGAAAATAAACACATACTAAATCAGTTATATTTTTATTTTTCTACATAATCACCATCAAGTTCAATACACTTTTGCCACCTCCCCTTCCAAGCATTTAGACCGTTGAAAAAAAATGATTCTTCCTTAGAGTCAAAATATGCGTCTACAGCTGCTTTGACCTCGTCGTTTGTCGAAAATCTTTGACCTCCCAAGTGCTTTTTTAGGTTAGGGAACAGAAAGAAGTCTGATGGTGCCAGATCAGGTGAATACGGCGGATGCGGTAACAGTTCAAAGCCACAGTTGTGAATTTCAGCCATTGACTGTACTGACGTGTGAACACGGGCGTTATCTTGATGAAACAGGACTTTTCTTCTAAGCATTCCTCGACGTTTTTCTTTTATTTCCTCTCGTAAACGACGTAGTAAGGTGCAGTAGTAATCAGAGTTTATAGTCTGACCCCTTTCAAGATAATCAATCATAATCACACCTTTCGAGTCCCAGAATACTGAAGCCATCACCTTATTTGCCGACAAAATCGACTTAGCCTATTTAGGGGGTGGTGAACCAGGTCTTCTCCACTGTTTTGATTGTTGTTTTGTTTCCGGTGTACAGTAATAAACCCATGTTTCGTCTATAGTAACAAAACGATTCAAAAAATCATCTGCATCGGCTTCAAATAACTCCAAACAGTCGCGGAACCCACCTCGCAGACACCTTGTGGAAACCCAACTCGTTGACAATGATGTTTTGAGTTCGTTTATAAGAGATGCCTATAATTTCGGCTATCTCTCTAATTTTTAATCTGCGGTCTCCCATTATTAAATCAAGTACTTTTTTTAATATTTTCGTCAGTAGTTGACGTCGAAGGCCTTCCAGAGCGGGGTTCATCTTTCACACTCTCTCTACCACGCTTAAATTCTGCTATCCATTTTTTGACGGATGAATATGACAGAGCACAATCGCCTAATGTACTGACCATATCATCATGGATGGCTTTTGATGATAGCCCCTTCTTATGGAGATACTTAATGACGGCACGCTGCTCGATTTGCTCCATTCGCGGAAATTATGTCCGAATACTTTGTTAATAAATTTATAAAATCACAACTAATTATCGCACACGTTTCGAACTTCACACAATGAACTAGTCTGAACTGAACTAAATAATGTGGGTAGATTTGATTTTTAGAATTGAATGGATCTGTGTTAGGCCGAGTACTTTTCAATCCACCCTCGTATTTATCTAATATTTAATTTTAACATGTTTACCAATACAAAGTTATTAATACAAATAATAAATTTTGATTAAAAAATAAGATATTAAACATACCTCTGAGTCAACTTCGAGCACGGTATCCCCGGCGGCCGGCAGTTCCCGCCAGCCCAGCACCGCGGCGGGGCGCGCCGGCGGGGCCTCCAGTACGGGCCGACCATCCGCCGATTGCAGCATGCGGACCTACATCATACAATTGCAAGTACACAATGTATTCTTAAAAGTGTTAAAAATTAATTAGCCGTGTAAAAAACCCGGGTGTGGCAATGCCTTAGACACGGCCGTGTGTTTAACGTGAATACGTGTACGTAACGAAACGACCTCAAAATGGCGGCGATCCCCCCTCCGCCGCGCACTATCTTTCACTGTCTTCACTCAACGTAACGAATTCTTTGATACTTTAGCTATCGAGTGGTATAATTAAATTTTGCATGTTAGATATGTAGTTGCAACGCCAAACTGCATCCCCCGATTTTGTTATCATCAGTTTTCTGAATCGCCTCACACTGTGAAAGCAAATTTAACACCATATGTGCACTTAAAACTGGGTAAGACACATAATTGTTATTTTTTACGCGGATCTTGGCGAAATTATTATTAAAATCTTAATGGATTTTCCGCACCTTCTATAAATAAAATTGTTCTTTTTATATTGTTATCGCAGATTGATGTCAGATAATTTGATCGAAAGATGAGGTACTGTTTGGGTCGCTTAACCAACGCAGTACTCATCAGTATCATCATCATCATCATCATCATCATAATTACCCTTCAAAAGTGCACTGCTGAACACGGCCTCCCACAAGGAATGCCAAAAAGCACAATCCTGAGCCTCTTGCATCCATCGACTTCCTGCATGTCTTACCACATCGCCACTCCATCTAGCGGGGGGTCGCCTTACACTTCGCTTACCGGTCGAGAATCTTTCTTCCCCATCGGTTGTCGGTTCTTCGAGCTATATGGCCGGCCCACGGAGCAAATACAAAGAGGAGACGACCTAAGCAACTGTACACTGTGATTTTAACTAGGTCCTGACGTCATCACAGTGGGCGTGGCTTTAGTAAGTATACTGTTAGCGTTCGTCCTGTGCGCTTATGTGTCGAAAATTGCAAATCGGTGTATTTTCGTAGTATTAAGAAGAAAAATATGAAGTTTTGTGTTTTATCGTGTAAAAACCTACTTAGATAGATGGTCTGGTGCTATGGATGGCAATTCATTTGTAAGTAATTTTACGCCTAATTTATTTTATTTATTTATTTTTTTCATTTATTAAGCATAATTATTTTACAATATCCAGTACAATACTAGCATATAAACCTCTAGGGGTTTATCTACACTAGAGAGTCGTCTTATAAAAACAAAGATGTATTAATATTAAAGCACAATAATCCAGTATGAAGTACTTACTACAATAAGTATGGTTGATTTATCAAATATGATTTAAGTTTAGTTTTAAACAGTTTTGATTTACCGTATGTGTTTTGTAATTCTAGTGGCAGGGCATTAATAAAAGTAGGTACAAGATGGGCCAACTTTCTTGCTCCATAGAAATTTTTAGTTTTCGGAAGTACATACATGTTGGATTTATAAGCTATATTTCGTAGATTTACAGGTCGTTTTCTAAGAACTAGGTATTCTGAATTATTTACTTCAGTCAGTATATTAAATTTAACTTTATCGAAAATATTTATGACTTTGCAATAATTAAAAAGACCCCGGTCATTATCTATATACTTATTTTTAATGTGCTTAGGTACTATCAATCTAAGCATTTTGCGTTGTAGTGTGTAAATTTCATGTATGTACGTTACATAAGTTCTTCCATAACTGCTAAGTCCATAATTTATAACAGAATCTGCTAGAGCCATGTAAAGTAATCTAAGTATTTTATATGGTAGCTTAAATTTTAAAACATAAAGTTTACTTAACACAGAGCGAAGTTTTGCACACACGTGATCTTTATGTGCTCTCCAGCAAAATCGTTCATCAATAATCAGACCAATATACATGTGATTTTTGACATTTTCAATGGGTTGACAAGTACAGTGTTGAAACATTCCGTGGAGACATTCATGGCCATGGGAAATGATAGTCGGTGCAGTGGTAATTTTGTTGTGAGATGAGTGTATATGAACAAGTTTTGTTTTTTGAGCGTTAACCACTAGGCCGACATCATGTGCCCACTTGCATAGCATGTCATAACTTGCCTGCATTTCAGTTTGTGCTACATCCATACTACGATCGGCAATAACGATA
This sequence comes from Parnassius glacialis, assembly GCA_033319125.1. Taxonomy (NCBI): domain Eukaryota; kingdom Metazoa; phylum Arthropoda; class Insecta; order Lepidoptera; family Papilionidae; genus Parnassius; species Parnassius glacialis. Next base: position 37,368,733 of record JAVANC010000012.1, on the reverse strand, counting down.
CAGGTGTCATCGGCAAATTGATATATGGAACCCTTAGTTATTGCATTAACCATATCATTTACAAATAGCAAGTACTCAGTCGGGCCCAGTATCGAACCCTGTGCTGTGTAAAATAGTTCTAGAAAAATCTCGGCATCGGCTTTCAAATATAATTAAATATATTCGACACTAGATGGCGACACTTTGTGTCATGGAAACTAAAAATATAAAGATACGTAGAGCTCAGTATTGTTAAAATAATCATACGAAAATACTGGAATTTGTTTTGCCTTAAGTCCTAAAGAATTTTTAATCGCTAAAATATTATTTTTACAGTTTTTATAATCATTTTGTGAACAGGCCGCCATCTATCGTGAAGATCGATCGATGCGAGTAGTTTTACTATTTATTGATAGGTGGAAAATAGTTAAGTAGGCGGGGCTTAACACCCCCTCACCCCGCAAATTGTCACGCGTTGTTACATAGTGAAATCTAATTACAACACCTCTTTGTATTTGCTTCATGCGCCGGCTCATTGCCACTTCAGCTTACTAATCTGTTGGGCAATGTCTATCACTCTGGTTCTACTGCGGATATCCTCATTTCTAAGTTTATCACGCAAAGAAACCTCGAGCATAACCCTTTCCATAGCTCTTCTGTATACAGACCAGTAATCTCATATTATTCCTAATGCCGTCTTTTCTCGTGTGCGAAAAGGGAAAGGGTAAGTCCTAAAAATAAAGACATTGCTGGCCTCAATATTGTGTTTTTTTTTTAATTTCAACCGCCGACCAACTTTAAAAAATAAGCAATTATAAAATAAAAATATATGGACAACTCTTAATCGTTGGATGATTGAAAGTAGAACTGACAAAAAAAACTGTAAAAGACATTTTATTTTTCACTCAGCAACCAATCAGCACAAAAATCGAAAAATATTGATGTCAAACACAATAGTACATGGAAATACTTTTAGATGTAAATCTTTTCAAGTTTAAAGATAATTCCTATCATTATCAAAATATAATATTTGTATTCAACATGATACTATTTATAAAGAAAGCATGCTAAAACGAGACAAGTCTTGCGCCCAGCTGTGATGTAGATATACTGTTACATTATGTACTTTAAGCATCATACAAACCATTTTTACAAGCATTTTTACGGCTAAGACAGTGCAATTTACCATCTAGAGCTTCATCACCACTTACTATTACTTGATTTTTGTCAAGCACTGCCTTATAATAATTAAAAAAAAATCTCTAACTTAATTCTTACCTTAGCCCAACCGTTTCCTGCAACTAGAATGCAACCTTTCCGAAGTGTCCCTCTCTGTACTAGCACAGTCGCTTGTTTCCTAAAAGTAATGTTTAGAGATGAAACGTATATACTAGAACACATCTAGGCACTAGGTATTAAACGAGACTAGGCTGCACCTGTTCCAGCTTTTAAAATACTTGATCCACCTAGTCTCACTGTGCCTACGCGTCGCACGGCACGGCCCGCTCAAATCGAAGAAGTAGAAACAAAGGCGCGGTAAAGCGAGAAAGCATTTTGTTTTCCCATAGTTACTAGTCTGCTTTGCCGCTCACTCGTGTTTTCCTAAATCATTTGTGTGTCAGTCATTTGAATTTGAACTGTATTTCAATGCATATAAAAGTAACACAATATATTGTCTTTTTTAAACTACACTATTTCGAAGTCTTTCTATCTTTGTGAATACTCGAGATTAGTCGGGACTAGTCCCGGAGATTTCAACCAAATATTAGGCAGATTTTATAGACTAGGTACTAGTAAATACTCGATGCAAATGTGATTTCGGCACCGTATAGAATGATATCTACTCGACTTATTTAGTAATAAGTTTTCGTAACAAAGTTTTGTTATGTGGTTAAAGAACTTTAATTTTTTTATTACACATTAAAGTTTTTATTGTTTAAACAAATTGCAACAGTGTCGCTTGGGATCATTTTACGGACAAATGCTAACAAATATCCGAGTGTAACATTTGTAAAATATAATTTAACTTTCAAAACACTTAAGACTGATTTTTGGCGCATATGTAAAAACAATAATTATAAACAGGTAATTAATTTTTTTAATTACCTATCTACAATTAAATTCGAAACAAAAATAATAAAGAAAAATAAACGAAAAGAAGACAAAAATCGGATTACTCTTAAATAAAAACTGAATTGAAATCTTTTAAATACGCCAACAATCTAGAATGTAGATAAATCTCAACGTTGACCAGTCAAAAGCCTGTGTAAAGTATGAACTATGAATGGACGATTGATTACTATTCATTACCTTCACGTATCGGGATCATCTGTACGTAAAGACTTAGCGTACTTTAAAGGGTATACTATTCCAACAATACCAAACTATGCGTACTTCATGGACTAGGTGGAACAGGTATTTGGATCAAGTATTTGTACGGAATTGGACTAAGTGCACCTAGTACATAATTTACCTAGTTCGACTCATCTCTAGTAATGTTCATGTCAAAATCGCTCATGTATTTACAATACCTTTTGCGTTTAGTACAAATTACTCAGCTAAAGTTATGAGATCCTAACATTTTCTCTCATGTTATTTTCTACCGGCTTCAAAACGGAGCCGGTACTCAATTCGACTGTATGTTTTTTTTCTTTTGTGTGTTACCTCATAACTTTTTACTGGGTGAATCGACTTCGATGATTCTTTTTTTATTTAAAAGCTAGTGCTTCACATGTCCCATATAAATTTGATCAAGGTCTGACTAATAGTTTTTGAGTTATTCTTAATAATTTATATTGAAGTCGGTTGTACAACATTTTTAATTTTTAATTATTTAAAAATCAAAAGTAGCATTTATAAAATCATATGATGCACGAAATTGTATAATGCATTTGCTATTTTAATTCTCTAAGTTGATTTCCTTAATATTGTTAAAGTAATTTCAATTTTGAATTTAAATCTTAAGGTGATAAAAAAGAATTATATTTGTGCACCTTAATGTAGTTTCCAAATAAAATTAGCATTCAAAACATTTTTAAAACAGCACATTAAATAAAACTAATATCCCTCAGATTAGATTTCGGTCACGGCGGCTAGTCTCAATATATACAAGCCAAATCCTGGGTTGAGCCAAAATTAGTTATTGGGTTTCTCTGTCAGGAAATTCTCAGTAACAGCCCGGAGTCAGGAAGTGGACGGTGGTTTACGGCCATGCCTCAGAAGCACGTAAAGTCGTTTGTCCTGCGCCTATCTCCGCTCGTGTCGAACAACCGTCCTATCAGACTATGAGAGTGAGGGAATAGAGTGCATATTTCTGTCCTGTGTATCTACGCAGGACAGAAATATGCACATAATTATTTATTCTGTCCTCAAATGATACTAGGCATCTGCCTAGTATCATTTTTGAGGACAGAATAAATAATACACAAGAAAGACAAGACGCCGTGACCGAAATTATTTATTCAATTTTTTTTATAGAATAAGGGTGACAAACGAGCACACAGTCCAACTGATGCTGCTGTGACCTATAGACATCTACATTTATCCTCGATTAAGAATCAAAATGCAGATGCGTTGTCAACCCTGAGTACTGAGATGGAATGTCTTGTTTCCAGTGAAAAGTCTCCGATTCACTGCACTCACCACACGAAACACAGCAGCATTAAGCTGCTATTTTACACTGGTAGTCTATGAGAGCGTGGTCCTACCTCAGTCGAGCCGACCCATTCGTGCTGCAACCACAACATAGCTGCAGTATGGCTCTACCACGTAAAAATACGTATGAACATTAATTGTACGAAAAAAAAATAAGAACACATTTTATTTATGAGGGCAAAGTATCACAACTCACCCAACCCGCGGGTCGAGTTGAGCTTCCAGCACGACTCCCTCCACATATCCCCCGGGGTCCGCCTTGAGCTCCATCAGTTGCGCCTGAAGTGTGAGCGCCTCCACCAACGTGTCTAGATGCAACTTCTTCAGCGCGGACACTTGCACGGCTTGTACATCTCCGCCCAGGGCTTCACATACCACGCCGTGTTGTGCTAGCGAACGTAGTGTGCGTTGCTATGGACAAATGAAATGTTAAAGATTTTCATTTTAAGAATATAAGACATGAAGAATTTTATCTATTTGACCGACTTGAAAAAAGGGTTATTATTTACAGTATGGTTCTTTTTTAATGCACGTAAAATGATATCTTCGGGGTTAGTAAGAAGTTTTTACTTCAACATGGTCCAACATGGCAAGGGAAAAATATATGGATATATTTCGAATCGACATTTTTAAACAGTATCGATATACATATATCATGTGATAAATATCGATATGTCGTCATCATTTGCATGATGTAAAGAGATAAGGCCAAACTTTAATATTACTGGCGGTTGGACGAAAAAAGAACAACAACCACACATGAATGCTTTTGTAGCTCCTTTTGTTGTGTCATGTTTTGTCCATTAACACAATATTTAAAAAATGTCAAAATTGATACGAATTCGATATTCTAAAATAAATATCGATATGTCGCGATTAAATTTTTATGAGCAAATATCGATATTTCGATATATTATTCTACGTGACAGAGCCATGCTGCAGCTATATTAATAATATAGTTGTAGCACGAATGGGTCGGCTCGACCGGAGAAGGGCCACGCTCTCACAGAATACCAGCGTAAAATAGCAGCTTAATGCTGCTGCGTCTCGTATGGTGAGTGTAGAGAACCGGAGACCCTTTCTTTTTTTTTATGGAATAGAGGGCAAACGAGCATGCGGCTCACCTGATGGTAAGTGACTACCGCCGCCCATGAACAACCGCAACACCAGGGGAATTGCATATGCGTTGCCAGCCTTTTAGAAAGGTGTAAGCTCTTTTCTTGAAGGTTCCTAAGTCGTATCGGTCCGGAAAATTCGCTGGTGGTAATTGATTCCACAAGAAAGTCGTGCGAGGGAGAAAACTTCTTCTAAATCGCACTGTGGTGGACCGCCAATCACCCAGATGGTATGGATGGTAACGCGAGTTTTGTCGCGATGTGCGATGGTGAAATTGAGCGGCTGGAATTAGTCCGAACAATTCCTCAGAGCACTCCCCGTGATAGATGCGATAAAATACGCAAAGAGATGCAACATCTCTACGCAGTGCCAGTGTATCGAGCCGGTCAGAAAGAACTCGGTCATCGACGATTCGAACCGCTCTGCGCTGAATGCGGTCAAGTGGAAGGAGCTGGCACTGGGGTGCCCCGGCCCAGAGATGAGAACAGTATTCCATGTGGGGCCGAACTTGCGCTTTGTAAAGTTGCAAGCGATGTGCCGGCATGAAATACTGTCTCGCTCTGCTGAGCACGCCAAGCTTTTTAGAGGCCAATTTGGCCTTCCCTTCCTTTCTACTGGAAATGAGGCATTCCATCTTATTCCTCACGGCTGACAACGCATCTGCATTTTGATTTGTAATAGAGGATAGATGTAGATGTCTGGGCCGCAGCAACCACTTACCATCATGTGAACTGTGTGCTCGTTTGTCACCCTTATCCCATATAAAAAAAAAATATATTTTTGCCCAAGCCTAATTGGTCTCATTTAAGTTTACAACTATTACCAGGTGATAGGACTACGTGGACTCTATTGAATTGGAGCCCGTCTAAATAGGTAGTGGGTATATCTCCTACCTATTTTGCCACCAAATAGCTGCTTGTACAGCTGCCTTCCGGTCTGTATGGTATAGAGAGTCAGTAAAGTTACCGGCTGTGAGGCAATCCATCTTAGGTCCTAAGAAGTGACAACACATTTTTAGTTTGAATTGGCTGCAGGTGTATTTAGGTATGGTACCTACCCAAACGGATTCCTAGGGAAATGGAGGCCTACCAACTAGGCCAAGCATCATTAACAATAATTTTTTCTCTATTGTACTAAAGACATGCACAAATGAATGTCAAATTGAGGCATACCTACAATGTCTACACCTGGCTTGTCGATTTTGTTGATCGCCACCAGTATTGGTACTGTAAGGAAAAAAATACAGTTTATTCCCAATTCAGGGAAGATCCCAAAAATATTATGTGTAGTTTTTGTGCGTAAATATGTGAATGCATAATTTATACTTTGTATTTTCCTGTGCCAGTATGATTTTGTATTTAACTAGCTCCAGATATATAATAGTGTACTCGTATACAAAATGAAGTAATTAACGACGTAATAAATAATTCAAATAAAACAAATCAAAATCAAAAGTTTCTTATTGTCATTTTAGTTTTTATTAAGTTACATAAAATTTAAATAAAAAATAATACTTTCACTCTCTGATCTCCCTGGTAAGTTTTGGCAAATTCTAGAACTATCTCTAATATCCTAAAACATTATAGAAGATTCCTTGACATTCAATATCGCTCTTAAACATTTTATAACATTCTAGAGCATTCTGAAATATTGTATAGTCTGTTCACTAAGATAGTGTCGGTACACCCGGAGGCGCACTTATTATTTTGCTTTTATATATTTTTTACTGTGTTTGTAAATGTTTTCCTATTCTAAAAATAAAATAGAAAAATTTTTTTTTAATGTTTATTGTAATAAAATACGAATATAAATAATAAACACAAGTTAGGCAGCAGACTACCTAACGTTTCGCCTAACTGGCACTTTGTTTTAAAATGTAAAATTCTCACGATCTTTTCTGTCGCGGCGGCGTCTTTGACACGATGCAGCACGTAGCAAAGCGGCGCGGGACAAAGGCGACCATATCTAATATAGTGACCACCACCACCACAAGCACCTAGTGACTACAAGCCACTAGGTGTGAAGGGTTCTCTCACCGTCCGCCTCGCGCGCCATGCGCACGGACTCGACCGTCTGCTCCATGACGCCGTCGTCCGCGGCCACCACCAGCACCTAGTGACCACAAGCCACTTGGTGTGAAGACTTCCCTCACCGTTCGCCTCGCGCGCCATGCGCACGGTCTCGACCGTCTGCTCCATGACGCCGTCGTCCGCGGCCACCACCAGCACCTAGTGACCACAAGCCACTTGGTGTGAAGAGTTCCCTCACCGTTCGCCTCGCGCGCCATGCGCACGGTCTCGACCGTCTGCTCCATGACGCCGTCGTCCGCGGCCACCACCAGCACCTAGTGACCACAAGCCACTTGGTGTGAAGAGTTCCCTCACCGTTCGCCTCGCGCGCCATGCGCACGGTCTCGACCGTCTGCTCCATGACGCCGTCGTCCGCGGCCACCACCAGCACCTAGTGACCACAAGCCACTTGGTGTGAAGAGTTCCCTCACCGTTCGCCTCGCGCGCCATGCGCACGGTCTCGACCGTCTGCTCCATGACGCCGTCGTCCGCGGCCACCACCAGCACCTAGTGACCACAAGCCACTTGGTGTGAAGAGTTCCCTCACCGTTCGCCTCGCGCGCCATGCGCACGGACTCGACCGTCTGCTCCATGACGCCGTCGTCCGCGGCCACCACCAGCACCTAGTGACCACAAGCCACTTGGTGTGAAGAGTTCCCTCACCGTTCGCCTCGCGCGCCATGCGCACGGACTCGACCGTCTGCTCCATGACGCCGTCGTCCGCGGCCACCACCAGCACCACGATGTCGGTGGCACCAGCGCCGCGCGCTCGCATCGCGCTGAACGCCGCGTGACCTGGCGTGTCCAGGAACGTCACCGTCTCCCCTGACCGCAGCCTCACTGCAACGTAAAATGAGGGCTATTAATTCGCTTCTATAACAAAATGTCAATAAACAAGTTTAAAGGTTTTAGGAAAGAAAAATAGTACATAATGGGTTACTATAATACGAGGGTGGATTGAAAAGTACTCGGCCTAACACAGATCCATTCAATTCTAAAAATCAAATCTACCCACATTATTTAGTTCAGTTCAGACTAGTTCATTGTGTGAAGTTCGAAACGTGTGCGATAATTAGTTGTGATTTGATAAATTTATTAACAAAGTAATCGGACATAATTTCCGCGAATGGAGCTAATCGGGCAGCGTGCCGTCATTAAGTACCTCCATAAGAAGGGGCTATCATCAAAAGCCATCCATGATGACATGGTCAGTACATTAGGCGATTGTGCTCTGTCATATTCATCCGTCAAAAAATGGATAGCAGAATTTAAGCGTGGTAGAGAGAGTGTGAAAGATGAACCCCGCTCTGGAAGGCCTTCGACGTCAACTACTGACGAAAATATTAAAAAAGTACTTGATTTAATAATGGGAGACCGCAGATTAAAAATTAGAGAGATAGCCGAGATTATAGCCATCTCTTATGAACGAACTCAAAACATCATTGTCAACGAGTTGGGTTTCCACAAGGTGTCTGCGAGGTGGGTTCCGCGACTGCTTTCAGTTGAACAAAAAAGGACGCGATTGACTATTTCACGCGACTGTTTGGAGTTATTTGAAGCCGATGCAGATGATTTTTTGAATCGTTTTGTTACTATAGACGAAACATGGGTTCATTACTGTACACCGGAAACAAAACAACAATCAAAACAGTGGAGAAGACCTGGTTCACCACCCCCTAAAAAGGCTAAGTCGATTTTGTCGGCAAATAAGGTGATGGCTTCAGTATTCTGGGACTCGAAAGGTGTGATTATGATTGATTATCTTGAAAGGGGTCAGACTATAAACTCTGATTACTACTGCACCTTACTACGTCGTTTACGAGAGGAAATAAAAGAAAAACGTCGAGGAATGCTCAGAAGAAAAGTCCTGTTTCATCAAGATAACGCCCGTGTTCACACGTCAGTACAGTCAATGGCTGAAATTCACAACTGTGGCTTTGAACTGTTACCGCATCCGCCGTATTCACCTGATCTGGCACCATCAGACTTCTTTCTGTTCCCTAACCTAAAAAAGCACTTGGGAGGTCAAAGATTTTCGACAAACGACGAGGTCAAAGCAGCTGTAGACGCATATTTTGACTCTAAGGAAGAATCATTTTTTTTCAACGGTCTAAATGCTTGGAAGGGGAGGTGGCAAAAGTGTATTGAACTTGATGGTGATTATGTAGAAAAATAAAAATATAACTGATTTAGTATGTGTTTATTTTCTTGGTTAGGCCGAGTACTTTTCAATCCACCCTCGTATCAATGAGGACATAAATGAAAATAACCCCTGGGCATGAGGTGATCGCCACCATGATGGGTCTATAAAAGTTCATATAAAAATTGTACAAAATTATTGTAAAATTATACAAGATTTTTATGCAATATCCGCCCAAATGTGCAATATGCAATGTTCTGAACATTTTTACTTTTACAATTTTTAATTTTTACCATAAGTAATATAGGGGAATGGTAACAAAAAATCTTAAACATTCTATACCGGAAGGAAGTTAGCGTAGAATTTTTTTTAAATAAACTGTATGCTAAGTACTTGCTCCCTTAGAATCCGTAATTGCTCTACGTCTATTGCTATATTAAAAAAATCAATTTTCCTCCTTTCCGAAGCTGAAATCCCCTCCCGGAGTCCTCCAGTAAGGTACTGAGAGGGTTCAGGGAGAGGCAAAACCAGATTGGACTCAAACAATCGCCCTGGAAAATACCCCTTCTTATCCTTACGCGGCTTTTTTTCTAGATGTCAAAGATTGTACTCCACTGCCCCATACACTGCCCGAGGAAGTCTCTAACTGTACAGTCAACCTTGTACAGCTCGAGCTATTTAGCTATGTATGGGGCACCGAGTCGAATGCCTTTCTACATAGGCTGCACTAAAAGTATCGGGAATGGAATATTTCCACTGTTCCTGTCATATTAAAATCTTTTTAATTGAAAACTCCTTGGTTTCAAAAATTGAATACCATTTATTTTTTTAAAAAAAATTCTCGGTCTTATCACAAGGTTTTGTCAAACTTGTTTAGTCGTTGAGAAAATGGAATTGACTCGAGAAAATTCAGGAGCGATGATTTATTATGACTTTCGAAGTGGTTTAACACAAAAACAGTGTGTTGACCGGATGATTTCTGCATTTGGTGATGAAGCCCCATCCAAAACCACAATTTAACGCTGGTTTTCTGAATTTCAACGTGGATGTGTCAAGCTCAGTGATGATCCCCGTTAAGGTCGTCCAAAAACTGCAGTCACCCAAGAAAACGTTGATGCTGTGCGTAAGCTGATTGAGGAAGATCGACATGTGACATACCGCAAAATTCAGGCAACTTTGGACATTGGCATGAGTCAAATACAAATAATCTTGCATGAACAATTAGGTGTAAAAAAGTTGTTTTCCCGATGGATACCGCATTCGCTCTGTGAAGAGCAAAAAGCGGCTCGCGTTACTTGATGCGTCAGAACTCTCGAAAGATTCCACGCAGGATCCTCAAATGCTGTATACAACATCGTATCAGGTGACGAATCCTGGATATACGCGTGTGGTGTTCGAAGAGAGATTCGAGTCGAGATTTTCATCACCTGAAGAAGCTGTGGACGCCTACAAAACGGCCATTTTGGAGACCCCAACTTCCGAATGGAATGGTTGCTTCAATGATTGGTTCCATCGTATGGAAATATGTGTCAAATTTCGCGGAGAATACTTCGAAAAGCAATAAATACATTTTTAAATAGTAATGTTGTGTCACTTCCTTGATTCCCGAAATTTTCAGTGCCACCCTCGTATAGTCTATCCAGGCGGCGGAGAAGTTCCGACGATTGCGTTTAACCACTATGCCAATGACCGCGTCAGTGCGGAAGTAGTTCCTTGGTTCCACGACCACCATCCGGGCATCCATTTTCGCACGATTTAAATCAGGTGATGTCGCACCTGATTTAAATCCAGGTAACGAATAATTCGCGTACTCAAAATGGATGTCAGTGTCTTATATATGGTGGGTAGACACGTAATGGGGCGGTATTTGCTCGGGTCTGTGGAATCCCGATCTTTAGGAACCAAATGAGTGATCCCAGTAGTGAAGAGGCTCGGAAGCGACTTTTGGTCGAGATCCGCTTGAAACTGTCGGGCGAGCACAGCATGACACACCACGAACCCTTTCACCCAGTAGTGATGCAGTCCGTCGAGTCCCGGACTTTTCCAGTTCGGGGCCGTACGGACCGTCTCAGCTACGTCATCCGGCGTTATGATGACGGGGTCCATGGGCATAACATTCGCACACTGACTCGCCACAACTTCCGTCCAAGGGCCCTCGCTGTGGTTTATGGGCTCTGACCACAGGCCGCGCCAGAATGCGACAGTGTCGGCCTGATTCGGTGTTGGGCCCGCTCCACGTACCATTGGCCGCTCCAATTATTCATAGAGCCTCTTCTGATCACTCTGGAAGAGACAGTTCTGGTTGAACCGTGTCGACCTCTCGGTATATCGCCGAATCCTCTTCCCCCAAGCAGCAATTCTCTGCTTCAGGTCGTCTATGCGCTCCGTCAGTTTATGCGCTATATCTGGCTGGGACAAACTGATATTTGTCCCAGCAAACACCATCCTGACGTTGCGCACAATTCTCGGCACATTATTGCCCGACCTGAAGCTTATCAGTCTGCCGATAAGAGCCCTTGCCTTTGCGATGCAGTCCTCAATCCTTCTACTCCAGGCTGGGATAGCGCTACTTTGCCTAGTAGCGCGTCCAGCCGTGGGAAATTTGGCACTAATAATACGACATTATTATTATTATTATTTTAACTGATTGTCTTTCATAAATATGTAACGCCTACGCTCAGTTACAAATTCAGGTACATTGTCGCGCATCTTCCCGCCTTTCCCTTCCGTTAACCATTACACCGCTAGTTATCTACGACCGCCCGGCCGACCGATAACAGACAGTGACCACATTACGTACGAGTGTGTTATTTTTAAATTTTCGTAGATAGTGTCGCTTCGTTACCAATGACGGAACGAAAATATTCGAACCGCGAATACTATGAAACTATGAAATTGTGCGGTGTTATATTTTAAGCAATGAAAGTTTACGTGGTGCGCAAAGATTATAACCAAAGTGAGCCTTTACCACGATAATGGAAGAACAATTGAAAGCTTATCAAAGTATTCAAGTGCAGTAAGCGATAATTAAATTTAAATAGTAAATATGAAGAGATGGATCACGCATGGAGCACGCATCACTATTGCCTGCAAACTCGCCGGGCCTTTCACCGTTATACTTTTATCTGTGGGGTGAATTAAAGAAACGTGTTTACATCAAAGAGGCCCGAAGTTATAAAAACCGCCGCAGCAAAATAATTGCTGCATTCACGCACTGCACAGGTTATAAGTGTAAAAAATAATTAAAGAATACGTCTCGTCTATGCATGGAGAGAAACGGATTCCATTTTGAGTGCCAATACTAGTTATTGAGACTACTTGCGAAATTTAGTTGCAAATAATTTATTCTTATTTCTTAAATATGCCGTAATAAATGACAGTCATCGGTTACGTCAATGATAAGCAAAAATATATTTTTTTAATTTTTATTTATTACTAGCTGTTCCCCGCAACTTCGGCCGCGTGTTAGTAGGGGTTTTAATTTTTTAACGCGGAACCCCAATTTTTTTTCTAAAATAAAAGTAGCCTAAGATACTCCTTGTGACATCAACTATCTGCCAGTGAAAATCCCGTCAAAATCGGTCCAGCCGTTTCGAAGATTAGCCGGAACAAACAGACAGACAAAAACTTTAAAAATTGTTATTTTGTTATCAGTAGCGTATATACTTTCATATGCATTTAGGAAAAAGCTGTAATTTTGACATTACAAACAGATACTTCAATTTTATTTATTTGTATACATGACGATCCTATGGGCGTTAAATGTGAAGGAAAAATTGGTATCATAATTTGCATCGAATAATTAGTAGTGAGCGTGTACGTCAACCCCATTTTACAACAAAACTATAACTATTAAAGGATATCGTAATAAGACCTTTTTTATGTGAAATTAATAGATTTTCCATTTTATTTTTCATAAACTGCACACAGTTTTATAGATAATAGCAAAAAACTGGGTAAGTGATTTTTAGATAATTGATCTACCTACTAAGCAAAATACCAATAATGATTTCTTATATTTCCGCGAACACTACACATTGAATAAAACTATTTTTTTACGGATTTTATCGCGTTTAATTTACTATTTTAATTCCCGAAGTTTCGAGTGCTTTACAGCAACTCATGGCCACGGGGGGTTTTAATGATCTTTTTAATGGACCTGCGTGAAAGAACATATAGCTTACTTGAAGCACAGAGTTGTTGCCCATATATCACATTCAATTTGGGATAATTTCAAATAAAAGTAGAAGCCTTATTTTCAAAAACTGCAATAACGGTATATCATTATTTATGTTTTTGAACTAAAAAATAAAATTTGGATAATCTTTGAAAAATTACCTGTATGCTGGTTCCTCTCAGAAAAGAGGTATTATCCGAAACAGTAGAAAATAAAAAATGGCTTCTAATAAGTATTATGTAATAATAATCTAATCTATATTCAATAAAAATCATTCCATTCCATTCAATAATTTCACGCTTGCCAGATGTCGCAATTTTTCCCCTAATCGACTATGGCGTTATGTGTTATTTTGACCTGAATGCATATCTTCTCAACAAAATATATGACAGTCTTCTCAATAACTGCATTCGATTCATTTTCATTTGAAAGGGACGAAGAGAGAACGAAGTGTGAAATATGGGTAAATCAGGAATGTCTAGAACAGGTAAATGAAATTGTATACTTGGGGAGTGCTTTTAGCCGGGATGGAAGATGTGATTTAGATGTGGACAGGCGTGTCGCTGCCGGGAACAAAGTCAATGGTGCCCTGACTGCGTTAGTCGAAAGGCAAGGCGTAGTGAAGAGTGCACGCCTTGCAATACATAACGCAGTGTTGGTACCGACTTTGTTATATGGCAGCGAAACCTGGGTGTGCCAGAAGAAGCATAAAAGCAAGTTGAATGCAGTGGAGATGCGATCTCTTCGTAAAATGTGCGGCGTTACCATGGCCGACCGAAAGCGAAACGAAGAGATTCGCAATATCGTGGCGTGCTTCGATGGTTTGGGCACGTTGAGCGAATGAGTGAAGACCGAATGGTGAAGAAAATATATAGCGCGAAAGTTAATATTAAAAGGTGTCGAGGTAGACCGAGACTAACTTTCGAAGACCATGTGAGCAAACTGCTCGAAGAGGGGAGGGTCAAGAGTACTCGGATACGTGCATGTATGAAGAAGATAATGAATCTGAAAGAAGCGAAAGAGGTATGTAAGGATCGTGACACTTGGCGATCTGTTCTCTCTGGCTACCCCGTCAGGGATTGTGCGTGAAGATAAGTTTAAGTATAAGTTTAAGATTCATTTTCAATCTTCGAAAGTATGACCATGTATCCACGTATCGATCCCAATTAAAATGGCTATCTATTTGTCAACGCCGTAGTTTGCGTGCATTCACCACCCTTTATTCTATCCTTATATCTCCAACTTCACCTTCCTACTTATCTCCTTACTTTTAGTTCCTTAGCGCTAGTCATGAGGGAAACCTCCGCTCTACGAACAACCTTCTTCTCCTATGTCCCTCCCATAGCTCTGAACTTGTTAATTCTTCTTTCCACATTCAATGTAATTTCCTTTGGAACACACTCCCTCTCGAAATCAGGACGGCTAGCAACCGTTACGCGTTCAAGATGAAGGTTCGGGAACACCTACTTAATAATCTGAAATACTGAAATAATCGGGAATAGAATATTTCCGATTGAGTTACAATAAAACCTTTTTTAGAGTTCGAATACTGGCCTCTTAAAATCTTAATGACATTCAAACAATTAAAAAACTGTTTATAAACAAAAACTATGTTGGTTTAAAGTTGACACGTCGTTAAAAGATATGGAGCTTACTTGTGAACATTTCCGTGTCATAATTTATCACAATTTTCGTCGCGGCTTATCTCAAGATATCTCAGCGAACTTGTTTCGATTTATGATGTTGAAGCACAGAGTCAAACGACAATATACCGCTGGTATGCCGAGTTCCGACGCGGTCGTGTGTCGCTCAGCACTGTTTCTTCTGCAGGTCGACCAAGAACAGCGGTCACGCCTGAAAACATCGCAGCTGTGGGAACCATTATATTAGATGACCGTCATGTGACATACGAGCAGATTCGGGCTGTTATCAGTATCGGAATGACTGCAATTCAGTCGATATTACATAATGAGCTGTGTGTAAGAAAGCTAGTTTCCCGCTGGGTTCCCCACAATTTGTCCAAAGAGCAAAAGGCGGCTCGTGTAGATTGGTGCCGGAATACTCTGCAACGCTTCAACGGAGGGAAGTCAAATGCCGTTTATAATATCGTCTCAGGTGACGAATCAAGGATTTTTTCATACGAACCTGAAAGAAAACATCAGTCAGCAGTTTGGGTCTTCGAAGACGAGGTCAAACCAACGAAAGTGGTTCGCTCCCGCAGCGTGTCAAAGAAAATGGTCGCTGCGTTTGTCTCGAAAAAGGGGCATGTTGCTACAATTCCTTTACAGGAACGCTGAACGGTTACCGCTGAGTGGTATATCACGGTTTGTTTGCCAAAAATGATAGCCGAACTCCGAAAAAACAACTCGAAACGTTGCATCATCTTACATCACGATAATGTAATAATAATAATAATAATCAAAATAATAATAATGCTGAAATTGATTCTGCCATCGCAGCTATTAATCGTGACTTACAACGTATATCACACTGGTCACAGCGCTTTGGTATAACGGTAAATCCCAATAAATGCCAGGCTATCGTCATTGGTAGTCGTCGAATGGTGTCGCAACTTAATTTATCTGAACTACCATCCATTTACTATGAAAACTGCGTTATACCCTTCAGAAATAATGTAAAGGATCTGGGTTTAATTATCGACCCGACTCTTAGTTGGATATCACAAGTGTCCGAGGTTTGTCGTAAAGTCACAGGCATACTTCGTTCCTTCTATCGCCTTAAGTTCTTTCTGCCTCCTTCAACTAAACGTCTTCTCGTCCAATCTCTAATTCTTCCATTATTTGACTATGCCGATGTTTGTCTTACTAATATTTCTCAGGAGCTGCTAAATAGATTGGACAGGTTACTTAACAACTGTATCCGATTCATCTTTGGCCTGCGCAAATATGATCACGTTTCAGAATTTCGCTCTCAGTTAAAGTGGTTGACTATACGCCAGCGCAGAGATTTTCGAATCCTGTCCACTTTGTTTTCAGTTCTTAATGATCCTTCCTCACCCCTTTATCTAAAAGAAAGATTTCAATTCTGTAGTGACACCCATTCTCTCAATCTCCGTTCTTCACACAGTTTAATCCTGTCTACTCCTCTCCATCATTCTGGGTCTATGTCAAATTCTTTCACAGTTACTTCTATTACCCTCTGGAACAAATTGCCTGTTGACCTGCGAACAATACCTGTCAAAAATGTTTTTAAAAGAAAACTATATGAGCATATCCGTAGCCTACAAAGTTAAATCAACTTTCTTTATATGTTTATAGTTATTTATATATACATTTCTTGATATATATATATATATATATATATATATATATATATATGTGTGTGTATGTGTGTGTAAATGTGTGTATTTATTTATATATGTATATGAATTATATATATATATATATATATATATATATATATATATATATATATATGTGTGTATATATATGTGTATATTTTATGTATGTGTATATATTTTTGAATTGAATAATATCATTACAACTTAACTGCCCAAACTCACTTTCTGTTCTACCCAAGGTTAGCTGGTAGAGAATGCCATATAGCATTAAGCTCGCCTTTTGTACAAATATTTGGTGCAAAAAAGAATAAATAAATAAATAAATAAATAAATAAATGCAACCTCCCATACGGCTCGGAAAACAAATGATTTTTTGAAGCAGGAAAACGTTGAGCTGATGAGCCATCCTCAGTACAGTCCTGACCTGAGCCCAAACGATTTCTTTACATTCCCTAGAATGAAAGATTTATTACGTGGTCAACGGTTTGAAGACCCCGAAGCAGCTGTGGAAGCGTACAAATCAACAATTTTGTCAACATCAACTTCAGAATGGAATTACTGTTTTAATGATTGGTTTGCAGGTATGGAAAAGTACATTAAGTTGAACGGAGAATACTTCGAAAAACATTAAAATACAATTTAGCTATACCGTGCATGTGGTTTTTCTTATTCCCGATCATTTCAGTGTGCCCCACGTATATGTATATATATAAATAAACTGTACCACGTATACGTAGTCTATTTTATGCTATTGACTTATAATATGGAGTAATAAAGTAATAAAATAATACTGACTAAACACCATATAAGGGTGAACCATTTAAGATATAACAGTGGTAGAGCCACGCGGTAGCTTTTGTTGTAGCACGGATGGGCCGGCTCGAACCGGGGTGGTAATACCAGCGTGAAGTAGAAGTTTACTTCTGCATTTCGCTTGGAGAGCGCAGGTGGCCGGAGGCCCAATCCCCGCCCCCCCACCACCATGTTAGCGGAATTAAATGGAAGACTAACCCAGAAAGGTACCAGCATTCCTGGAGAATCCCTCGCTGAGCATCCACGCCCAAGCTACCCTACTTTTTCTGAGCGTGGGTGCTCTGGCTGCCCCGCGTATTCTGGGGGAGAGGGGGGGGGGGATCTTCCGCTCAAGACGAAACCTGCTCGGAAATTTCTGCAAAATCAGGGGACTTCATTCAAACCTTAACGCCGTACACTACCATCTGGAGACGGCAAAGTCGGCCTTGCTCTTTCTAACCGAGATACAGGTGTCCTCTCCGGCTGATACTTCGTATCTCTAAATACCCGGGGTACAAATTAGAACAGTCCTTTGTGCCCTGGGCTGGAGTTTGCGTGTACGTCAGAGAGGACATCTGTTTTCGACGCCTCGGCAGTCTTGAAGGTACGGACTTGTCCATCCTATGGCTACACGTAGACAGCTAGCTACGACCATCCCCGCGTCTACGGGTGCCTCTATAGGACCCATAGTGGTAATGCCGACACAGACCGACTCATCGACCACGTCCAAATGGCTGCAGACTTTTAACGCTGGTGTTCCACAAGAATGCGTGCTATCACCAACACTGTATCTTCTGCATATCTGCATAATAAGTTGCAATCCAGTAGCATTCAATGCTATGTAGACGACAGCACTGGTGATGCTTCATACACCGGCCGCGCTAATATTTCTCGGGAAAACGTCGCCGAGTACCAGAACAAACTTGTGTCTGAAATCGAGACTTTGTTGAACAAAGTCTGAGACTGGGGGCGACGAAATCTAGTCCAGTTCAATCCCCAGAAGCCACAAGTTTGCGCGTTTATCGCTAATAAGAACCCCTTTGCCGTATCTCCTCAGTTTCAAGGCACTCCCGTTGTTGCCTTAGCCAGTATCGGAATCCTCTGTGTCGACATTTCGAGTGACGTGTAGTTTCGTGGTCACTTAGAATAGAAGGCCAAACTGTCCTCTAAAAAGCTTGGCGTGCTTAGCAGAGCGGGACAGTATTTCATAGCGGGGCACCGCTCGCAATTTTACAAAGCGCAGGTTCGGCCTCACATGGAATACTGTGCCTATCCAAACAATGACTCCATAAAGTCGTCGGACGATACAAAGACTGAGTTGCAGAAGGCAGTTCAGCCTGGCACCCAGGGAATTAAAATTCATTGTGTGCGGAAAGTTGGAAACTCCGGTATTGTGGTACAGACGGCAACTGTTGAGGCTGCCCAGAAATTGAAGGCAGCGGTTCCGCCTTCCTTGAAGGTCTCTGACCCAAAAAGTAGGCGGCCACTGGTGGCAGTGCGCAATTTGCGCTCGGACCCACCAGCCACTGAATTTCTCGAGGATCTGTACAGGATCAATCTGAGTGATGATCCTGACTGGCCAAGAGATAAGTTTGGCGAATCATGCAGAGTTGCCTTCAAGAAGGGCCGGAAAGATGTACCACGCACCACAGTAGTGATGGAGTGCACATCTGCGCTGCGGGATAAATTGGTCGGCCTCGGCAGCGTCTTCATTGGTTGGGACGAAGCTGAAGTCTGCGATTTTGTACGAGTGACATGCTGCACTAAATGTCAGCAGTATGGCCATCCGGAGAAGCATTGCAGGGCGGCAGCGATGGTCTGCGGCAAATGTGGCGAGACCGGTCATCGTGCCGCAGAGTGCCAGTCGGCTACACAGTGCTGCGCCACATGCAAGCGCTTCAAGCGGAAAGATGCTGACCAACATGCCACTGCCGCTCTCAACTGTCCTGCACGTTTGCACGCGGAACAGCAGTCGGTCAACATGACCCAGTATGGATAGGACGACTACTTTTCGCGTAGGTCAGCTCAACTTGCAAGGCTCGAAGACGGCTACCACTGAGCTTCCTGTCATAGCCGGAGAACTGGGGTTGGATCTAGTACTAGTTCAGGAGCAATATCAGCATCCTCAAATACTTGGGTGCGGCACCAACCCTAAGGCCGGTCTATTACCAGTAAGTTCACGATTTGTAGTCACGCTTCATCATGACTTATGCAACGGACACTGTGTTGTAGGTCATGTCAGCTTCCAGAGCTTTAGCATATACGTCGTATCGTTATACTGCCAGTACAGTCATGACATCTCTTGTCACCTGCAACATCTCACCCACGTGATGGATCAGCTTTCTGGTCACCCAATCCTTATTGGTGTGGATAGTAACGCTCACTCTCCAATGTGGCACTGCGAGCGCAGGCAATATGTAGGTCGAGGCCCCGACACAGAATACCGTAAACTCCAGATGGAGGGATTCATCCTCGGACGGAATTTGCTGGTACATAATGTGGAGGGTCAACCGCCAACCTTTCATAGCCCAAATGGCTCGTCCAATGTGGATATTACCATCTCCACACGTAGTGTGAGGGTTGCTGACTGGAAGGTGCATGAGGGTGTCAGTGTGAGTGACCACCAGTTGATAACGTTTGGCGTTATCCTTGGTGACTCACGGAGGTACGATGGCACAGAATTTTCAGATAACGTATGTTACTTTCGTGAACTTGGTGTGAACTGGGGAGGATTTCGTTCGACTCTGCACGCCCGCATGTCCCAGCTGAGGCTAACGCGGCCAGCTAATGATATTTGCGAGCAGTACTCTGCAATACTTCTACGTACCGCGAGAGAACGATTAGGTACACGTGCGAAAAAGGAGAAAGAAGGGTACGAGTGGTGGTCTCCGGCTCTTGACCGTATGCGTAACGAGGTCTATTGTGTACGTCGTAAGTGGCAGGCCTCACGTCGCATAGGCGGCGACAGGGAGAAGGCTCTTCACGATTATCTCCGAAAAACAAGGATACGCTACAAGCTAGCTATGAAGGAAGCTGAACTTGCATTCTTCCGCTCTGTCGCGGAATCAGGTAACGCCGATCCGTGGGGCCTGGCTTACCGAACAGCCAGTGGACGACTTCGTCCACCTCTCAACGTGCTAAATGGAGTGAGATTAGCCGACGGCTATACTAGAACGACTGGAGACACCATGCTTGGCCTCGTCAATGCCTTATGCCCAGACGATAATCTAGCCAGGGACACTGTATACCATCGACAAGTGCGGATCGCTGCTGCATGTGCTCCATCTGGAACTGATGCTACACCACAGACCAAAGAACAAGTTGGACTCATCATTCGAGAACTGCCGAACACTGCAGCCGGCATTGACGGTATCACAGCTAAGATTGTTAGACAGGCATGGCGGGTAACTGGTGACGAGATCTGGCACATGTTTAGGGCGTGCATAGTCGAGGGCATTTTTCCGGATCTGTGGAAGATGGGCAAACTCGTTGTTCTGCCAAAGGGTGGCGACAGGCCGCTCACTGATCCTAAAACCTACCGCCCGATAACTTTGCTGCCCATATTGGGAAAAATACTGGAGCGTGTGATAATCTCCTGCGCTCCATGTCTCTACCGCGGAATCTCCGATGCACAACATGGCTTCACGCGTGGCCGCTCCACAGTGACCGCCCTTAGTACCATCAACCGAATTACCAACGGATCAACCGAGAAGTACGTGCAACTGATCCTTCTGGACATATCTGGAGCCTTTGACAATGCCTGGTGGCCAATGGTCCTACTCAAGGCAAAGCAATGTGGCGTTCCACCTAACATTTACCGTATTTTAACGAGTTACTTTATAAATCGCCGTGTAGGACTGTTTGCTGGAAACCGGGTAGTGTGGAAGGTCTCCACGATGGGCTGTCCTCAGGGATCGGTGCTGGGACCAACCCTATGGAACCTCCTATTCGATGACCTCCTGAAGCTGCCAAAACCCGAAGGAGTACACTTCGTTGCTTACGCCGACGATGTGACGATCGTGGTCGAAGCATCGTCTCGTTCCGCAATAGAGCGCAAAGCGGCAGCTACGATTGCTGCCGTGTCCGAGTGGGGTATTCGCAACAGACTAGGGTTTTCTACCGGGAAGTCACAAACGATGACCTATAAGGGCAAGTTTAAAAGTGGACCAATTATAAAGATGGACGGTGCAACGATCACGAGTGTTTCACAGGCAAGAGCCCTAGGAATAAATTTGGACGAGGCTAGGTCCTATGTGCAGCATGCATTATATATCGGCGAGAAGGCCGCTGCTTGCTTCGGGAAGATGTCGCGACTGTCTTCATCGACCTGGGGCATAAGATTTCACGCCCTTAGAGTCCTGTATTCAGGGACCTATGTGGCAACGTTAACATATGCTGCTGCCGTATGGTACCAACGCTCGTCCCTTTATGTTATCAGAAGCGTACTGATGAGGACGCAAAGACCAGCTTTGATTCTTCTCACGAAGGCTTACAGGACGGCTAGCAGCGCAGCGCTACCGGTGTTGGCGGGCGTATTGCCTGCCGACCTGGAAGTTTTTCGTGCGGGACGAGTCGACGAGGAGGGGACGGGTTTGGTCGACAAGGAGCGCAGGATGAAGAAGAGGGAGATGATGGCTGCTGTCGCTGCCATTTGGCAGGACCGGTGGGATTCAAGCCAAGATGGCAGGGATCTATACAAGTTTTTCCCGGACATCGCAGAGCGTCTAATCTTCAGGTGGGTCGAGTCCGATTATGCAGTATCGCAGATTCTTGTTGGTCAAGGGTGTTTCAACGAGCGTCTCCTAAAATTCAACCTTAGGAACTCTGGCTTATGCCCCTGCGGCTCAGCACTGGAGAGTCGTGACCATGCTCTCTGGGATTGCGATCTGTATATTGAAGAGAGGAACGCATTATTGGACAGCCTACAAAGAACAGAAATAGGACCAGTATACTTCCGGGACCTAGTGTGCTGCGAATCCAAATTTAAGGAGTTTAGGAGATTTGCGCATGCATGGCATCACAAAAGGAAACAGTATGAGAACGGAAAATACGACCAGATAGCTGCGAACGCGAAGTGTCGTCGCTGTGGAGTCACGCCCCAGAAGGGGGAGAAGTGAAATGTAGAGAAAAGGGACGGAACAGACAGATGTGTAGGGAGTCAAGTAAGCGCACGTGGGAAAGAGCCACGAGCAAGTACCGTGTGCGTCTCCCGTGATTCGGTCCGTATGCCGCAAGGCGGGAAGGACCATGGGATGGTGGAGGGAATGTGCCTATCTCTGGGCAGGGGTCCTTCCATTTGACCGTAACCAGCGCAGAACGATTCGAATCGAATTCTTTCCGATCGGCTTGACTCACTGGCATTGCGTAGATATGTTACATCTCTTTGCGTATTTTATCGCATCTATCACGGGAAGTGCTCTGATGAATTGTTCGGACTAATTCCAGCGACAAAACTAGCGATACAATTCATACCATCTGGATGATTGGCGGTCCACCACTGTGCGGTGAGCCGCATGCTCGTTTGCCCTCTGCTATAAGAAAAAACCTTAACTCCATAAACTAAAATTCAATTAACTATGGAGTTAGAGGCAAGATGTTTTAGTCATTAGAAATTCTACTAACAACATCAGTCACACTGTGTATAGGAAAAAGACCCACACTAACCGATATCTAAACGGCAAATCTCACCACCACTCTTCACAGTTAGTAGATCGGACAAAAAATAATAAATAAAAGTTGTAGGTAGCCTTCGTTAACTATGACATCAGGACGTCAAACACCTGTGCTCATATTCTAAATAAATAGATTGACTTGACCATCGCATGAAAACACAATGTATCTCTCAAGTAATAAGTACATATTATATTAAATTAGATTGTTTAGTGCGACGGCCAAGTCAATTTATTTATTTAAAATATTAAAAAAAAAATTGCTATGGTCACTATAAGATGTTGTTAGGTTAGCTAATTACGTAATAACTTAAGACAGAAGGACCCTTAAGTAGGGACTGAATAAATTATCCGACTTGGTATTACATGTATCTCACAACTTTTTACAATAGAAGACCTGAGTTGCGAGACTTGGCTTTTTTTACAATCTCATTTCTTTTTGTAGATAGTTATATCTAGGTACCTATCTACACCTATTATTCCATTATATTCTACATAATAGGTACATTAATTCATTCACTGCGAACGTAACTTTGTCATCACCATAATCATTACAGCCCTTCAAGTCTACTGCTGAACATAGGCCTCCCCCAAGGAATGCCACAAAGTACGGTCCTGAGCCACCTGCATCCATCGACTTCCTGCATGTCTTACCAGATCGTCACTCCATCTAGTGGCGGGACGCCCTACACTTTGTCCGCCGGTACGAGGCCTCCACTCAAGAACCTTTTTTTCTCATCGGTTGTCGGTTCATCGAGCTATATGGCCGGCCCATTGCCACTTCAGCTTACTAATCCGTTGGGCTATGTCGGTCACTCTGGTTCTACTGCGGATATCCTTATTTCTAAGTTTATCACGCAGAGAAACTCCGAGCATAGCCCTCTCCATAGCTCGCTGAGCGACCTTGAACTTCCTCATATGGCCAGCAGTGAAAGACCACGTCTCAGTTCCATAGGTCATCACGAGCAACACACACTGGTTGTAGTCTTGTTTTCAAGTTTTGAGGTATACCTGACGAGAAGATGTGCCGTAATTTTCCGAACGCTGCCCGACCGAGTTGAATCCGTCGATTGACCTCTCTGTCGAAGTTGGACTTACCTAGTCGTACTATTTGTCCCAGATAAACATACTCGACAACAACTTCGAGCTTAGTGCTCCCAACAACTACCGGCATAGATGTGACATGGACATTAAACATGATCTTTGTTTTGTCCATGTTCATTTTAAGACCTATCCGTTGGGAAACACTATTTAGCTCATTGAGCATAGTGCTTAGGACCTCCAGCGATTCTGCCATAAAGACTATATCGTCGGCAAATCGAAGATGGGTGATGTACTCGCCATTGATGTTAATACCGTATCCTTTCCAGTCCAGTAGCTTGAAAACGTGTTCCAATGCAACGGTGAGTTTCGGGGATATAACGTCACCTTGTCTTACACCTCTTTGCAATTGGATAGGTTTCGTACTCTGGTTCTGTACTCGGATAGCCATCGTAGCCCTACTGTACAAGCACTTCAGCACTTCGATATACCGACAGTCAACTTGGCACCGCTGAAGGGACTGCAGCACCGCCCAAATTTCGACGGAATCAAAGGCTTTCTCATAGTCCACATACACCAGACATAGTGGCAAATTGTGCTCTTCGGACTTCTGTACAATTTGCCGAAGGGTATGTATGTGGTCTATGGTGCTAAAGCCTTTTCGGAAACCGGCTTGTTAGGGAGGCTGGAAGTCGTCAAGTCTGCGCGCGAGACGATTCGTAATGACTCTCGAAAACAGCACGTAGACGCGGCTCAGAAGGAAAATTGGTCTGTAGTTCTTCAAGAGCATTGTCACCTTTCTTGAAGAACAAGACCATCGCAATTCTGCTCCACGCCTCCGGTGTAATGCCACCATTGAGGATGGAATTAAAGAGCTTCTGAAGGGCTTCAAGCACCGCTTTTCCACCCGCTTTCAGAAGTTCCGCTGTAATTCCAACCTCGCCTGGGGCCTTGCCGTTTTTAAGGTGTTGGAGAACCATTCTAATCTCGCTCAGACTGACGTCCGGGATATCATCGGAATAGTGTCGGATAAGACTCGCCCTTGGATCGTTATTCACACTTACGTGTGGCTCCAACGATAATGTGTGCAGCTGCCCGTAGAACCTCTCAATCTCACTCAAAATCTCAGGTATCCCGGAAACGACGCTACCACACTCGGTCTTCAGCTTCGACAGTTGGCTCTTTCTGGCAGACAGATGTCTAGCAAAGACTTTGGAGCCCTGGTTCCGATCGATCGCTTCTTAAATATGAGCTGTATTGAAGTTGCGTAAGTCCCGCCGCATGCATTTGGAGATCTGTCTGTTCAGTTGCCTGTATGCTGTCAAATCTACTGAAGACTGCAACTTCATATCCCGTCTAACAGCCACGAGATTAAGAGTGTGATCGGAGAGTTTTTGTGTTCTTCTACGGCGGGTCTTGCAAAACTTAGCTTTGACCAAATGGACAGTTTCCACGAGCTTGTCATTCATATCGTCCACTGCATTGCAATTTTCTAGGCACTGAAAACGGTTTCGTAGCTCGAGCTGAAAGTTTTCGGGACTTTGGATTAGAGCACGAGGGGGACGGAGCGTTGACTTCATTAGACGTGACATCTCCAACTTAACGTTTAGGTTCAGTGTGCCTCTCACTATTCGGTGATCGCTGCCGGTTTTCACCCTCGCGATCACTGAGACATCACTGAACAGTTGTCGTCATGTCGTCATAATAAAGTCAATCTCATTTTTTGTCGAACCGTCGGGGTTCGACCAGGTCCACTGTAGGTATCTTGAAAATAAATTATAATATTTGCATGCAGGTATATAATAAAGCAGTCTTGTCTCAACTCCCGTGTTTGATTGCTGCATCCAAATAATACAAAATAAACATGGCGCAGTCGGTACACTACAAATAATATAATATATAAGTACTTTCCATTGAATTGGATGAACTGTGAAAGTGAGAGTGGATTTTAGAAAGAAGTTGAATATTCTAACGTAACTGCAATTGAATCAATCGTCCGAACAATGGAATCTGTATTACAACCACCGCCACCTTTTATTTTCGAAAATAATTTAGTAAATGTGACTTCGGGAAATTTATGCAAAGAATGGGAAAAATGGAAAAAAGCATTCTGGATATATTACGAGGCATGTGAACTAAAAAAAAGGATGAAAAAGTACAAATTAACATTTTATTACATATTATCGGAAACAAATGTCAGGAAGTGTACGAACAACTATTATTGGAAAATGATAAAAAGGAATTTAAATCGATTAATGAAGTATTTTTGAACAACCGAGCAATATGTTTTCGAATTAAACAAGATGGCGGCAAGATGCGAATTTAAAGATTTATGTCAAGATTTGGTACGAGATAGACTCATATGTGGTATACGAGATGGATGTATGAGAGAAAGGCTGTTAAGGGAGCCTGACTTAACGTTAAAGAAAGCAGTGGAAATTTGCAATGTAGCCGAAATGTCGCGAGCCCAGGCCATCAATATAAAGTCAGAGAAGTCGGACCACCACGTGCATGAAATAAAACGTAATTCCGAACAAGATGAACGTGACGCAGAAATTAATTGGGTGAACCGTCAACGTGTCACGCCCCCGCACCACCGGCGCCAGCAGCGAGCGCGTGGCGCCGGCAGCGGAGGTGTGCGGATGCCGCGATCCTCTAAGTCCTCAACCCACCCTCGGGATGAAGGTGGGCACGCGCAAGTGCATCGTCCCGTCCCGTCCAGGTACGATCGCAGTTGTTGGAACTGCGGTTTGTCACACGAGAAATACAGTTGTCCCGCCTGTGGTCAGCAGTGCCGTAAATGTCATCGGATGAATCATTATTCGCGGATGTGCAGAGTTTATGAAGTAAAGGAGGACTCCACCGATCAGGTTAATATCAATTACGGTAAGGACTGGTGGGTGAAGTTAAACATAAATAATAATTTTCTAATGTTCAAGCTGGATACTGGGGCCGATGTGAACGTTTTGCCTAACAAGTATATTCAAAAAAATTAATATTACTGAATCAGAGTTAGCATGTACCGCAATAAAATTACAAGGTTATTCAGGCAGTAATATTGAAGTTATTGGTAAATGTTACTTAAAAGTTAATTATAAAAACGATGTTTACATTTTAAAATTCATTGTTGTTGATGTAGATTCACCTCCTATTTTACGCAGAACATCGTGTGAGGAATTAAAGTTACTAAAGAGAGTTTTTTCTATTAGGGAGAAAAAAGAAAATGAAATAATAAATGAATTTTCCGACGTATTCGTAGGTATGGGATGTTTGCCAGGAAATTACAAAATTCAGGTGAGACATGATATTAAACCCGTAATACATGCTCCGAGAAAACTACCGCTAGCCCTTAAAGACAAAATTAAAAATAAATTAATGGAAATGCAAAAAGAGGGCATCATTGCAAAAGTAGAGGGACCCACCGACTGGGTCAACAGTATGACTGTTGTTAAGAAGCCTAATGGGGACCTTCGAATCTGTCTTGATCCTAGGGACCTTAATAGGGCAATTAGGCGCGAACATTTTAAGCTTCCTACTCTACAAGAAATAACTGCCAATTTATCGGGGGCAAAATATTTTAGTACTCTCGATGCCAAGCAAGGATTTTGGCAATTAAAGCTTCATGAGTCTAGTACAGACCTTTGTACATTCAGTACAGTATTTGGTCGATTCAAGTTTTTGCGCATGCCATACGGTATATCGTCGGCATCAGAAATTTTCCACAAAAAATTATATGAGCATTTTGATGATATCGAAGGAGTTATTTTATTTGTAGACGATTTGTTAATTTATGCAAATTCTAAAAAAACACACGATGAGAGACTTCGGTCGGTTTTACAAAGGTGTCGGGAAATTAATATTAAATTAAATTAAAAAAAATGTAAAAT
Organism: Parnassius glacialis; assembly: GCA_033319125.1. Classification (NCBI taxonomy): domain Eukaryota; kingdom Metazoa; phylum Arthropoda; class Insecta; order Lepidoptera; family Papilionidae; genus Parnassius; species Parnassius glacialis. The sequence goes on along the minus strand of JAVANC010000012.1, from coordinate 37,340,908 downwards.
TGGGTTAACGGAACTCACATATTTAGGCCATAAAATAACAAAGGATGGAACATATCCAGATGATTCGCACATACTAGCTATAAAAAATATGCCCACACCAACCACGGTAAAAGACGTCGAACGGTTCTTAGGTTTAGTTACGTATGTGAGTAATTTCATACCGAATTTTTCGGAAAAAACGTCTGTGTTGCGTGAACTGTTAAAGAAAGAAGTAGCATGGCATTGGGATAGTAATCACGATCAATGTTTTAAAGAAATAAAGGAAAGTCTAAGTAAACCTCCGCGTTTAAAATATTATAGCTTACAGAAACCAGTAAAAATTTCAGTGGATGCAAGTAAAAATGGATTGGGAGCCTGTTTGATGCAAGACGAGTTACCGGTATGTTATGCTTCTAAATCACTAACTAAAACGGAGCAGTCATACGCGCAAATTGAAAAAGAATTGTACGCATGTGTTTTTGCTTGTGAAAAGTTTTACACGTATATTTACGGCCGCACGGACGTTACTATAGAAACAGACCATAAACCGTTAGTCAGTATTATTAACAAACCGTTAGCAAGCGCTCCTGCAAGGTTGCAACGAATGCTTTTACGCCTCCAGCCGTATGAATTCAAGTTGGTTTATAAGCCGGGTCGCTATCTTTACGTCGCAGACGCACTGTCGAGGGCAGTCGCACCGGACAAGCATGAGTCGACACAGCCGCGCGATCATCTCGACGCGCAAGCGCAGGTGTGCGCGCTCACCGCGAGCAATCCGTTGACGGACTCGCACTTCTTATCTATACAGAAATGTACCCAGGAAGATATAGAAATGCAAGAACTTATTAAAATAATAAAACGAGGTTGGCCCTGTCATAAAAGTAAAATAAAAGACATAATAAAGCCTTTTTGGGATTGTAGGGATGAATTATCAGTTAACTTTGGTATAGTATGGAGGGGTAGCAGGGTAATAATACCTAAATGCATGAGATACGAAATTATTAAAAAGATTCATTTGGGCCATCTAGGGATTGAAAAATGTAAACTCAGAGCTCGAGAAATTATGTACTGGCCTAATATGAATACTCAACTTGAAGATTATCTGTCACATTGTCAAGCTTGTCTAACTTATAAAAAACAGAATTGTAAGGAACCGTTAATGCAACCAAATAGGGCATGGTCTAAAGTAGGAATAGACGTTTTTCACTTCGGAACAAAATCGTTTGTTCTCATAATAGACTACTATAGTAAATTTGTAGAATTAATAAAAATTCATTGCTTAAAGTCAGAATTAGTTGTTAAAAAAATTAAACAAGTTTTTAGTAGACACGGTATACCCGAAATAGTCATGACCGATAATGGCCCTGAGTTTGCATCTAACACTTTTCGTGAATTCTCACATGATTGGAAATTCCAGCATGTGACGTCATCGCCGAGATATCCTCAATCTAACGGCCAGGTCGAGCGTGCCATACAAACAATTAAAAATATGATGAGAAAAACGGCTTATGTTCAGGCGGAGTTCCCATTAGCGCTCCTTGAATATCTAAATACACCAATCAGTAAGGAGCTCGCTAGTCCAGCGGAGTTGTTATATAATAGAAAACTCCGCAGTATAGTTCCGTGTTCTCCAAATTTATTGTTACCAAAAATTAATACGGACGTAATAAATAAATTAAAACGCCGTCAACAAAAGCAAAAAATGTATTACGATAAAGGTGCTAGAAAATTAAAAACACTAATAATTGTACAAAAAGTTAAAGTTCGAATTAACAAAACATGGGTACCAGGTTTTATTAAAAGTATTGTAGGTCCTAGGTCATATTTAATAAGCATGGCAACGGGTGGTGTATTAAGACGAAATAGGAAGCATATCATAGTTGATTCGAACCAGAGAATCGATGAATCATCTAATCTACGCACACAGTACGATGATATCGCTGTAAACAATAACAAAACCTCCGCGCACGCGCCCTCCCCGCACGGCTCCAGTACTCAGCTGCGAGCGCCTCACTTGCAACAATCTGATAGATCAACTGTTTTCACTAACTGTTTTTATCGTACACTTTCCGGCAGGGAAGTGAGACCTCCTGATCGATGGGGCTTCTCCGCGCCACAGAAATGACAGCTATGAATAATGTGAGGCAAAAAACTTTATTTTATTTTATTTAACTATTGGATTGATTTTTTATTATTAATTATATACATATACAAATTATTTTTATCAATAACAATAAGTCGAAAGCAACAAGTTAATTGGATTTTGTTTTTAACAAATCTTTATATATAAAAAGTACGTGTCACGTTGTTTGTCCGCGATGGACTCCTAAACTACTGAACTGATTTCAATGAAATTTTTGGTCAATGTGCAGTTTGGTCCAACTTAAAAGATATGATAGCTTACATCTCAATTTATAGTCGCAATACAATATTATTTTATTGAAAATTATTTGTCTATTATTTGACAGTCACAATTATCTGTTAGCTCCAAACGATTTTGTCAGATGACGATATCTGTTGACTGGATTGAGTAAATATTTAATAGATGGCGCTATGTTAAAAATGCAAACGTTTAATATAAGCTACAATTTAGTAGCATAACCACCACGTGTTGCTGTAAGTATTCAACAGATAGAACCGATTTCAAAAAAAAATTGCAGACTGTGTGCAGTTTGGTCCAACTTGAGAGATAGGATAGTTTTTATCCAGATAAGTGACCCACAATTTTTTTTATTGCTAATTTCAGGAGTTTTTTTGGGAAAGCAAATGGTCGTTCGGAAAAAGCAGAACAACGTCTGCCTGGTCAGCTAATATTATATAAATTACACATTGATAAATTATATTAGTATGATTAAGTATCACGTTATAATTATATGAATAAATTCATGTATTATTATAAATCAAATTGTTAATTTTCATACTTTTATTTAGGAAATGCTTTTATTATATTAAGATTATTAATTGTGGTTTTATAAAAGTTTAGTATTAAACCTCGACCCTTTATAATTTCTTAAGAAGAGGATTGTAGGTATCTTGAAAATATATTATAATATTTGCATGCAGGTATATAATAAAGCAGTCTTGTCTCAACTCCCGTGTTTGATTGCTGCATCCAAATAATACAAAATAAACATCCACTTCCTGTGAGGCCGCATCTGGAAGAAAGAGTTCATCATAAAGAGTCCCTCTTTCTCCATGAAGTCGGCGCGCTGCTGGCCCCTTGGGTTCCGTTGCCCTATTCCGAATTTCCCTACTTTCAGCTCATCGTTCTTTCTTATGCCTAGTTTTGCGTTGAAGTCTCCCATTAACACCGTATAGTGGGTTTTGGAGGAATGAATGGCTCTAGAGATATCCTCATACATTTCCTCCACCTCCTCATCCGGGTGTGCCGAGGTTGGTGCGGAAACCTGTATGACCTTCAGCGAATACGGTTTGGTGGTTCTGAGTATAAGGTACGCAACCCTCGTCGACACAATCCCAATCTTTACAACGTTGTTAACGAGAGACTTGTGGACGATAAATCCGACACCTCCTTGGGACTGATGCCCCTCCCGGTGATAGAACAAGTAGCCGGATTCGAGGATTACCGTGTCCTCCCCCTCTCTTCGGATCTCGGATAATCCTATGATATTCCATCGCAACTTGTCAATCTCTTCTACCAGCTCCAGGATCTTCTCGTCAGTCCTCAGGATGCGTGCGTTATAAGTTGCTAGGTCGAGTCGTCGTAGGTGGCAACCGAACCTCCACCGGAGATTCTTAGCACCCCTTGCCCCGCCGTTACCATGGTCGCCACCGTAGCCAGGTAAGCGGGGCCGCCGGGGACTGGGGGCCGTTTTTTTGTAACTTTTATCATGGGAGGTATATTGCCATAGTTGCCACGCTTGGCGAGCGGGTTGGCAACCGCAGTTTTTTTCATTGTTTTGCTGTGCAAGATCAGAAAGATGCTGCTGCCCATCCTCTGCCTCAGTTTCCCTCTGTCGCTTCTTATGACACCCACGGAAAGATATGGGGTAGTGAGTATTCTTACCCGCTACTACATGGGGCGGCAATATAACTTTGTAATCTTATATATTTATATGGGATTACAAAGTTATTTATGCAGTTGGTGTATCTCGAAAACTGGACCGAAAATGCAAAATATTTCAGTTTTTCCTTGATTTATATACTAAACAATAACTGCATTCCAAATTTGAAGCTTCTATGTCTGCTAGAAGTGCCTTAGAGTTTTGATGATCGTTCAGTCAGTGAGTGACAAAATTAAGAAACTTTGGCTAGTTGTAATTCTTAAACTACTAGTTCAAATTGAATGAAAATTGAAATATATCAAGTTTATACAATGCCTACTTGGTTACTGAAAATTCAGGCTTCTAGTTTTATCCACAACGAAGTTATAGGGTTTCGAAAATGGTCTGAAATGCTTCGAGAAAAGGATGGTAGGGCCGTGTCGCTTTTTTGCTCGACTTGGCGTTGGCACTGCCGTGTCCCCAGATCATTATGCATAATCCAAGATATAATAATATATTTACAATCGCAATTCAAAAAACCTGCAATTCTTCTGGTGCTGCCGATGTTAATGGGCTGGAAACTATATTTTGAATACTTTTTAAAAAAATTCAAAAACCCGAGTGGTACCTTCAAAGGCACCGATATGTTGCGTGATGCCACCGAATTCCTGATCAACTACGGAAGTGTTTCTCAATGCATCCAGAAGTGTGGTCTTGCCGTGGTCCACGTGGCCCATCACGCAAACTACCGGCGGCCGGGGGCGAAGCGCTTCGGGCGGGGCTGGAGGCGCCGGAACTGCGTCCTTGTTCTACACACATGAAGTGACAGGGATAGTATGAGCATGTTATTTTTTTATGTAGAAAATAAATCAACAATTTTTTTCTTCGGTCATGGACTCGTATCGTTATACCGTTACCGTTACAGCCTATTAAAGTCCACTGCTGAACATAGGCATCCCCATAGATTGCCTATAAGGGGGATATTTGCTATATTTGCCACGCTTGGCAAGTGGGTTGGCAACAGCAGTTTATTTTTTATTTTTAATCGTTATTAGGAAATACGCTGTGCCTATCTCCGGATTTGTTTCTCTCTGTAACCTCATACGACGCCCACACGATGATACGGGGTAGTGGATATTCTAACATCACCACTACACGGCTTTTGCCAGTATCAAGTAATAAGGAATTATGCATTAAAATATGAATATGTTTAAAACTATCTTTACAATATTCTGATACATCACAATTCGAATTTTTTGGGAGATTTTAACGACTACAAACCAGCGAACAGTCGATGACGACAGTAACTCAAGTTTTTAAGGCGCCTAAGGGAGACAAAATAACTTGAGGTTTATATCAACATCGAAACTCCATTTCAAAACATTATTTAAACGATATAAGAGGAGCAACAAACCGTTGACGGTCAAGTTACCGCCAAAACTCTCGGCTGTCTTATATATTAAAAACCAGTGAGTGATATTAAAAAGTTTTCATTCGAAACCTTACATGGTGTTTATCCTAAAAAAGAAATGTTACAAATTTAAAAAATAACCAGGAATTTAAATATTTGAAATCCGTATATTTGAAAATTAATAATAAAAACTTTGCCTCGATTTAAGTTTCGTAGTCTCCTGTAAAACTAAGCTACAGTTGTTACTAGGTTTTAAAATGAGCCAACGGAGGTTTAGTGACAAGGCCGGCAACGCATCTGAAATTCCCCTGGTGTTACGGTTGTTCATGGGCGGCGGCTTTCACTTACCATCAGGTGAACCGGATGCTCGATGGCCCCCTCTTATATAAAAAAAAAACGTTTTCTTGGGGATTTTGGCAAGAACTTGACCGCCGGCGGATTGCAGCTCCTGTATTATTGTTTAAATAACGGTTTGAAGTGGATTTTGATATGTAAAAGAAGTTCGAATTTGTGTATTAAATGTATGTGCAAATAAACAATTACTGGAAACTATGATACAAGTGTTCCGATGGTGATGTGAACCTAAAGATAATGTGTCTGCTTAAGCGCCTTGAGATACTGTCGCCATTAAATCCCTGCTGGCTCAAGCTGCCGTCAATATCTCACAAATACTTCGCAATGTAACGCATCAACATATTGTGAAGAAGTGTACTAATAATTTAAAATTAAAAATTTTGTACAGCTGACTTCAATATAAGTTATTAAGAATAACTCAAAAACTATTGGTCTGACCTTGATCAAATTTATATGGGACTACACGAGAAGTACCAGCTTTCAAACAAAAAAAGAATCATCGCAATCGGTTCACTCAGTAAAAAGTTACGAGGTAACACACATAAAAAAAAACATACAGTCGAATTGAGTACCGTCTCCTTTTTGGAAGTCGGTAGAAAAGGATACTTATTACTTAATACTGGCAAAAGTACAATCCACTACTAATGAAAGAACATTCTCTTGGCCACTTTCGACAAAAGCAGTATCGTCTGAATTCATTCAATCTAACCAACTTGTGCCTTAGATTAGATCAGAATAAAATATGTTCGACATGGATTTCCACTTGTATAACTAATATCTTGGCAACAACTTAAGGTAATATTCGGAAGTTGTGACCCTGGTCGAAATAGCCCAAGGAAACATCAGTTTTGATATGCATATGCCATACCTCCTTTTCCTCAACAACCTCATCAGGTCTCGGCACAAGCTTGAACCGGCATCCTGATATCTTCACAATTTCCCTCACGATCTGCGGATTGTGTATCACCGTGTCCGGTGTGTATACAGTGTCAGAGCTCTTGTCGGCAAACTCTAGCGTTTTGAATACATGCTCTAAAAGGATCAGAAATGAGGATGATTAAATTAACAAGAACTGTGAAAAATAAATGGCTATATTATAAAAACAAACCTAACACTAGGACTTTCTCCTGTATCGTGGATGCAATTTGTATACATGAATTGCACAATAACAAACATCTAGACTCGGAACAATGATTGGTATGCTATAAAATACTTCTTCAAATCGAACCCGTAGCCCTTAGCGCCGCAACTCAATGCTAAACCACTGCACCACAGACACGTCAAATTTAACAGTCGTAATTAAACCTTATAAAATATATTTCATCATTGCAACTTTTTTTTGCAACTCAATTGACCTCAAAAAATTTACAGCAAAATATTCCTCAATATAAGTAGAATAGCTTCTTTTATTTTTAAATAATCTACACTAGGATTTTCTCCGGTATCCTGGGGCAGTGTACAAACATAAATTGCACAAGGGCAAACATCCAGATCCGGAACAATTATTTGTACGCCATACAAATACTTGTTCCGTGTGGGATTCGAAGCCGTGGCCCTTAGTGCTGCAACCCAATTGCTAAGCCACAGCGCCACAGAGCCGTCAAAGCTATAATAGTTATCAATAAAAGAGAATATTTTTTATTCAATATAGATTATTACATAATATTTATGCATTGAAAGTATTTTTTTATTTACCACTGGTTCGGAAAGTACCCCTGTCTTGGGAAGAATCAGCAAGAAACCCAGCGGCACTCTTTTTAAACATATTTTAGTTTAAAAAGAGACTTAATTTTGTTTGTACAATTTGACTTTATTGACTATATTGAATATATTGACTTAATTTTGTTTGTACAATTTTTTTTAATAGATAGAAGCTGACAAGCGAGCACACAGTCCACCTGATGGTAAGTGGTTGCTGAGGCCCATAGACATCTACATCTATCCTCGATTACGAATCAAAATGCAGATGCGTTGTCACCTGTGAGGACTACTACTACTACTACTATGACTAGATGGAATGCCTCATTTTGAGTAAAAAAGGGTCTTCGGTATTCTACACCCACCATACGAAACACAGCAACGTTATGCTGCTATTTTATGCTGGTATTCTGTGAGAGTGTGGTCTTTCCCTGGTCGAGCCGACCCATTCGTACTACAACTATACCAGTAATATAGCTGCAGCATGGCTCTACCACGTATAAAATATGTTATATATATTCTACAATATGTTAATAGATAATATTCAGGCAAAGTAAATCACTAGTTTTAAATAATCAACTTAATAATAATATTGTACACTTCATTAGAATAAATATAATGAAACAACTTGAATTAAGCAGATGCCGCATATTACCCAAAAATTTGCTGTCAGTTTTATGAATACTGTACTTAGGCATAGTAAATTTAGGTTTATCACATATTAAATTTGCACAATTGAAAGGCCTGGATGAATAACAGATTGTGACAAAACCCTGGTCCAAACCAGGAGCTGAAGACAGTTCTTACCTACATCCTTCTTCAGCACATTAGCAACATCTAATACTGTCATGTTTCGCCATATTCCAACCACTTCTGTGCCACCTTTAGAGTACCGTATCACCCGTCTTCCAAGGTTTTCTACAGCCTAAGCAAAAGAAAGAGAATTTAAAAATTAGCAGGTGCTGGATAGTTCCAAGTTTCATTATGTATGGTCAAATTTTTTTTATTTAATTTATCAGTCTGTTTTGACATTATTTAAGAAGATTTTATAAGATTATATAAGAAGGTGTGATGACAAAGCAGTGCATTGCAGGTGTTTGGGCAAAGTCAGGCGAACAGTTGACTTTTGCATAAGTGTGAGAGTAAGTCATATTATCTATAATTTTATTAAAAAAATAATTATTTCAATAGATAAAAGATATTCGACTGTCTAATTGATCAAAAATCAAATATGTCTATGGAAAAATTTTTTTTAATAAAATACTATGAGGGATATAAAGTATAAGATTGGTTATGTGTCATAAATGCACAGTGACACATCACATGTATATAAGCGGAAGTAATAATAGAAACAAATAATTTCAAATTGTTGCTCAATTGGCACCCACTCTCAATTTTCAAAATCCCAAATTACAGTTAGTTTGATGACCGATTAAATACAAAGTAATATTTCTTACAAAACCACTCAATATCATATTTTTACCTTATAAAGTAAGATGAAGCTCACTTTAAATCTTTTGATTTCTACAATCAAATTGTAATACACATACTGCTATATGCCAGTCTAAAGGATATAGAAAGCCAGTATAATTAGCCTGTGTATCCGTAGCCTTCTTTGATTGAAGCTTTCACATATTCTACCTAAGAGTTGGTCTTAATGGGTACTACCATTTAACCATCATCTTAATATGTAGGAATTACATCACATTATTTGTCCATGATGAACACCTAAACTACTGAACTGATTTCAATGAAATTTTGCACACTGTGCAGTTTGGTCTGACTTGAAAGATAGGGTAATTTTTATCCCCATCAACATTTTAAATAGCGAATTTAAGGATTTTTTATTGGACAAAGGGTCGTTGGATAAGGCAGAACAATCTCTGCCTGGTCAGCTAGTATCAGTACTAAATCAATTTAACTGCAATGTAAGTTTCACAGGCTTACCTTTTCTTCCGGAGTTTTTCTTTTTTTATTATAAACTGCTGATATAGATATACACCGAACTTTGTAATGTATATCGTTTACAATACGATTTTTGCTTTCTAGTAATTGGACTAAGCACTCGTTTTTAATTTGTCTGAAATGTAACCTAAAAATACATTATACTATATATAAGTATATAATACGTATATTATATATAGATCAATCATTTGCATTACCACTAATTATAAAATTATTTATTTTCAAGTTTCAAAACATTGTAAAGAAAGTAACATCTTGTTAATATCATAACTTACCGTTTAAAAAAAATACTTCTGTACATATTGTGTAGTAACATTTATTGATAATCTAGAGGCATAAACGGTGTTCACAATAATACCTATGTAAGAAAAATAAATAAGTTTATTTATTGTAATATTTTTCTACTTTTTATTAAATAATATCAAAACATAACCTCTCTCAGTTCAATCCATAGATAATAGATAGCTAGATAGTTTGCTCTCTGCACCACAGACCATAGATAAACATTATATACCAGAAACCACAGACTACTTACTGGATACTGCACTCTGTAAAAACTATATAGAAACACTTAGGGTAAGATCTATAGATCGTACTTTGACTTTGCTCAGACTTTACTTTCGAGCTAAGACAATGTCGGTATAGCTAACTACGAAGTCGTGCTGAGTGCGCGCTTAACAAAGCCTAAGTCAACGATTTCGACGACTTAAGTAAAACTCAGGATATTATTCAAAACCACCGTATTTATTTTAAATTGTTGTTTTATGTTAGTCTAATTAATTATAACAATAAATAAGTAGTTTTATGTCGTCTTCTAGTTTTAAATAGCATTAATCCATTTTCTATTCACGTAATTTCAATCTTATTTCGAATTTCTTAAAATATTAATTTTTCTTTTTTTCTGACTTTACATTTATATCGTCCCTTCCCGTTCTCATATATTTAATTTTATACAGTAAAGTCAAAAACATAATGCGTGGAATGAAGCATCCATTAATATTTAGACTGTCTGGGCCTTAGCATAAGCTTAGCGTAATCTTAGCCAGATACAACTATAAATTCAGAATCAAAGTTTATGCTCAGTATATACTCAGCAAAATTTTTCGTAAGCTAAGCCTGAGCAAATGCAAAGTACGTTCTATAGATCTCAGCCTTAGTCTGTGATACCATCGACTCGAGGATACTGCGCAATGCGCATAATATAATCACTGTCACTGACTTAGTAAGTATATATATCTATGCATATAATATACCACAGCCTTTGAATATTACGCCTGATTACGCACCCCTCCTACCCCAGCCTATGAGTTTAGAGTATATATACTGGCAGACGTATTTTAAATAGCACATCTCAAAAATATTATTTTTTTAAATTGCACCCTTGTAGTTTAGAAATAAAAAATAGTTAAAGATCGCTCGAATATTATAATTAATAAAACAATTTTCATGTTGGTTCTGTTCGGTCGCTTCGCTATCTCACTCGACTCTGCCATCTTCTTACCTAACCTGTCTGAGTCAGGGTGCCCCCAAGTCCCGAGCTCGCTTCGCTCACTTTTGTGGTCAATTATTAAAAGTTAAGTTTTATTTATGATCGAACAATCATCAATAGCGATCGAACAAACGATATTTAGTAAAAGATAGTTAATTTAAGGGATAAAGGCTAAAATTTAAGAGAAGGGGAGCTAACTAAAGGATTAAATTTGTTTAATTAATTATAAATAATTAAAAGACGATAAAACAATTATTATGTTCGAACAATAACGAATAAACGACGAACTTTAATTAAAAATAAAAAAACTCGAAACTCAAAAATAAAAAATTCAAGTGGGGCTAGTTTCTGCTACTTCTAGTTTCGCTTTATCAAATATATTTATGAATTTACAATATTGTATAAGTTTATTTTTTTGATAATTGATTTTGAAACCAACGTCATTTGCATAACATTGATATTGTTGCGCGCCACTATTAATATCTTGTACATGGCAACACTAGTTACCATCAGCGCCCTCTAGTGTCGAGTAGCAAAACTAGGAGAGTCAAGATCCTTCTAGAAATTTCGGGATCCGTATGTACTCGAACATTCTAGATGTCACTACAGTAGAAGGTTCTGGAAACTATCTGAAACTCTATATAAGTCCGGTATAGACCACGACCGAGGCAGTATTGAATTGGCGATACAAGAGAACTTAAGTGATCAGTAGTACAATTGTGTTTTATTATTAGTGTGGTTTTAGATTGTAATTAGTGTTGTGTAATTAAAGTGTCAATTTTGGTAATTCAATCGGCAGTTTTTTATTGTTTCAAACCCCAAGCTCGTAACAATATACTCAGTTTTCATCTGCTTTTCCGCAGTACTTAGATCCCTGTGAGCTATGATAAGACATGTGTCGTCAGCGAATTGATATACAGAGACATGCCGGAATAAATTACACATATCATTGACCTCTATGAGCATGATGGGTCGGAACGCTGTTGCTGTGAGCCCCCGCTATGCTAACCATTTTATACCTCTGTTTGTGGTATAATGTGGTTAGCATTTTGCTGCATTTTTGTGTAAAGTACTTCAAAATTTAGAGTATCAAAAGCTTTGCTGAAGTCTATCATAATAATTGTGATTACATGTTTTTTTACAGTTAAGGTGATCATTGATTTCATCTATAAAGTGTGATAGCAACTGCGAGGTACTTTTATTTTTCTGAGAACCATATTGTTTTTCATGAATTATGCTATTGCTTGACAAGAAGTCGTTCACAAAGTTCCCATAATATTTTTCAATATTTTTATCTATGCAAGATAGGATTGTTATTGGTCTGTAGTTGTGTGTGGATGTGTGGATACCAATATCCATGTCCATATAACACGTAGATCACAAACTATATAGAAACGCTACGCGTTCACGTAGATAAAAGATATAAGTCTATGATATAACAGCGTTTTTATGTATGGGTCTTATTATACATATTTTTAAGTTATTAGGATAAACAGACTTTGATATACAACTATCGATTAAGTGTGTTAGAATAAGTGTAATTTCTTTAGATAAGAGCTTAATATATTTTGCTCTAATCTGACCAAAGCCCGAGCTTTCTTGTCATTGAGGTTTCTTATGATTTTAAACAACATTTTGTCATTTATCTTGCCGAATAGAAACATTAGAGAATTTTGTGTACAACTCAACTTGTGTCAAGAAGTGGCCGATTACCAAGGATATTATAAAATTATAACCTCTTTGCCGATTATATACAGATAAAACTTTTTTTTACATTTGTGTCAAAGTCACAAGCAAACTTATTTGATAATTTGATACCCATTAATTGAGGTTTTAATCTAAAAGATCTTAAAATGATGTCTTCTATAGCCTTTACAATTCTGCCTGTAAGACTTTTAATTATTTCCCACATTTTTTATGTTTATTAAAGTTATTACATATATCTTGTTTTACATACATATTTATTTGTAGCTTTAGACAATAATTTATTAGTTTTATTTCCATATTTATTATAAATTTGTCTACTTTTTATTACTCAAATCTTTTATCCATATTTCTAGGAGTTCTTTTTTTTATTTGATATATATTTTAATTTATCCGTTATCCATTTACATTGACATTGTTTATTTAAACTTATTGTTACTTCCTGTTTACATTTTTTGTATATTGTTTGGAATTTACCTCTAATAAAACATTCAATTTAATTTGGTTCACTTATTCCATCATTTGGAAACCAGTCAACGGAACTCAGCTCCTCTGTGACTTTATCATTATTAATTTTAGTAATGGATTTATGTTGTATTTGTGATGTTAGCCTCCGTAATTATAATCAGGTGAATAATCACTAGGCTGGTGGAAATAATATACTTTAAATGCAAGTCATTTTTGTCAATGATCTTATGTTGACATGTAATATTAATATTCGTTGTTTTCTAGTCGTATGTCGCAGGTCACAGAACACAAATACTCTCTACCAAGAGAAGAAAGCCAACTTCATACTAAAAAACGGAAACACGTGTTTACGTGTGTACACGAAAAGCGCTACGGTGAACGCCCATATAAAACTTTTTAGCGGGAATTTCAAACCTTTGTATTGTGTAACTTTAAACTTTTTATTTAAGGCTTATTCGAGTAATTTTGGCTCAAGCCTCACAAACCTATGGGTTAAATTCCCATATTTTTGAGAGGTTGCACCAAAATTACCCGAATATACTTTAGATTAGTATGTGGGATAAAATAAAACTATAAATAAGTATAGTTATGTAATTTTATTTTATATTAGATTGTTTTATAAACGACACATTATTATTGATGTTTTTTATTGTTTTTGTAAATAATATTTCCACGCTGGTTACTGATGTATAACACATGTTATTGTCAGAGAGTTATTCTTCACAGAAAATTTACGTAAATTTAAATCAGCAAAATTCTCATGGTGAAAACTTAACTCAGCCCAAATACATGATCTGAAACAGATACAATTCGAGTTAATATAGTAATAATCCCTACAAATAACGATCAATACATTTAAAATGCTTAAGACTTACCACAACATTGTTAAAAGTTTTTCTTCTATTATTGTAGGAAACCTGCAGAAAGTAATTAGATGATTTTGTGCTTTTTGTTTGCACAACGCTTAATTTACTTTCGATTCTGATCACACATCGTGAATAAAAAATTTTAATAAATTTATAGTCAATATTTCTTAGAGTCACCATCTCACAAAAAATATTTACAGATACCATCGCGAAGAAACGACTACAAACGAAAATGAAGTATTCTGAACCGATAATAACTGAATTGCAGCAAAAAGCAATAACAAATATTAAAATCTAAACCTATATAAATATTAATCACTTTCAGAAAATATTTTCAATATGAAAGACATTGACAAATAAATGTCATTTTTTCTTTTTTTAATTCATGGCTTCTCTTGATAGAATTCTGCTAATATTAAATAATTTAATATAAATGAATTAAATTGTGCAAATCTCACAGTAATGTGTAAGTAATTATACTTTAAAGAGCAAACCAAAAAAATTTTAACGCATAATTAACATTTTTAGTTTCTTTCGATATAATATGAATTTGTGTATCTAATTTTTAAAGTGGCAATCTAAAACAACATGAAGGAAAGAAACAGCGATATTTTTTCTCGCTTTATTTTAACAAGCCCAACACGAACAATGACAAAATCATGATTGTGTGCAGATTTTTCAGCTTTCATACAAAGTTGCCTCACCCTGTCGCAGGTAAAACCAAACCAAGAATTATGTACTTTATCCGTTAAGAATGAATCTGTATGATTAGTAATCATAATTAATCAGGTGAGGCTGACAAATGAGATGCAGGTAAATACATACATTGTAGCCAGGACATAGAAACGGTCCATTTTGTAGTGTAGTTTATAGCACCTATCATTTATTATGCAATTCTTTGATAATTCTTACAATGTCACTGTTTGAACGCACTATTAAGACTTTTTTATCTCCCTTTTGTTTACGTACCAAAATAAACCCGTTTTTACACCACACATATTTACGCAACAGCTTGTCTTTCAGGATAGATTTTGTTTTCAACAGCAAGAATGCTGTTGGAGGGCTAAGAGATTATCGTACGGAAACCTTTTCGTCACTCTCTTAACCTATGTAACGAGTAGTAAGAGTCCTTTTTTTCGCCGCTTCAAGGCAGCAGTCACGGCCATTATCACGCAGGGACACGATTATCGGCGCTGTGGCCAGAGTGGTGACATTGATACTTTTACCCGTCGAGCGGTCAGCTGGTTTTTTCTTCCTGTAAGCTCTAATTATGTCCTCAGATTTTTTGGCGAATCAATAACGCAATATTCATGTGTTTTCGCCCTCTTTTTCATTCATCCCACATATCTCGGTGTCGTTTTGGGAATGAGCTTGTTCAACTTTATTTATTTTTTGTTCAAGGACATTGTTTTGTAAATTTAAATTTGGCTTAGCTTTCCATTGACGTCCGTCATGTTGGGTGTTGATACGTATTTTTACAGAAAAGTAACACTATTATAAGCACACACACAAAGTTTCAACATGCGGAAACGCGTAATTTTTGAGAAAAAAATTATTGAAAATCAATTATTCTTGCAATGTTTATATCTAATCCTACCGTAAAACTGGCGCCATTTTGTAATGTCATTGTCGACGCAATAGGGATGTCGATTCTTTCCGAAAAAGGTCGATTTTTAAATCGATTCAAATCGTAAGTTGATTTAGCGCTTCACAAAAAATCGATTTCTAAAATATCTATATTTTTTAATGATTGCATTTATAATGTAAATATAAACCCATTTTATGAAAAACAAGAAAGATACCATGATAAATGATCGCTCATTGAAATTTGTTTTATTTTAACAGTACCTATTAGCGCAGATAACAAATAAAATAGGTTAGGTTCAACTTTTTTTTTTTTTTATAGGATAAGGGTGACAAACGAGCACACAGTCCACCTGATGGTAAGTGGTTGCTGCGGCCCATAGACATCTACATCTATTGTTCGAGACGGCCTAAAATGACTTTAAGCAAAAAGTGATTAAAGAATATTAATTTGTTTAAAAAGTGAAAATACGGACAAAATCAATCAGATGATGTGTTAATATAGTTTTTACCATGTATTTACAACTCTTAATATATTTGTATAGAAGGTCGTTTTAATAATAGTTAATATAAACAACTTTATTTTGTTTAAGAAAAACCGACCAATCACAGCGCGCCGTGTCGTAGAACTTTCTGGAAATTTAAATTAACTGCGTAATAGTTTGTACTAAAAAATATTGAGAATATTTTTATGTTCTAAAAGAGTTGTAAATATGATATTTAGTTAGCATATGTTGCATAGATCATAATAATAAAGAAATATTTCGTATAATTAAACACATTCAATAATTATAGGATAATTAAAGAATTAATATGCCCATTTATTGTAAAAGTTTGGGACATTTCACTTAATAACTTTTTTGAATGTAAATATATTAATTATCCTTTATCACGTACTAATGAAGAACAAAAATACCTATTTAATGATGTATAGCGTGTTAGAATTAAGATTAGTGTTATATAGAAAATGTTGCAATTTGTGCCATTTGCATAAAGAAAAATGTTTAAAAATAAAGAGGCAAATGGGAAATGGCAAGCGGCTCACTATAGAGTATAGCCGAAGTCTACCTTATGGGGGCGAAACCCTGTAACGTTGTAGTAGGAAGAACTACCAGTGCCCAGCAGTAGTATCCGGTAGTAGTTGCAGTGACTAGCAGAAATATATAGTGAAAGTGTTAGCTGGCAGAAAAAAGTGGCAACTGAAAATTCGGTGTTGCATATAGTAAAAAAGTGTTAGCTAGCGGAAAAAGGTCGTAACTGAAAATTCGGTGCGGCATATAGTGAAAAAGTGTTAGCTAGCGGAAAAAGGTCACAACTGAAAATTCGGTGTGACATATAGTGAAAAGTGTTAGCTAGACGGAAAAAGTGATAACTGATATTCGCAGTTACACAAGTGTTAAATTCAACTAATTTTAGTTGATTAATAGCTGCTAGTCAGTAGTGTTAAAGAACCAACTACTCCGGACAGATATTTTTATACTACCGCTCATTTAAATTTAATATTTTAAAATATATAGTGAACAACCTATAGTGAACAACCATAGTTGACCAACCGTTTTTAAATAATAGTGATAAATAAATAATAGTTGTAAAATCTCGCGACAAATTAATTAGTCGAACCGCTGGCCACTCCCTTGCTATTTAAATTTATAATCGTGCATTTTAATTTTGAACCTCAGTCCACAGTTTATCCGCAGCAACCGCAGAGACGGCAGTGAAAGACGGCAGAGGGAGGATTCCGGAACCTACAGGTGTAGGACGTGAGCGACTCGCGGAGTATCTTCGACAACATTTACTCCGAAGAGTTACGCCCGTCCGGCACATCTATCCTCGTTTGCGAATCAAAATGCAGATGCGTTGTCACCCGTGAGGACTAAGATGGAATGCCTCATTTCCAGTAAAAAGGGCCTCCGGCCACCTGCACTCACCAAGCGAAACGCAGAGGTAAACCTCTACTTCACGCTGGTATTCTGTGAGGTCGTGGTACCACCCCGGTTCGAGCCGGCCCATCCGTGCGACAGCAAAAGCTGCCGCGTGGCTCTACCAACTTATGTCAAAGAACCGAATTGATTGACTCCGACTCCACCTGATACGAGTCCGCCCTACCCCTAGAGTGGTTTAATAGTGCCGGAGGCACGTAGGGGGAGCAGCCTCCGCCTGCTGTAACAAATCGTAGCTATCGGACGAGCCGAAGCTGCGGAGGCCAAGAGGGATGTCTGCGATTTGTTACGCTAAGGCGTAGAGGCTGCTCGTCCCGCAGCGCCAGAGACGTAGCAGTCTCAAATAGATACAGAAATCCTTCTGAATCAGTCCCCTTATTTTTTTATGATGAAGGGAATTTTTTTCTCATAAAATGGACTTATATTTACATTATAAATGCAAACATGAAAAAATATAGATATTTTAGAAATCGATTTTTTGGGAATTGATACATCATCTTACAATTCGAATCTATTTAAAAATCGATATTTTTCGGAAAGAATCGACATCCCTACTGACAATAATAATAAAAAATGGCGTCAATTTCACGGTAGGAATTGACATAAATATTGCAAAAATATTTGATTTTCAATATTTTTTCTCAAAAAGTACGTGTTTCCGCATTTTGAAACTTTGTGTGTGTGCTTATAAAAATGTAATCTTTTTGTAAAAATACCTATAAACACCGAACTCGACGGACGTCAATGGAAAGTCGTACCTTAAATTTTTAATTGTGTTTTGAAAATGTTGACATTTGTTTTTACCAGTTTAACACAGGTTTCGTAGTCTTTCATTTTTTGTTCGTATTCATTGTTTTTTTTTGTAAATAAAAATCGAGGGTAGTTTGCTGTTCTTGTTTGATAATTTCACGAGTTTCTTGTCGAAATATTGTTGGGATAACATATTTATCGGGAACAGTAAATATGCCACCTCCTTCCTGGTCAGAATCATCTTCCTCTGGATCCGGTAGGATACACGAAATGCGTTTTGGTATAGGACTAGTACAATTGCGGCATTTCCAATCAACCGATTCTGTAGTCGACAATGCACTAAGCTGTTCTGTAGTTAGTGAAGAACAAACACCATGTAGTCATTTGTTGCATTTACTACACTGCACTCCAAGGTTTTTTCACAACTACTTTGGTACATTTCGCACACTTGACCATGTTTGCATATGCGCGCACGGACTACGATACGACTGTCACGAACGAATCGACAGATCTATAGTTCGGCCGTTCAGAGAATGCGTTCCTGACCTATCAGTTAGTCACGACTAGTGATGGGCACAACATAACACTGAGTTCGTTACCGTTCCTCAAAAATGAACTGCCGCGTTATTTTTAAGATTATTTTCGTTTTAAATTGGCGGAATAATTTAAAATTTATTTTTTAGTAATTTAAGTGGAAACAAAAAAAAGGTAATATTAATATAATAAAATTGTTTTATTAATTCTTTGTTACAAAGTTACAATCTGTATTTCTATGCAATAAAGTACATTGAATTGAATGTGCGTACAGAATATTAATCAGACTCCGATTCACTTGAGGAGGTGGTGTCTTCATCATCATCTTCGCCTACATGTATAATTATATTATTATTAATAACAGAATCAATCCTGATATCTCGGTCAAAATGTTCCACAATCAGGTTTTTGGTCTTCTCAACAACCTTTGCCCAGTCATCTCTTGTGACTTCCCCGCAGGCTTCTTTTAATAGGGTCATCATCTATTTCGTGCTGAATGGCGGGGAAGTATTGTGACGGGCGGCGTAACCTTTTATTTGAGCCCAGATTAGCTCAATCGCGTTATATTGGCAATGATACGGTGGAATTCTTAGAACGCGATGACCGTACTCCAGAGCCAGTTCATCGATTTCGTATCGCACATTTGCCGCTTTATTTTCTTTAACTAATTTAATTAGCTCTGGTTTTAGCATCTGCATATTTGCGTCAATGCCTTTTGCTTGTAACCAAGCCACCATTTCTTTTTTTTATTAGCTTGGGTAGGTGGTTTCTGTATTTGAACCGAGTGATAGGAGGCATTATCCATGAATATTACAGAAGGCTCTGGTAGGCTGGGCAAAAGCACGTTCTGGAACCACTCTTTAAATGTAGTGGCATTCATTTCCTCGTGGTAGTCATTTGTGGTTTTTGATTGAAATGCCAGTAACGCGTTCTCCACAAAGCCGTATTTTGCAGAACCTGCGTGGCATATTATCAGACGGGCCCCCTTACCCATTGGTATTTTCGACGTCGACGCTTGTGTATCATTTGTCCAAGAACGGGAAACCGTGTGATTGGCGTTTAGCCATGTCTCGTCAATGAACACGACATTATCCTAGTTATCAATATTTTTTGCTTCTCTCGAAAAACTTATTCGTTTTAAAACTATGTCGTATCGTTCTAATAAAATTTTTCTTTTGTCTGTTTTTTTATACGAAAAACCAATATCTTTTAAGATTTTGGTTAAAGCAGTTTTACCCCCGCTAAACAGTCCAGCTTCTCTTAACGATGCCAAAAGCTTCTTCCTGTTGAGATATTCATTTCTGGAATAGTAACCATATATATGATTTCTGATTGCATCGGCGTCAAAGGTGTCAATATCTGTCACGGGTTTAGTTCTACGTTTCTTCTTCGGAGTACGTAAAATATTATCTTCCGTGCCAGTAGAGCCGAACTTTCCTTTATTAATATTTGTTATCGTTCGTTTGCTAACTCCAAGCGCCTGAGAGACGCGTTCTTGTACTTGTTCGACAGGTAACAGGGGTCCGCCATTTTGCCGCTCCCGCTCAAAGTAATCTTGCAGCTTGATGATTAACTCACGGGCTCCACTTTTCAATGTTTGTCCACATTTAGGCATTATTATGCACCAAAAGTAAAAAGAACGCAATACAAAACACAATCGAAGTCCGATTTAGCGCCGATGTCAGTTTGAAAAGCAGAAACAGTCCATTAAACGAAAGCCGGGTAATCAAATAAAAACAGATCGAAAACACTTGAAGATTGTGGTCTATGTGCACGAAACGACAACAGACGACTGTTTTAGCGTCACAAAATGGCGGCCCATAACGCCATTTGGGGTTACCATTTTCAACCTAAATATAAAAATGCTACTTTCTTTCGCGCGTTCGGTTTGGTCGTAGTTTTATTTTTATATGTAATAAAAGTTATCTTATAGTCCATTATTTTCAAATTCTTAAAAAGAAAAACATAACGTATTATTTTATAAAGTATAACTGTATAGAACAGATTAGGATACTGTTATTGCCTGTTATTGTTAGCACAGCACTGACATAACCTTGTAAAAGCTATTGTTTACCAAGTTATTTGACACTCAGTTTGGCACAAAATTATAACATTCAGTGATTATTGATATAATAATGTTGTTTTAATGCTCATCAATTGTTAAAACGGTAAACAACCAGCAAAAATATTTTTATCGTAACTACAACGCCATTACAAAGTTACGTCGTCAGTTCAATCGCGACGTGTCAGGAACGCATTCTCTGAACGGCCGAACTATAACTGACCGTGTAAATAGGGTATTACACCCATTTTTAAAAAGTATTTTAAATGAATCCTAGAGTGATAATGAACCACTATAATTTTTATTTAATTTTTTTAAAACCGAATAGTGACATAAAAATTACTTTTAATCTATCATTTTCAATTTTCGCGTGAAAACGCTAGCCGCCATACTGTTCAACTCGTGACGTCACTGTCGTAGAATTTTGACAATTTTGCAAAGGAATAATATACTTTTGAATGTTGAATAATGAGTTATCATTTATGTCATTGTTGTGTTATGCCTAATTGCAAAAATACGAGCACAAGAACGCCGGGGAAGTTATGGATTAAAGTGCCAACTGATTTAAATATGAGAAATACTTGGTTAAAACTGGCAAGAAGAGACCCGAATGCATTGTCTACAAAATCTAAACTATACTTCTGTGAAGATCACTTTGATTTAATTATGACTTATATTTAACTATCAATTAAACAAAACAAAACATCATGACATGATAGGTACCTATTGCAAGTCAAATTTTGTAATAGATTAGGTTTATCGCTCGTCTGTCCCGCCCTTTGTGGGCCATTTTGATGGCCCTTGCAAGTGCAGTGCAGTGTTTTGCTTAATTCCTGTTTTCTTCTATTATATGGGAATAAAGACATGGTTTGTACTCAGACCAAATAAAAAGTGACTTTTTATTTCGTCTGAGAGTTTGTACAAAAAAATTTTACAAAATGTTTTTCTCACCTAAGCTTATATTATAATATCTATAACATTAGTGCTAAAAGCGAAGTAATAAACTCGCTTCTACGAATCCGTCTTCCATGATGCCTTTTGAATAAAATTCAGAATAAAAGTCAACAATCGTAATAATAACTTGAAAAAAATCGAAATTAGCTAGTTAGTACACAGCACATAACTTAGTTCTTTGACCTAGTGACGTCACGACGCTATCTAACATGGCGGACATTGTTTTGCAGATTTGAGGCACAGGTAAAAAAATTATTCTTTAAATTGAAATATAAAATTTATAATGCATTTTTATAAATAGAAATCAATATTTCTCGTTTACTTTTTACAAAATCTATCATAAATATTTATTCTTTGACTTTTTTTTACATGGTGTAAAATACCCTATTACCGTGTCAATGTAAAACCAATACAACGTTGTTTTGACATTTTGGTCATGAAACCACTTTTATTATTTTGGCATTCGATGGTGTAAGATCAACACAATTTCGATTTCGGTGAATAACTTGTAGAGCCAGAGTGTTTCCCTTTATAGTCTTCTTAATCAGTCTATTTAATTTCTTCGTTTTGATGTCATTTACTTGACTAAGCAGTCTCTCACATGCAGCATTGGAGTGGAATAATAAGAGAATGTTCAACATATCTTTAAACAACGAAAACATTACTAAACTTTGTCTACGCAGAAAGAGACGAACTAAATAATTTGACATTATTAAAGTAACAATTAACCATTTATCTTTGAACTTTTGTTTGTAATGCTTACGTTTTTGCCCAGGTCCAGTATCAGAACCATTCTCGTAACTATCATTGTCTCTGTCATCGCTGTCCATTATGATCTCACATTGTAGGATTTCGTAAAGAAAAAATAATATTTTATGCACCAGTAAACAGCAAGAAACTGTTCCAAGAAATGTATTGACATTCCATTAATTCATTAATAAACTACACATTTTAATACAAGATAAACAAAAGAAAAAAGCCGGCCAAGCGCGAGTCGGACTCGCGCATGAAGGATTTCGTACCATCTTTAAACACGTTTCTAGTATAGTCCGCGCGCTAATAGTTGGCCGCGAGGAGTGATGTCGTACTGATTAATAACAGCTAGAGCTCCGCTCTCCCGTTCTACCACCGATATACCCAAAGCGCGGCCAACTAGTTGTGCGCGGACTATAGTAGAGCCCCCTTTAAATTTTATTTGTTTTATTTTTATTATTTGTTGTTATAGCGGCAACAGGAATACACATTATGTGAAAATTTCAACTGTCTACCTAAAACGGATCATGAGATACAACTCGCTGACAGATAGACGGACGGAAGGACGAACAACGGAGGCTTAGTAATAGGGTCCTGTTTGGTTACGCAACCCTAAAAACCACTGTCAGAAAATATTTTTCATTTTGCTGGATTAAATGACCTGACAATGATTGACATGTTTGGGGAATCTCCGAATTGCGGCGACCAGTGTTGCTGATTAAGAATTCCTAATTAGATTATGCGTTTCATTTTACGCATTTTTATAATTTCAGATTCAAATTCAACTATTATTTACACGGTGTTTTATATAAAAAAATCCACAGAAAACAACACGGTATTAATTCATTACCGTAGACCGTGTTTTGGTAAAAATACCGTGCATTTACGGTAATTACCATGTATCTGGTAACACTGTCTGTCTGCCAATCACTCATTTTCTTTGTCGTTATTATGGAGTGTAGAGTAGAAGGAGGACCATCTCTATATATGAAAAGTGTCCCTAAAAACGCGTCCTATAAGGGTGGCGCTGCAATAGCATAAGATAAATTAAAAAAAGCGCCAAAATTAATTAGAAGAAGATGGAGAAATAAACAAGGCCCGACCGATCCGCTTGGTTTTGTATTACGTAAATAGGTGAGGTTTTGTATACTGGCATTTTACTAACTACTCTAGTCATGATTTTTTTTAAATATTTGAATTCAGCTGACTTCACTCCGTCTACAACAGCTATATTCATATCGTAGTTTTTCAGACGCCAGCGCTATTGTGGTAGGTTTTGGAACCTCTATTTTCAGTATATAGTGGGACACTTTTTCAACTTTCGCACCTTATAAGATGGTTCTCCTTCTACTCTACACTCCATAGTCGTTATTTATGATTCGCCAATAAAGCCAGGCAAAGGCTTAAGACCGTACAGCCTAGTCTGATTATTTGTATATTGTTAATAAAACTTTTTCGATATGGTGATTGTGTCACTTGGTGGTAGTAGCAAATACTCCAGCGAGGCCCTGGAGGACTGACGTTGAGAAGGGTTTCGCGTGAACAGTAGTTGCTCGATCCTAAGCTCAAGGAAAAATCTTATGTCGATGTGAGGTGTATTTTTTCTAATTCATTAGAGAATAAATAACATCCTTTGAGTGATAGGAAATCCAGTTCTTATTCCGGAAACCGGCAGCGGGACCGTTTCAATAATTGGTTCCTCGTTTCAAAGCGCGTTTTCGGCGGGGTAACCCAAAGTGGCCTGAAGACGCCGCCGAGGGGTCCAGGAAGAGTTGCCTTTCCTGCCTGAGCGTTCGAGTTCCATGGAATTATCGAGTTCTATAGAAGGGAGAAATGGCTCGGAACGCGAAGAGCACCGCATTTGCGACGGTGTCCGTATACTCTTTGCGGACCTTGAAAATTTAGGTGAGGGATGTACGTGGACATGTCGCGCCGGTTCGTACCTATATCCGTAGCAGGTCTCCAGGGTGAAGAGCCTCTATTCAGTAGAATAATATAGGTAAGTGAGGTCGGCAAATTTGATCCGTAACTTCGGAATAAGAATTGGCTATGAGGACCAGGGCGTGTCAGGTTTGGACGGGAAGCAGATACGGCCGATGCCGGGCCTTAGGAGGTTTTGACGACAGCTTAACCCAGCAGACAAACGATGACGATAATATCTCAAAAATCCTAAGCGGATAAAAAAACTTGAGATTTATTCGATTTTCGCCATTGAAACACTTTAATAGGGACTTCATATTGAGGCATTGTCAAGAAGACCACTGTTTGTTCTGCTGTGTATGCAGTAAAAAATATAAAGCTGTAAGATGTGGTGTATCCACGAGATTGGTTTAATTCAATTATTTCCAAAGTGTGAGTGATGTTGGAAATATATTTAAATCACAGAAAAGAGCTGTACTTGCTATTTAAACTATTATCACAAGGGACTTACTCAAAGACCATTTAAAAGGATTAAACGTCTCAACTGTTGCATCACAATTCGTTTTGGGTAATTTTATTTAGATAAGGAACTTTTTTATTACCTGACACAAGTGGTAAAATTACAAATTTTGTAAAATCGACTTCAATATAAATTACTATATAACTCAAAAACTAGTCAGACCTACATCTATGATCATGGGACCACATGAAAAAAAATCAAATGAAAAAAGAATTATCAAAATCGGTTCATCTAGAATAAGTAATGAGGTGACACTATAAAAAAATACAGTTGAATTGAGTACCTCCTCCTTCTTAAAGTCGATTAAAAATGAGTGATGCCCATTACTATTCCAATGTAAAATTTTAATTAAAAATTGAATGAAATATTAATTTAGAATGAAAATTGTAAATTATAACTTAAAATTGAAAACATGAACATAAAATTGTAGCTTATAGTATTTATAAGCTATAGAGTGCTTGTAAGCAAGTCAGAACTGTAAATACGCGTTAAAACAGTTTCGAAAAGGCCAGGATGAAGTTATTAGTCACGAAAGGTCACGCGCGTTAATCATTTCTCTCGACGATATTTAATAGATTTTTTAGTTATCATGTTAAAATATGCAGTGCCCAGCTGCAAAAACGATTCACGGAAGCAAAATAAGAAGAACTTGTCATTTATTTTCATCGGTATGTAATATTTCGATAATAAAATACTGATTTTAACAAAATTACTTAGGACGTCAAACGATGTCGCGGGAGGCGCGCGGCGAGGGCGTCACAGCACGTGCCACACGCCTTGTACTTCGGGCTTTCCCCGAATTAGAGCTAATGTTGTGTCACGTTGCAATGGAATATTTATTTGATAACATGATTTCTTTCGTAATAATTACAATATAGTAATAGTACTAGCTGACCAGGCAGACGTTGTTCTGCCCTTTCCGAACGACCATTTGCTTTGCCAAAAAAACTCCTGAAATTAGCAATAAAAAAATTGAGGGTCACTTATCGGGATAAAAACTATCCTATCTTTCAAGTTGGACCAAACTGCACACAGCCTGCAAATTTTTTTTAAATCGGTTCTATCTGTTGAATACTTACAGCAACACGTGGTGGTTATACTACTAAATTGTAGCTTATATTAAACGTTTGTATTTTTAACATAGCGTCATCTATTAAATATTTACTCAATCCAGTCAACAGATATCGTCATCTGACAGAATCGTTTGGAGCTAACATATAATTGTGACTGTCAAATAATAGACAAATAATTTTCAATAAAGTAATATTGTATTGCGACTATAAATTGAGATGTAAGCTATCCTATCTTTTAAGTTGGACCAAACTGCACATTGACCAAAAATTTCATTGAAATCAGTTCAGTAGTTCAGGAGTCCATCGCGGACAAACAACGTGACACGTACTTTTTATATATAAAGAAGATTAGAAGTAAAGATCCTTTGTATTCCCAACCCATATGGATCATGAAATAAAACATTTAATAACTTTGTCATGTAGGAACATAACAAAGTTTAAGGCGGTTAAGTACTTATCTAATTTCAGTTTTCTGAAAAACCGTGAATTAACAAATAAGTTAGTGATAGCTATAAAATGACCCAATTGGAAGCCCATCATTAGTTACCTTGCGAAATCCTACCATATATTTACTTACCTACCCAATATTTACTGAATAATTACCTTATATTACTTATTAATTACACTTACCTATTATTACTTTAATTAATTAAAATTATAAAATCAATCATGGCGCATCCCTATTTAACCGCTTTATGAATGTTTCAGTATTTCTATAGAACATCTGTTTACACTTGACATAATAGGCAATGAGCGCTACGCGCGCTCTATGGCTTGTTTAAAAATACTTTAATGCCTCCTCTACACTACTCGCGAAGTAGATCGAAGTTGGACGAGGCGAATAGTGTAGGGAGGTAATTCGATTCACTTTGTCCAACCTCGCTTCGCCTCGGGCGACTTCCGATCGCTGTCGGTTTTTTGCGCCAGAGTCAAAGGGCTTCGCGATGTACCTCGAAGTTACACGAAGCGTCTCACTACAATACTCGGCTTACACCAGTTATGAATATTTTTTTATATATATAAATATTAAATATATAGCTTTCTACATAATTATTTATTTAGTTAACGCATTGACGTCGTACTGTTAGATATAGATTAGATACCTATAGCAGCTGCATAATTTTTATGTTAAATAAGCAATAGAATAAGACTGTCGAAACAATCTGTGAAGTTCCCGCCAAAGCTCAAATTTTAATCAGACTACAACCTCATAACAATAACTATATAAAGCAGCTAATAATATTCTGAGACAACATATATTATTGTACGTTGCTATTACGATTTTCCCGGGAAAGCAAGCAAGGATCTTTGACCTTACAGCCTTGTCTGATTTTTATTTTCTTCACGAAACTCTTTAAACTATGCTGATGTCATTTGGCGGTGGAAGAAAAAGGGGAGATTCTGGTCGGGCAAGGTGATCAGCCTGGGGAGAGACCAATGCTCCGTGTGGTAGTCCAGAGCTATTCTATATATAACGCAGCACTTGGGAACTTTGGTAGTGCGATTTAGACTTCAGTGTATTTCGCTTGTGATGTGACGACAGTGACGCTACATCACCACCCTGCTTAGACTGGAGGTTGATAGTGCAGTGTGATTGCCAGTGCATCATTAATGCCGGTTGGGAATGTATGATGTGTGCGCAAGGGCAAGTGAAGGCGGTGCAAACGATATGCTGGTGTCCAATGCAATTTATACGTGATAGAGCCACGCTGCAGCTATATAATTATGGTTGTAGCACAAATGGGTCGGCTCGGTCGGGGTAGGACCACGCTCTCACAGCGTAAAATAGCAGCTTAATGCTGCTGTGTTTCGTATGGTGAGTGTATAGAACCGGAGACGGTTTTTACTGGGAACGCCATTCCACCTAAGTCCTCAGGGGTGACAACAACTCAGGAGTGAATTGAGGATAAATATAGATGTCTATGTACCACAGCATTCACTTACCATCAGGTGGATTGTGTGCTCGTTTGTCATCCTTATTCTGAAAAAAATACCGTACTACGCACTTGTAAGATGGACCGGAGCAAGTGTTAAAAGTCTGCCTTATAAAATTGCGGTGAGTCAAGATAACGGAAAGTTGGACTGGCTTAAAGGAGCTGAAGACTGCAGAAGAGGATTCTCGGGTAGGGGTTCTTGAGGATATTGACGATGGCTTGAAGTTGTAGTTTCCAACGGTTGTTGGTTGCGTGTTCATATCACATCGGTTGGTCACCAGTTTAGCCGTGGAAGGAAAAGGGGAGATTTCCCGCCGAATTTTTTACGTGGTAGAGCCATGCTGCAGCTATATTATGGTTGTAGCACGAACAGGTCGGCTCAATCGGGGAAGGACCACTCTCTCACAGAACACCAGCATAAAATAGCAGCTTAACGGTGCTGTGTTTCGTATGGTGAGTGTAGAGAACCGGAGACCCTTTTTACTGGAAACGAGGCATTCCATCTTAGTCCTCACGGGTGACAACGCATCTGCATTTTGATTCGTAATCGAAGATAGATGTAGATGTTCATGGGCCACAGCAACTACTTACCGTCAGGTGGACTGTGTGGTTGTTTGTCACGCTTATCCTATAAAAAAAGACAAGGTGAAGAGCCCAAGGAGCAGCCAATACTCTGTGTGGTGTACAGAGCTATTCTATACGAGGTGTCCCAGAAATCGACGTTAAGCCTGAAATGGTTAACAGACCAAGTCATGATAGTTATCAGAAAAATAAAATAAAAATTTAAGTGATTTATTTTTAAACAAAATAAGCATTTAAAAAAAATCGAGATCATAAAATGACTTAAAATTAAAAAAAAATATTTTCAATAAATAATCTAGCAAGTGTCATACCATTTTGGAATCCTTATCAAATACACCAACTTTTAAAGTTACTTGCCAAATTAGTGTAGTGAAGTTTTTTACAGTACAGTCAGTTAAATTTGGGTGAAATATTAACATTGAATACTTAGTTGGGCTAATAGTGACATTTTCTTCCAAGATGACTTTTTTTTGGCAGTTGACTTTAAATTTTCGGCAACAGCTTGCAGAAGCTTTATTCAGGATTAAATAATAAAAGTGAAAAAAAAAATAAGATTTGTAGTAACTGGAGTTAAGTGATTATCACAGGATGTAGATTTAGACTTCGGTGCGTTTCCCTTGTGGTACGACGACAGCGCCACCACAGTCACATTATGGAGTCCTTGGGAGATTTCGATGATAGTTTAACACAGCGAACATTTGATGACAATTATGTCTTAAAGTTCCTAAGCTAATAAAGAACCTGAGATTTATATCACCATCGAAGCATTTATTAAATCGTTTCCACCAATAGTTCACTTGCGTAGATATTTTATACACAAAATTGCGCCACTTTTATGTTTCACAATACACTTCAAGCCATTAGTGAAACGATAAAACAGGAGCAGTAATCGGCCAGTGGGGAAGTTCCCATCGGAACTCACTACTAGCCATACGTCAAATAAATTAAAACAAATTCTAAAACTGATTTTATTTAAAAATCGTTTCGTATTGAATTTAAAACTAGACAAACTTGTTTTACAAAAGTACGCAATAGTTTGTTATACATAAATAATCGGCCAAGTGCGAGCCGGACTCGCGCATAAAGGGTTACGTACCATCGTAATACACGTTTATAGGAGGGGAGCTTTCTTTAATTTTAATTTATTTTTAGTTTTGTTATTTCTTGTTATAGCGACGACGCAAATACACATTCTGTGAAAATTTAAATTGTCTACCTATTACAGATCATGAGATACAGCCCGTTGACAGACAGACAGATGGACTGCGGAGGCTTAGTAATAAGGTGCCGTTGGTAACGCTTCGGGGACAGAACCCTAAAAACTAACAAAGCGCTTTTTACTACACTCGCTAGATTTGGATTTCGGCGGTTTCTTGAATGAATGAATTGGACAATAAAACATAGAACTACAAGAAGATGTAATAAATTATGATGTTTTTGTCATTGCTCATTTTTGTCTTTCAACTTCAATGGAACGAGAGTCGGAGTCCTAGATTTTTTTTATAAAAAATTTGTAATTCTTAAATATTATACCTACCTTTAATTGCCTTCAATAATATTATACTACGAGGTGGATTACCCATTCGATTTAATTTATCGATTAACGATGAAATTGTCTAGTACCATATACTTATTTCGTTTAAAGGGGCTTAAATTGATTTTTTTTTGGTATTAACTGCTAATAATAAAAACATATTCATTCTATTTAATTATATTAAATGAAGGAATGTAATTCGCCTTTAAAATTTATTTTAGTCATAAAAACCCATCTGCTCATTGAACGAAGAGTATAGTAAATGTATACAGGAGAAAATCGAATAAAAAAAATCATTCATAGACAAGTACTATTTATGTCCGCCATTCAATCTTTTGAGTTACTTTTTCGTTTTACGATTTCGTAGAGAGCACGATTTGTCATCGAGATCTACGCAACACCATCGTTAAGGATTAATTACGTAGA
This sequence comes from Parnassius glacialis, assembly GCA_033319125.1. Taxonomy (NCBI): domain Eukaryota; kingdom Metazoa; phylum Arthropoda; class Insecta; order Lepidoptera; family Papilionidae; genus Parnassius; species Parnassius glacialis. The sequence goes on along the minus strand of JAVANC010000012.1, from coordinate 37,310,404 downwards.
AACCGATAAAACCTTTAAGCCTGTGTGTCTAAGTATCATCAACAGCAACACAGCTTAGTGAAATTGTTCCCGTGTGAGACAAGATCATATCTTTCTTCCAGTGATGCTTTTTCTTGCCATATACGTTATCGGCTGCGACGTTACCACGAGTGCCTGATGGTGTGGGAATTATGTGCGATTAAAGGAATAATACAGACGGACTCAGAATGGGAGCCTTTTTGAACAAACCCGAGACTAAGAAATATAATGAAAGCGGAGAAGGTAACGGTCTACGCTATGGCGTGGCGTCGATGCAGGGTTGGCGTGTGGAAATGGAAGATGCCCATCATGCGCAGCTTACTTTGAACGGTACGCTGTCTGACTGGTCTTATTTCGCGGTATTTGATGGACATGCAGGTGCGCGTGTTTCAGCTCATTGTGCAGAAAACCTGCTGGAATGTATCTTACAAACGGATGAGTTTCGGCGGGAGGAAATAGCCGAGGCAATACGCGCTGGCTTTTTAGACCTCGATAAAAAGATGAGGGAGCTGCCTGAATTATCCAACGGCGAAGAAAAGTCTGGTTCAACTGCGGTGTGCGCTTTCGTGTCACCCAAACAGATATACATAGCTAATTGTGGTGATTCCCGTGCAGTACTTGCAAGAAATGGCGCGCCGATATTTGCAACACGTGATCATAAGCCAGAGCTTCCTTCAGAGAAGTCACGTATAGTACAAGCTGGAGGCTCTGTCATGATTCAACGCGTGAATGGAAGCTTGGCTGTATCACGGGCACTCGGCGACTATGAGTACAAGAAGGTGCTAGACCGTGGTCCATGTGAACAGCTAGTATCACCTGAACCTGAAGTGTCTGTCCTTGAGCGGTCAGAAGCCGAGGATGAGTTCCTGGTGCTGGCATGTGATGGAGTTTGGGATGTGATGAGCAATGAAGCATTGTGTGCATATGTCCACTCTTTACTCCAGCTTACAGATGACCTTGTGGCCATAACAAACCAGGTCATTGATACCTGCCTTTATAAGGTAATTACCACACATTATTTTCATTTTTTATTTAAAAACACCCACTTATAAAAGAAAACTCACAATTCTTAATAAGAAAAATAATTAGCAAAAGGTAAAAAAACTAACAATTTTTTATCCTTGCGTGACCTATTATTATCTTTTATTCATGCTTAAGTTTCTAATAAATGTTCCTGAATTAATAATAGAATTATATGAGCTCCAGCATTTGCTATATATGAAGACAGCTTGGCAGTCATACTTTTTATTTTGAGCTGTTATTAGGAAGATGCTGCTGCCCTGTGAGTTACCTTTGTCTCCTCCTATGTGACACCCTACTGTGTAGTGGTGGTGTTAGAATATCCACTACGCAAAGCATATAGGGTCGTTGCGCCGGTTTTCGGCCTTTTAGTGGAGTTGTTAACTTTAAGGTACTAGAAAAAATAATTGCCATTATGCTGGCCTGGTGCTGTTAATGTTAATTTATAGCTTACATAATGTAGTTTTCATTTTTGTAACTCATTGACGCTACAAGGAAAATCTCTTTTTTATAATAATTTTTGATGTGAAAAATATGTAAAATGCTAGTTTTCGGCCCCAAATTTTAAATTTCGGCCCACAAGAATTTTAGTTTTCGGCCACTGCATTAGACACGATAGAAAAGGTGCTTTAACCTTAACTTAATATAATTTTTGTAAAATTATAATAAAATTTCGTGTCGTTAAATATGGCAATCAAATCTGCTCATTTTTTGTACTTACTCATATTTTCATCATCATCAGCCTTTCCATTACATCCCTTCACAAATCCACTGCTGAACCTAGGCCTCCCCCAAGGAGTGCCAGAAAACACGGTCCTGAGCCACCTGCATCCATCGACTTCGTGCATGTCTTACCAGGTCGTCACTCCATCTAGTGGGGGGATGCCCTACACTTCATCTGCCGTTACGAGGCGGCCATTCAAGAACCTTTTTCCACATTGGTTGTCGGTTCTTCGAGCTACATAGCCAGCCCATTGCCACTTCAGCTTACTAACCCGTTGGGCATAGCATAGCCCTCTCCATAGCTCGCTGAGCAACCTTGAGCTTCCTCATCTGGCCAGCAGTGAAGCACCACGTCTCAGTTCCATAGGTCACCACTGGCAACATGCACTGGTTGTAAAGTCTAGTTTTGAGGTATACCTGACGAGAAGATGTGCTGTAATTTCCCGAAAGCTGCCTCATATTTTAGTCCAACAAAATCTATACATCTGAAATCCTTTTGGTGCAAAAGTCATATCCAATTTTTTTTTCCATATCTTCTTCTGTATTGCTTATTAAAATGTCATAACACCAGGTGCAATTTACTTTACTCTTTCATTTTCCTTCATGGAATTCTTGGATTTTGCGATTTTTCGTTTTTGAACTTTAGCACTTTTTAACTTTTCTTTTTATATTCTTTTCTTTTTCAAAATATCTTATCTTTTTTAACTTCTCTATTTTATCTTTCTCTTTATCTTTATAAAGTTTTCGCCACTCTGCATATCAAATTGCTATAGAAGAAGGTGTATGTGTACTGTTAATGGTTGATTTTTTTACGAGTCCCGTTTTAAATAAATGTTTTTTCTATCGCATCTCTGTATTCTTTATTTAATAGTACTGAAACCACTAGTTTGTAGAGGTGTACTAGTCTGTTTTATTTAAATATCAATCAACCAGCACATTTTCTAAAGTTTCTAAGGCGTTGTTTGTTATCATCGGTGTTAGTGGTGGTGGTATCATCGTGGCCATTGTACTACTTTGAATCGTTATTATTGCATTACTGGAATCTATCACCATTTCCGGCATTGTCAGTACTGTTGTCATTTGTATGCTTGTTTGAGTTGGGATTACAAGAATATCATCTAACGATACTAAGGAACTGATATCCAAATAACTTCCTGACAAATGCAATGTTGAAATGTTGTTATCGATAAACGATTCTAATGCATCGGTAGATGAATTCATAGTTACTAGAACATCGCCAACCATGTTTTTTTTCTGCCAGATTTGATTTTAAATGTTTCAAAACTTCTCTTGTGGAAACTAGGTCTGCGTTAGTTATTTATATATATACCTAATATAGAAATATATTTTTTCTGGTGTCTGAATTTTCACTAATTAGTCTTTCCGTGTGATGTGTCATTTCATGGTGATCAAATTCATTAAGACCACATTTTCTGAAACTATTTACTAATTATATTTCTTTGGAGGAATTTTCTTTGGAGGAGCCATCTGAAGAAAATAATGTCTTATTAGTTGTGTCTTAGGAAGAAGATTCTTCTTCCTAAAACGCAACGCGAATGAAATATTTCATGAAATATCCGTCAACCAAAGTAGTATTCAATTTTTGTTTTTTTTTTGTATGATGATATTGGTATTGTATGAAATAATTTCCTATTCTTTCATACAATTTTAAGTTGGCCGAAAACTAAATAATAATTTTAGACTCAAACTAGTTTTCGGCCATAACTAAAATGGGTATTTTAGTTTCATCAATAACCACTCAAATTGCAGTATTTGGTGGCCGAAAACTGAAAGCTAGTGTCTTCGCAAGGATACAATTCATTATAAATAAGAAAAAAGACTAATAGTAGGTAACCAAATAAATGAAAGAGACAAAGTATTTAGGCCAAACTCGGGCTACTTTCCGGCCACATGGCCGATAACCAAATAATAGGAAAATTTTATGTGTCACTTTCCGGCCACCTAATTTATTAACTTTTACAATAAAATATTATAGTAATCTATGTGAAAATTTAAAATTAAGTTATTTATACAGTGAAATATAAGCACAATATTAAATAATCCTTGTAAATACAGCGCAAAATTTACTTTTGAGTGAAACGCGCGCCACTATTTTTTTTGCACAATCTTACACACTTTGACAGCTCCTGTGCCGGCGTCAAACTGAACTATTTATTATAAATAGCGTATTGTGTTTACACGATGAAGTAATGTTGCAATATATAATGCAACTATTTACAAATGCATTAAACTTAATTTTGCACGATTATATTTATTAAAATCGTTATTAAATCAAATTTACTGTATCACCATCAGCCAAAGGCCGAAAACTAGACCCGGTCGGCTTACCGGCGCAACGACCCTATAAGTTTATTTAGTTTTAAAATATGTATTTCAGTTACCTAAAGGTGCCCTATTTTCCTGTATTTGCTACAACAAATAAGCTTAATTAAATAGAAAAGCTAGAAGAAAGAACTATGGCACATTCAACTTTAATTATAAGTAATCAACATTTTTGTATAGTGTGTAATAAAAACTAGAGATTCAATTAATACTACTTTTACGAATATGAATATCAAAACCTACTATTCGGCAAATATTAATACGAATATCTCGCCATGGTAATAAAAAACTAATTTATTTGATGATTTTCTATTGTTCTAATAATTAAAATTTAAAATAGGCAAATTTCTATTTAAAAAACAAAATTTGTAGATTTTCTGGTTTTAGGCGATTTCTTTTTTCAACCTGAAAATGTTGTTTCCAGCCATAAAGTCTTTCCGAGGCGACTACATAGTTTCAATGAAAAATATTTTTGGGAGTACCTTGTCGTTGAGGCTAAGGGCCAAAACACACATATTTTTTACGCCTATTTTGTTAAATTGTGCCGGCGTCCGCCAGTAATTAGATTGTGTACAAAAATATTAGTTTTTAAATATTCCTGATCAGTATTCGCCGAATACGAATATTCGGTAAATGTCTACTATTCAGCGAATACGAATATTCGTATTCGTATTCGTTGCATCACTACCTAAAACAACAGAGACAAATTGATTAGAATAAGTAGTGGTAACTGGTGGACATACCAAATTTGGATAGTAATAAAAAAAGTAATTGTGAGCCCTTACACAGGTATTCCTTCACCTTTGTACTTTTGTATAGTTGTAGCTCGAATGGGGAAGGGAAGGACCACTCTCACAGAATACCAGATTAAAATAGCAGCTCAATGCTGATGTGTTTCGTATGGTGTGTAGAGAACCGGAGATTCTTTTTACTAGAAATGAGGCATTCCATCATAGTATTCAGGGGTGAAAATGCGACTGCATTTTGATTCTTAATCGAGAATAAATATAGATGTCCATGGGCCACAGCATCCACTTACCATAAGTTGGACTGTGTGCTCATTTGTCACCCTTGTTCTATAAAAAAATTAAAACATAAAAACAAAAAACAACACTGACAAGTGCAAGAACTGTGTATTTAATTAGCAGCTTTCTAATAATATGATTTAGACACATCAGGTCACATTATTTTAATTGTTTTTTTATTGTTTCATCATTATTTTGATTGCCAGTTTAGTCAGATTTAGTCATAGTCATTAATCTACCAGTTAATAATGGTGACCATTGCCACCTTTGAAGACATATAGGAATAAACATTAATAATATAACTATTTATTTTTAATTCCTTCTTGAAATCACAATAAGACCTGGAATTTTAACAACAATCAGAATAGTTCAATTTTGTCACAACGCCACTACTATCTTTACCCACAGCAGTGTGTATATTTGCATGAACCATTTCACGCTACTTTAAAAAGCCAACTTATAAACTATTAGATCTACACACTTGTAATTTTCTACCAACTTCAAAAAGGAGCTGGTACTTAGTTCGACTGTATGTTTTTTTTATGTTAGTTTCCTCATAACTTTTTACTGGGTGAACCGATTTTGAGGATTTTTTTTATTTGAAAGCTGGTGCTCCACATGTGGTCCGATATAAATTTGATCAAGGTATGATGTATAGTTTTTGAGTTATTCTTAATCATTTATATTGAAGTTGGTTGTACAAAATGATGAATTTTAAATTATGCATCCTTAATAAGGACCCCCTTAAATGCCTAGAATCCCATCCCAGGAATATATCTATTATAGTTTTTAGCGTTATTAAGGTCTGAAAAGTGCCATTTTTGCACTCATTAAATTATTCATTGATTTGCTTATCAAAAACCTAGGCTAGGAAAATTGCAAATAATCAATATTCAATCTAGACAGGTGTTGACGGAGTTATAAGTGCAGTTAGTTTTAAGTACAGTACTTGAAATTAAATGCACCAGAAACTTTCTGAACAGTAAAACATAGCAAATAGTGAAGCATGAGCACAAGAAAAAAAAACGTTTGGAGGTCATGTTTTTATTTACATTAAAACAGGGTAATTATTTTTTAACCCTAGATAGCTAACGTTCATGAAACCCTATGATAAGCTAACCATTCGACTTTTTGACGACCATTTTTTAAATGTATTTTTTATCAACATTTTATTTTATTTTAATCAGGTTTATTTTATTTATAGGAAATATGGGATATAATTAAAATATTATTATTAAAAAAATGTTTATTTTAAACTTTTAAGTACTAAGTCACAAATTTTAAAATGACACATGTTTCTTTGAGATCAAAAAGACACTTAAACTTACAATGGCTAAATCAGGAATTATTGTTTAGGTGGTTGTTTTTTTTTCTTTGGTCTTATAAAGAAAAAACCTCATAATCAACCGTAATTAACAAAAGACTTAGATTTTTTTGGCGCATGTTGGGCAAAAGTCGACTGTATGTTCGCCACAAATAGGAACTCTGCAACTATTGCAATAGTTCTTTGTCATGCGCCTTTTCTTATAGGAACACAAACTGCAGCTTTTTCTTTTCCTAGTTGAGGCATTTTCAGGTATTAGGGAACTTCCAGAACCAGATTGCTCAGGAATTTGACCTTGACCTTCAGCGCGTTCCTCGTGGTTCAAACTCAACACATCTCTTATTTTGTTTTTTATTTTTCGAGGCATGGTTGGTATTTCAAGTCGACGTTTTAGCCATGGTTCAACGAGTTTTTCATGCAATTGTTTCATATAGCTTCTTCGTGATTGTGGTTTACATCCAGACATTATGGCATTATGGCAATAGATGATGTAGGAGTTGATACCCGCTATATTGAGCATGTTATAGAATAAACACATAGGCCACCGATTGGTCTTACGGCTACACGACATAGTAGAACACATCTGGTCGAATGTGTCTACACCGCCTTTTGTGGCATTGTAAAATTCTATCATGTATGGCTTTTTCGATGTTGTGTTCACAGTTCCTTCTTCGTCACATGAGGACAACAAATATACCATTTTGCTTGGCTTCGGCTTGAATGATAGGAGAGTAAGTGGTCCATCATAACAAAACATCGAAGTTCCAACAGTTCTTCCTCGGTTGTTCTTCATTTCTTCCGGTATTTCTCTTTTGTTGGCCCGCAAAGTTCCGACTATTGTCAACTTGTAAGGTTGTTGTAGGAGTTGTTTAGCTAAAGGGACAGATGTAAACCAACTGTCAGTGGTTACGTTTCTGTTTGAGCCATGAATACTCCGCGTTAGTTCTTTGACAACATATTCACCAAGAGGCATTCCTCCGGTATTTGTTCCTTTTCCAAGATAAGGCATGGCGTCAATCATGTACCTGGTCCCACTGTCACACATCATTTCAATTTTCAGACCGTACTTAGCAGGCTTGTTAGGTATGTACATTTTAAATTTACAGCGACCACGGAAAGCCAGTAATTGTTCATCGACGGTAACGTTAGTTCCAGGAACGTAATTGTCTCGGCATTTAATCATCAGCAAGTCCCATATTTTTCGGATTGGTGTGAGTGGATCAGACTGCAGGGTTCCTATTCTTATAGCCCTATCATCAAACCTAAGGCATCTAATAAGGAAATCAAACCTTTCCCGACTCATACACGAGATGTATCGGGTTCCACAGAAAGACGTGTTAAACAATTCGTCGCTTGTAAGGTGGTTATCTTTCATTGCAGCTGCCAATAATAACACACCGAAAAGAGCGTTGAGTTCCTCTTTGCACGTTTCGTTTTGGGTCGATGTTATAGTCTCATAGTTTTGTTTCCTTATTACTATTTCAGCATTGGTCCACTTCAAAATTTCCTCACAAATTTCATCAGTCATAAAGGAACTATATAAAACGATAGGATCTGTAATATTTTTGACTAAACGAGCTGGTCCTCTAGCTGTGCGAACGATATTTATCGCAGAAGTTCGGGAAGAAGTATGTCCTTTATGAGTTGCCCACAAGTGACGATTTTTACCTCGAATATTAGCTTGAGTCAAGTAGATAATATGATTGGAAGCTGGTGAAGAATTCTCACCAAGTGGAAAAGCATCGGAAGGCGGCCTTCCTTGTTCCTCTTCAATATTATGTAAAAGTGGACTTACTTGTGATGCTTCAGTGTCCGAAGGTTCGTCGTGAAAATCACTTTCTATGTCTTCAACCAACAAACCGTCCTCATTCTCACTGTCAGAAAAGACATCATTTGTGTTGTCATAATCTTCATCATTTAGCGCACGAATTATGTCGTCATCTGTGATGATCGATCTCCCAGCCATTCTTAACAATCAACGTAATAACTAAAAAAAACAAAGCAAACATCAACAAAAAGTGCAGTTGTAAAAGTTACGCATAAGCTAACCATTCGTCAAAATGACGAGTATGCAGTAGGTATCTCAAAAACAAAAATATGTACCGACTAAACACGAGCACCACGCGACGCAGTGTAGCGGTCACTGAGTTGGCGCGAAACCGTGAGTGTGTAGGTAAAACAATTAGAAAGAGAGAGCGAGATATTTATTTGATGGTCGTCATTTTGACGAACGTTAGCTTTCTAGGGTTAACCAAAATTAATGATATCCCACCAAAAAGTTCCAAGAATGTTGTACATTTCTATAGATTTAAAAAACTGTTATGGAGCTTGGAGTCCATTCAGATGTCAAATCAATCTATTGGCAAAGTGGACAACACGTAACATTGTTATTATTAAACTTCGCCCTCTACACATTTATATTTTTTGTGGTATTATCTTTACTAACTGTAAAGATTTGCTACTTTGTTATTAAGGTTTTTATAATATTTACAGGGCAGTAAGGACAACATGAGCATCGTTTTGGTGGTGTTCCCGGCCGCACCAAAGCCGAGCGCCGAGGCCCAACGAGCTGATCGGGAACTCGACGAGACGTTGCGACAGAGGCTCACAGGTTGCTATTACTCACTACTGCATGCCTGCTCACATAAGCACAGACATACGGAAAGACAGGATGAGGGTTGTGTAGATCGTGATCGGGTGGCACCTAATGATGCGAGGGGATAATTTATTTGTCAGTGCAATTTGTGCCATATTTATAATTTGATATTCCAATTTTGGCATGCATATAAATTGGAATCTATTTATTTAAAATGTGATTAAGATCACTACATACAGAATTTACAATTTACCATTTTAAAAACTGTTGCATATTTAATAAGTTTTACTACTCGTATTTCTTCCCTATTGAGATTTAATGTAATTATAAGTACAAACTTGTGATATTATACTCGTATAAATCTCTAAATCTACTAAGCAATAATTTATTGTAGTGTTTTTAAAATTCTTAATTGAATATTACTGATGTACACTTGTGTACACAAATCAGTTATGACTTAGACACTTTTCATTAGTAAAAGATGCCAGTTAGGTGATAGTAAGCAGATTAGATTTATTATAAACTATCAATTGCATAATTTCTATATAGATCTATTATACACCACCAAATCACATGATTAATTAATCGAATTTAATATTTAATAAAGTAGTGTAGTTAGATAATTTTATTAATAGTAATTTAAAGCTTTGATTGTTACAAGTACTCAAAAGCCAAACAAATAGTCAACATTTATAAAAAAAATATTTTATTTTAGAGCGTAAAATATATTTATAATGGAAAACAAACAAACAAGATTAGACATTTAATTAAAAGTATAAGTTGACTTCAAAGATATAAATAGAATGAAAATTTTCTGCATAATAAATAGCTTTAGAAATATGTGCTAAGACATAGTGTATATGTTAGTCAAAATTCATAACCGGCCAAAACTACTTTAGACTGCAAAAATCAGGCAAAAGTAGTTTTGACTAAGGATTTTGGTCAAAACTACATTTGACTAGTGTATATATTTTTTTATATACTCTGGTACTTACTCGTATGATTAGGCTATTAGCGTCTAATAAAAAATTACACCAATCTTGGAATATCAGTGACAGTAGGTTAAGGACGCGTACATTATAATGATATAACCGTTAACCATAAATAAATTAAAATATAATATTGAAAGAATTGAACAAGAACATTGTTCAAACCACTTATAACTGAGAATGTTGTTCAAAATCACTTTTGACTGCAAAAATCAGGACATCGGTCAAAACCGTGTCAAAAGTGGTTCTGACCTGTTATGAGTATTGATTGTAACTTATACAAGTATTAAAACCCCGAATTCAGAAGCTGCTATGAGGAAATTATGTTATTCTTTTTAGGTTTTTATCACCGGCTTTTACTTTTTGTTAAAAATCTAAGTTTTTCGACCCTTTTCAATGGGTTAAGGAATATCAACATCTCGAATATTGTCTAAATAGTTACATTAAAGAACCCCATATTTTTCCACCGTTAGGTGTAGAATTTATTCTTCAAATTTATATGGAACACTCCCTGAAATAAAATCTCTTGGGGCTTCTACGGTTCCTACGGCACCACGATAACAAGCCAATAAGCCAAATGTATAATATAAATCAAAGCTGTGGAGGTGAGCATGAGTGCTTGCGATTTGCTACTAAAACTAAAAACTGAACTAAACCAAGCGAGATATCGAAAAGTTTTATTCTTACTTTTCGGCTTATCTCGGCGAGTTCTATGCGTATCCGTCTTCAAATCGTGGCATCGTAAAAACCGTAGTCGTGCCATCTTTAATAAAAAATAAAAAATCATTAAAATCGGTTCACAATTGACAAAGATCGATCGAGTAACATACATACAAAAAACATACACTTGAATTGAGAACCTCGTCCTTTTTTGAAGTCTGCTAAATATTGTGTACCAGTTACCTCAAAAAAAAAACTTTATTATGTTCATTGGAAGATATCAAATCTTGTGAAGGGGTAATAAACTATCAGTGCAAATTATGCAATATATATAATTAGGTGTTCTTATTTTTTACATATTATATAGAAATTGATATCTATTTTAACAAAATGTGTTAAGCTTTTGACTGCAAAATCTATTCACATGTAGAGCATTTTATTACAATTTTTAAATGGATATAAAGCATTCCATCTTAGTCCTCAGAGGTGACAAATGTAGATTTCTACGAGTCACAGCATCCACTTACCATCAGATGGACTGTGTGCTCGTTTGTCACCCTTATTCTATTAAAAAAAATTAGGAAATGCTCACAAACTTTTCCTAGGAACCCTTCATAGGTGCTTTTCTGACATCTGCGTGCATTAAGTACCAGAGGAGTATAGCTTGGACAGAAAAGGGGTTTCCCTATTCTTTATTCAAATTTTTTAATCATAAAACTCTTCTTAACGTTTGCGTTTATAAAACCTTGACTATTTCTTAATTAAGAAAATATACAAACTCATACACATATATAATTTTTTCCAAAAAGTGGTAAAATTAAAAATTTTGTACAACCGACTTCAATATAAATTATTAAGGATGACTCAAAACTATTGGTCAGACCTTGATCAAATTTATAAGGGACTACATGAGAAGCACCAGCTTTCAAATAAAAACAGCATTTATACCGCCGACTTCAATATAAGCGACTAGGTTATTTAAGAATAACTCAATAACCATTGGTCTGACCTCGATCAAATTCCACCACCACACGGGACCACACGAGAACTATCAGCTTTCATATAAAAAAAGAATCATCGAAATCGGTTCGCCCAGTGCAAAGTTATGAGGTAACACACATAAAAAAAAAATACACTCGAATTGAGTACCGTCTCCTTTTTGGAAGTCGGCAGAAAATAAACACTTACTTGTAATGTGTTTATTTTAATAAATTGTTTAATTAATTCTTTATATTATAAAGAAAAGATAATAACAAATTTAATAATTTATGGAATATGTGTGTAGCGGCTCCAGTGAATCCACCGCCATTCGCCATAACCCGACCATGTGCAAGACTTCAAGGTACTATAAGTTCGTAATGCATAGACAACAAGATCTTTAATGTTTAAAAGTTGATAAGAAACATCGTGGTAGAATCACGCTGCAGCTATGTTGTAGTTGAAGCACGAATGGGTCGGCTCGACCGGGGTAGGACCACGCTCTCACAGAGCGAATTGCGTGAAATAGCAGCACGATGCTGCTGTGTTTCGTATGGTGAGTGTAGAGAACCAATGACCCTTTTTACTGGAAACTGTAGATGTCTATGGATCACAGCATCCACTTACCATCAGGTGGCCTGTGACACCCTTATTCTATAAAAAAAATCGCAACAAACAGTACATTAAACGCGAAAAAAAATCAGTAAAAAATAGTATCATTCAATATTATCATATCACAATCATAATACATTGCGATAAACAAAATGTGGTCAAGATTTTAATCTTAGAAAGACTAATCTATTGAGTGTAATCAGATGTAAACATCTATTTCGTCAGTTGCCTTTAATTTAAAAGTGCTGAAGGTGAAACACTTATATAAATAATTACTAACATTTAATTGAATGTATTAGTACAATTGATTATACTAAAAATATAATAATCTATTTTAATAAATGACATTCTTTCTGCCTTGGTATCTTTAAGATAATTAATAGAATCAGGCGTCACTTTTTTTATTCATAGATAAAGGGCTTTGTCGCTGATGCGATTATGACGCCCTGGTAGTTACGAAAAAATCTTAAATATAATAATTACTAACAAATAAACTTAGTTATACTTACTAATTACTTAATCTCTTATTAACTAACAAATACAGTTTTTTGGCATCTGATAACGGGTCCGATAAAATACTATTACTAATACCAATTAAGGACAAATGTGAATTACAATTTGCTCTTTCTCTTGATTTCTGGGCACATTAGGCGTCACTTTGCTGAAATCCATTATATTAAAGTTGGTAAAAATCACTTTGCGTACATACGCTAGATAAAATAAAATGAGTAGAGACTCTGCGGAGGCTAACCGCTAAGCTAAGCGGTCAGCCTAGTAGTACTAGTAGAGTCTACTACACCTGAAGATGCCTTGTATAGAGGCGAAACACGTGTCGTATTGTCGTCAATGGTGTGTCTTTCCTAGCTTAGTGGTGTTGGGAGTAGTTGTTCTGGGATTAGTGGTGACGGGGATGGTGCACGCAATTGAGGGAGGGCGGGAGCTGCTCTTCGAACTAGGTAAGACACATCATTTTATTATATCTAGCGGATGTACGCAAAGTAATTTTTACCATCTTTAATTTTTCCACACAACTCCCTTTCCCCATTTCTGCTGTTAAACAATGAGGGCATCCACGACTTTTTCTGCCACCAGGGCGGCGCCACTAAAAAGTGAGGTATAATATTTGACAGATTTCATAGTGGGGAAGTTAATTTGTTCGGAAAATGTAAAAGTTATTGTTTCTTTTTGTACTATTAACTATATTTTATATTAATAACATTAAAAATAAATAAATCAAACCACAGATATTCATAAAAGTGGAAAAAATAAAAAAAATAAAAATTTGCATAATATTAAAGAGCAAACCACTGACGCATTGTTTTGTATATAAATATAATACTCTAGAAACTGATAAATGTTTATTAAAAAAACAACTTCTTCAATTAAATTACATTGTGTAACAAAAAACTTTACCTCAGTGTCAATTAGCGACATCTGGTGAGCAGAAAATTATTAGCCCTCATTGTACCCAGTTCTTTATTCCCGGGTTAAAGGAATACACCACCTAGTATATTTACAAGCTATGAAACATTTGCGTCTTAGGCCCGCCACATACATACGGAATTCCGTTTTGAGATTCCGTTTCGATATTCCGATTCGAGATTCCGAACGCAGCAAGTTCACATAAAATTTATGACCCGTCACACACGTACGGTAGTTTTCCGTTCGAAAATTTGCGGACAAAACGTGATTCTGTATGTGTGTGGCCGACCCGTACGGAATTTAGAAACGGAATTCCGTATGTATGTGGCGGGCCTTAGTATGGTGAACGTATTCGTAGCATACTTCATTTGAAGTAGGAATTCACATTCGTTTGTCTTGTTTTGTAATAATATGTACATGATAATAACTGGTCAAGTGCGTGTTGGACTCGCGTATGAAGGGTTCCGTACCATCGTAATACACGTTTCTAGTAGGGTCAACTGTCTATCTATTACGGATCATGAGATACAGCCCGTTGACAGATAGACAAATAAAGACAAATAAGCGGAGGCTTAGTAACGGGCTCCCGTTGGTTACCCTTCGGGTACGGAACCCTAAAAAGAATAATAACATTGTAACTCATCTTCACCTCATAACTCATGGGACATTTGTAGTTATTAAGTGCGAAGCTTGCGAAGACAATTATTAAGTGGCGAAGCTTGCGAAGTCACTTATTGATTTCACGATGTCTGTCCGTCTGTCCGTCTGTCCGTCTGTCCCACGATTATCTCGAGAACGGTTTCAAATTTTCAAGTTCTGTTTTCAGCAATCGATTACTGATCACCCAGGCATCTGAACCTCCTATTTTGAAACTGATTGGTCAAAAAAAAAGCTGATTGCTTCGCCACTTTGCTATGCTGTTAGCTTGCTAGGTTTATTATTTTTATTTTCTACTTGTTATTGGGAAAACGCTGACAGCAGCGTCTTCCGAATAACAAATAGAAGGCTGGAGGAGATGGACAGTCATCTCCTGCTTTATTTACCTATGTGGAGTGGATATTCTCACAATGTTAATTACACGGTCTAACAACTAACTAACTCCTCTTAGCATTGGTTATTCGTAATTATCGCCTCCATTATAGGTGAGTATGCCAATCTTGGCTAATCGCTCGTTAATTTTAATGGAGCGCGGGAAAATCGTTACGGGCTAAAGTTGGCTTGGAAGTGTTTGGGTTTCTTTTATATCTCAATCTATTGAATTGATCCTTCTTTTCTTTTGTCTAGTTTTATTTTTAACCAGCTGATACTCGCGACTTCTTCCGCGTTGCTTACACATCACTAAACACGTAGTGCTTATAAAAATCGTTGTTTCTTGAAACTTTAACAACTTTATATTAAATGAAGATATCGCAATATTTTTTTTTGTTAGGTAAGGGCCAAGTGTCTAAGAAATAAAACTTAGAAAACCTATTTAAATAAAACTAATTTTACGGATTTTATCGCGTATATTAACTTATTTTATATTCCCGACGTTTCGAGCACTTTACAGCACCCATGGTCACGGGGGGGACTGAGGTGTATGACGTCCCAATGTCATAGTTAACCACGGCTACCTCCAGATTAAAAATTATTAATTTTTGTTCCGATCCACGCAGTATGAACTTACAGTATCATGAAGTCTTGCAGTTGTATGCTTGGGTTGGGATTTAATTTTATTAATTATGGGATCCCAAGCAGATGGTAGCACCCAGCCATCTTCTCTATTGAAATTAGGATGTTTCTTGATTTCAATAGCCTCGCGAATCATCCTTGGAAGGAATCGGTGTTCTTTAGCGAGGATTTGTGGTCTATCAAATCTAATGTAGTGACGGGGGCGATCCTGTACGTGTTCACAGACTGCAGACTTCCCGGAGCGTCTATTCTTCACATCAGCTATGTGTTCTTTAACACGGGTTTTTATAGATATTTTAGTTTGTCCTATATAAGAGAGACCACATTCACAATCAAGCTTGTACACTCCTGCATCTTGCAGAGGAATATTACACTTGACTGATGGTAAAAACTGACTAATCTTCTTCGGCGGCTTGAAATATGTTTTAATGGAAGCCCGCTTCAAGATGTAGCCAATCTTGTCAGTGACACCTCTGACATATGGCAGTACAGCAGGCACTCGCTCGACTGTGGCCGGCTTCACTCGTTCACTGTGACGTAGGCGCGGGACCCGAAGCTTATTGTCGTGCAAAACTTGCTTGACGTGTTGGAGCTCGGCGGCCAGGTGTTTACTGTCACAGATCCCTCGTGCTCTCTGAAACAAAGATTTACCCACGGTAGCTAACTGTGAAGGATGGTGGTGAGAATCACCGTTTAAATATCTATCTGTATGGGTCTTTTTTCTATACACAGTGTGGCTCAAGGTGTTATCAGGATTCCGAATTACTAACACATCTAGAAAAGCTAAAGAATTGTTTGCCTCTAACTCCATTGTGAACTGAATTTTAGAATTTAAGGAGTTAAGATGGTCTAGAAATGCAGTTACTTTATCTAAAGGGAGAATTGTGAAAGTGTCGTCTACGTACCGCTTGTAGAATCTTGGGTTTACGGGAGAAGTACGCAGGGCTTTCTCCTCAAAGTCCTCCATGAATATATCGGCAACAATGGGAGATACAGGTGAGCCCATCGCCACTCCATCTACTTGCTTGTAGAACTCCTCCTTCCACAATAGGTAGCCAGATGTAAGGCAGTGTCTAAGTAATACTGCATATTCTACGGGCATGTTGTTTTGCTCTAGCCTTCTAGTAACAATCGAGATGCAGTCTTCAACAGGTAAGCATGTGAACAGAGACTGCACATCAAAACTGACCATAGTTTCATTGTCTGCCAGATGTAGGTCTTTAATCTCGCTGACAAAATGGTAGGAATCCTTTGTGTGTGCTCTTGTATGTACCCTGAGCGGTGAGAGTATATTCGCTAAGTGCTGAGCCAATTTGTAAGTTGGTGAATCTATTTGGCTCACTATAGGACGTAGTGGAGCATTGGGCTTGTGTATTTTTGGTAACCCATACAATTTCGCAGGTTTGGCACACGTAGGTATTATCGATTTTACGTCTAGATTTAATCTTTCGGAGTGTTTCTTTATGAGATCACTAGTTGTTTTGAGTGTGTTATTTGTTGGGTCATTTTCAACCTTTTTATAAGTACTTGCATCCGACAAAAGTTCTTGTATTTTAGAATTATAATCCGACGTATCCATGACTACCGTGGCGTTTCCTTTATCTGCGCGGAGAATCGTGAGTTCTCGTTTATTGCGTAGGTTATTCAACGCTTTAAATTCGTCTTTAGGTAGATTCGGTTTTGGTGTTGAGCTTCGACGTAACATAGACGAAATGTCTTGACGTATCGCTTCCAAATCTTCCTTTCGCATATTGTTTTTATATAAACAGTCCTCGACGCTGCAAATAATTTCTTCGTACGGTAATTTTTTAGGTGTTAAAGCAAAATTAAGGCCTTTCGATAATACTCTAATTGTTGCATCATCCAGAGTTTGTTTTGACAGATTATAGACCGCGCTTAATCTATGATCCGCGTTCGTAGTCATTCTAGTCATTCTACGAACGCGGATCATAGATTAAGCGCGGTCTATAATCTGTCAAAACAAACTCTGGATGATGCAACAATTAGAGTATTATCGAAAGGCCTTAATTTTGCTTTAACACCTAAAAAATTACCGTACGAAGAAATTATTTGCAGCGTCGAGGACTGTTTATATAAAAACAATATGCGAAAGGAAGATTTGGAAGCGATACGTCAAGACATTTCGTCTATGTTACGTCGAAGCTCAACACCAAAACCGAATCTACCTAAAGACGAATTTAAAGCGTTGAATAACCTACGCAATAAACGAGAACTCACGATTCTCCGCGCAGATAAAGGAAACGCCACGGTAGTCATGGATACGTCGGATTATAATTCTAAAATACAAGAACTTTTGTCGGATGCAAGTACTTATAAAAAGGTTGAAAATGACCCAACAAATAACACACTCAAAACAACTAGTGATCTCATAAAGAAACACTCCGAAAGATTAAATCTAGACGTAAAATCGATAATACCTACGTGTGCCAAACCTGCGAAATTGTATGGGTTACCAAAAATACACAAGCCCAATGCTCCACTACGTCCTATAGTGAGCCAAATAGATTCACCAACTTACAAATTGGCTCAGCACTTAGCGAATATACTCTCACCGCTCAGGGTACATACAAGAGCACACACAAAGGATTCCTACCATTTTGTCAGCGAGATTAAAGACCTACATCTGGCAGACAATGAAACTATGGTCAGTTTTGATGTGCAGTCTCTGTTCACATGCTTACCTGTTGAAGACTGCATCTCGATTGTTACTAGAAGGCTAGAGCAAAACAACATGCCCGTAGAATATGCAGTATTACTTAGACACTGCCTTACATCTGGCTACCTATTGTGGAAGGAGGAGTTCTACAAGCAAGTAGATGGAGTGGCGATGGGCTCACCTGTATCTCCCATTGTTGCCGATATATTCATGGAGGACTTTGAGGAGAAAGCCCTGCGTACTTCTCCCGTAAACCCAAGATTCTACAAGCGGTACGTAGACGACACTTTCACAATTCTCCCTTTAGATAAAGTAACTGCATTTCTAGACCATCTTAACTCCTTAAATTCTAAAATTCAGTTCACAATGGAGTTAGAGGCAAACAATTCTTTAGCTTTTCTAGATGTGTTAGTAATTCGGAATCCTGATAACACCTTGAGCCACACTGTGTATAGAAAAAAGACCCATACAGATAGATATTTAAACGGTGATTCTCACCACCATCCTTCACAGTTAGCTACCGTGGGTAAATCTTTGTTTCAGAGAGCACGAGGGATCTGTGACAGTAAACACCTGGCCGCCGAGCTCCAACACGTCAAGCAAGTTTTGCACGACAATAAGCTTCGGGTCCCGCGCCTACGTCACAGTGAACGAGTGAAGCCGGCCACAGTCGAGCGAGTGCCTGCTGTACTGCCATATGTCAGAGGTGTCACTGACAAGATTGGCTACATCTTGAAGCGGGCTTCCATTAAAACATATTTCAAGCCGCCGAAGAAGATTAGTCAGTTTTTACCATCAGTCAAGTGTAATATTCCTCTGCAAGATGCAGGAGTGTACAAGCTTGATTGTGAATGTGGTCTCTCTTATATAGGACAAACTAAAATATCTATAAAAACCCGTGTTAAAGAACACATAGCTGATGTGAAGAATAGACGCTCCGGGAAGTCTGCAGTCTGTGAACACGTACAGGATCGCCCCCGTCACTACATTAGATTTGATAGACCACAAATCCTCGCTAAAGAACACCGATTCCTTCCAAGGATGATTCGCGAGGCTATTGAAATCAAGAAACATCCTAATTTCAATAGAGAAGATGGCTGGGTGCTACCATCTGCTTGGGATCCCATAATTAATAAAATTAAATCCCAACCCAAGCATACAACTGCAAGACTTCATGATACTGTAAGTTCATACTGCGTGGATCGGAACAAAAATTAATAATTTTTAATCTGGAGGTAGCCGTGGTTAACTATGACATTGGGACGTCATACACCTCAGTCCCCCCCGTGACCATGGGTGCTGTAAAGTGCTCGAAACGTCGGGAATATAAAATAAGTTAATATACGCGATAAAATCCGTAAAATTAGTTTTATTTAAATGTGTAGTGTTCGCGTAAATATAAGAAATCATTAGAAAACCTAATTGAAATATATCCAGTAGTGTTTCCGTTATGCGCGCACTACTGCAAACCTTTATCATTTTATCCTCTATGTATTATAGACAATCGAAGATATTTTAACCCGCCGGACTTGTATTTGACTGTCGACTATAATTTAATTTTAATAAAGTAATAAGTGACATCAAAGAAATAAAAAGAATGTAACTATCGGAATCGGTTGACGTGGTGAAGAATTAATCACCCATATGTCGTACAGATGCTATGCAAATTAAAGAGTGATGATTCTCGCATAGAGCTCTTCATAATATCTTGACCAAATTTATATCACCACCCTTAACCTAACCTCCTTTCTAAGAAAATAATTGAAATCGGACAACATAAATCGTCAAAATAATCGCTTCATATAATTAGAATTATAAATAAAAATATTGCCACGAATTGAGAACCTCCTGCTTTTTTGAAGTCGGTTAAAATGGGTCTTAGTGAATATTACTACTGATATCATTTACTTAGAACACCTTTATCGCTTTTATCACAGAAACTATTGATACCTAGGAGCGACCCTTCAATCACATAAGGTTTTTGGTCACTTTCAGTCTTTCATACTAACCCCCCCCCCCCCCCCCCAACAACCCCTCAGTGATACGTCGTAATTTTTTAGGCCTCTCCCCTCCCAGCATCATGTGTATAGTTTATTATTGTAAAGATAAGATATGTTTAGAATCTGTTATAATAAAAAATATCCTAAAATTAAATTCTGAAAAATCATAAATATTTATAAAATATAGATTTTAGTTGGTCATAGTAATATATATATATTTTCTGACTCCTTCCCTCTGGTTCGAACCTCAAGTGATTTAAGGACGGCCCCCTAGATACAAACAAGTACACGATATAGAGTACATTCTCATACGTATTTTGACTTTGCCTTTTTTCTTGTAATGAAAACCTTAGGTAAATAAAAAGTGTACTTAACTATTGAAATTGTAATTACGTGGATAATTAGGTATTCCATGTTTGTTATATTGGAAAAGGGTATTATTTTTCAATAAAAAAATCTTAATTTTTATTTTCTTCAAATATGCTCATTAAATATTCGATTATCCGAATGTTTTTATTTAGAAATTGGAGTAATTAGTAAATATTTCAATTGAAAAAAAAGACATCTTTTAAAATTATAATTGTAATTTTATATTATTTATTTGTTATTTGTATAAAAAATTGTTAAGCGAAAGTGGCTTGAAATATTTTACGTAATAATTTCTTATATTTACGCGAATACTACATATCGAATAAAACTACTTTTACGGATTATATCGCGTTTAATTAACTTATTTTTAAATGGTTTGTGATCATATCCTAGACGGCCCCCGGCATTACAATTAGACTTGATAGATCACAAATTCTCGCGAAAAAACATTGATTTCTAGAATGATACGTGAGGCTATTGAAATTAAAAAAACATCCCAATTTCAATAGAGAGGAAGGCTGGGTACTACTACCTGCTTGGGATCCTGTAATTAATAAAATTAAAACTAAACCCAAGCATACCACTGGAAGACTTCAAGACACAGTAAGTTCATTCTACGTAAATCGGACCAAAACTAATAATTAAAAAAGCTGACGGTACTCCCGGTTAAATCTGACATCGCGACATCAATCATCTCAGTCCCCAGTAAAACACCTGAAACGTCGGGAATTTAAAAATAAATAAATTAAACGCGATAGAATCCGTAAAAGTAGTTTTATTAAATATTTTACGTATTTCTATATTATTATCAATCACAGCTTCGAGCGAGTTTCGCTTGTATATTGAATATAGTTAAATACAATTTTGTAATTCTAAAGTGTGATAATTATTGTGACATTCGGCGGGCTTTTCAGCCCTTTTTTCTTCTAAAAATAAGATATTCAAAGCCTAAATTGTTATCTAATAATATATTCTTTATTAAATACTGTTTTGAAAGCATTACATGTTTCATTGCTTTAGTCCCGTCCTTAATTATTTTTCATATATTTTTTAAACGACTCTTTTAGTAAGAGGGTTAAAGCAATGGACGTGTAATCGTTATGCCGGCAAATACGTTTGTGTCGCGAAACGAGCAGCAATTGGCATTAATATAGTGAAGCCGTATTACGTATGCACTACTAGAACTAATCTTTCAGTTTACGATTCTTATCGGTTCTATTTGTATTATGCGCTTGCATTTAATTATTATTAGACGCGGTATAATTGAGTTTCAAAGCACTTTTAATTCTAATTATATTAATTAAGCAAGGCTCGGTAGGACTGTGTATTTGACGGTGTAAGAATATCTAATATTCCATATACCATATATATTTTTTTATAGGATAGGGTGACCAACGAGTACACAGTCCACCTGATGGTAAGTGGTTGCTGTGACCCATAGACATCTACATCTATCCTCAATAAACAATCAAAATGCAGATGCGTCATTACTTATGAGGAGTAAAAGGAATGCCTCTTTTCTAGTAAAATAGGTCTCCGGTTCTCTATACTTACCATACGAAACACAGCAGTGTCAAGCTGCCATTTTACGCTGGTATTCTGTGAGAGCGTGGTCCTTCCCCGGTCGAGCCGATTCATTTGTGCTACAACTATACTACTAATATAGCTGCAGCATGGCTCTATCACGTATAATACTATATATATATATATATATATATATATATATATACCATGTATATGAATAACAGCGTAAAATGGCAGCTTAATGCTGCTGTGTTTCGTATGGTGGGTGTAGAGAACCGGATACCCATTTTACTGGAAACGAGGCATTCCATCTTAGTCCTAACGGGTGACAAGTGACAACGCATCTGCATTTTGATTCGTAATCGAGGAATGATGTAGATGTCTATGAGTCACAGCTAGGGTTACCAGATGACAGGAATTTTCCTGACATGTCCGGAATTTTAGCTTTCTGTCAGGGAAACAGGAAAAATTTGAAATTGTCAGGAATTATTAAATAGAAAGAGAAAAATATTCGAACTACAAATTAATATATTTATTAAACAGTTTACATACAAAAAATAATAACATATGAATCAATCTCGAAGTTAAATTATTTCATTCATCTGATCTGGGTCGTACTTTTTATTTCGCATATGTATATCATATATATTATTAGGAGAGCTGGTTTCTATACGTGGTAGAGCCATGCTGCAGCTATATTAATAGTATAGTTGTAGCACGAATGGGTTGATTCCACCGGGGAAGGACCACGCTTTTACAGAAATACCAGCGAAAAATGGCAGCTTAACGCTGCTGTGTTTCGTATGGTGAGTGTAGAGAACCAGAGACTCTTTTTACTGGAAAAGAGGCATTCCATCTTAGTCGTCAAGGGTGACAACACATCTGCATTTTGATTCTTATTGAGGATAGATGTAGATGTCTATGGGTCACAACAACCACTTAACATCACGTGGACTGTGTGCTCGTTTGTCACCCTATCCTATAAATAAAATATCGTCTCTTGGGTGTCGTAGGAGTTTTTTTTCTGAATTCTACTATTTAGCTGCCAAATCTTTTAGGCAGTTCTTTTAAATCACGCATTTACTACAAATTTTGTTTTGGGTGAGGGGGTTTATCATTCCAGTGTATCAAATTCCACCATTGAACACGATTGCTCAACTCAAGATGATTGACCAACTCATAGATTGCTTCATAGATATTTATCTACCTGCCTGCCATAGTTATCTATTACGCTTGGCAGGCGGGTTGGCAACCGCCATTTTTTTATAATTTTGACTTTTTATCAGTGTTGACTGTTTTAGGTTAATAATGGTTATAATTAGATTTTATGTACATTGTAAAATTACGTGTCACATTGTTTGTCCGCGCTGATCTCCTACACTACTAGACTGATTTCAATGAAATTTTTTTTTATATGATAAGGGTGACAAACGAGCACACAGTCCACCTGATGGTAAGTGGTTGCTGCGGCCCATAGACATATACATCTATCCTCTATTACAATTCAAAATGTAGATGCGTTGTCACCCGTGAGGACTAAGATGGAATGCCTCATTTCCAGTAAAAAGGGCCTCCGGCCACCTGCACTCACCAAGCGAAACGCAGAGGTGAACCTCTACTTCACGCTGGTATTCTGTGAGGTCGTGGTACCACCCCGGTTCGAGCCGGCCCATCCGTGCGACAGCAAAGGCTGCCGCGTGGCTCTACCACTGTTAAAAATGCAGTTTGGTCTGACTTGAGAGAACTCGAATAACCCTCAATATTATTTTTTATTGCGAATTTAAGGATTTTTCGGAAAGGACAGAATGTCTGCCTGGCCACCTAGTGTAACTATAAATTTGAGATTTAAACAGCTTGATAAACCGTTATCCGCTGTACGAAATAACTATTACGGTATTGTCAAATATAGTGCCTTGTAAATCAACTACCGTTTCAAATTCCAATTGAGGTTCTTCCGACCGTTGTAGAAACGTCGTAGAAAACTGCGCCTATTGAGAAATACAAAAGATATACATAATATATTTATCTCTATAATGGATATATGTATGTAGTTAATAATCGACATTATTCTGTGTAATTGTATTCAAATATTATTCTTGTTATTTTTTTTCTCTGTATTGCTACACCTACGTCTAGGGTTTTCTACCTGGGTACCTGGATTCGTGTATACCCGGATATGAAATTTTTAGTACCCGCATACTAAAAATTTCACTCTTAGTACGTAGGCTGTCTAATTCTCACTACTTCATGAGTTGACTGGTAAAACATGCCTAATCGCATTAAGTCCGTCATTTTTTTATAGAATAAGGGTGTCGAACGAGAACCACCTGATGGTAAGTGGATTCTGTGGCTCATAGACATCTATTCTACAGTGTTCTGTGAGAGGCGGATATTCGGTGGAGCCCACCCATTCGTGCTACAATCATAATATAGCTGCAGCGTGGCTTTACCACGTATTCCTTTTGTATTATACTGTAATAGATAATGTAATGAAGAATCAATAAACAAAAGAATATATTTAAGTTGTAACATCCATATGCAGTAATAACGTAAGGTCGTATCCCTTCTGGACCTTTGCCTATTCCGTAACATCGTGAAGATACCCATCGAGCTGTCAACTTACTACATATTGCAAAGTAGGTCAATGTGATTTATCCGCCCTTCACCTACGCCGCGAAATCCAATTAGTGCTATTAGGTAGAGATCAATCGGTAACTGACAATTTGCTGCCATCTAATATTTTCATAGTGCTAATGGCTTAATGACATTGACACCACAGTGTTATCTATAGCCAACGCGTTGATAGTGGTAGGATTTGCGATCAAACTCAAACTCAAACATTTTATTGCGTTCATGTGGTGATCTATGAAAAAAAAAAGTCTCGCTGGCTTTCTTGCTGGTTCCTCCCAGGACAGAGGTTTTTTTCTGAACTAATGGTAAAAGTAAAAAAAAATGACTGAATTAGAATTACTTATAAATCTATTTAAAAAAAAAATCTCATCTCTTTCGATACTAATAATTTAAAGTTAAAAATTTTGTACAACCGACTTCAATATAAATTATTAAGAATTTGAAAAACAATTGGTCAGACCTTGATCAAATTTATATTAATTAATTAAAAAGAATTATCGAAATCGGTTCAACTTATGAGGTAACACACATAAAAAAACATACAGTCGAATTGAGTACCGTCTCCTTTTTGAAGGCGGTAGAAAATTGCGAATCGTCCGAAATCAAAGCCGTTTTATGAAAACAGTCATTTGCTACTCCGAGCACAAGCGTTTCATTTTAGAGTGATTACCTATTATAATTGCAGGCTATGAGGCAGAAAGTTGGTGGTTTGAAACTGCTATTTTACGCTGGTATTCTGTGAGAGCGTGGTTCTTTCCCGGTCGAGCTGACCCATTTGTGCTACAACTATACTATTAACATAGCTGCAGCATGGTTCTACCACGTAAATTTTGTGTGTGATTTTTTCTCCATTCTGTAGTATGCACCATGTACACACACACACACCATTATTATGCTGCTATATTAAGATATTTGTTATAATTCTTGTTTGAAAAATACTGATAGATTACTATATAATTATTGCACTAATATCGGCACCGAATCGTGGTGATGTAGTTATTTTTAGTCATATAACGTTGCGTAGGTACAGTACAGGTACTGGCTGCCGCACACGCAATCACGATACAGAAGGAACGAAGTTGATTTTTCAAATGGTTTCCTCATGGTGTCCTTGAAAGTGACCTTAGAATATTTAACTTTCCACATAAATATGGAAAATTAAAATCCGTGAACAAAATTTGTAAAACTGCCATAAAATAAAGTAGATTTACTAAACTGCCATATCTTCTTACTTTCTTTAAATGTACACTGAAAATGAGACATTGAATAAAACTGTTTTTTTTTTTTAATTTAGTATACCTACTTCTAAATCGTTAATGTGAATTGTGAATGAATAACGCGATAGAAAAAGAAAAAATCGGTTAAATGCAGCTCTCACTTGGATTCTTTTATGTGATTTTATTTGTGGTCATCGTCATTGTCATTATCATCTTCATGGTCATCGTCATGATCATCGTCATAGAAATCGTCATTTACATGGTCATCGACATGATCATCGGCATGGTCGTCGTCATCGTCATGATCATTGTCATAGTCATCGTCATCGTTGTCTTTATGGTTATCGTCATTGGTCACCGTTGTCGTCATATAAAAAAATCGTTTATATATATGCAGCTCTCACTTGGATTCTTTTATGTCATTTTATTTGACGTGATGTGGTATGTTCATCGTCATTGTCATTATCATCTTCATGGTCATCGTCATGATCAACGTCTTTGTCATTGTTATCGTCATCATTATTGCTATGGTCATGGTCATCATCATCATCTTCATCGCCATTGTCATCTCCATTGTTATCGTCACCGTCATGATCATCGTCATTGTCATAGTCATAGTCAACGTTTTTGGTCATCGTCATCATTGTCTAGGTCATGGTCATCATAAGCGTCATCGTCATCGTCATCTCCATCGTCACGTCACTGTTATGGTTGTCGCTAAAATAGGTCGACTCGACCGGGGTTCTCACAGAATACTAGCGTAAAATAGCAGCTTAATGCTGCTGTGTTTCATATTATGTTGAGTGTAAAGAACCGGATACCCTTTTTATTGGAAACGAGTCATTTCATCTTTGTCCTCAGGGGTGACAACGCATCAGTATTTTGATCCTTTACCGAGGGTAAAGCTATGGACCACAGCGTCCACTTACCATCAGGTGGACTGTGTATTTGTTTGTCACCACGGAACAAACCGTGTTTGTCACCCTTATTCTATAAAAAAAATTGGTTGTCTGTAAAGTCGGTTTACTGACGATAGTTGAACGTGACAACGTCATAAGAAATATTTAATATCGAAAGAATCATTACCTTTATCGCCGCAATTATCGTTGCTATAAACAATTGACACCACATTCGCTCGCTCAGTCGCTCGTTCCGCGCTCTCGCTTGCACTTTAAATGGAACGCCTAGGTAACGCCGCATGAGTCATGTTTTTTCGTTCGTGCAGCGAGCTTCATCGATTTATAAGACGTTGTCACGTCAAAAATATTGCTATAATTTTGCCTTATTTAAAATGCTGGCTCTATCGACATCTGTCTTTTAGTTTTTACGGACAGAAGTTTTTAAGCGCTTTTTCTGAAAATTTTATATATAATTATATATAAAATTATCATAATTGCATTAATTATGATAATTTTTCATTTTTATTTTTTCAGTTTCACTGTCGGGCATAGCATTTTAAAAACATTTTCTCTGCAAAATTTTAAATAAAATGGTGCTTCAAAAAGCTTTTGTGCTTGACGCGATGAGATAAAAAACAAATAACTTTCGATTTCAGCCCACAAAACTATTATACTCTTTAATTGAAAAATTTGGATTTGGAACTAAATTTGCGCAACTATACGTAAGAGGTATGTGAATATAAAGAAGGCGATAGAGGTGTGTCTGTGTGTTAGAATCGCGCCAATTAGAAGTTCGTAGTCTCTGCCTACCCCTCTGAGGTGACAGGCGTGGGTGTTTATGATATGATATGATTACTATGAATTTAATAACAATAGTGAATTTTGTAATTAAGTATCTACGTAAAATTGTCTCTGAGAAAGTTTGTGACTCTACACTGAGGTGATTGGATAAGTGCGTTTGTAATATTAATTTTGGCACGGGACACTAAACACGTAGGTGGATAAATAAACTCTTTACTTTTCTATAATTATATTCGACGTTGTTCTGTCCTTTCCGGTAGGTGGCGCGACGAATTTGACATTTTCCACTTTGGCCTCTCAGTGTATTTACCAAAAGTTTTTTTATAGGATAAGGGTGACACACGAGCACACAGTCCACCTGATGGTAAGTGGTTGCTGCGGCCATAGACATCTACAGCTATCCTCTATTACAAATCAAAATGCAGATGCGTTGTCACCCGTGAGGACTAAGATGGAATGCCATGCCCATCCGTGCAACAGCAAAAGCTGCTGCGTGGCTCTACCACTGTTAATTTTAATATGTGTACATAAAAATTTTAAAGTTAATGTGTGTACATAAAAACAAAACTTAAATTTTTATTAAAAATAGGGATACATTCTGTAAATACTAGGAATAAGCACAAGCTAGTTATACCAGTTACTCGACTTCAAAGAGTCAGTAATTCCTTCATGGAACAATGTATACGCTTCTACATCTAAGTCCTAGACAATATGCAGGACAAAAACATAAAAAAAATAGCAGATATTTTTAAATAAGGGTTATTATTAGTGATGCAACGAATACGAATATTCGTATTCGCCGAATAGTAGACATTTACCTAATATACGGCGAATACTGATCACGAATATTTAAAAACTAATATTTTTGTACGCAACTCTAATTACTGGCGGACTTGGATAACGCGCGTCGTCGACGCGTAAAAAATATGTGTGATTTGGCCAAAAATATTTTTCACTGAAACTATGTACAGTCACCTCGGAAATACTTTTTTCAACGGCTGGGAACATCCAAACTGAAAAAAGAAATCGCCTAAAACCAGAAAATTTACAAATTTTATGTTTTTTAAATAAAAATTTGCCTATTGTAAATTTTAATTATTAGAACAATAGAAAATCATCAAATTTTTTACTACCATGGCGAGATATTCGTATTCGTATTCGCCGAATAGTAGGTATGATATTTTATTCTATCTAGAATAAACATTATTCTCACTCAAGGTCAGACCAATAGTCTTTGAGTTATTCTTAATATCTCAAAAATATTTTTCACTGAAACTATGTACAGTCACTTCGGAAAGACTTTTTTCAACGGCTGGGAACATCCAAACTGAAAAAAGAAATCGCCTAAAACCAGAAAATTTACAAATTTTATGTTTTTTAAATAAAAATTTGCCTATTGTAAATTTTAATTATTAGAACAATAGAAAATCATCAAATTTTTTACTACCATGGCGAGATATTCGTATTCGTATTCGCCGAATAGTAGGTATGATATTTTATTCTATCTAGAATAAACATTATTCTCACTCAAGGTCAGACCAATAGTCTTTGAGTTATTCTTAATATCTCAAAAATATTTTTCACTGAAACTATGTACAGTCACTTCGGAAAGACTTTTTTCAACGGCTGGGAACATCCAAACTGAAAAAAGAAATCGCCTAAAACCAGAAAATTTACAAATTTTATGTTTTTTAAATAAAAATTTGCCTATTGTAAATTTTAATTATTAGAACAATAGAAAATCATCAAATTTTTTATTACCATGTCGAGATATTCGTATTCGTATTCGCCGAATAGTAGGTTTGATATTTTATTCTATATAGAATAAACATTATTCTCACTCAAGGTCAGACCAATAGCCTTTGAGTTATTCTTAATATGTTATACTGAAGTCGGCTGTACAAAATTTTTAATTTTATGTCAACATCAACTTCAGACTGCAATTACTGTTTTAATGATTGGTTTGTAGGAATGGAAAAGTACATTAAGTTGAACGGAGAATACTTCGAAAAACAATAAAATATTTTGAGGGGTTTGACGTCCCAATGTCATAGTTAACCACGGCTACCTTCAGTTTAAAGTTATTAATTTTTTGTCTGATCTACGCAGAATGAGTTTATAGTATCTTGAAGTCTTGAAGTTGTATGCTTGGGTTGGGATTTATATTTATTTAGACGGTAGCAATATAACAAATACAAAGTTTGTATTTGCTCCGTGGGCAGCACCCATCCATTTTCTCTATTGAAGTTATGATGGTTTTAGATTTCAATAGCCTAGCGAATTATCCCTGGAAGGAATCTGTCTTCTTTAGCGTGGATTTGGGGGAAGAGGCGAAACACGTGTCGTATTATCGTCAGTGGTGTGTCTTGCCTAGTATAGTGGTGTTGGGAGTAGCGGTGCTGGGATTAGTGGTGGGATTGAGGGAGGGCGGGAGGTGCTCTTCATACTAGGTAAGACACATCATTTTATTTTATAACGCGGATATTTGCGAAGTAAATTTTTCTAAAAGCTTTTAAATCTATGTGTTTTTTTACGAGGGTTTTAATTGATCTTTTAGTTTGTCCTATGTAGGAGAGACTACATTCACAAACAAGCTTGTACACTCTCGTATCTTCTTGTAGAG
Organism: Parnassius glacialis; assembly: GCA_033319125.1. Taxonomy (NCBI): domain Eukaryota; kingdom Metazoa; phylum Arthropoda; class Insecta; order Lepidoptera; family Papilionidae; genus Parnassius; species Parnassius glacialis. The sequence continues at coordinate 37,280,282 of JAVANC010000012.1, read as the reverse complement.
GGAAATTACAATTGACTGATGGTAAATACTGACTAATTTTCTTTGGCGGCTTAAAGTATGTTTTAATGACTGACAAGACTTCAAAATACTGTAAGCTCGTTGTGTTTGGTTCGGACTAAAAATTAATATTCTTCAAATCTGAAGGTAGTCGGGTTAATTATGACATCGGGACGTCAAACATGTCAGTTCCCCCCGTGATCATGGATGCTCTAAAGCATCCGAAACGATGGGAATTAAAATAACTAAATTAAACACAATAAAATCCGTAAAAATAGTTTTAATATGTATGCAGTATCCGCGTAAATTTAAGATATCATTGCAGAATTAATCTCTAAATTTATATGTAGTTCCATGTAAATTCCCCTAAAATATATATATTTTATATACTAGTAATGCTATTAAACATTACTAATATTCCCTTTAACCACTTCTGGTAAGCTTAAAATGCTTGTGTTAAGAAGTGGTTCACGACAGTAGTCGAAAGGCGGATTCGAACCCACGACCTTTCGAGTTCGCGGTCCGCGCACTCCCATTAGGCTACTGACGCTCCAATAACTGTAAACCTATTTATTAAAAAATAAACCTAGCAAGCTAACAGCATAGCAAAGTGGCGAAGCAATCAGCTTTGTAGCGGTTTCTAACAGTTGCCGTTGAGCAATCAGTTTCAAAATAGGAGGTTCAGATGCCTGGGTGATCAGTAATCGATTGCTGAAAACAGAATTTGAAAATTCGAAACCGTTCTCGAGATAATCGTGGGACAGACGGGCAGACGGACGGACAGACGGACAGACGGACAGACATCGTGAAATCAATAAGTGACTTCGCAAGCTTCGCCACTTAATAACTATTAAAACATCAAAAAAAAGACAAAGAACGTACAGTCTAATAGAGAACCCCTGTTTTTTATAGTCAAATATAGTAATTTTTGAGCCCGTGGCCTTAGCATTTATAGCTGTATGATATAATATGTAAAATTCTATTTTTGAAGTAATTATCATAACAATGACTAGTCTTAATAATCAAACATCACTGTCATCACTGCATATAATTGCACATGCATTCGTCATATAACTGCTTTAATAATAAATACGGTTATAGCAAAGCGGCTATATTTCTCTATTGAATACAATGTCGCAGGCCGCAGCTAAAAATAAAGATTTAATCATAGATCGGAAGTGTCCGAGCTGAGCTCCTCCACCTCAATTGTAAACAATGGCTCGCCACTATAGAAATCGATGCGGGCGCACTTTAATCAATCCGCAAACAATCATCGAGCAATTCCGGATTCTGTGTAATTACGATGCGTTAGTGATTTCTATTTAGTAGTTATTATTAAATATCTACGTATTTTATGCCAGTAAAACGTTATAGTATACCAGTTACCAGTGTAACATATTTTTGCTTCTAATAAAAAAAAAATTATAGGATAGGGCGACAAACGAGCACACAGTCCACCTGATGTTAAGTGGTTGTTGTGGCCCATAGACATCTACATTTATCCTCGTTTGCGAATCAAAATGCAGATGCGTCGTCACCCGTGGGGACTAAGATGGAATGCATCTTTTCCAGTAAAAAGGGTCTCCGGTTCTCTACACTCACCATTCGAAACACAGCAGTGTTAAGCTGCTATTTTACGCTCGTATTCTGTGAGAGCGTGGTCCTTCCCCGGTCGAGCCGACCCATTTGTGCTACAACTATACTACTAATATAGCTGCAGCATGGCTCTACCACGTATGAAAATTTGATTTTTTTTTATTTATATTCACATTAGTCTAATTATTCTACGTTTATACTTATAATTTTTATATAAGGACTAGCAATACCCGCGATTTCATCCGAGTTGCTTGATTACCAACATTTTTGTATGTACAAAGGAAAAAACATCAAAAAAGACAAAATATCTTAGTAACCAATGTTATTCGTTGCTCCGTTTGTAGCTAAAATACATAATGTATAAATTATCTGGGTAGTAATGCGAGAGCAAGCGACGTACAGTTGACCGTGTGAAAAGCCCCGTATAAAAATCGTTGTTTCTTAAAACTTTAATAACTTTATATTAAATCAAGACATTGCAATTTTTTTTTTAGTTCAGGGCCAAGTGTCTACGAAATTAAACTTAGAAAATTTAATTGAAATCTATCCAGTAGTTATTCCGTGATGCGCGCTAAGATGTTTTTAAAAGTATTATGCCTTAGGATGCGCGCACAACTGCAAACCTCTATCATTTTATTTATATAGATTACACATGACCGACTTATTTTTTTAAAATATTTCTGCGGATATTTCTACTCTCATTTCCACTTCTGTCACATTCCCAGATCCATGATGCCAGATGACCACGGACTATTCATTAACTTTGTTGACGAGGTCAAAATGATACACATTGTAGTACATATTATATGATCTGTTCTTACACAAAAGCTAAATAGTAAACGACGCAGTGTACTTTCATTTTGATGTCAATATTTAACCGATTTACCACGTGCTCGGCGGTGTAGGACAGCCTGAGATACATTATCATCATCATTACAGCCCTTCACAAATCTACAGCTGAATCCCACCCCCAAGGAACATTTCGAAGACATAAATCCGCCAGCATGCTTTGGGGCAACAGAGTCACTTCTTTGCAGGATGCTTATAGGCTCTACATACTTTACTTTCTTAATTTTATTTGTTATCATAGTAATTTGAAGGTGACTACGGAAACGCCTTTAACGATTTCTATATTATATAACCATCTAACACCCTGTCATATGTGTCACTCTTAGAGTATTCAACTAATACTCTAAGGTGTTACTTAATAAATGCTGATGTTTTATTAGTTTTCTTTGATCATAAAATATTACGCTTTACTCAAAAATTACACAACAAACCGAACTAAAAAATTGCCATATGGGTGTTGGGAGTTGGACACAACACGTAAGGATTCCGCTGTGTGGATTATATATTTTCTAAAGATTAAGAGCAGATTGATTGTATTCGTTATAGTTTTTATGGCGAGTAAGCAATAAGTAGAACTACTTTCAACCGACTTTAAAAAAGGAGGAGGTTCTTAATTCGACATTTTTTTTGTGTGTTACCGCAAAACTTTTTTCTAGGTGAACCGATTTTGAGGATTCTCTTTTTATTTGAAATCTGGTGCTTCATATGTGGTCCCATATAAATTTGATCAAGATCTGACTAGTAGTTTTTAAGTTATCTTTAATAATACATATTTAATTAACTTTAGCTATATTGATGATGTTCTCATTTTATTTATATTGAAGTCGGTTTTACAAAGTTTTTAATTTTACCACTTGTTCAAATTGCTTAGTTGTACCTATATTTAATAAGAGCCGTGGTAGCTCAGATGATTAGCGCTCGCTGTAAGCTTCATAGTACTCTAGCAAATCGGGTTCGATCCCCGCCGGCACCAATGAAATTGTTAATTGCAATTTTAAGTGCTGATTTACCACGTGCTCGGCGGTGAAGGAAAACATCGTGAGGCAACCTGCATGTCTGAGAAATAAGAAAAAAAATATTTCGAAGATATGTGAAGTTCGCCAACACGCATTGGGGCAGCGCGGCGGACATTTCTTTGCCTTAAACCCCTCTCAGAAATGAGAGGCCTGTGCCCAGCAGTGGGACGTGTAAATAGGCTGTAACTTTTACCAATATTTAATAGGTTATGATGTATAATGTGCATCGTCAATGTCACACGTAGCCGGTTAGGACCACTACGCTTGAAGTTGTTGACGTGCATATTGATTTAGTACGTATTGTCAGACTAGTTAAGTTCAAATTCGATCAAGAATCTTTATACCGTGGTAGAGAGCCACGCTGCAGCTATATTATGGTTGTAGCACGAATGGGTCAGCTTGACCGGGGAGGGACCATGCTCTCACGGATTACCAGCGTAAAATGGCAGCTTAACGCTGCTGTTTCGTATGGTGAGTGTAGACAACCGGGGACCCTTTTTACTGGAAACGAGGCATTACATCTTAGACCTCAGGGGTGACAACGCATCTGCATTTTAAATGTAGATGTGTATGGGCTAGTGCATCCACTTAACATCAGGTAAGACTGTGTGCTCGTTGTCACCCTTATTCTATAAAAAAAGTCAAGATCTGAAACGCTGTCTCACTGCTGGCCGTATGAGGAAGCTTAAGGTCGCTCAGCGAGCTATGGATAGGGCTATGCTTTCTCACAGTAGAACCAGAGTAACCGATATAGCCCTATGGATCGGTCCTCGGACCTCTCACTAAATAGATGATGATAAGTGACGAAGAAGTCGATGGATGCTGGTGGCTTAGGGTAGTGTTTTGTGGTATTCGGGGGGGGGGGGGGGGGGGAAGCTATGTTCAGTAATTGACTTGTGAAAGAGAGCCTTCTCTGCTGAATATAGGCTTCCTCCTGGATTCTTTCATACCCGGGTATTATATTTGTCATAGATGTCACGATTGACATATTATATTTTTATTTTTACTTTTTATTCGGAAAATTACCAAACTTAAGCATGTTGACGTATCAAACAGCGGTTGTACAAATCAAAATGCAGATGCGTTGTCACCAGTGAGGACTAAGGTGGAATGCCCCGTTTCCAGTAAAAAGGGTCTCCGGTTCTCTACACTCACCATACGAAATACAGCAGCGTTAAGCTGCTATTTTACGTTGATATTCTGTGAGAGCGTGGTCCTTCCCCGGTGGAACCAACCCATTTGTGCTACAACTATACCAGTAATATAGCTGCAGCATGGCTCTACCACGTAAAAAAGCTGTTTAACATTTTGTAACACATGTAATACTCTAATGTGACCAGACATTCATTGCTGTTTCTTATGTTGGCAATTCAAATAAATTAAAAACGCTGCTGTCCATATCCTGGTTAGGAAACAAACCAGGTGATGGGCAGCAGCGTTTTTCTGTCGCCTCTTATATCCTCCACTGGACGATATGGGGTAGTGGATATATTTAACACCGCCAACACGCTTCACGAAAGATTGTTTAATTGTAACAGCCGACTTTCTTTGTATGTGATAAATTAGATTATTTTTCAAAGAGTTGACAAATTTTAAACTTTCGTTCAAATATATAAATAATGATATACCGTTATTGCAGTTTTTGTAAATACGAGTAAATAAGGATTCTAATTTTATTTGAAATTATCCCAAATTGGCATATATTTATGGGCCACCTACGTTTTTGCCTACCGATCGACCCTTACGAATGTGTGAGAGCGCAGTAAAATCAGTTAAAATAAACCTAGCAAGCTAACAGCATAGCTAAGTGGCGAAGCAATCAGCTTTGTAGCGGTTTCTAACGGTTGCCGTTGAGCAATCAGTTTCAAAATAGGAGGTTCAGATGGCTGGGTGATCAGTAATCGATTGCTGAAAACAGAATTTGAAAATTCGAAACCGTTCTCGAGATAATCGTGGGACAGACGGACAGACGGACAGACATCGTGAAATCAATAAGTGACTTCGCAAGCTTCTCTACTTAATAATGCGTTACCACGCATTTTGAATTTAAAAAATAAAAATGACAGAATGTTTGAGATTATTTTTTAATTAATTTTTCTTCACCATTTGCCTATATTATTTATTCTGAACCTTCTTTGCAAATTAGGCCGGTTATTGCAAAATAACCCTGTACTTTAAAAGAAAAAATGTAAAAGTTAAAGAACAGATTTCTAGAGGTGACGCTGTTACCTCATTTTCAATTTAAACTTATTCTATAAAAAAAAATCAAGTGTGTGCGAATCCCTATAAAGACTTCATAAGTTAACATTGGCTCGGTTAGAGAACGTTTCTAAACAAAATTATTTCTTTTCCAAAGTTTTAAGTTCTAAGGTTTCACTTTACGATATTACTTTCGTTTTAATTAATTGTATTAATCGATTAATTTATTAATAGGGAAAGAACTCCTCTGATAGGTTTCTGTGTAAATAAACTAGGTATCCGAATATTTTTCGTCACTGGCAGAGTTTTCTTTCATCGAATATATTTTATAACTACATATTAAAATTATCAAACATTTTATTTATATCGTAATGTATTTTCGATATTACTTTTTTACCTTATTAATGAACTGAGCATTATTGTTAGCATCCACCATATTTTTTTCCAATTCATACAAGGAGGGTATACCAAAATAGCATTAAGTCCATTTCTTGTAGCTACCAACTTACCAACTCCAAAAAAGGCATTTCCGGGATTACCCAGCTCGACATCCGGGATTTGGGTATATTACGCGGGACACAACACACCACATACAAATTGGTTAAAAAAAAACAAATTGGTTATAAAATTCACTGCATTTTTGATCAAAATTAATGTTAATTTGTAGTTCAGCCTTGATGTGGTCAACAAACAGCTTAATTCTGTTGTCTGTCCATGCATTTCCACAGAGAGAAAACACTCTCTCTGCTGATGCATTTGAAAGTGGTATCGAAGCTACGGCTAAGGTGTAGTTGATACGAGATAGATACTAATATCATATAATCACTGATTTCTGGGACAAAAAGCGTCCAGCAAGGGGTTACGGTGGGCGGTAAAAAATTGACCCAGAAGCGGGACTTCCCGGAAAATCCGGGACGGTTGGCAAGCCTACTTGTAGCCCTACTTCTGACAATGTTTTCTATCTGTTCGTGAATGTTCACCACAATTGGCTTAGCGGTTCCGAATATTAAGCCCGGACAGAGACAGCCAGACAGACAAACATTTTAAAAATAGTTATGTCTAAATGGCGAGCAAATAACCCCCTGAGGCAGCGTACGTCCGTGCGTGTGTGTGTGCATACGTGCGTGCGTGACTTCGTTTGTGCTAGTCTATACGATCATATAAGTTAATGTATTTATCCCGACGTGCATATCTTGAGAACAAATAATAATATTGTCTTCAAACTAATTTCATTAGATGGTTAATCGCATCTTAAACGAATGATTAAGTTTTCATTCGTATCGATTCTACAGTTATGTTTCTTTATTACCTTTTTTTGTGTTAATAAATTTCAGCTGATAATATTTAATATTGAATTGTTGTATCTCCGGCAGCCTTGATCGAGCGCAACGCTGGTAACGAAGAGCGAGAGGACACGACGTGCCACTTCTCTACAGTGTTGAAGCAGCTCGTGGAGGAGAATATACCCGGGTTGCCACCAGGCGGCGGTCTCGCAGCCAAGTGAGTATCTTTACGGTTTATTAAATAACACCGATCGATCAAAAATAATGTCGGACACGTACGTAGAAATAATGTCCTCCAGACGGAAATTGGGTTACGCGGCCAGTCGGAATCAAGACTAGCCTTCTGAGTAGAACAGGACTTTATGGCTGTAATGGATGGATAGATGAATACCACAAGAGCTGCAGTAATAAGTTCAATTTCACCTGGCATTTTGGAATGACATAATAAATTCGAATTTCGGACCCACAAAGACTGACACGCACAGCTAAAAGAGCCTTGCTGTAGTGCGTGGTCTGCAACATCACGTACCGTGGGATACCATTCTTATTGTTACAGTACTTGTAAAAGGTGGTAAAGCCAAGCTGCAGTTATATATTTAGTTGAGGCACGAATGGGTCGGCCTGCCTGGGGTAGGAACACGCCCTCACAGAATACCAACGTGAAATTGCAGCTTAACGTCTCTGTGTTTCGTATGATGAGTGTAGAGAACAGAAATCTTTGTCCTCAGAGGTGACAACGCATCTGCATTTTGATCCCTAATTGAGAGTCAATGTAGATATGTATGGGCCACAGCATCCACGTACCATCAGGTGGACTGTGTGCTCGTACATATGTCACCCTTATCCTATAAAAATTGATGCATTCCATCTTAGTCCTCACGGGTGACAACGCATCTGTATTTTGATTTGTAACAGAGGATAGATGTAGATGTATATGGGCCGCAGCAACCACTTGCCCTCAGGTGAAGTGTGTGCTCGTATGTCACCCTTATCCTATAAAAAAATGGTGTACTCCACGGCCACTGTAGCGCAGGCACAGAGTAGTGTAGTGGTGCGCGTTAAATCTGCCGCGAGTCTGCGCTAAAGTCAATCGACTTTTGTTAAGCTAAGCCAGTGCCAGGGTGGTTCCAGGAGGCCATGTCCGAGATATGTGACGTGGCAATGCCCCGCGTCCGGCCAGGAAGCGCCCGGCGTCAGGTGTATTGGTGGTCGCGTGAGCTGACGTGTCTGCGCGAGGCTTGTGTCGCCGCGCGGCACCTGTACGCCAGGCATCGCAGGCTCCGCATTCGTCCACCGAATGCGGCAGCCATTGAGGCGGAGCTGTACGAGGGATACAGAGCGGCGAAGACCGCCCTCCGGGAGGCTGTCATGCGGGCCCCGGATCGGGCCCGTGAGGAGATGCTGGAGACTCGATAGAGATCCGTGGGGGCGCCTTTACAAGATGGTGCGGGATAAACTCCGCACCTGGGCCCCCCCGCTGACGCAGAGTCTCCGGCCTCAGCTCGTGGAGGACGTGGTGAGCGCTCTGTTCCCTGCGCGAGGGGAACATCCGCCCCCGCCTATGGCTCCGCCACCTGCGGTGCCGGAAGCGGACCACCAGGACGACGACGACGACATCCCGGAAGGGACCGGGGTAGACCTGAGAGTGGCGGTACGTAGGCTCAAGGCCAGGAATACCGCCCCAGGACCCGATGGCTTGCCTGGCAAAGCCTGGGTCCTGGCCTCGGAGGCTCTCGGGCCCCGACTGGAGGGGCTCCTAAGCGCATGCTTGGAGAGTGGCCAATTCCCGCTTCGTTGGAAGACGGGAAAGCTGGTCCTCATTTGGAAGCCGGGGCGCCCTGCGGACTCTCCGTCCGCATACCGGCCCGTGGTGCTGCTCGACGAGGTGGGCAAGCTCTTTGAAAGAGTCATTGCAAACCGCCTCGCCGAGCACCTTGCGGGGACGGGGCCGGATCTTGCGGAACACCAGTTTGGTTTCCGCAAGAGGCGCTCTACGGTGGACGCCATCATGCGCGTGAGAGCCCTCACGACGGGGGATGCAGTGGCCAGGGGGGAGGGGGGGGGGGGGGGTTGTTTTGGCGGTGTATCTCGACATCGCCAACGGCTTCAACTCGATGCCCTGGAGCTGCATTAGGGTCATCACCGGGTGCCGACCTATCTCCGTCGTATAGTCGGGGACTATCTGACGGACAGGGCCGTCATCTACCCCGGTCGCAACGGTGAGTGGAACCGGCGAGAGATGTCGTGCGGTGTCCCACAGGGTTCGGTTCTGGGGCCGCCCCTGTGGAACATCGGTTACGACTGGGTGCTGTGCGCCGACCTCCCTACCGGCGTCAGCGTAGTTTGCTACGCTGACGACACGCTGGTACTGGCACAGGGGGGGTCGTACGAGGCGGCGGCAAAAAATATGATACGCGGGGTTGCGATAGTCGTTGAGAGGATCCGGCAGCTGGGTCTTGAGGTGGCTCTGCACAAGTCCGAGGCCATGCACTTCCATGGTCCTCGGAACAGGCCACCACCGGGATCCTCAGTGATGGTAGGAGGGGTATCCGTCGGCGTCGAGTTGACGTTGAAGTACCTAGGACTCGTGCTCGACGGCCGATGGAACTTCGTTGAGCACTTCCGACGTTTGGCTCCCAAACTGGAACGGACCGGGGCTGCCTTCAGGCGGCTCCTGCCGAACCTGGGGGGGGCAAACGCCTCCTGCCGGAGGCTCTACGCGGGGATTGTGCGGTCCATGGCCCTTTACGGGGCCCCGGTGTGGGCGCGTGGTTTGGCGCGGCTTGCCGTCCACCACCTGAACGCGCCCCAAAGGGTGGTCGCCGTGAGAATGGTTCGCGGCTACCGCACGATCTCCCGCGAGGCGGCGTGCCTCCTTGCCGCCATGGGATCTGGAGGCGATAGTCCTCGCGCGCCTGCACGAATGGCGCACGGAGGCACTATGCCGGGGGGAAACCCCGCTGCCGCGGCAAGTTGTCGTGCAGCGGACAGACTTCCGGCGTGATCTCATGGCGACATGGAGAGAGTGACTGTCGCAACCCCGTGCTGGGCACGCCACTATAGCGGCGATAAGACCCCTCTTTGAGGAGTGGCTTGAGAGACGCCACGGCGTCCTCACCTTCCGCCTGACGCAGGTCCTCACCGGACACGGTGTGTTCGGGAGGTTCCTGCACCGAATCGGGCGGGAGGAAACGCCCGGGTGCTCCCACTGCAAGTATCGACCGGAGGACACGGTGGAGCACACCGTGGAGGTGTGCCCTGCTTGGGCGGAGCACCGCCGTGTCCTCGTAGCGGCGATAGGCGGCGGCGACCTCTCGCGTCCGGCCCTGGTCGAAGCCATGGTCCGGAGCGAGACGGAATGGGATGCCGTCACCACCTTCTGCGAAGCAGTGATGCTAGCGAAGGAGGTGGCGGAGCGGGAGAAGGAGAGAGCAGCAGCTTTCCTTCCCGGCCGCCGCGGGAGACGCCCCGGGCGTCGGCGGCTACGTCGTGGCCCCCGGCCACCGTAGGCGCGGGCCTGTGGATGGCGAGCAATGGGTAGCTCGCCGTCCGTCCGTCTAACGACGACAGGCCGTGTCGACGGCGCGTTTTGTTCCACGCGCGCCTCAAAGAGCTGTCAGCATCGTGAAGGGGCCCGCAAGGGCCGACGCCTGCCGGGGCTGCGGGCTGTTCGAAAGAGATACCGCGGCTCCGGAACGTAAGGGCACTGAAGGAACACGGATGGTTTTTAGTCAGTAAAAGTCTGACACTCCCTTCCGCTCCACCCAGAGCGAAAGGCGTCATTTGATGATTTTCCATCCGCAAAAAAAAAAAAAAGAAAAAAGCTAAGCCAGTGCGCTTTGCCATAATACGTATTGTCAAATGGAATTGTAGTTTTTTAGTAGTTTTGGCTTATTATAGTAAAAAAAGGGTCGGTAACTTGAAAGACGCGATGGGAACTTTTGCGAGGCAGTCCAAGTGCATCCGTGTAAACATGGACGAGCTAGTCAAAACGTGTTTATTTATCTGACAGCCATGATCTGATAGACATCTACATCTATCCTCTATTACAAATCAAAATGCAGATGCGTTGTCACCCGTGAGGACAAAGATGGAATGCCTCATTTCCAGTAAAAAGGGTCTCCGGTTCTCTACACTCACCATACGAAACACAGCAGCGTTAAGCTGCTATTTTACGCTGGTATTCTGTGATGCATTCGTGCTACAACTATACTATTAATATAGCTACAGCATGGCTCTACCACTTAAAAATACAACTGCGCTGAGGCTCATCCAATGGTGCGGTTCGGAGATTCGAAGCCATTTTGTGATTCCAAAATATCAAGTGAAAGAGGCCTAATCACTATAGCACTTCTAGTATTATTTAGTCATAGTTATGAAATATTTGATGTTTATTATACAGCATCTTCTTGATTACAACTTAACACTTCCTGTTACAGCTATTATTGTGATGGCTACGCGCCTAATTGTATTTCGTTTTCCTTTCCCAGGCAAGCGCTTCTCGACAAGATATACAGGGAGTACTATCCGGAGCACGCGGACAGCACTGAGACGTTCGACTGCCAGGCCGAGCTGGCGGACGCGTTCGGTGCCAACTGAACCCCCACCACACCCGTACGCGACCACTAGTTCGATTCCCCGCAGTGCTCATCAGTGTTTCAAAGTGTACTTGCAAAGATGGAATAGGTTCCAAAAATATCAATAATAATCCTAGAACTTGAAGTCGAAACCTAAAGAGAACCTTTAAATACTTTAATTTCAAGACATCATACGCTCACTCACCTGATAAACTGGTAGAAGAAATAAATCCTTACCACCCAAACTGGGACTGTAATCTTTTATAGAAAGAAATCTAAATTAAGAACTATGAGATTATTAGGTACTGGTTTTCAATTTATATTTATATCAACCGCTACAGTTCCAATGATAAAGGGAAGCTCGGCCGAATCTCGGTTGAATAGTGCAACCAAAATTATAAATACTGTTAAATGAGACCACTTATTTAACAAATTTAATTATATAATTATTGTATTAGTCGTTTTAATTGTAATAAAATTTGGTGTTTTAAATAGAAATAAACAAGTAGTACTATCCTTCTGGGGCACTCGGATAATTATATATTAATGAAACCAAACCATAATATGTTTGTAAATGTTTTCATATTACACAAACTACTCTAAACATTAAATAGTACAGTACGAAAAGGTTCAAGATCTTAATATTGTTTCTATAGTAATAATAAATTCATAAACTGTGAATGAAGGCTCTCTAGACATCAGAATTATTAAAGCTGCGTTGATATACAGTTTTTCCAAAGTTTAGAACCTGTTCGTTATTTTTGTAATATTTTTAAATATTTGAAACTCGTGGGAGCGTACGGCTACGTTTATTTTAGCAGAATACAAATAAAGAAGCAAATTGAATCCTAAATATAAACTCTATACGAATATTGGCAACACTTGATTCAATTGTACATAAGAACAGAATAATGAAAGTGGGGATTCTGTTTGTTTCTTAATTTCTAAAGGATATGTTTACATCATTATGACAGGGTGAAAGACAATTTTCAACAGTGGCAGAAAAATAATTTGTAAATGTAGATCAAACATAAACAATAAATTAATTTAACTTATCATCTTATCAAAAACATATTTTATCAGCCCTGTCATGATGATAAAAATGTCTTTTTGTAAAGATGTATCGCATCGTCTATGTTCATTGTCGTTAGTTTTAATTGCAAGCTTTGTACAAAAATAATGTCGCTTCACATGTGACGATAGCCTGCCTGTAGAAAAAAAAATAAGTGTCTATGGTAGGTGTTATGGCTGCAATACGAACATAGCCGAAGGAAACACGTTACAAACATCGGACTAGCGTGCTTGTAAAGTTTAGTAATACTCGAGCTGCTGCTTTATAATCTTATCCTAAGATTTTTGTGTACGTCCATTTTTTTTTCACGACAGCCTTTCCAGAGCAGCGTTAGAACCCCGAGATAAAATTACTTTGGTCATTGTATGGCTGACATTTCGATTTGCCCCTTTTTCATTTGATTTATTTTAGACACGAGTTAATTATTTTATTTTATTATAATTGTGCGCACGCGTTTTTAAATTTGGTCGCATTACATTTCATTGAGTAGCTTATTTCTCTTATTGTTTTTCTATTATAATATTGACCTTGTTCATAAATGTCATAATATTAGATGTGTAAAATAGCGATTCAAGTAAAATATATATTAAAAAACTAAATAGTCTTAACATAATTATTGAAAACCTCTTGTGTTGTCTGTATCGTTTCCCGCCGATTGCATTATCTGTGGTCAACACATTTGGATTATAAAACTATACCAAATATTAATCGTTATTGGTTTGTTTACATATTTTACAATATCCACAGATAATGTAGGCATGTTTTCAACCAGGCCAGTCGCAATTTAGTTAGTGTAATAAATGTTGTCAATTCTTAATGACGCATATTTAAATTCTAAAAAATACTTCTTGTGAACTTAAGTTAAATATGGCGTGGGTAGTATACTATACTTTTTTTTAAATAGGATGTACTTTCCTGTCTGCCAGTTTTTCCACATTATATCACATATAATTGTCAATTACCGCCATCTTGTTTTTTGAGTAAATGTAAATTTGGAGTGATAATTCGGTTCTATATCTTTTAGTTATATGATGATTGCCTAGATAAAGTTTATCAGATAGATCTCTGACTGACTCACGAAAAATAACGTAATGCACTTTGTTTCCATTCACAAATTAAACTTAATTTAAACTGTATTTTATTAAACGCTATGGAAGTTATCCAACATAAATCAAGATAATAGCCATTATATTTTATAAACTATATTATGATGTATTAATTTTCCGTCAAAACTCAATTACCGCCATATCTATATCTAAGTTTACATTTTGTCTATACCTGCACTATGTACATAAAATTTTCTAATACATGGACAGCGTTAGTCACGTGTCAAAATTTTGTAATTATTTATGTCGTAAATTGTTTTTTAAGATATTTTGGATTTAAAAAGCCTAATTGATATTTGGCAGATTATTGGGCCTTGAAGATTTTTGTGTTCTGTCGCTTTGAAATTTAAAATAAGCTTCTTCTAAATATGTGGTTATTTGTTGAATTTTTGCGACGTGCTTCGAAATTGCTTAGTACTTAGAAAATAACATAGTATCTTTTTTGTATGGTTCTTGTTTCTTTTACATGTCTTTTTCTTATCTTGAGTTTTAGTCGTATAGGGTTTAATAAAAAAAATATAATAATCTATTGCCGAATTGAAATAAAAGTGTAATAAATTACTGACAGTTGAGTGCGGTAACATTGCAGACTCAAATCGCCTTTAAATGTATTGGCTTAAAGACGATATTAGAAATTCTGCAAGGATCCGTTCTTGGCTAACGTAGGGATTCTATATTCGATATTTTTTGTCTTCGTGTATATAGATCGAGATACTTTTGTACCTGTTCAAGTGAATCATAAGTGATTTACGTGGAATCTTCATTATAAATAAATAATAAGTCTCGATGATTTATTTTGATAGCCGTTATTGCATATGTGACTATTGTCGATGGACTGCCGCGTTGTGTTTGCTGTTTTATTATTTACCGATTTTTTTTTACCACTAAACGAAAACTTACAATTTTTGTGCTAACAGTACCAAATAGATTATTTTACCATTTTCTTTAAATTAAAACGTGTATAGTCCATCTAGAAAGAACACGCGCTCTAGCTAATGCTACTAAACTTAGCTTCGTCGATGTTATTTAGTTTATTTTTTATGAAGTGTTGTCATTTGTGAATTTTAGACCAAATATTTCTGGTAGTGGGATTGAAGTTTGAATTGTTCTATGTCCTTTCAAAAAATAGTTAGATTATACATCTGGTTGTTTGTTTTTACTATAGATAATTTCGCTTTCAGAAGGTCTACAACTTTGTTTCGTTATATCTAGTAGACGCTTGAACAATAAATAAAAACCTGTACGTACCTTTAAAATATTATTTTATTTCATTTCTTTAATTGTTATTTTGCCAGCAAGACTAATAATAATTCTCATTTTTATTATTTTTACAGGAGAAAATATTTAAATTAATACTGTAAATGAGGTATGCTGTTAAAAAGTTCGATATGACTTTAAAAAAAAAATAGTTTTTTAAATTGCAATTGTAGGCTAATTTTAGGCCTATTTCTCTCAATAGTCGATAATTAAGTGACACAGTCATAAATACATTAATTTCAGTGAATTACACAACATACTATAGTACTTAATATAAACTTATTTTATGATTCGAATTGAATTAAGTGCATAACATCAATCGAATTATTATTTTCGTAATCTATATATTTTAACTATATTATGTACTTATTTTTTCCGAACATTTCCCAAAATATATTATAGTCTATTTAAAATAACGTTTATTCTTTGTGTAAAATATCTGTGTACTATATAGCGATGTTGAATTAATGTGTAATAATTTATGTATTAACAATCATAGATATAAAAATGAAACTTATTTTAAAAATACAGAGATATCTTAATTCACAGGTTAGTCGTAGTAAATAGATTAAACGTGAAATAAATATTTATAATATCAGTGGTGTTTGAAACTGTCATCAAAATTTTAGTTTACTAAAGTTGGTCCTTCAAGCCGGATCAACTAGATCACGTGGCTATAGCGACTGAGTTTTAATTTAAAAAGAAAAGGTCCTTAGCTACTTAGCCTATATTTAAAAAAAAACACTGTGTTTAAAAAATAAATACACGTTTTAATAAGAATGACTTGAGAATATAGTTTTGGCGAATATACAGACTTATTTTAAAGTACTAAACCTCATCTGTTTCGTCGAACGTGATTTGGCGACTAATTGGTAACAGCAACATCCAAACTTACTTCTACATATAGGTGACGAGAAGCGGCAATATTATTGTAAGGGTATAACCCTAATATATATATATATATATATATATATATATATATATATATATATATATATATATATATATATGTATAGGGTTCAACAACTAACAGACGGGCCGGAGAATGGCGACCGTATGTCATTATACGTGGTAGAGTCTCGCCGCAACTATATTATGATTGTATCACGAATGGGTTGGCTCGATCGGGGTAGGACCACGCTCTCGACTAATATCAGCGTAAAATAGCAGATTTGATGCTGCTGTGTTTCGTATGGTGGGTGTAGAGAACCGAAGTCCTTTTTACTGGAAACGAGGCGTTCCATCTTAGCTCTAAGGGCTAAGATGCAACAACAACGCATCTGCACATTTTGAGCCTCAATTGTAGATGTCTATGGGCCACAGAAACAGAAACAAAAACTTTTTTATTCAATATAGATTATAATAATACTTATTGAAAGTCACTCTTTTGTATAATTAGCATTGGTTCGAAAAAAAAACCTCTGTCCTGGGAAGAACCAGCAAGAAACCCAGCGGGACTTTTTTTTTAAATAACAGCTTACAATCATGTATGTTACACAAATTAACAATACAACAAATTAGAAATTATCTTTATTTATTGTATATTTTCTGGAATTTTGTTGTAAAAGCGTATACATCGCCCCAAGAATGAAGACTCGATGGAGTCGAGTAACTGGTACAACTAGCTTGTGTCTGTTCCTAGTATTTACAGAATGAATATCACTTATTTTTGTAAAACTACTTTTATTTTTGTGTACGTACATTACATTTTCATAAATGTATTGAGAGGCCAAAGTTAATATATTAATTTCCTTAAATTTTTGTCGCAGCGACTCTTTAGGCTTTAAATCATAAATTGCTCTTATGGCCCTCTTCTGTAAAACAAATATAATTTCAGTGTCAGCTGCGTGTCCCCATAGCAAAATACCATACGACATTATGCTATGGAAATAGCTAAAGTAAACTAGTCTAGCTGTTTCAACACTAGTTAGACTTCTAATCTTTTTTACGGCATATGCTACAGAACTAAGTCTGCTTGCTAGTTTTGATATATGGGGGCTCCATTGAAGCTTCGCGTCTAGTGTGATTCCAAGAAAAATGGTGGTATCTACAAGACTCAGTTTCTCCCCATTTAAAATTACATTAGTATTTAATTGTTTGACATTTGGAGTCATAAATTTCATACATTTCGTTTTAGTGCCATTTAAATGCAAATTATTAACATTGAACCAATTTACTAATTTAGATATAGCATCATTTACTTCGTCATATTTTAGCAAATGTCGATTTAATTTGAAAATTAAAGAAGTGTCATCTGCAAATAATACTATATCATGGTTATCTCCTACTATGTAAGGTAAGTCATTAATGTATACAAGAAACAGAAAGGGGCCGAGAATTGAGCCTTGAGGCACGCCCATCAGTACCATCGACCCGGAAGAACTCATACTGTTAATGACACATTTTTGCGTTCTCTTACTTAAATATGAAATAATTAATTTAAGAGCATCACTTCTTACACCGTAGTGTTGAAGTTTCCTGATTAATGTTTAATGGTGAACACAATCGAAGGCTTTGGATAGGTCACAAAATATACCCAAAGCATCCTGTGAATTCTCCCATGTATTAAATATATATTTAATCAGCTCAACACCAGCATCAGTTGTCGAGCGACCTCTTGTGAAACCAAATTGATTTTTATGAAGTAAATTATTTATATTAAAGAAATTTAACATTTGATCAAGAATAATTTTTTCAAAAATCTTACTAAGTGTTGGTAGTACAGAAATAGGTCTAAAATTGGCGGGGTCTAATGCACAGCATCCACTTACCACTGTACTGTGTGCTCTTTTGTCACCCATATTGTATCAAAAAAAAACCAAATGGCAAATTCTTATAAAGATTTCCTTCAATGAGGGGCAATTTCTGTCACTGGAGCGGCGCCACGAAAGAGGTTGAAAGATTTGACATTTCATAGCGGGGGAAGTCCATTTGTTAGAAAAGTGTAGGTAAGTGTAGTAAGTTACATGAGAAATGGGTAAACCACACTAAGTATCTAACAGTGGTAGAGCCACGCGGCAGCCTTTGCTGTCGCACGGATGGGCCGGCTCGAACCGGGGTGGTACCACGACCTCACAGAAAACCAGCGTGAAGTAGAGGTTTACCTCTGCGTTTCGCTTGGTGAGTGCAGGTGGCCGGAGGCCATTTTTACTGGAAATGAGGCATTCCATGTTAGTCCTCACGGGTGACAACGCATCTATATTTTGATTTGTAATATAGGATAGATGTAGATGTCTATGGGCCGCAGGAACCACTTACCATCAGGTGGACTGTGTGCTCGTTTGTCACCCTTATCATATAAAAAAAGTATATTAAAGTAGAAGAACTAAAAAAAACGTTAAAAATTTTTGCAAAAAAATTTAAGAATAAGCATTACAATTCTTGCATTATTCTTCCGAACTACCAACATGGCAGTACTCCATGCAATAGCAGTCAAGTGAGACGAAAACACAGCAGTGTTAAGTTATTGCACTGCTGTGATCTTCTCTGAAGGGTACAAAGAACCAGTATAACAGGCAGTGAGGCGTTTTATCTTAGTCTTTAGACATGACAACGCATATGGACTGGACTGCAGAAACCTTTTTACTATTAGGTGGACTGTGAGTTCGTATGTCACTTTATTTCTATAAAAAAAATGCAGGCCCAGACTTAGCGTATCCTCGCTGAATGGCTATTTTATTAGCTAAATAGCTTTGAGCGAGATAGAGCCAGCTTTCTTGTCACAAGCGGCGATGACTAGCCTGGGATACAGCCACAGAGTACTCTTTATATACTGAAATACAGCTCATTTACCATCTGGAGCTATATCACCAGGTGGGATCGTAATCAAGCACAGGCCTAATAAGTTAAAAGAATAATTAGAAATTATTTTCATTTTTTTGGCAATATAACCAGATTTTTGATGGTTGCTTTTGAAGACAAAGAGATTTAAATATATAGGTATACTATAGAGCGGACATTATGAACATTTGCATACAAAAATTTCGAGCTCGCACGTGTGTGACGCTCTCTAGCTAAATATAGCAAAACTACGCTGAATATTTATTAGGAAAACATTTCAGTTATTCCCCAGTAGGTGACGCTAGTAAATGTAAAGTAAAATCCCGTTATAGGAATATTACCGTTCGACATCTAAGTATCGATAATGTAAAAAAAGTAAAATTTTGTTTTTTACAAATAGCGTAAAACGTCTTATACACGGTCCATCTTGACGTACATCCCGCCTATGAAGTATGAACATAATATAAATGACTAGAAACGACAATGAGTAAGCTTGACGTCATTGAGTTATAATGTACTACTAGACGTACCTACGTAAAGCCTATTTATTAATTGTCGTTTTGCATTGTGCGTCGTGTATGACCTTGGCGGGACGTACCAGGACGTACGTCAAGATGGTCAAAATGGACCGTGTATAAGACGTTTAACTTTTAATATCGAATATATGACATGTGACATTATTCCTGAAGTGTTTGACATTTCCATAGCAATGAGTTTGAAACTGTATTTTTTGTATAAATATTTATTATAAAAAACAACTATGAACTTTTATAAAGATTATATACAAAAGGTACGATTACAATCACTGCAGGAAGTTTATTTTATATTGTGCGGAGATATTTCACCTAAACTTTATCATTACTTACAACTTTTGACTAATGCAAAATTGAAAGATGGTTCCCTCCAAGAATATTATGGTGAAGTTAAGAAAATTATAAACAGTTTTATTATTCACTGGACCGATGTGATGAATGATGCTATCAAAGAAGTTGATAAATTAGTCAAAGAAATAAATAAAGAGCAGTTGCTACTTTTGCTCGACAAAACTATAGACATGCAGATCATTAAACAAGTAGACTTCGAGCAGTCTTTCCTTCCCATTCAGACTCCCGAAGAACAAAAAGTGTATGATGAAATTTTAGTCCTACACGACAAACATTTGCAGGAGTTAAGTAGTATAAAAGATGCTGTTAGTAAAATGCACGACCAAGAGGAAATTGAGAGCTTCGCTCGAGAGCATTTCGCGAAATCGCTCCAAAAGAAAAACGGGATTTTTGCTTTCACACACACGTATATTGCGTTGATGTTAACGACAAATGTAAGAATTTTAAGTTTTATCTTAACTTAGAGACTGATAAGTACTGAATTGATAGCCATGCCTGAACTGAGGTAAAATCTCGCATCTTCGCAGTGTTCCTGGGAGTGCCGTATGTCCGACAGCTAGTCGGTCGTCCCAAGTACCTACCACTGAAAAGATGAAGTAGGAAAGTACATGTGTGACCCTCCGACATTGGCAGGATTTGGCTCAGGACAGAACTAAGTGGGTCTTACTGTCGGAGGCCAACACTCATTTATTGTCATGTTATTTTGATATTGACTCCGATGATCATGGACCTCTCAGAACATAGAATAAATATTGTTCCAATCATTTTGTATGTTTTGGCTTCGTAGTTATAGACTTTAATAATAATATTTAATATTTTGTTACCACCAGTAATACCTTTTTCTAATTCCTCGTCGGCCAGTTACAGTATGCTCTTTGTGTCATTTCTAATAGTCTTCTCCTACCTACACGCATGAGATGAGGTGCTTTTATGCCGTTGCTATATGGCAGGATATTTATATATGTATACACACGCCCTGTTGTGTGGTGGCAGCTTATTGAGAGAATTCTGGCGATGGAAATGGCTATTGCAGTCCATGGACACAACCAATTTCAAATAAAAAAGGTTACAGATGCGTTCTCTATGGTCTCAGAGGACTAACATGAAGTGTTTCGCAGCGTGTAATTATACTTGCATGTGTACCCTTCACACTTGAACACAGCAGGGCACACACTGCTATTTAGCGTCAGAAATAGGTAAGAGCCACTCTCTTACCTATTTCTGCCGCTTATCCAGACATTGACAGCAGCGTGAAAGAAAATGTGGCACAGTGGCGATGATCGTAGTGCGATCGCTAATCCGATTGCCTAGCGTGGCGATCACGGCACGAGCCCAGCAGTTAACTATTAAAGCTTACAAAGATAAAGAAGACAAGAACCTTTATCGTCTATTTATCATCATTATTCGGCCTCCTGCAACGAATGCAACAAAGCACGGCACTGAGCCACCTGTATCCATCGCCTTCCTACATTTCCTACTAGGTCGTCGCTCCATTTAGTGGGAAGTTGCCCGACACTTCGCTTACTGTTTTTTTTAACTGGCTTTACAGCTCTGGGTTCTAGGCCTTCTGAGCCTATTTGCTTACTGATGCAAGACTGCCACTCAAGTATCTTTCCTCCCCATTTGTCGGTTCTTCGAGCCATACAGCTGGCCCATTGCTACTATAGCTTATTGATCTCTTGGGCTATGCTCTCCCCGGTGCTACTGCGAATATCGCCATTACGCAGTCTATCACACAGATAAACTTCGAGCATAGCCCCGTCTATAGATCGCTGAGCGATCTTATGTTTCGTCATCCGGCCAGCGGTAAAAGTTATCGTCTATTATTTTTAGTTAAATAATATACGCGTCAGCTTGGAAGAGATCGTGAATCGTACTCGTAACAACCTTCATAAGCTGCAGGACAAATGTGACGAAAACCTGATCAACTTATTACACCGCCTGTACAATAAGAATAAAGAGCACCTCGAGTTAACACGACAGCCTAGGCGGAACTCCGTGGAAATCGCTGAAGTAAGACGTCGGTGACGTACCACATCTGTTAATAAGGCCTGTCACTTTCATAGATTTCTTTTTTTTTTATTTTCAAGGGAAACACATATAATTCTGTCTAATACATAGCACATAATAATCTTACATTTAACAATAAAGTTTCCACAGTTAAGTAACTCATCGATAATAAGCGAACATCATGACATACTTTGGTGTGTATATATTTTATAATCTTATATTACGTTATCATAGACAGATTAGGATTTAACCGATTTAAGAATATTCACTACCTCATATCGCCCTATGGATGCCACAAAAGGCGACAGACAACTGAAACAGGAGATGTGCAGCAGCATCTACCTGATTACTCGAAAGTTAAAAAATAGGGTTACCAACCGGCCTGCCACGTGTGACTATAAACCAATCAATGTAGGATGCTTACGTTCAGTAGTAGACTTTGTATAAGGAACAGGACACATTTAGGATTTGATCATGGAGTGGAGGCGTTTCACATATAGAAATTGCACATGGACTAAAATCCAGACCTAGTACAACTATTTGTAGACAATACAAACTGTCCCTGTACTGTCTGTAATGGTAGATAACTGTCCATGTTGCTCCGGGACTTATAGATCCCATGTTTATGTGGGACTTATTTTAAGAAAAAATAATGTGCCAATTTTCATCTATACCCACATTTTTGGTTAACAGTGGTCCGATTAGGTTTCCGATCCTTGGACTCTATACGTCTCTATACATAAATAAAAGTTCGTTCCATGCGAGAATCGAAACCGCAGCCTTGAACCCGCTGCCAAATGTTTCGTACGGTGAGTGTAGAGAACGGGAGATCCTTTTTACTAACGGGGTCTTCCATCTTAGTCCTCGGGGTGATGATAGATGTAGATGTCTATGGGCCACAGCATACCATCGGGTGGACAGTGTGCTCGTTTGTCACCCATATTCTATAAAAAAATATAAATTTGGAGAAATTACATCCCCAAGGGTTCAAAAATAGGGGATGAAGTTTTAAATTTAACTAATTAATTGACATTCTAGCTTGAACTTGTGATATTCCTTAGTCCACTCAAAAACTTCAAAGAACTAAAAAGTATAAAATAATTTCCACACAATGGATATTTTACTTCGTCCGGGGTTGATTGGGAGAAAATGCCAGTCTTTGTAACCATTTTATTTAAGGTGAGAGCAATATTTAAAGCATAGTTTTTTTTTTATAGGATAAGGGTGACAAACGAGCACACAGTCCACCTGATGGTAAGTAGTTGCCGCGGCCCATAGACATCCACATCCATCCTCGCTTGCGAATCAAAATGCAGATGCGTTGTCACCCGTGAGGACTACGATGGAATGCCTCATTTCCAGTAAAAAGGGCCTCCGGCCACCTGCACTCACCAAGCGAAACGCAGAGGTAAACCTCTACTTCACGCTGGTATTCTGTGACGTCGTGGTACAACCCCGTTTCGAGCCGGCCCATCCGTGCGATTCAGCATAGACCCTTTCGGGTGCTGCACTGTCTAGTCCCTAACGGGTAGGGCCTTCCGGCCGCCTAGCAGTGTATTGTTGAGTAATTGGCATCACGCCATTCGCGGGTTGAGCCCCGGATGCAGGTGAGTTGCCCCTTTACCCTTGAATCTCCTTTCGGATGACTCTTGCGCTTATCGCGCAACTGATGAGTTCCGTTGTCTTTAGACAACAAGAACGAAAGTCACCTCACCCAAACTCTTTGTTTTGGTTGGAACGATACGCTTATGCGCAGCGGGCATCATGCCCCTACGTTCCAGCCGATAAACCGCCGAGTGCGGTATCGCTGTGAAGCAATTTATGTAGTGACCGTTTCGATCTTATGGATCTCTTCAGTAGTGGGTTAGCACCATGAAGCTAATACAAAGGGGAGACGGCATAATCAACTGTGCACTGTGATTCTAAGTAGGTCCTGACGTCATCATAGTGGGCGTGGCTTTAATTAGTATACTGTCAGCATTCGTCCTGTGCGCTTATGTGTTGAAAAAATCGCAAATCGGTGTATTTTCGTAGTATTAAGAAGAAAAGGATGAAGTATTGTGTTTATTGTGTAAAAACTACTCAGATAGACGCTCTGACGTTATGGATGGCATTACATTTCATTTGTAAATAATTTTACACAAAAATCTCTGCGTCGGCTTTCAAATATAATTAAATATATTCGACACTAGATGGCGACACTTTGTGGCATGTGAACTAAAAATATAAAGGTCCGTATAGCTCAGTATTGGTAAAATAATCATACGAAGGTGCTGAAATTTGTTTTGCATTCAGACATAAAGAAATTTTAATCACAAAATATTATTTTTATAGTTTATAATCATTTTGAGAACAGGTCGTATTCTCGTCTAGTAAACCCTTAGAGTATAATACTCTAAGAGTAAACCTCATAAAAATAACAAAAAGACAGGGCCCTAATTAGAATTCAATTATTTTTCCCAGTAATCCACAACTTTTAATATTAAAATGCAGGAAATTGTACTTAGGCTGATTTTTACGAAATGTTTAAGTTATATTTAAGTGACATACTATATACAAAGAATCACTTAAATACAATTTAATGTTCTTATATTGGCATTCAAAAAGTGCATTCGGATGCCTAATTTGGAATAAAATATTTATATTTTAATTGATTTGTAAATAAAATTATATTAATTATAATAATTTGTCTATTATTTGTTCTCCCTCAGAGCCCACACATAAATAATAGTCCAGCCGTTACTGCGTGAAAAAATTACACATACACAGTACATACTTAGTGTGGAATAAGCTCAAGGAGACAGAAAGAACACACAAAACGTCGCCTTTACAATATTAGTGAGATAAGTAGGATATTTAGTTCCAAATTGAATATCCTACTTAATATTGAACATAGAATATTTAGTTTCAAAGAGACTATTTTATGGATAAAATAAATATTTCTTGAAGGTTGACTTTCACGAAATGATAAACATATTTAAATTGTATTTAAGTGATTCTTTGCATATAGAATGTCACTTAAATATAACTTAAACATTTCGTAAAAACCAGCCAAGTACAATTTCCTTCATTTTAATATTGAATGCTGGGTTACTGGGTAAAATAATTGAATTCTAATTGCGGCCCTGTCTGTTTATTATTTTTATGAGGTTTACTTGACGATAGATGGCGGCTTGTTCCCAAAATTATTATGAAAACTATAAAAAAATTACTTTGGCGATTAAAATTTCTTTGTCTGAATGTATTTGCTTCATGAGATAGACGCTCCGATGCTATGGATAGCATCACATTTTATTTGTAAGTAATTTTACACCTAATTTATTAAAATAGTTCTAGAAAAATCTCTTTGCGTCGGCTTTCAAATATAATTAAATATATTCCACACTAGATGGCGACACTTTGTGTCCTGTGAACTAAAAATATAAAGGTACGTAGAGCTTAGTAATGATAAAATAATCATACGAAGGTGCTGAAATTTGTTTTGCATTCAGACATAAAGAAATTTTAATCGCCAAAATATTATTTCTATACTTTATAACATTTTGTGGACATGCCGCCATCTAACGTCAAGGTAGCTAAGCTACATTGCAACATCGATATGGAATGATTCGAGTAGTTTTACTATTTATCGGTAGATGTAGATAATGTAAAGTGGGCGGGGCTTTGCATCCCCTCACCCCGCAAATTGTCACGCGTTGTTACATAGTGAAATTTAATTACAACGTCTCCTCTTTGTATTTGCTTCATGGTTAGCACTATATCTTAGCGGTGACTTCACAACATAGGCCTGTCCCACAGATTGACAATATTGGTGTTTTAATATTTTTGCATGTATATGACACTAAAAATCAAAACGACTGTGTTTACTTTTCGACATTCTCGGAAGTCAGAGAATCGTCTATATACATTTATAGTCTGTTCGCTTAGATACGGACGCCTTTGTGCCGAGCCGCCTTGGCACGTCAAACGCGCCGCTGCGATATCAAAGGTCGCCGCGTGCGGCGTACACCCGAAGGAGAATTTGACATTTTAGTGAAAGGTTCTTTGCTACCTAACTTCTTTCCATTACTTATATTCGTCTTTTATTACAATAACCAGAATTTCTTAGAATAGAAAAACATTTATTTAATAAACATACTATGTTAATAAAAATAAATAAAATAATAATAAATAAAATCAAAAAAATAAGTACACTATATAATGTAGTACCTTCAATTTGTTCTGAAATGTGATATGGAATAATGGCATAGTGATATGCCGTATAGAGGCGGCGTAAGATAATTCTCTACTCTATGCCGCATCATGGCTGTTGTAAGAGGCGACACAGGGAAACTGCAACAGGAGATAGGCAGAAGCATTTCTCTAATAACAATACAAAATAAAAAAAGCTGCGACTTCCAACCCACCTACCAAGCGTGGAAACTATGACAAATATCCCCTCTATAAGGCAATCTATCGGAGAGACCAGCAGTGGACTTTGAAAAGATGATCGTGGATGGAGGACGTGTCATCTATAGGTGTAGCCAATATCCAAGGCAGCAATAATCATACCCTGTTGAAGCACTGCTAGGCAGCGTTGGAATTTTTATCTTGTGGAATTTGAGCACAGAGTTGTCAGGAGAATGCGGAGCTTCCTAGCTACGGCCTTACATTACAGTGATGGGGCAATGTAAGTGGGCTTTATATTGCATGACTTAAGCGCAAAGCACGTAGATATGTTCTACTCGCCCCTAAAAATCAAGATTCCAATGTTTTGTCGCATGAAATCGTATCTAACAATCATATTGAACATAATATAAATGATATAAAAAGCAAATTGTCAGAAAGATAAATGATTTTTGAACTTATTAATATATTTTTTAAATCAATTAATTAATATTTTTCCATAAAAAATTAATGCGCGCGACGCAACTTAGTGTATTCGGAACATTCTGCATTTCATACCTTTTGAGCCGACGATCCAAATGAGCCAAATGAAACATATCAGTGTTTCGGAACATTTCAGTGATCAAGATGCAAATGTTCCAATCGCAAAAATGATACACTTTGCCTACCTCCACCGTGTAGATTCGGAGAGCGCTAGATAGATGTCAGTTCACTAACTCACTTGTAGTATAAGGCGCCGCGAGTGACGTTACTGGTTAGATCCAAATTTAAACTTGTATCTGACACGTTGTAGTTAACTATGAATTTAGTTTATTTATAATATCGTGATTGTGATATCATTGTTGTTTATTTTTTGTTACTTCGTCGTATAGTAAGTCGGTGAGCCGTTTGCTCATTTGCCCCCTCTCATATAACAAAGTAGTAGGTAGTAAAGAACCTTTCACTACGGCGCTTCGTTTAAAATTGCCAAATATTCCTGCGGTTGCACGCCGCCTGCGGCGACCTTTGATGTCGTGACGGCGTATTTGACAAGATGCGGCACCTGCAAAGGCGGCGCAACACAAAGGCGTCCGTATCTAAGCGAACAGACTGTATGTTTAAATATCTATGTTTTTAATATCAGGGATTCTAACATGATAATTATACCATAATCGTTGTGACCACACGTTTAGCTACAACAAAGCATGAAGAAATTGAAAAACAAAATAGAAGATCGTAAAGACACGATACTGTCTCGTCTCACCGAAGAGTTCGAATATTGGAATGATAAGCTTAAAGAGTTCAATCAAATTGCCAAAACTATAACGAAATTAAAAGACGTGGAGCAGAAACTTTTAGAACAGCAACAAACAATGTATGAATTAAAGTAAGTGCCAATATTTTTTTACATGTATTCTCTTCTTTTGACTGAAGTCGCTGATTTGACCGTTACTCGCGTCTGGCTTGAATGGTGGAGAAATTAGAAAAGTCATAAACCAAGACCGATCGGGGTTTCTGTCTATGATACTAACTATGATTCTGTTTAACGAAAAATTCACTAGTAGAACTTATTCTTAAAAATTACCTTTACAAAATTATAAAGGTGCCATATTACGTGTGTGCTTAGGGCATAATTTATCTTTAATTCAATACTGCCTCTACGATAACTTTCGAATATCAATTGCTAAGAAGATATCACTATGCCACTTAGCTGCTTACTTAGGCCCAAGAAGTCAGTGGATGCAGTGATGCAGGTGTTTCAGAATCGTGTTTTGTGGCATTCCTTCCAAAGGCTGTAATGATAATGATGATAATTCAAATAATCAATTAATCACTAAACTAGTACCATTTAAATACTAGTATCTACTAAGGTAGCGTACCAGAGTAAACAAGAGGACGGAAGCTTCGTATTACAAACGTCTCCAAGCTACATACAAACGCAACCACCCATTAATTGTTATTAATTGCTAGTACTCACTTCGCAGTAAGGTAAGTAGATAATTTTGGAAGAATACATTTTTCTGTACCTAATATGATCTGGAAGAAATCGCTTTTAGCGATAACGATAACGTTTTATTTTTCTTTCTTATTTTGTGTGCAGTGTGTCGAATATGGAGTTATCGAGAGAATTTTAAACAGTGGTAGAGCCACGCGGCAGCTTTTGCTGTCGCACGAATGGACCGGCTCGAACCGGGGTGGTACCACGACCTCACAGAAAACCAGCGTGTAGTAGAGGTTTACCTCTGTGTTTCGCTTGGTGAGTGCAGGTGGCCGGAGGCCCTTTTTACTGGAAATGAGGCATTCCATCTTAGTCCTCACGGGTGACAACGCATCTGCATTTTGATTTGTAATAGAGGATAGATGTAGATGTCTATGGGCCGCAGCAACCACTTAGCATCAGGTGGACTGTGTGCTCGTTTGTCACCCTTATCCTGTAAAAAAAAATCTATAACTAGCGATCAGCCTCGACTTCACACGGTTGATTACTGGATATTGACAACAACGCCACCTACCGGGTCCAATTGTGAATCTAAATCATTCTCTAATCAACTTAATCACACACAAAATTTCATTAAAAACGAATCAGTCCTTTAGAAGGAGTGCAGCTGACAGCGGGAAGCAACTTTGTTTTATACTATGTAGAAATTTATATCACCTTGTAACTAACTAGAGCCCAATGACTTCGTCAATCTTACTTAGCGGTACCATGTAGCGACATCTATGGAAATGTATTAAATAAAGAACGATGTATTTCACAACAATCGCTTCCGTAGATAGATAATAGATGGCGCTAGAGTAGTCAAGTGAGCTCGGCCACGGTCCTTATTGCTTTGTAAGAGAGATATGATATCTATAGTACAGCTGATTTAGAGTTGCTATATTCAAAAAGATTAACTGCTGGTTTAGAAGCTGCAGGTCATAAACATAACGAACATTTTTAATATTTCCTACTTTCTATGTTTCTAAATGTACCTAACTAGTTATATAGGGTATTTTTGGAACGCTCCCGAAAACTAAGACAGGCGACAGCACCAAGTATACCTTTGATCATGGGTCACAAATAAATTCGATCCTGATGAAAAAAAAATCATCTTTTTACAACGTTTTATTAACTTTATTCACGCGCCATCATGTTAGTACAGCTAAATGAAACGATAATTTCATAAAAAAAATCATGAAAATACTGAAACCTAAAACCAGCAGTGGAATAACTGAATTCATATCAGCTAATTAAAGGTCAATGTACGCGCGAACGCAAATTCGCGCGGTCCGCAACTAGCGGGCCATACCACAATACCTAATAATTTACAACACTTGTCTAAATACCTAACTTATCTACTTAACCTACTATTTTGCCACTGTACTTGTCTCCACGTAGCCATTTTAATCCGAATTTACAGGTTAAATAACCCAAATAACTGGTTCGATTTCCCGCTAATAAAAAAATACATAAATGAAATGTAACCAAGGTTAGAGTCATGCGTTTTTATTCATCGTGTAGGTATGTTTATTACTCTCATGTATTCAGTTATGTATGTATTCAGATTAGTTCAGTACTAAGTTATTTTAAAAAAATAGTTATGAAACAGCTTACCGCTCTAAATCCTCCGTGGTCTTATGAGATGCGGCTCAAATTGTGCTCCATTCATTTCAAGGCAGATTTGGGCTCGGTGTTGCGTCTCCTCATGGAGGCGGGGCATCATCGTGTGATCTTCGACACAGTCCGTACGTAGTTTGTCGAAAACATCCACGATCCTTTTGTAGTTTTGTCAGCACTATCACACTCACGATTAAAAACCCTTTCTTTCACATACCCCACAGAAAGAAGTCTAACGGGGTCAGATCTGGTGCGCGAGGTGGCCAAGCGTATGGTCCTAGTCCGCCAAATCCAGCGATCATCAAATAATTCGGTGAGGCACTCACGGACGAACCTCACGACATATGGAGGTGTACCATCATGCTGGAACCATGTGCGGCGATATTTAGCCAACGATAGGTCATCTAAAATGTCAACCAACTTATAATGGATGTAAGTGGACTGTATTTTTATGCTGATTGATTAATGACTGACTGATCTGAGGTTAGCTATACTAGGGGACTGCTCGAAGAAAAGATGGTACTTTTTACTATACTGTATTAAACTATTTACAATATTCGGCACTATTAAATTAAACTATCTAATATGTACAGAGAGAGGTCATCAATTGTAGAGTCTTGATTTGCTGTCTTGAGTCTTCTTTGTTGTCTTCTCGAGTGCCGCTTCCGAAATGAAATGAACCACTCACATACCAAAACGCCCTTCTTATATCTCGCAAGAAGGCGTCTCAGTCTGTGAGTAGTGCCGTGCGACGATGCTGCACGCCCATTGGTCGTCGCTCGGCTCCGGTGTGCGGGGTGTGCGGGGCGCAACGGGGTACGAAGGGGCGATGGGGCGGCGGGTCTCTAGCTGTCCTCAACATCCTCCCCCCGGCGTAGCTCGCGAGCCCAATCTTCTCTCGGGAGGACGGCGATCTTCCTGACCGGCCGCCGCAGCAATCCGCCCCTGGTCCGCACCTCCATATTGCGCACCAAGCCGTCTGGTCCGGGAAAGGTCCGTGTTACAACTCCCCGCGGCCACACGTTCCTTGGCATGCTACTGTCTGCCACCACGACGAGGTCCCCTTCTTGTATCTGTCGCTACTGCACATCCCGCGAGTCCCCGCGCGCAACTAGCGTCGGCAGGTACTCCCTCATCCAGCGCCTCCAGTACTCGTCGGCAAGTCCTTGCGCCGCCCTCCACGCCCGACGATCACTGGGCGTGCACGGCGCGGTTACTGGCAGGCTCGATGGTCCCAGCAGCAGGAAGTGGTTGGGTGTCAGCGCCTCTTCCTCGTCGATGTCGACCGGTACGTGCGTCAACGGTCGAGAGTTCACCGTGTTCTCTGCTTCTGTGAGGAGCGTCGCCAACGTCTCCTCCCGCGGGCTCTTCTGGTGTAGAGTGGCTTTGAGCGCGGTCTTCATTGAGCGCACGAGACGCTCCCATGCGCCTCCTTGGTTCGGCGCGCCCGGCGCGATGAACTTCCAATCTGTCCGCCGAGTCAACGCGTAGTCCTTCAGCTGGGGTGCCCACTCTTCCATTGCCCGTCGTAGTTCGGTGTTCGCCCCATGGAAATTTGTTCCGTTGTCAGAGTAGATGACCCGTGGCCACCCACGCCTAGCCGCCATGCGCCGCAATGCCGATATCGCCGAGTCCGTCGTAAGGGAGTAAACTAATTCTAAATGCACCGCGCACGTCGTTAGACAAGTGAATAACGCTATCCACCGTTTTTCATGCCGACGTCCTATAGTCACTGTTATAGGCCCGAAATAATCGATTCCGGTGTAGGTGAATGGTCGCGCGAATGCCCCTAATCGTTCAGGTGGTAGATCCCCGATAACCGCTGGCCGTGGTGTCGCCTTGCGTACCCTGCATCGCAGACATCTCCGCTCCGCTTCTCTTACTGTTGGTCGTAATCGAAGGATATGATATTTGGTGCGTAGGTCGTTTACCACCCTCTCCCTGTTGGCGTGGCTTGCCTCCTGATGCGCCTTTTCCACAAGCAGCTTTACAAAATGGTGGCGTCCGTCCAATATGATGGGCCTCTTCATCTGGCTGTCCACGTCGGCTGCGTCGATTCGTCCTCTAGCTCGTAATATGCCATCCTCCAATATGGGGTCGAGCTTCCTTAACGCGCTGCCGGTTGCCAGGTTCTTTCCTCGCTGCAGTCGACTGATGTCTTCAGCGAAGCTTTCTTGTTGACTGCGTTCTATCCACATCCGCTCTGCTCTCTGGATGTGCTGCAATGTCAGTCCGTGCGCCTTTCCTCTTATGGCATCGACGAACTGTAGTATCCGTGCAGTGGCCCTTATTAATCTCTCGTAGGAAGAGAATCTCTCTATGTCCGGCAGGTGTGGAGCGTCCTTGGTGTCGCTCTGGTGCGCCACGACTTCCTCCAGTTCCTCATCATCATCGCCTGCCTTCTCTTCCTGACGGCGAGGCCATCTGTCATCGTCCTGGAATGGACACAGGAATGGCGGTCCCGTGAACCATCTGTCGCTCTCTTCTTTGTTCATATAATTCACACGCGTCGCTTGATCCGCGATGTTGTCTGCGGTCGGTATCCACCTCCATTGCTCGGGTGACGTCTTCTCTCTCTCTCGACTACTATCTCTCTCTCTCTCTCTCGATGTTGCAGTTAAAAGTGGTATCGACAAACGTCCTTAGTCAAAACTACTTTTGCCTGATTTTTTACAGTCTAAAGTGGTTTTGACCGGTTATGAGTTTTAACTGTAACATATATATTTAATCAATAGTAAACATCCCATCCATTTCCATTACATAGATATCGGTCACTGTAGAAACGCGAATGAGAAACGAGACTTTTGGATAATCGTATTGTAATTTCAATAAACTTTATCGTCAAAGCTAAATAAAGACCGAGGTTTTGCAGTTAAAAGTGGTATCGACAAACGTCCTTAGTCAAAACTACTTTTGCCTGATTTTTTACAGTCTAAAGTGGTTTTGACCGGTGATGAGTTTTAACTGTAACATATATATTTAATTAAATAGTAAACATCCCATCCATTTCCATTACATAGATATCGGTCACTGTAGAAACGCGAATGAGAAACGAGACTTTTGGATAATCGTATTGTAATTTCAATAAACTTTATCGTCAAAGCTAAATAAATTCACATTACACATTAGACACTTCATTAGGCATTCACATTACGATAATGTCACAGTAAGATTAAACTGTGATAATTTACTGTCTATAGTATGTGCCATATCGATTGAGAAAAACGGACAATGACCTCAGATATGAGCCGAGTGTCAAAAGGCGTAACTTACAAAATCTCAATTTAGATGTGATAACAATATTTAAATATTGATATTATTCCCACTTCTAGGTCAGCACATATGTTTTGTTTTTTTGTTTCTTAAATAATATTGTCTGTGGTTCCTATAAACATAGTAAAATCTTACGGTACATCGCGAAAAATGTGTTATATTTTATATTTCAATTTATGGTAAGTAACGCAGCAATTCATTTAATAACAGTTTCATATTAAAAAAATATTTGAAGCAATATAATCACCATATTGAGCTTTTGCAAATTCATCCCTTTAAAATAAACAAAACGCGCGTTACGTCAGTTCGTTCTAAAAGAAACGTGACAATGGCAGCCAGAGATGCGTCACCTTTTTTGGGCCGGTCCGCCATTTTGTTTTCATTCGTTTTCGGATAGCGCTTGCGTGTGTACGTCTCGGGTAATTCATAGCATTCATTGCATTGTTTTAGTTGAGTTTTTACTGTTAAATTTGTTATATCGTTAAGTTTTTGTTTTTTGAATCTGTTATATTAGTTTTACTGTGACGGTCGTTACTAAATCGACATGAGTTCAGGAGAATTTGGTGAAGGACCCGGTCCTTCAACATCAAGTGGAAAGAGACGTCGCCGACCCATAATAAACGTAGCAGGTACGTACAAATAGGTACAAATGCGACGACGTAGCCTTTCTATTTCTTAAAGCGCTCTTTTTATGTGACCATGTGGTATTTATTTTCTAAAACAATATGTATTTATGTGATGTAGTACTATGGTAGTATATTTTTGTCATTTATTTACAGGCCCATCTTCTGGAGCACCTTTAACGTCACCAGTAAAAAAGAGAAAACCTACCACTTTGTCGGTCGGGGAACAAGAGATTATCATTAATGTATACAAATATGTCAAAAACACCTGGCCCGAAGACGTGTATCCTTCAAACGTTAATATGGTAGAAAAGGTTTCGGAGATCTCAGGAGTCAGCAAGAGCACTATATATCGCGTATTAAGCGTGTATAGAGATTCCCATAAAATACCAGAAAAGGGAATAATTAATAAAAGAAAAAAGTCTGTAATTGACAAGTTGGACGATTTTGATAAATCGGCTATAAGAGCGAAAGTGCATCAGTTCTTTCTTGCAGGAGAATTACCGACTTTAGACAAAATTTTGCTCAGTATAAATCAAGATGACCAGTTGCCAAACTTGAGCAAAACTTCCCTGCGACGTGTGTTGCGCCATTTAAAATTCAAATATATAAAGAGAAACAGAAAAAGTGGTCTAATAGATCGCCCAGAGATAGTTCTGTGGCGTACCAGATATTTGAGAGAAATACAAATATTAAGAAACGAGGGACGTAACATTTTTTACCTTGACGAAACATGGATTAACGCAGGTCATACTATGGGAAAGGTATGGGAAGACACCACAATTGAATCTTCTCGTCAATCACGGTTAGAAGGCTACTCTACTGGCGCGAAAGCCCCTTCGGGTAAAGGAAAGCGATTAATAGTTGTACACGTTGGCAATGAAAATGGCTTTTTGGAGGGATGTGATTGGGTATTTGAATCATCATCTACTGGTGACTACCATGAGAGTATGGACGCTCTCCATTTCGAGGACTGGTTTAGAAAAGTAATAGAAAAACTGCAAAGCGGCGATGTCATAGTTATGGATAACGCTAGTTACCACTCCAGACGTTTAGAAAAAACCCCAACAATGTCTTGGCGGAAACAAAATATGCAGGAATGGCTAGAATCTAACTCCACTTAATGGAAAAAATAAAGGCAGTTAAAGATAACTATCGAAGTTACGTCACCGACGAGATGGCAAAAGAAAAAAGCATCACAGTGGTAAGGTTACCTCCTTATCACTGTGAGCTTAACCCCATTGAACTTGTGTGGGCAGATGTGAAAGGGTACGTTGCACGAAAAAATACAACTTTCAAGTTAAAAGATGTTAAAAATTTACTTAAAGATGGTTTAACTCAAATCACGCCAGATAAATGGAAAAACTGTGTTCAGCATGTCCTTAAGGTTGAACAAAAAATGCGTGGCATGGATGATAGAATTGACCAAACTGCAGATCGCTTTATAATTAATGTTACAGATAGTTCATCAAGTGAAGATACGAGTGATGATTGCACCGAATAAAAATAAAGTTCTTATATAATATTAAAAATAAAGTTTTATCTTTTGCATAAGTACGTACTTATTCGGTGTCGTTATCACTCGAATCTTTATATGTGTTATAAATTAATGTTTTTTGTTGTTAAATGAATAAAGTACTTTATAACAATAGATGATTTTTCTTCTACAGCGATCTTTCACATAACTTTTTAATAATAGTTAATAAATATATATTATATCAATCATTATAAAAAAATCATTATAAATAAAGAAAGTACTACATATAAAATGTGCCTATATATTGAAGGTTTGTAACCCCTGGTTAAACGACCGAAAGGTCATTGTCCGTTTTTCTCAATCGATTTGGCACATACTATAGGTTTGCACGTCTCGAGATCGTAGTCGATCTCGAGAGAGAGAGAGAGTATCTCTGCTATCTCCCCTAACCTATGAGCGAGCCACGTATGAAGTGTAACGCGCCATATCGTTCTGTATCCAGTGGAGCGCCGTAGTGGAGTCTGTCCAATACACTACCTTATCGGCTACCACTCTGTGCTCGCCTTGCACGAATTCCGCGAGTCGCGCGCCTATCAAGTTCGCCTGCAACTCTAAACGCGGTATGCTTTGTGCCTTTATAGGGGCAACTTTCGCCTTGGCCGCCACTAACCGTACCCTAATCGTTCCGTCGCGATATGGTATACGCCAATATGCCGCGGATGCGTACGCACGTTCGCTTGCGTCGTTGAAAACGTGAAGTTGACGCTCTACCACTCCCCCCGTAGGAGCATAGCACCTAGACAGTCGCAGTCGTGACACCTCCTCGACGACTCGCAGCCACCTCTGGAATTCATCCGCTGCCTCCTCGGGTAGATCATCATCCCATCCGACCTTCTTCATTCGCCATAGGTCTTGTAGCAGGATCTTGGCGGTGATGGTGAGGTAGCTAAGCAGTCCGAGCGGGTCAAACACCGACATGACTGCGCTTAATGCTTCCCTCTTAGTCGGTGGTCGCTGTAGCGCCTTTACTTCCTGTGGTACCCTATTCATAGAGGTGTTGAACGTCAGGGCGTCTTCGTCGGCCATCCATAACAACCCTAGTGTCCTGCCTGGGCTGTCTTGCTTTAAGCCTACTTCCTTAGGCTTGCTCGCCAGTAGTTCCTCCGGCTTGTCTTCCAATAGGGCTGTGTGGTTAGCATTCCAGCCTGCCAAGGTGAAACCGGCCTTCTGATGCACTTCCGTAACCTGCCTTGCCGTATTTACCGCCTCCTCTACCGTAGCATAACTGTCTAAGTAGTCGTCCATATAATGACTACGTACGATAGCGTTAAGCGCCAACGGATGTGTTTCTGCGTGTGCGCGCGCGTTATGATCCCTAACACTATGTGCGAGAAACGGCGAGCTCCTCGCACCGAAAATCATCGATGTCATAACGTACTCCCGCGGTGGGCTGGATCGCTCGTTACTTCGCCACAGAAACAATTACGTGGGTTGGTCGCGACGGTCGATCTTCACACGTAAAAACATCTCCCTAATATCTGCGGACACGGCTATTTCGTTCTCCCTAAATCTAAACAGTATGCCCGGTAGGTTTCGTAACAAGTCGGGGCCGTCGAGTAAATAATCGTTAAGACATCTACCGGACGCACGCGCTGCCGCGTCGAAAACCACTCTTGTCTTTCCCGGCTTGTTCTTTTTTTTTTTTTTTTTTTTTTTATAGAATAGGGGGCAAACGAGCATGCGGCTCACCTGATGGTAAGTGACTACCGCCGCCCATGAACAACCGCAACACCAGGGGAATTGCAGATGCGTTGCCGACCTTTTAGAAAGGTGTAAGCTCTTTTCTTGAAGGTTCCTAAGTCGTATCGGTCCGGAAAATTCGCTGGTGGTAATTGTGTTCGGATTCCGTACGGCGAAGTGAGGCAGGTACCAGCTCTTGGGGTCCTCTCTCTCTATCCCCTCGGCTTCCCTTGCGTATCCTTTTGCCAGGAGGTTGTCTATCTGGGCTGTGTAGGCGTCTCGAAACTCCGGCGACTTGTCCATTTTTCTCTCGATCGTCCGCAGTGTTCGAGCGGCCATCTCGTAGCTGGGTGGCATCCGCACGTTGTCGTCCTTCCATGGCAGTCCAACTTGGTATTGCTCGCCGACTTTCTTGACGGTGCGCTGGAATATCTCGACAGCGCGTTCCTCTTCTCGTCGCGGCCTACTCTTTAGCGAGATACCTATGGAATCTATCTCGTACTGCCGTTTGAGGAGTTCCGTTAGCTCCTCGTCCTGACTGGCAAACGTTCGGATGTCCCTATCTGACCGTCCGCTAACGCTTACGACGTGTAATATGGTCTCACCGTCTTCCCTACACGTGAATCGCGGCACGGTTCCCTGTATTACCCACCCTAATAACGTACGTGCAGCTATAGGCTGCCTTCGACGTCCTATCCTTAAATTACGGGTGATTATTAAATGCCAGTTATCGGTGCCTAATAATAATCTCGGTTTTGCGTCGTCGTAACAAACCGAACTCGGTAGGTCACGTAAGTGTTTACTACTCCTTACTTACGGATTGCGAACCTATCTTTAAATTTGCTATTGTCCGCGCATTTATTTTATACACCTCACTGCGCGTCTTGCCACGTATGCCTATGTTAACTAGCCTGCTATCGGCCTCGCGCTGACTATTATTTACTTCTCTAATATTCAGCGGCTTTACCGGTCCTTCCGCTCCTAACTCGCGCGCTAAGTCGTCGTCGATTAACGAAATAGTCGAGCCTTCGTCAAGCAACGCAAATAGATACGTATATCTATTTACCTACCACGTGGTCCACGTAACGTAATGGGACACACTTTCAATAATACGGACGCATTACTACCAACGTTAGACGCGACGAGCACGGTCTCATCCGGTTTTGCCGATGTCTCAGGTGCGCGGGTCTTGCGGGTGTGAAGGAGGGCATGGTGGGGGGCGTTGCAGCCGTCGACGCCGCATTTCTTGGCTTTACATCTAAACCGTCGGTGATTACTATTTAAACACAGAAAACACACCCCCTCTTCCTTTACCCAATTCCACCGGTCGTCCACACCCATTTGCGCAACTTCCTACATTTGGCGATTACGTGTTCACCCCCGCAACACATACATGAGGCACTACCGGTGTCCTCCTGGGCGGTGAACGTCTTTACGTCGCGGGCCCTATCCTCTACGCGGCGTGTCACTATCCTTTTCGACGGCGGCGCCTCTCGTCTTACGGGCGATTCCTTAGTCGGCGTTACGGACGTATAGGCATGACTCAACGCACGGTCACCCTCTCTCATCATGAACCGAGATAGTGTGACGATATCCGGTTCGTCTGCACTTCCGTAGTGCTCCGCATAATCGCACCAACGTGACCGTAAGTGAGGGCTAAGTTTACTAGTGACTTCCCTAGTCAGCATTGGATTTTGCAAATATCCTTTGCCGTCGACGTTCTGCAAAATACACACTATATTTTGTAACTTAATCGCGAACGAATGCAATTCCTGAGCGGTTTGACCCGGGCGCGGAAGGCGTTTCAGTTCCTCTAACGCTCGATCGATAATTACTTCCGGGCGGCCGAAACACTGCTCCAATGTTCGCATAATATCTGCTGGATCCTTCGCGGTAAACAGCAGTGCCGGTACTACCACCCTAGCTTCACCACGTAGACAGTTTCTTAACCTTGCCATATTTTCCGTATTTGTGAATCCATATAAACGCGTGGATTCTTTCATCGCGGCTTTGAAGGCTAACCATTCCGCGGCCGAACCGTTAAAAATAGGCAAGTCCTGCATCTGCTTCGCGGCAGCGGGCCTGACTCCAATCATATTCTCTAGAGCTTCCGCTAGTCGCTCTATACCCCTCTCTTTCCCTCGCAGAGTAAGCGACCTATCTCTATCCCTATCTCCCTCTAGCCTACGCTGTGGCGCTGGCGTCCTATGTACACCTACATCCCTATGACACGGCGACGATAATCTACGATCCGCGTGGCGATGTGGCGATGGCGATCTATGTACATCTACATCCCTATACGGCGACGGTGATCTACGATCCGCGTGGCGATGTGGCGATCTATGTGTAGGCGATAGAGTGCGGCGTTGGACCCGCGACGGCGACGTAACCCGTACACGACGATCCACCTGGTTCATTTCTACGGCGACTCCACTATCCCTCTGTATCGTTTCTACGCGACGTGGTTGAACCTCATTCGCTACCGTCCTCCCCTGGGCATCTTCAGCGTGGTCGTAACCGGTTTCCCTATTCGGTAGGGCCTGCTCTATCTCGATGCGAGGCGTGGGCTGAGACGGGCGGTAAGGCGACTCCCCCCGCACAGTCTCTACGTTCTCTAACCACCTATCAACGCGTACCCTATTTTCAACTAACTCGTCTTCGTTAATACTTTCCCTATCTGTTTCTTCTTGCAGTTGCGCGACGTCCCTAGCGTACTTCTTCTTAATAAGATCTTCTTCGAGTTGCAATTGCTTCCTCCTAATTGCAGCTAGTTCCTCCGCGGCGTTATATTCGATTTGTTTTAACTTAGCCATCGCGCTAGCTGTCGACCGGGCTGAACGAACGGAGCTGACCGACGGGGCGCGGGGCGCGGGCCTATGTACAACGTCTGTTACAGGCGCGACGATATGTACTATCGAACTAGTTTCTGTAGACGGAAGATCTTCAATAATCGCGGCGAGTATCTCTGTGCGTGGCGCGGATGTGCTAACCTCTCCCAAACGATCGGTCGTAGACACGGACATAGCGGGGCGCGGCGGCGGGGGCGCGGGCGCGGGCGTAGATGCGGGCGCGAGCAGGGCTTGGGGCGCGGCGGAGGGCGCTTGTGCCACCGCGAGATAATCGGACGGGGATGCGGGTGCTTCTTCGAATATACGCATTCCTACCGGCGTTTCGTCATCGTTCCGTGTCTTCTGGCTTCGTGTTTTCCTCATGACGTCCCTCGTTGCGACCTCCGATCGTCTTCAAAAAGACGTACGTATCGTCTTCAAAAAGACGCACGTATTGGATGTCGTTCCCGCCACAAGGGCGTTACCAGATGGTCACAGTTTGGCACCGTTAGGGAGCAACCACCTGGCCGCGTAAACGCGGTTAAAGAAACAAGAAATTGTCTTGAAACAGACAATATGACGTATATGACGTAGGCTTAATAAGAAACAGGGAAGAAATTAGTACCGACGATCTTCTCTCTTTATCGACGAACTTCTTTCTTCCTTGAAGATCTTCTATAATGATCTTCTCTCTTCTATAATTATGTTCTTTCTTCTATAATTATGTTCTTTCTTCTATAATTGCCTTCTTTCTTGTTTCTTCTTATTTCTTGCTTCTTTCTTCTGGCTTGAATCCGGCGACGATGGACCAAGAATATAATGGATGTAAGTGGACTGTATTTTTACGCTGATTGATTAATGACTGACTGATCTGAGGTTAGCTATACTAGGGGACTGCTCGAAGAAAAGATGGTACTTTTTACTATACTGTATTAAACTATTTCCAATATTCGGCACTATTA
This sequence comes from Parnassius glacialis, assembly GCA_033319125.1. Taxonomy (NCBI): domain Eukaryota; kingdom Metazoa; phylum Arthropoda; class Insecta; order Lepidoptera; family Papilionidae; genus Parnassius; species Parnassius glacialis. Next base: position 37,239,790 of record JAVANC010000012.1, on the reverse strand, counting down.
AATTTAACTATCTAATATGTACAGAGAGAGGTCTTCAATTGTAGAGTCTTGATTTGCTGTCTTGAGTCTTCTTTGTTGTCTTCTCGAGTGCCGCTTCCGAAATGAAATGAACCACTCACAGACTAAAACGCCTTTCTTATATCTCGCAAGAAGGCGTATCAGTCTGTGAGTAGTGCCGTGCGACGATGCTGCACGCCCATTGGTCGTCACTTGGCTCCGGTGTGCGGGGTGTGCGGGGCGCAACGGGGTACGAAGGGGCGACGGGGCGGCGGGTCTCTAGCTGTCCTCAACACAACTGTTGATTTATAATGTTTAGGTATCGCTGTCCGTTCAGTCGCTGTGGCAGAAACACTGTTCCCAGTATGCGATCCTTAAATAAACCTGCCCATACGTTAACCGACCAACGGGTTTGGTGCCCGGTTTGTCGAACAGCGTGTGGGTTAAACTCTGAATACACGTGTGTATTTCTTCGGTTCCACAGGCCGTTTCTGGTAAATGTCGACTCATCCGTCCAGATAATGTGCTCAATGGAACCAGCCACACGTTGTTGCTGGTATAATAACCAACGGCAGAAAACTCGTCGGCGGTCGTGATCGCCGGGAACTAAAGCTTGCACTTTGTGCAATTTGTATGGGCGCATTCGGTTACGCTTCAACACTTTGTGCACTGCACAGTATGACACACTTGTTCCATCCCGACGTCTTAACAATTTATTTAGCGATACTTCGTGTACCTAGGTTCGGATACATAACATGTTGTCGTATTCACAATCACTATAAACGTACGCGCTAAGCATTATTAAAACAAAAAACGAACAAGAATAATACCAACACGTAATCACAATTTAATAAACAAATCGACAAAACTGAAACCTACTGCGTCACAGCGTGATGCGATACGAGCCGGGCGGGTTACATTGTTTCGCACCGAGCTAGATACAGGTCGAGTGGAGGGAGGTTACAATTGCGTTCTAAAGTACTACATGGTATAGGGATATTGTTTTATAATATTATAGTAAGTAATTAATTGTTTTATTGTAGAATCATAATAGGTGCCTTACTTGGAATTAAAAATGGATAATGTTTACTTGAGCATTATTTGTTATTTCTATCGTAAAATATAAAGTAGTTTGTAACAAGAAAACTTAAGGTAAGGGTGGCACGCCGTCCATTATGTCGTCTTGGGTCACATGGAAGCCAGATGTTGAAGGTGTGTTGGTGTTACTGGATGCTACTTCATCATCATTTTCATCTTCGCTTGAGCTTCCGTCATCAGGTCGATCACATGGTAATTTTTTTGGTATTCTTCCTCAACACTTTTAAATTTACTGCACAATTTTCCCCATTTACCGTCTCCTATCATATTTACCTTTTCATTCACTAGTTTAGTCATAAAACAATAGATATAAATAATTTTTCTTTCCTTCCTTTTTAAAACATCGTCGCGAGTCGCAAAGTAAGCTGTGTATGTGACTGTATTTTTGGAGCGAACAAAGCGCGGGAACCAATAGCATGCAGGCACAGTAATACTGGCGGATTGTTCCCCCGTCGCGCCCCCTTCGTACCAATATGTGATAAATCGCTCAGTGCCCAAGTTCAAGGCCAGCGTTCTTTTTTCACCGTTCGCGCGTACATTAACCTCCATTAGTCAGGTGATATCAATTCAGTTTTCACTGCTGGTTTTATGTTTCAGTATTTTCATGATTTTTTTTATGAAATTATCGTTTCATTTAGCTGTACTAACATGATGGCGCGTGAATAAAGCTAATAAAACGTTGTAAAATATGATTTTTTTTTCATCAGGATCAAATTTATTTGTGACCCATGATCAAAGGTATACTTGGTGCTGTCGCCTGTCTTAGTTTTCGGGAGCGTTCCAAAATACCCTGATTTTCAATTTCATGGGATAAAGGGATATACAAATATCTGAAGCAAAAGGGAAGTGCTTCGTGTGTTTGGGAGGTACAATTAAATCAAAACTGGAATACGTCAAGGAAAAGAAAACAGAGGCGGCTAGATCGTTGCTCAGTTTTTTCAGTGTTAGAGGTATTCTTTTAATTATATTATTTTCGGTATATTATCTTCAGTTAACAACCAAGCATGATTTAGCAAGTGTCACAAGCAAATACAGACCCACTTGCTTTATTCTACCCACATTCGGTCAACGGTCGAAACTCAACTTCATTATTGTCGAACCGTCGGGCCTGTACCAGGTCTACTTTTTGTGGGACCGCTTTTGGAAGTAAGAATCCGTCATTAAGAGGCCTTATTTCAGCCGCTGTTGACTCTTGAGTTCCGTAATTTCGATCTATTCCAAATTTTCTTATCTTCAGATCATATATCTACTAGGATTTAAAACCTGAACCTACCTACCTATTCAGTGGTCTGGTGACGAAAGTACCGTGATGGTCTGTTAAAGTTATAGTTAAAGTTACAGCCTATTTATTTATTTATTTATTTATATATATTATTTATTTATATATCCTACTGCTGGGCTCAGGCCTCGTCTCAACTCTGAGAAGGTTTTAGGGCCAGAAAGTGTCCACCGCACTGCCCCAATGCGGGCTGGCAGACTTAACATATCTTCGAAATATTTTTTCTATGTCTTAGACATGTAGTTTTCCTCACAATGTTTTCCTTCACTGTTGAGCACGTGGTATATCAGCACTTGAAATTGTAATTAACAATATTCTGCTGGCGAGATCAATCTGTGTCACAAAATATTTTATACAATCACATATTAAAAAAATGTCTTCCGAAAGGATTCACGCTAAAGCTAAAGCTTTTTTGAGCATAATGCAAGGCTACCCTCCGGAAGCGGAAGAGGGAGGTGGTGAATGCTCATAGCATACCACGCATCCGGCTGTGTGGTTATGTGAGACTCACTAAGAAGTGCCTACCAACTAAACACCACCTGTGGGACTGACTCTAGCCTGGAGGGCCTTTCTGCCGAATCGGAAGCGACCCCCATAAGGGGGAAAGGGGGCGCAGCTATGCTTTCACAACACTGAACTTTTTATATACAAGTACGCTGGACTGGCTATACCCTACAAAATGTTCGCGCCGATTTGAAACACCACCATTGTTCGTACCGGGAACTAAAGTTGACGTGACATAATAATATAGGTACCAAAGTCTGTTGTGCCTTGTGTTGTTTAAATCGTATCTCTGTATTTTCCACCGACTTCAAAAAGGAGCCGGTACTCAATTCGACTGTATGTTTTTTATGTGTGTTACCTCATAACTTTTTACTTTTTATCTTCCCTTGTAGGGGATCATCATGATATAGTATTATTTGCTGATGACACTTCCTTGATTTTTAAACTTAAACGTCTATCATTTTAATGTGACGAAGTGAATAATGCTATATCAAAATTAGTGCATTGGTTTAACGTTAATAATCTGCATAAAAACGTTAATAAATATAAATGTATTAAATTTACAACAACGAATGTAAAAAATCTGAATACCATTGCGTTTTAAATGGGAAAGAACTGAGCCCTGTTGAATGAAAGTTAACTGTGAAAGACTGCGAAGCTTGAGTTCCCAGAAACTTTGTACAATTTGTTTGTTGAAAACATTTTGAGAAAAGATTTTTCGCAATGACGCATGAAATACTTCCAATAACAAGGAAGAAACGGCGTATGATACAGACAAGTAAGCTGTTACCGCGTTGTGCTAAGCTTTACAGACAATAAACAAGATCAAAGAGGCAGCTTGATTTCAGTTTATGCGCGAAAAAGGCGGTGAAATTATTTCGGATAGTAACACAAGAAGGAAGCTTAGAAACAAAACTTCACCCGAGTGATATTATAAAAAAACATAAAAACTCAGATTTAGATCCTATAAAAAATCGGCTCTATTGCGCCAAACTTTGAAAACTTAAACTATGAAAATTTAAAATAAAGCTGTCACATATGATATGTGAGCTATGGAGTGTAAGGTAAGGAGAACCATCTCTGTGTATGAATTAGTGTCGATAAAAACGCGTTCAATAAGGGTGGCGCTGCGGTAGCATAGGATAAATTTATAAAAAAGCGCCAAAAGTAATTAGAATAAGATGGAGAAATAAACAAGGAGTTAAATAGTACATTAATATACACTTTGCATGAATTGAATTATATTAAATTCGATTTCGTGTCGTAAATTAAATAAATAATTCAAAATAAATTAGTCAACAACTCAACATACAGTGGGTCAGAAAAAAGACAAAAACTGAGGCGAACCATTTTTTGTAGCTTTTAGTTTACGTCCACTTGGATATCTTTTCACAATACAAATTTTTCCTATTATTGTTCAATTATTTTATAACGTTTTATAACTATCACCACAATAAAAATATATATAAAAATCACTAATAATAATTAAAAAAAAAGTCACACTAATCACGTTTCCTCACAGCAGGTTTCTTGTTATATTTACTTAATTATTTTAGACTACGTAAATAGTTGAGGTTTTGTATACTGGCATTTTACTAACTAGTCATTAACATTTATAAATATTTGAACTCGGCAAACTTCACTCCGTCTACAACAGCTATGTTCATATCGTAGTTTTTCAGATGCCAGCGCTATTGTGGTAGGTTTTGGAACCTCTATTTTCAGTGTACAGTTGGACACTTTTTCAACTTTTCCCCTATATGAGATGGTTCTCCTTACCTCTACACTCCATAATGTGAGCTTAGACGAGTTCAGTTTTACTCTATGGGAGTACCCTGTCTGATGCGTAAGCATCATATTGTCTGTGTTGAAGGCACACTAAAGTAAGGTGTACGGATATAAGGATTGCAGTACAGTTCAGTTGAACATAGTGAATGTTCGGAATGCGAAATATAGTGCGTAGTACATATATTATATCGATGAATAATATTCCACAAGTGAATTTACAGCTAATATTAAAAAAAAAATAAAAGTATTTGATAACATAGGTTCTTAAAAATTTGTTACTAATGTCAATTTTGGCTTTATATTACTGAGTTTTGATAAATAATAAAATTCAATAGGGTTATCGAGTTCCTTGTCTATAATACTTATCGATGTTCTTTCCTACACGAACATATCTGTTAGCAGGCAAAGACGCCGACAACAGATAATTATCAAATGTTTATTAATTAACAGGTTTCCAACTCACCCTATACTAAAAGGCATAAAAATTGCGAATCGGCGTCCGAAACAAAATGGTTATCTTTGTTCAAAACACTTCACAGACGACTGTTTTATTAGACATGACACACACAACACTTTGAAAAAGTGCAGTATACCCACAATATTTTCTGGTAGTACCAGTACCAGTAAGTATCAAAATATTAGATTATTACTTCGAATGTTATTTATTTCTTCTCTCCTTATTTTCCCCCAAACTTAAGGGCCATAGTCAAGTGTAGAAAGGTCGCCCGATGATGACTTTGTATTTACAAGAGGTTGTAAAGTTAAATCTGCTCAAATATGACCAATTTACGTCTGCTTTAGTAATAATGACACATTGTTGCATATTATAGAGATATGAGGTCCTCTAATCCAAATCTTTTCTAACTTCTGTAACAATAGGTCATGTGAAACTAGGTCAAAGGTTTTAGGTAAGCCAAAAATAGTCCTTTGGTAAAATTATTGTTATTGATATTTGAGAGTACTACTTTTATGAGAGAGAAAATCACCTAAGTTGTAGATTTATCTTTTTGAAAGCGGTATTGTTCGTTTGGTATAATTTGATATTTATTACAAAATTGTTACTTACTCTAGTTGAATATTTTCCAGTACTAATTGAATATTTAAGCCTCACAAATGAACCAACATACCCAAGGTTGAATCCTGGAACAAAATCCGTTCTGTAGTTACGAATAAAAAGTAGATAGATCAACGCAGCGTCGATCTTGGTTTTATATGAGGTATAAAGCTTGCGTCTAAGGCCTAGGTATTAATTAATACATTTATTTATTGTATTGCATTATATTAATATGATACATAAATAGAATGGACGTTACGGATAGGCCTGAGTATAGAAGTTTTATCGATACATTTTATCACACTGTCTTAACTCTGTTACTAGTTCCGTTTACGTTCAGTTTTGCTGTCAGCGCCAAAATGGCAAAAATCAAATCGACTCATTGTCACGGTGTATAGCCAGTCCATATATAGAGGTCAATGTTTTACAAAATACCAGTGTGCAATAGCAGCGGGATGCTGTTGTGTTTCGTGATGTAAGTTGATGTTTGAATGTGGTATAGTGGATGATATGTAGATGTTTTTACACATGAGTACATTTCTATGCTTGCCATGGACGCCATTTTTTATAGCCAGGCCACGATTCCTATAGTCTTTGCGTTATGGTGCGGGAGACAGCTCACGCCTATAAAGTTTCGATTTTTTTTGATAAACTGTCATACAGATATTGTTGTACTTCGTGGATGGCTACCGCCTACTTACGACAGTGATGTGCCACGCTAAACTATGCCATGCCGTAACGAATAACCACAGGTTATCAAAAATCAGATTTATAAACCAAATTCTCGATTATTTTTATCTTCCGTCCCGATATTTGGCCGGATAACTAATACACATATAGCAAAAGGCGCTAGCACTCGTACCTTGAAAAGCTGCCGGTGCAGTCAACGCCGTACTGAAAATTACAGATGTTGGCAGCCATTTTATTTGTTTAAATGTCAATATGAATGTTACAATGAACATGAAATAGAGTATAATTTTTATTTTCAAATTAATACATAGTGTAATTCACGGAGCAAATACAAAAAGGAGACGGCCTAAGCAACTGTGTCCTGTGATCCTAACTAGGTCCTAAGTTCGTCCTGTGCGCTTATCCGAATATCGCAAATCGGTGTATTTTCGTAGTATTAAGAATGTGTCTTTTATCGTGTAAAAACTACTCAGATAGACGCTCTGATGCTATGGATGGCATCACATTTGATTTGTAAGTAATTTTATACCAATTTATTAAAACAGTTCTAGAAAAATCTCTGCGTCGGCTTTCAAATATAATTAAATCATTTCGACACTAGATGGCGACACTTTGGGTCATTGGAGCTAAAAATATAACGGTACGTAGAGCTCGTACTATTGCAGGAAGTCGGTGGATGCAGGTGACTTAGGAAAGTGCTTTGTGGCATTCCTTGGGGGAGGCCTATGTTCAGCAGTGGACTTGTGAAGGGCTGTAATGAATGAATGAACGTAGTGCTCAGTGTTGGTAAAATAATCATACGAAGGTGCTGAAATTTGTTTTGCATTCAGTCCTAAAGAATTTTTAATCGCCAAAATATTATTTTTATTGTTTTTGTGAACAGACTACCATCTATCGTCAACATCGTTATGGAACGACGCGTATAGTTATACTATTAATCGGTAGATGGAAAATAGTTAAGTGGGCGGAGCTTAACACCCCTCACCCCGTAAATTGTCACACGTTGTTACATAGTGAAATCTAATTACAACACCTCCTCTTTGTATTTGCTCCGTGGTATAATCTATAAATTGAAGTGTCTGTTTGTAATATCAAAATAACAGGAAAATTAGAACAGATTATTATATAATTAGAACAAGGAAATTATATACGGTATTTATAACAAAAAGACAAACACGATTTTTATAATGTTTGTCTTACTGTCTGTTTGTTCCGGCTTATAGCTGACACTGACTGATAGGTGATGTTATAAGGAGTAACACAGGCTAATTTTATTTTAGAAAAAAAATAGGATACCGCGCAAAAAAAATTGAAACCCATGAAATCCAATCGTAATAAATACCAAGTGGGCGAGGTCCGGGAACAGCTATTATGCCATAATTTGTATTAAAATTTTACTTAATTTTGCATGCATTGTAGTTTATAAAGAAATATATGATTCGGTTTTAATTTTTATGTCGATAGCTCATCGATAATTTTTGCTTTGCTTTGTGTATCATTATCGTCTGTTTTAAATCGATTTAAAAAAAATAAAAATAGTTTATTCAGTAAATGATCATAATATATTAATTATAACCGGGGACGATTTAACAATGTTCCATCTATCAAAAGTGTAAGCTGTCACGTACCATGCTATAACGCAAAGACTATAGGTCATATATATATGAACCAAACACTACAACGACATAGGTATTAAATTGTTTTGTAATTATCGCTTGTTACCCTCTTCCGCTCACCAGCCCTCTGGTGAGCGGAAGATCCGCCCATCAGTTGACACTAAGGTGATGTTTTTTGTTACACAATGGTCATTTAGATTTAAATAAAAGTTCATCAGTTTCTAAAGTATTAAATCAATACATAAAACAATGCTCCAGTGGTTTCTTCTTTAATTTTTTGCACATTTTAACACTTTTTTAATTTTTCTACTTATATGAATATCTGTGGTTTTGTTTTATTTATTTTTAATCTAATTAATATAAGAAATATATTATACAGAAAAAACATTAATCTTTACATTTTTCAAACAAACGAATTTCCCTTGGGCCACCCTGGTAGCAGAAAAAGTCGTGGATGCCTTCATTGTAAAAAAAATGTACTTAACCAGGTCCCGACCGCATTTTCTACACCGACAGTATCGGCCGCTACTACGTGGATGAATATGGCCACCAGGTCTACTTCTATGACTACGGCCTCAAGATGTACCACGTGAACTGTGATGGCGAGTTTATTGAGGTGCTTTTATTGTTCATTACTAATGCCCATATGCCATAATGGATTCTATATTTATAAACGGTTCGTTTTCTTTTACGAGCCGTTTTGCAGTAAATTAATTGCATGATTGTCCTTTTTTATTACAAAATACTAGTTCAATTATTTATGTCTCGTTTAAAGTTTTTTTTTAAATTTTAAGTCGAATAAATAGTTTGTAGTATAAACTGTTTTATATGCAACTCGTATATAATAAAACGGATTGTTACGGAGAACGAAACGTTTCTTGAACATGGGAATCGGACATAGGCCTGTCTATTATAAGATTCGTAACTTTTTAATCTATACAAATAAATAAAATTGAACTGTCTTTTTGTAATGTAAAAATAACAGCTTTTTACTAAATGGATATGAATACTTGACGCTGGTAGAATCCATTTGAAGTTGCCAAACTAGAAAAAAAATGCATATGAAAGTATATACGGTACTTATAACAAAATCACAATTTTTAAAAGTTCTGTCTGTCTATTTGTTTCGGTTAATCTCCGAAATGGCTGGACCGATTTTTACAACTTTCACTGGCAGAGTAACTTTGGCTACTTTTATTTAAAAAAAAAAGAATTAGGGTACCGCGCAAAAAATTATAACCCTAAATTACATGCGGCTGAAGTTGCTGGGAACAACTAATATCAAATATAGTATTTCAAGGCTATAAATAGCAGTGACGACGATGATAATAAAGTGATGATAAGACGTTAATACAGCGGACTACGCCTCTAACTGAAATGGAAAATTATTGTTGCTATGATAACTTGACAGTTATTGTCTCTATTGCATGCCGTAAGCGCTAAGCGCGTCGGTATGTTCTACTAGGGCATAAAAATAAAGATTCCAACGTTTTTTACCTTGTTGACTTATTTAGTTTTTGAGTTGTGTTTTCTATTTTGTTGCTCTACCCGCGCGGAAGACCTGGTGACCTATAATACAGGTTTTTATACATACATCAGGCACCATTCTCTTTATAAGTTAGGTACCAGTCTGGCACTTTTATAATACTTAACACAACGATTACCTATTGTGAAGAGGTAAAAAGTGGATTCATTTATTAAACTAGTGGTTTCAAATTCAAGTTCTTTAATTAGGCTCAAGAGACGGAGGCGTATTACTACGATTCAAATGGCCGTTATGTGGTCAACGAGGAAGGTGAAAAACTATACAAGATCGCCCCGTGCACTAGCTCGTACCAGTTGGTCGACGACCTGCTGGTGAAGTTCACGAACGATTGTGGGCACTCTGAGCAGCCGAACAAGAAGTGCAGGATGGATATAAGAGACCATTCAGATGTTGACGTGTTGCCTAGTGGAGGTGGAACCGAAAAAATTGATATTAAAGGTATTCGATACTTTAGATACGAGCATTATGTAAATCATATTATGTAAATCACTAACTACGTTATGCTTTTGTTTGTTAAGAGCCACGTAGGAGTTCTTTTTTAATTCAGGTAAAAGTAGTAAGCGAGTTCAGATTACAACTGATTGTAAGTGAGTGCTATAGCCCATAGATACGATACGATATGATTCGAGATATAGCAGCTTAATGCTGCTGAGTTTCGTATGGTGAGTGTAGAGAACCGGAGATCTTTTTTCTTGAAACGAGGCATTCCATCTTAGTCCTCACGGGTGATAACACATCTGTATTTTTATTCTTAATCTATGATATGTAGTGACTATGAGCCCCATTATCCACTTTAGGAGCGCGGCGTATTTATCATAACAGATAGAAATAGTGATCCCATATAAACTTAAAAAATAAACTATTGGTAAATCCAACTGAGCATGCCCTAATCGCATTAAAAAAAATTACGTATAACATGATTAAACGGATTTTTTTAAGTAGTTTAAATACACACTGGTTTTCAGTAACAACCTTATTATACTTCCAATTTTCCGATAATTTTATGTCAAACTTCAATTTGAAAAAAGTTTGGAAAATCCAAAGTGCACGACTCATAATGCTCATATGATCATCATATCATCATTCAGGTCACTCCATAAAGTCCAAGACATATTTAAGTATAAATATTACATCCTACTTACTTTTAATACGTACTACTATTATTTATTCTCTGTTTTAAAGAATTGTAATAAAAATCTCTGATTATTATTATAATCAAGTATGTATGAAATTTGTTTTTCGAATTATTTGTATATATTTGTACAGCGATCTTTTTGAGCCGCTGCAAACAACCACAACAGTATCCACTCACAACAGTGGTTGACGCCGAACTTACCGAGAGAAGCAGTCTCTATTTACTAAAATGAATTCACACAAGGCTGCTAAAACACCGAAAAATTCGACATTTAGCAGCCGAAAAAAATTTATTATTACTAAACAAAACAAAATTAAACTGCCATTTACATTCAATGGCTTCCTACATGATAGATGAAGATTTTTAAAATAGATTGAGTTGAACAATTGATATTTTCAAAAGTTATCGTGATTATGAAGCCATACGGACTTGATAAATCCACACCATAAGCTACTAAAACCTCTTTTTATGTAAAAATAGCAATTAATCGATTTGAAAAATATATTAATAAGTTCAACAATCATTTATACTTCTGACAATGTGCTTTTTATATCATATATGTATTTATATGTTTGCTAGATACGATTTCATGCGACAAAACGTTGAAATCTTCATTTTTAGGCGCATATTATAGAACATACCTACGCGCATTACAGCATCCAAATGCTTACAGCATCCAAAACAGGTATTTTAAATAGCAGACTATATGCTATGACAAACAAACTGAAAGAACAACTCCAGTTCCATGAGATAATAAATCCACTAAAAGACAGTCACAAGTTTTTCTTTATCTATCTATAGTCTATACTGAAAAATATGTCCTGACTGACTGACTGACTGATCTACCAACGCACAGTCTAAACCACCCTTGCTTACTCTTATTACACTACGCTAAATCTCCCAAGGGGATTAAATGATGGGTTTGAAGTTTGTATGAAAGTCCATCATTTTTCAAGTTATATCCATGAAAGTCAGTATTAAGGCTTTAAATTAAAAACAAACAACTGTTTCACAATTTTTGAAAATTCTACCCCCAAAGGGGTTAAATAGGGGTTGAATGTTTCTATGATAGTCCTTCATTTTTCAAGTTATGTTTATGAAACTTGGTATTTTGGCTCTCGATTAAAAATAAAGAAGTACGTATTTTACATTTTTTGAAAATTCTACCCCCAAAGGGGTTAAATAGGGGTTGAATGTTTCTATGATAGTCCTTCATTTTTCAAGTTATGTTTATGAAACTTGGTATTTTGGCTCTCGATTAAAAATAAAGAAGTACGTATTTTACATTTTTTGAAAATTCTACCCCTGAATGGGTAAAATAGTGGTTGATCACAGTTTGATTGAAAATTCGTCATTTTTCAAGTTATGTATATGAACATTAGTATTTTGTCTTTTGATTAAAAAAAAAGAAATATGTGTTTTATAGTTTTTGAAAATTCTATCCCCAAAGGTGTTAAATAGGGGTTGAATGTTTGTATGATAGTCCTTCATTTTTTAAATTTGGTTGAGTATAAAAGTATTATACGTGGTAGAGCCATGCTGCAGCTATATTAGTAGTATAGTAATAGCACGAATGGGTCGGCTCGACCGTGGAAGCACCACGCTCTCACAGAATACCTGCATAACTGTGCTGTGTTTCGTACGGTGAGTGTAGAGAACCGGAGACCCTTTTTACTGGAAAAGAGACATTCCACCTTAGTCCTCACGGGTGACAACGCATCTGCATTTTGATTCGCAAACGAGGATAAATGTAGATGTGTATGGGCCACAGCAACCACTTACTTGTCACCCTATCCTATAAAAAAAAACTTAGAGTATATAACTAAGTGAAAAAATTAATTAATCTTCAGTGTAATTCGAAGTATGTGTAATTCGAAGTTTGATTTTAAATTACGTTATAAAAATTATTTATTTTAATTTATTAGAAAGAGCTCAGGCTTGAGCCTTCAGCGTATGTTTCTTCCAGCTTCGTTGAGCAGTAATTGTTTGCTGTTATTGTGTACATAGTTACAAAGCTTATTAGCTAACGTACTAGGTATATTTTTGTATTTATTGTATATAGTAGATATAAAATATGTTTCAAAAACAATCAGGCGGATCGTGCGCGTTATGTTATGGCAGAATCATCAGACTAGATAACCCTGCAGCATTACCACAGATTAAATAATAGTTATGCTGTGTCATAATCGTTTCACTGGCTTGATACACAGTTCATACCCCCCAACATTTGTAGTCCTTAACCACACTACACGTTTATTTCAGGTACACTTGACGAAAACACGGCGCTGTATTTATGGAATAGTTTTGGCCATGTTCTGCCCGAAGTATTGTATCAAGTGGCGAGCGAGCAACCCAAGAATCCCATACACTGTCTCGCTCATAAATTGGCCCGTTACAAGTAATTTTTTGACAACACTCTAGTATTTTGACTCTTTTTCTGTAAAACTGTTTAGGGATTCTACGAGAAATAATAATTAAAAATTAAAAATTTTGTACAGCCGACCACAATATAAATTATAAAGAATAATTAAAAAAACTATTGGTCAGACTTTGATCAAATTCATAGGGGACCACATGTGAAGTAACAGCTTTCAAATAAAAAAGAATCGTCGAAATCGGTTCACCCAGTAAAAAGTTATGAGGTAACGACATAAAGACATTAAAAAAAAACATACAGTCGAATTGAGTACCGTCTCCTTTTTGAAGTCTGCAGAAAATAAATAAATCTAAATTTCTAATTTGATGGACGTAAATATATAATCAATTAATAAGTCTTCATGACTAACATTAATACTAAGTATGTTACGGCCATAATTTTATTGCCGCACTGATACCCTCACATACCTACTAAATAATATTATAGAAAACAAAATATATATAATTTTTACGATTTATATCACAGACATAATATAAAAGGATGTCTGTGATATAAATCGTGGATGAAGAAATAAAAATATTGAAAACTTACTTTTATTAATTATTAGAGTATTTCAAGGCATGAAATTATAAAAGTCTATGTAAAACATTGGAATTTCTTGAGGATTGCCGATGAATAATGAAAAACTTAAAAATAAATTTCATTGTTTTAATTTATATCCACAGATACAATAAAACTTTAAAAGAAATGCAGCAGAAAAGAGAAGATGCAGAGAAGTACCGTGCAGCTATATATCGCGAACGCGAAAATGTCAGTAATTTCAGTATATTTAAAGTGTTTTTGGTCACGGTAATATTACTTTCACAATATTGGAATATAAAAGAGACATACGTATACATGACAACATAGAGGCACTCGTACCTTCCAAATATATACCAAACCAAATATATTTGTATATACTATAGTACGTGAGGGTATATATAATATAACTATATTAGTCATCCGATTAATATAGTCACTTTCTTATAACTCCAAAACTACAGCATTGTCATCATGTCATCAACTCTTCATCAGTCAATCAAATAATGAAGCGTCAAAAGGGCGCTGCTTTATCGGCGGCATTTTGACCACTGCTATTACAGTAAATATTTTAGTCGATTTTAGTATTGGGTAGTGTAGTTAGTTTTTTTAAGATGATTTTTCGAAGTGTTCCTAATTATTGCAAAGGCTTGTTTGCTATTTTTTCTTTATGTTATAGTATTCCACTGTGTTTTTGTCTCTGTCCTACTACTATTTTTGATTATATAGGGCGGTAAAGCTTAAGGTGATCATATTACCCTCACGTACCTTATACAAAGTAATCTGGGACTGGTACCAACCCATTCAAGGCAAATGCGACAAGATCGTATAATAAGAGTATAATAACTGTCCTATAAAAGAAAACAAGATCGCATCGTTGGGTATGTACCTTTGGGACACGCGGACAATTGTAAAAAGCAGACTCAAGCACCGTTGATTTTAACGCTATTGTTATTTAATTAATTTAATTTATCTTCATATTATATTAAACTTATCAGTCGTAGGATAATTTATAATTAACGCAGATAATTTTAGCACACAGATAAAGGCTTTTAAAATATACCAAGCGGCACGTACAATTTGAAAGATTTAACCGGACTAATATGATGCTTATGAATGGATTTACCCATTTACCATGTTGAGTAGGCGGATGGTGAGCGCAGTTTTGATAGCCGCATCACTAGTCAGTGAAATGTGGCAACAGTTTTGTGTTATGATCGCTCGTGCCATGATCTTCAATTATGCGTTAGAGTCACATTTAGAGAATAAGACAAAGAAATTAAATATTTGGTTGAGCAGTGATCAATAAAAATTCGTTACAGATAGCGATAGCTGCCAGCAAAGCATGGAAAGCAAAACAACCAAAACGTTCAAAGCCCGAAGATTCCGGCGAAGGAGATGCTCTGACTTTATATGGCGAACATATTGCTAGACAGGAGTTTATTCGATCCTTGGCTTTTTTCTATACATGATTTATTTTAATGAAGAATTTTAAAATACAATATATCATACAGTATTTGTATTCATTATTTCATTGTAATTGAATTGTTAAATTGATACAAGATACAAGTTTAACTGAAAAAAAAAATCAATTTAGTTATCCAAGTCACACTTCACACTAAATGGTAGCATTTAGAAGACCCTAATTACTAGAAAGGAGGCATTCCATCTTACGCTTCAAGGCCAACAATGAATTTGGATTCTAAATTAGATTTTTACTTGGTACAGCTACGCTGCAGCTATATTATGGTTGTAACATGAATGAGTCGGCTCGTACAGTGTAAGACCACGCTCTCACAGAATACCAGCGTAAAATAACAGGTTAATGCTGCTGTGTTTCATATAGTGGGTGTAGAGAAACGAAGCATTCCATCTTATTCCTAAGGACACATCAACAGCACATCTGTTTATTTGTGGTAATTGTGAATTTATACTGCAAATAAACTGAGAATGCCAGATCTAAGCGCCACTTAAGTTACATTAATCGAAATTGGGCACACTTACAAACATGTGGCTCAAACATTACAAGTATAAAAACCTGTGGTACACCGAGTTGTCAAGAGGTATCGGCAGACGGGACAGTATACGAAATTCGCAGGACAGGGATGTGAACGGAAAACTGTGGCCAGAGATGACCGATTCTTCGTTATCAGCGTGCTTAGAAACATGACCTTAACTTATTCTAAGGTAAGAACATAGCTACAAGAAGTGCAAGGGATTACAGTAAGTACAAAAACTGTGAGCAAAAATACTGAAATCGGCAGGAATAAATTCACACTTGCCTGCCAGAGACCCCTACATAAAAATCGATTCGGTTTTATAAGGGGTGGCTCGACAACTGATGCTGGAGTTGAACTTATTAAACATATTTTTTGTGCATGTGAGAATTCAGAGGATACTTTGGGTATATTTTGTGACCTTTCCAAGGCCTTCGACTGCGTTCACCATGAGACATTAATCAGGAAGCTACAGTACTATGGTGTCAAGAACTTAAACTAATTATTTCATAGTTTTAGTAATAGAATACAGAAAATTATCAATGGTAAAAGTTCTTCTGGGTCACCTGTACGAATGAGTGTCCCCCAGGGCTCCATTCTCGGCCCATTCCTATTTCTAGTGTATATTAATGACTTACCTTCTCTTTTAGGGGATAATCATCATATAGTATTATTTGCTGATGATACTTCCTTGATTTTTAAACTTATACGTCAATCATTTAAATGTGCTGAAGTAAATAATGCTATATCAAAATTAATGCATTGGTTTAACGTTAATACTCTACATTTAAATGGAAATAAAACTAAATGTATTAAATTTACAACAACAAATGTTAAAAATCTGAGTACCAATGTGTTTTTAAATGGGAAAGAACTAAACCCTGTTGAATCCACTGTTTTTCTTGGCATCACTCTTGACGCAAAGCTTCAGTGGTGCCCCCATATGTCCAAACTAGCAAACAGACTAAGTTCTGCAGCCTATGCCTGTAAAAAAGATTAGAGGTCTCACTAGTATCGAGACAGCTAGATTAGTTTATTTCAGTTATTTCCATAGCATAATGTCTTATGGGATTTTGCTACGGGGAATGCGACTGATTCAGAAACTATTTTTGTTTTACAGAAGAGGGCCATTAGAGCTATTTACAACCTAAAACCGAGAGAGTCTCTGAGAGATAAATTTAACGAAATAAATATATTAACTTTGGTCTCTCAGTATATTTACGACAATTTAATGTACACAAAAACAAAGGTAGTTTTAGTAAGAAAAGTGATGTACATTTTGTAAACACTAGGAACAAACACAAGCTAGTGACACCAGTTTCTCGACTCCACAGAGTCAGTAGTTCATTCTTGGGGCAATGTATACGCTATTACAACAGGGTCTCGGAAAGTGTACAGTCTCTCTCTATTCATCATCATCATCATTACAGCCCTTCACAAGTCCACTGCTGAACATAGGCCTCCCCCAAGGAGTGCCGTGAAGCACTCTTTCTCTACTACCAAGTTTAATATTATGTTATATTCATGTTACAACCATAATATAGCTACGCTGCAGCTATATTATGGTTGTAACATGAATGAGTCGGCTCGTACAGTGTAAGACCACGCTCTCACAGAATACCAGCGTAAAATAACAGGTTAATGCTGCTGTGTTTCATATAGTGGGTGTAGAGAAACGAAGCATTCCATCTTATTCCTAAGGACACATCAACAGCACATCTGTTTATTTGTGGTAATTGTGAATTTATACTGCAAATAAACCGAGAATGCCAGATCTAAGCGCCACTTAAGTTACATTAATCGAAATTGGGCACACTTACAAACATGTGACTCAAACATTACAAGTATAAAAACCTGTATAGGCCTCTCAGTATATTTACGACAATTTAATGTACACAAAAACAAAGGTAGTTTTAGTAAGAAAAGTGATGTACATTTTGTAAACACTAGGAACAAACACAAGCTAGTGACACCAGTTTCTCGACTCCACAGAGTCAGTAGTTCATTCTTGGGGCAATGTATACGCTATTACAACAGGGTCTCGGAAAGTGTACAGTCTCTCTCTATTCATCATCATCATCATTACAGCCCTTCACAAGTCCACTGCTGAACATAGGCCTCCCCCAAGGAGTGCCGTGAAGCACTCTTTCTCTACTACCAAGTTTAAATGTTTTGTTAAGTTGAAACTGTATAAAAAGAGTTATTATAGTATAAATGAATACATGGTTGATAATTACTCCTGGGAATGAGGTGGTCGCTTCCAAGCTGTTTCTAAAATAAATTTTGTACTTATATAGTTTCTACAACCATTAATGTAAAATATGCTTTAAAAAAAGTCCCGCTGGGTTTCTTGCTGGTTCTTCCCAGGAGAGGTTTTTTTTCGAATCAGTGGTAAAGTAAAAAATGACTTATTACACACAATATAGATATATTGAATAAAAAAATATTCTATTCTATTCCCCTTATTGCCGCATGCTATCGAGTAGCTCAAGTTAATTTTGCTCTCAATTACAAAAATTGGAATGACGAAGCTTGGACTCAAGTTCTATTCACAGAGTCCAGATTTTGCCTGAAGCCAGATGATGGAAGGATTAAAACGTGCAGCTGCCCGGGAGGAAGCCACACTCAGATTGGAAAAGAGGCATATGGTGGAGAGTCAGTTATGGTAAGGGGATACGGAACTCCGCGTCATTGAGAATGGGTCACCGGTCACATAGATGGAACAGCGGCATGATATATAACTGAGATTTTGGAAGAAATTGCAGTACCATTTGCCCCTTTCATAGGAGATAATAATAAAGCACGCCCCGCATACTACGGGTGTAGTTGTAAAATAGTTTCGAGACGTTTAAATAATCAGCTATGGAATAGCCATCGCGCCCGCCCGACTTAAACCCCATAGAGCAATAGGATAAGCTTGAAAGATAAATTGAGAAAAATCCTGGCCCCGCTAATTTGAGATATGTTAAAAACGCATTACAGGAAGAAGAAAACGCAATCTCACAAGATTTTATTGGTAATTTGATTAGGAGAATGCCGAGAAGACTAGAATCAGTTTGAAAAGCTGGAGGAGGCAACACTAAGCCTTTCCTAAACATTTATAAAAAAAGTGCATAAAATGTTAAGCACATAAATCTTTCTTTCCTAAAGGAGGCGGTCCAAAATTGTATGAAGCGTAGGCCTAGTTTAGTACTAGTATGGAAATAAATTAAAATAAAATATTAAACCACTTTTGATCATTCAAATCCACGAATTTGCCTTAATTTTAGTGGTATTAATATTTCATTCTCACAAAAAAATGCAACACTAATGGCGGATTGATGTCGTTTTGATTTGACGTTAGCTGTCATCTCTAAAATATACTCATATCACCTATATCCTATCAGGTAGATTTATATAAATGATGATTAAGATTTATATGTAAAATAGCTAAAATGTCTCGAAACTAGTAGGAAATTAGGGCAAAAAAAGTTGTATTTTTTGATCAAAACACGAATAAAGTGTGTTATAGATTGTGTATGTGCTTTTTTGGTTTTAAAACAATTAACGTTCTTCTTAATATTTGCATATCATAAATGCAGTTCAGGAGAAAACAAATGTAAAGTACTAACTAATTCCAGACAAGAAGATTGTTGAGATAAATCAACGATGCCTACGCACAAAATTATTTCATTGCATTCATTAGTCTTTACTAATGCACACTTCAGTGCTAGGGGCATCCAGGACTTTGGTTTTACATGGGGAAATGAGGCCTAGGTGTTTTGTTAGTTTTACAAAAATCTTGTGCCAGCTCAAAGCCGAGATTATATGTGAATAGCGGGTAACTCAGTTTCTCTACCCTAAAAATCCACCCTGAGATACTACTTTATTGCACTAATAATAAAGAATATATGTAACTTATTTTACCTTAGAGTTGCTGTTTTAAGGTGGATAAACAGAATACTCCTGAATACTAATTTCTGTTCAGGTATATGTGTCTATCTGGGCTGCTGAAGTGCTAGGGTACAATCATAGATAATATAATTTATTTGTTATAATATGGTACATTACAGTTGTTACAAAACAATGCTCATTCTAAATATTTTGCCGTTTGCGGCGTATAAATATTTTCATATAACAGGTCCTCAGCGTGTCAGAGTATGCCTTGAGCCTTGACAGACATTTAATGCCTGGATAATGTCATAACACAGGTTAACAGTCATATGAATTATAGAAAGTGAAACATTAGGTTTATCATGTTCTGGATACTTAAGGTAATATAAATAAAACAGCTTAATTTTTTATTTATTTACCTAATTCAAAATCCTCTCTTACTAAAATGCCATCCAGAATTGAGGCCGGTGCGGTTATGGAATTTTGATACCGAGCCCAACACAAATACCAGACAACGGTCATTATGTGGGCACAGCAACCCACTGTCTGTTGTCCAGAAGTGAAACTGCAATAATAACCTGCAATCATCTTATCCCAACTTGTCCCTTGTTTCGCCAAGAGTATATATGTATAATAAGCTCTGTCCGAGTGATGGCGAGATTTTATACGGCCTCTTATTAAAACAGAGTCTTGTTGGGATGATATTAATTGGGTCACAACTTACTGCTACCCAGTCTTCGTTGACACCAAACGTACAATATACTGATAGTATTGGCATTATGGCGCTGGAGCTCATTTTCAAGATTTGTGACGACAAATAATTCTTGTAATACGTTTGCAAAACATTGTGAACATATTGGTGCATTTTCAGCCATCTAGAACAAAACAATCTTATTTTAATAAACTATCTATATTGCAAAAGCGCATTTTAAACAGTGCAACATGTTTTAACAGGTGAACTAAAAGATAATTACATCATATTAAGATTTTGCAGCCATTATGAACTTATGTAGAAATTCATAATTATTAACAGACTGCATATAGAAGCATGTCATTCAAATGCGTCTAATAGCTTAAGGAAACATCTTTATTTAGTACATACCTGCTTACTGATTCAAAATGTGATTCGACAGAATACAGATGTCCGATGTCAACGAAATTAAATTCTCACGTAAATCATTAAGTCCATAAAACAAAAGCAAAGTCAAACAAGTAGTAACTGATCCAAAGTCCAAACAAAACACCAAAATGCCAAAGAAATCCACAATTAAACGCATTCACGAGTTCAGAACCACACAACCAAGCTCGAAATAAATAAAAATATAATTTGCCAGAAATAACATTTGACAAATAACCGTGCCTTTTTTACTTTTTTATGATTGGAAGGGCACCAAATCTTGTAAAACCATTAAAAACTTGGGATTGCATTTTTATTTTTAGCAAGTTATTTAGTTTGATTTATTATCTCATTTTATTTTTAACAAATTCCCTGAATTTTTCTCTTTTTACGGTATACTGCACATAAACTGGGCCATAAATGGACCGTCTCCTTTAACCATTTTACATAATTTGGTAAATTTTTATCGTCTGATCGTTTGTTTTTTCAATGTTTGCAATTTTTAATTAACGAATACGTAGGCTATACTAAAAGTATCGGGAATGGAATATTTCCACTGTTCCTGTCATATTAAAATATTTTTAATTAAAAACTCATTGGTTTTAAAAATCGAATACCATTTATTTATTTAAAAAAAGATTCTCGGTCTTGTCACAAGATTTTGTCAAACTTGTTTAGTCGTTGAGAAAATGGAATTGACCCGAGAAAATTCAAGAGCTTGATGATGATTTATTATGACTTTCGAAGTGGTTTAACACAAAAACAGTGTGTTGACTGGATGATTTCTGCATTTGGTGATGAAGCTCCATTCAAAACCACAATTTATCGCTGGTTTGCTGAATTTCAACGTAATAAGCAAAATGCAAATTAATAATATTTTAATTGTAACAAACATGCGATCCGCCCCGGCTTTGCACGGTTGATTTCTGGATCTCAAAAACAAAGTCACTTACCGTGTTCAATTGAGAATCTGAACAATTTTCTAATCAACTTAATCATACACACACACACACACACACACGCACGCACGCACGCACGCACGCACGCACGCACGCACGCACGCACTCTCGCAAGCACGCACGCACGCACACACGCACGCACACACGCACACACGCACACACGCACACACGCACACACGCACGCACGCACGCACGCACACACGCACACACGCACACACGCACACACGCACACACGCACACACGCACACACGCACACACGCGCACACGCGCACACACGCGCACACGCACATACGCACACACGCACACACGCTCACATGCGCACACACGTACACACGCACACACGCACACACACACACACGCACACACGCACGCACGCACGCATGCACGCATGCACACACGCATATAAAGAGTTATAGATATATAGATATAGAGTCTGTGTACAGTCACGAGCAATAATGTGTAAACAACATAAAAATATATTATATTTGTTGTCGACTTTTGTGACATAAATAGTTTTGTTTCGGAACGCTTAACGTGACAAAGTTCTGTTGTTTACATATTATTGCTCATGACTGTACTTATTGAATAAAAAAATAAGTTTAAAATTAATCAATCAAAGAAGATGTCGATGGTTGGAGTTCAGTGTCTTCCGTCGTTAATTCCGAATATTTTGCAGCGGTGTCCATTTTATGCAGTATACCTTTAGGCAAAACACAGTTATAGCAGCATTTACCACTTTTCCTGAGGGAGTCTCTAATGCAGAGGATCAGTTCAGAATTATCAAACTCAACCAACCTTTAAATCTGGGGGCACGGCAGTGCCCCCGCCAAGTCGAGCAAAAAAGTGGCACGGCCGTACCATCCTTTTCTCGAAGCACTTCAGGCCATTTCTGAAACCCTATAATTTCGTTATGGATCAAACTAGAAGCCTGAATTTTTACTAACCAAGTAGGCATTGTATAGACTCGGTATATTTCAAATTTCATTAAATTTGAACCAGTAGTTTAAGAATTATAACTAGTCAAAATTTCTTAATTTTGTCACTCACTGACTGACCGATCATCAAAACTCTGAGGCACTTATAGCAGACATAAAAACTTCAAATTTGGAATACTATTATTGTTTAATATATAAATCAAGGCAAAATTAAAATATTTTACAACTTCGGTCCAGTTTTCGAGATACACCAACTGCATAAATAACTTTGTAATCCCGTATAAACATATAGTATTACAAAGTTACATTTGCAGTGAATGAATCAGTGTATAATGGAATAGTAGGTGTAAATAGCTACCTAGATATAACTATCTACAAAAAGATATGAGATGCCATCAAAACATAACTTGTAAAGAAAGCCAAGTCTCGCAACTCAGTTCTTCTATCGTAAAAAGTTGTGAGATCCATGTAATACCAAGTCGGTTAATTTATTCAGTCCATAGATTGATACATAGATTGACTTGGCAATCGCACTAAACAATCTAATTTAATATAATATGTATTACTTGTGAGATATATTGTGTTTTCATGCGATTGCCAAGTCAATCTATGTATCATTCTATGGACTGAATAGATTAACCGACTTAGTATTACATGGATCTCACAACTTTTTACGATAGAAGAACTGAGTTGCGAGACTTGGCTTTTTTTACAAGTTATGTTTTGATGGCATCTATATTTCTATATATAGTCTATATTTCTGTGCGTACGCTTTTTCTTCCAAAGATAAATCCATTTTCAAATAAAATTAAACAGATAAACGGATAAAACAAGACAACACAAGGTGGAACACTATTAGCGCGTACTACACGCGTTTAGTGTGTAATGTGTCGTAGCGCAGCAGGAAACGGTGAATTTCCGGCCAACGCTGACCTAAACCTACCATAGCATCTATGACCATAGATTCGCGTTTAGTTTGTATTTTTTCTTTCGAGACTGGCTACTACTACTGACTACCCTACTCTATGAATCTCAATAACCTCACTCCTCATGATGAAATGAAAAGTTGCTAGAAAATGTAGTTTAGCTACAAATTTCATGAAATTGTAACTGTCTGTCACCAAATAATAGCTAAATCTAGCTATAAAGTTGCTAAGTTGGCATAACTGCGCTCACGCGTAAGTCGATTGAGGCGTGGCCGCTTGACCTAGATGCGGTCGTGCCATATCTTTGACGAGTAGCTGTACGCTCACTCGCTGCTGCGCTTTAAAGTTCCAGGTTCGATGTGCCTCCACATCATCCCCCTCCAGAGACCGTGTTACGGGCGATCATACTCAGGGAATTTTACTCTCCTTCCTGATTTTGTACATTTTATTACATTATCTGGTGGTGTTTTATCCGGAAGTGAATTTTCGCACTTTCGCGTTAATAACGTTGTAGGCGCTGTTTGCTCAGTAACCGTCGTGTCTTTGAGTATGTAAGCCCGCTTTAACCTATCTATGGTAACAGTTATTTTCTTGCCCTTTATTAAAATTGCGTATGTCTTGTTACCTCTCTCTAAGACTTTATATGGGCCTCTGTAAGCTGGTTGCAAGGCTTTTCGACAGGCATCCTCTTATTGGGTATACGGTGCGCCTACAAGGAAGACCTCGAAGCAACATTCGCCGAATTAATGGCGAAACGCTCAGACTACCCTGCGCGAGATCTCCTCTTTTCCTTCCACCGGCTACAGTTGTAATTTTTAATACAATTACACAATCAATTGTACCCTGACGCAACAAGCAGTTCTTTACTACAAAAAAATATTGAAATTAATAAACGTACCTAATTGGGTACTCAGTACTCACACAATTATGAACACTATTTCATCGTTATCTTTGATTTTGTATAAGAAATTAAAAATTTAACTAAAAAATTAAACTTCGTAGCACCAATTTGATCGATAAATCGCTCAGTGCCTAGGTTCAAGGCCATCGTTTTTACGTGACGGGACATATAAGCGTTCGGCGCCCGCGAGGATATTGACCCTATTATCAGCTGATGTAATTTTTAAGTTTCACTGATGGTTTTCTGTTTAAGTATTTTCATGATTTTTTTAATGAAATTATCGTTTCATTTAGATGTACTAACATGATGGAGCGTGAATGAAGTTAATAAAACATTGTAAAAAGATGATTTTTTTTCCTCTTTGATGATCTTTTATTTGTGACCCATGTGCTAAGGTGTAGTAGCTGCTATCATCTGTCTTCGTTTTCGGAAGCGTTTCACAAACACCCAGTATATTTCCTTATTTTTGAAACTTAGTGTTAAAATAAGTACACATAAATATTTTAATTGTTATGCAGTAATCGATTGTTAATAACCGATTATGTCTTCTACCGGTAGCATAGTGATATAAATAAATAGTACGGCTGCAACCTGTTTTAATAAATAAAACAACCAAATGTAACTAATATTTATTTAATCGGTACTTACAGTCAATTATCATATGTTTTAAATAAGAGTGCGTACAGATCAAGTAACATGTTGTATAACTTTTGTTTTATAACACGTCCACATTATGTAACATAGTTTTTCAACATTGCAACAAATAACAATACTGTACACATTAGAATAACAATACAATACTCGTAACAATATTATATGACATTGTCGTATGACATTGACGTTTGTCGTTGCCCCGCGCTACGGCTCCGTCACATTACGAGTTATATAACGTTCGTTTTATAACATTAAGCCTCCACATTACTGAAACATGTTATTATATTTTTTATATATACGTTTTACGCCGCAGAAGAATACAAAAATTCTCTGATCACACTCTTGATCTCATGGCTGTTAGACGGGATATGAAGCTGCAGTCTTCAGTAGATTTGACAGCATACAGGCAACTGAACAGACAAATCTCACATTACTGCAACATGTTATTATATTTTGTATATATACGTTTTACGCCGCAGAAGAACACAAAAACTCTCTGATCACACTCTTGATCTCATGGCTGTTAGACGGAATATGAAGCTGCAGTCTTCAGTAGATTTGACAGCATACAGGCAACTGAACAGACAAATCTCCAAATGCATGCGGCGGGACTTACGCAACTTTAATACTGCTCATGTTAAAGAAGCGATCGAGCGGAACCAGGGCTCCAAAAACTTGCTAGAGATCTATCTGCCAGAAAGGGCCAACTGTCGAAGCTGAAGACCGAGTGTGGCAGCGCCGTTTCCGGGACACCTGAGATTTTGAGTGAGATTGAGAGGTTCTATGGGCAGCTGTACACATCACCGTTGGAGCCACACGTAAGTGTGAGTAACGATCCAAGAGCGAGTCTTATCGGACACTATTCCGATGACATCCCGGACGTCAGTCTGAGCGAGATTAGAATGGCTCTCCAGCACCTTAAAACGGCAAGGCCCCAGGCGAGGATGGAATTACAGCGGAGCTTCTGAAAGCGGGTGGAAAACCGGTACTTGAAGTCCTTCAGAAGCTCTTTAATTCCGTTCTCCATGGTGGCACTACTCCGGAGGCGTGAAGCAGAAGTGCGGTGGTCTTATTCTTCAAGAAAGGTGACAACGCTCTCTTGAAGAACTACAGGCCGATTTCCCTTCTGAGCCGCGTCTACGTTCTGTTTTCGAGAGTCATTACGAATCGTCTCGCACGCAGACTTGACGACTTCTAGCCTCCCGAACAAGCCGCGCTATAGCGGCTTTAGCACTATAGACCACATACAAGTCTGAGGAGTACAATTTGCCACTATGTCTGGCGTATGTGGACTATGAGAAAGCCTTTGATGTCGTGGAAATTTGGGCGGTGCTGCAGTCCCTTCAGCGATGCCAAGTTGACTGTTGGTATATCGAAGTGCTGAAGTGCTTGTACAGTAGGGCTACGATGGCTATCCCAGTAGAGAACCAGAGTACGAAACCTATCCAATTGCAGAGACGTGTAAGACAGGGTGACGTAATATCCCCGAAACTCTTCACCGCTGCATTGGGAGATGTTTTCAAGCTTCTGGACTGGAAAGGATACGGTATTAACATCAATGGCGAGTACATCACTCACCTTCGATTTGCCGATGATATAGTCCTTATGGCAAAATCGCTGGAGGACCTAAGCACTATGCTCAATGATCTCAATATTGCCTCCCAACAGCAGTGAAGGACCACGTCTCAGTTCCGTAAGTCATC
The DNA here is from genome assembly GCA_033319125.1 of Parnassius glacialis. Lineage (NCBI taxonomy): Eukaryota > Metazoa > Arthropoda > Insecta > Lepidoptera > Papilionidae > Parnassius > Parnassius glacialis. The sequence goes on along the minus strand of JAVANC010000012.1, from coordinate 37,213,062 downwards.
ACTGGCAACACGCACTGGTTGTACAATTTTGTTTTAAGGTTTTGAGGTATTTCTGACGAGAAGATGTGTCGTAGCTTCCCGAACGCTGCCCAGCCGAGTTGAATCCGTCGATTGACCTCTCGGTCGAAGTTGGACTTACCTAGTCGGACTATTTGTCCCAGGTAAACATACTCGTCAACAACTTCGAGCTTAGTGCTCCCAACAACTACCGGCATAGGTGTGACATGGACATTAAACATAATCTTTGTTTTGTCCATGTTCATCTTAAGACCTATCCGTTGGGAGACACTATTGAGGTCATTGAGCATAGTGCTTAGTTCCTCCAGCGATTCGGCCATGAGGACTATATCGTCGGCAAATCGAAGGTGAGTGATGTACTCGCCATTGATGTTAATTCCGTATCCTTTCCAGTCCAGAAGCTTGAAAACGTCTTCCAATGCACCGGTGAAGAGTTTCGGGGATATAACGTCACCCTGTCTTACACCTCTCTGCAATTGGATAGGTTTTGTACTCTGGTTCTGTACTCGGATAGCCATCGTAGCTCTACTGTACAAACACTTCAGCACTTCGATATACCGACAGTCAACTTGGCACCGCTGAAGGGACTGCAGCACCGCCCAAATTTCGACGGAATCAAAGGCTTTCTCATAGTCCACATACGCCAGACATAGTGGCAAATTGTACTCTTCGGACTTCTGTACAATTTGCCGTAGGGTATGTATGTGGTCTATGGTGCTAAAGCCCTTTCGGAAACCGGCTTGTTCGGGAGGCTGGAAGTCGTCAAGTCTGCGCGCGAGACGATTCGTAATGACTCTCGAAAACAGCACGTAGACGCGGCTCAGAAGGGAAATCGGTCTGTAGTTCTTCAAGAGAGCGTTGTCACCTTTCTTGAAGAACAAGACCACCGCACTTCTGCTCCACGCCTCCGGTGTAATGCCGCCATGGAGGACGGAATTAAAGAGCCTCTGAAGGACTTCAAGTACCGGTCTTCCACCCGCTTTCAGAAGCTCCGCTGTAATTCCACCCTCGCCTGGGGCCTTGCCGTTTTTAAGGTCCTGGAGAGCCATTCTAATCTCGCTCAGACTGACGTCCGGGATATCTTCGGAATAGTGTCGAATAAGTCTCGCTCTTGGATCGTTACTCACACTTGCGTGTGGCTCCAACGATGACGTGTACAGCTGCCCATAGAACCTCTCAATCTCACTCAAAATCTCAGGTGCCCCGGAAACGATGCTGCCACATTCGGTCTTCAGCTTTGACAGTTGGCTCTTTCTGGCAGACAGATCTCTGGCAAAGACTTTGGAGCCTTGGTTCCGCTCGATCGCTTCTTCAATACGAGCTGTATTGAAGTTGCGTAAGTCTCGCCGCATGCATTTAGAGATCTGTCTGTTCAGTGCCTGTATGCTGTCAAATCTGTTGAAGAATGTAGCCTCATTTCCCGTCTAACAGCCATGAGATTAAGAGTGTGATCGGAGAGTTTTTGTGTTCTTCTGCGGCGGGTCTTGCAGAACTTAGCTCCGACCGCATGGACAGTTTCCACGAGCTTGTCATTCATATCGTCCACTTCATTGCAGTCTACTAGGCACTGAAAACGGTTTTGTAACTCGAGCTGAAAGGTTTCGGGACTTTGGATTAGAGCACGAGGGGGACGGAGCGTTGACTTCATCAGACGAGACCTCTCCAACTTAACATTTAGGTTCAGTGTGCCTCTAACCATTCGGTGATCGCTGCCGGTTTTCACCCTCGCGATCACTGAGACATCACTGAACAGTTGTCGTCTGGTCGTCATAATGAAGTCAATCTCATTTTTTGTCGAACCGTCGGGGCTCGACCAGGTCCACTTCCTGTGGGGCCGCTTCTTGAAGAAAGAGTTCATCATAAAGAGTCCCTCTTTCTCCATGAAGTCGGCCAGCTGCTGGCCCCTTGGGTTCCGTTGCCCTATTCCGAATTTCCCTACTTTCAGCTCACCGTTTTCTCTTGTGCCTAGTTTTGCATTGAAGTCTCCCATTAACACCGTATATTGGGTTTTGGAGGAATGCATGGCTCTAGAGATATCCTCATACATTTCCTCCACCTCCTCATCGGGGTGTGCCGAGGTTGGTGCGTAAACCTGTATGACCTTCAGCGAATACCGTTTGGTGATTCTGAGTATAAGGTACGCAACCCTCGTCGACAAACTCCCGATCTTTACAACGTTGTTAACGAGAGACTTGTGGACGATAAATCCGACACCTCCTTGGGACAGATGGTCGCCCTCCCGGTGATAGAGCAAGTTGCCGGATTCGAGGATTACCGTGTCCTCCCCCTCTCTTCGGACTTCGGATAATCCTATAATATGCCAGCGCAACTTGTCTATCTCTTCTTCCAGCTCCACGATCTTCTCGTCAGTCCTCAGGGTGCGTGCGTTGTACGTTGCCAGGTCGAGTCGTCGTAGGTGGCAACCGAACCTCCACCGGAGATTCTTAGCACCCCCTGCCCCGCCGTTACCATGGTCGCCACCGTAGCCAGGAATAGCGGGGCCGCCGGGGACTAGGGGCCGTCTGTTTGTTGTTTTCATCATTGGGGGGGTATTTGCCATAGTTGCCACGCTTGGCGAGCGGGTTGGCAACCGCAGTTTTTTTATTGTACTTTCGGCTATTATCAGGAAGATGCTGCTGCCCATCTCCCGCCTGTTTCCCTTTGTCGCCTTTTACGACACCCACGGGAGGATATGGGGTAGTGGATATTCTTGACCGCCACTACACGGCAACGATTAAAAAAGTAAAAATACTAGTATAGTTTAAGCAAATGTTGATTATTATTTTGGTATAAATTTTACGTCAAAATTACGTAGAACTTCGGAAATATTGAGGCTTGTATCGAAGCTTTTTCGGTCGTTAATTGAATAACGTAAATTTTTTTCCTAGCGTGAAAGACATATAACGAAAATGTATTCTATTATTATTAAAGTGTAGGGATATTTGGGAGATAAAAATATTTTTTTGACGGTCGATATTCAATGGAATATACAAATTAGAGCTTCCAAATCATATCTTTGAGAGTTTTTGCCTAAACATGCATCGGGAGAATGATTATTACTAAATAAATAAATAAGTTATCTAAAATTCGCTTTGAGCTTATTGTAGAAGAGAAAACGAACTATTTGCATCAACAAATTGTTATTTCGAGCCACAAACGATAAATATACAATTTCAACGAGGAAACCTTGTAATTTCCCGTTTTTTGTAATACCCCTCTTAAAATAAACTTTTACATAGATCCCAATAATTATGCAGTAATCTATATTTAATTTTCTCTATATAATATTGTAGTCCTTGATTTCATTACAACATGTCACTATATCATTAATTTAAGTTCCAATTTATTGAAAAAGCAAAATTTAAAAATTTCACCAGAGTCAACATTTTTGCCTGACGTTATTTCAATGATATGTCGCTATGCACCTGAGTGTAGTGTTTGTATGTTAACTTTAACGGAAATCCCCACAGATCCGCAGTTTTTTTAACATCAATACTATTAAAATATTTTACAATATCTTTTGATGGTACTTTATGAAATGTAAAATTCTTTGTACACGCATTTACATTTTGTTAAAAAATAAAACTATAATACAGGGTCATTTTTAATTTACTAAAGACCTTTTGGGAATATATTGGTTGCATCATTACAAACAATTTTATCGAAATCACTCTTTACAGAATGTAATGCATTTACAAAAAAACTGCTTCTAAGTTTTTATTATCATGTCTGATTCCTTGTAAGTCTATATTTTGTAGTACCTAAACAATTTCTGAATGAATCGTCAAAGAAAATGCCTTTTTTACATCAGTATCACACATCATGTTGAAATCATTACACATAATTAAATATAAGATTAAAAAAATCATAAATATTAAAATGTATAAAACTCGGGATGTCGGTCAGGTTTTCAGACCGTTCGGACATTATTGAGTGAAATATAAAGTGTAATAGTATCATTTCGTATTCAAGCGGTAAGCACTCTCATCTCAAATAAACCGAGTTAGATATCCGACGGTGCCAATAACATTATTTGCAATTCTAAGTCCTGATTTACTACATGCTTGGCGGTGAAGGAAATCATCGTGAGCAAAACCTTTTTTTATAGAATGGTGGGTGGTGGATGCTGTAGCCCGTAGATATCTACATTCATCCACGTTATTCCTGAAGATCCATTAAAAAGGGTCTCCGGTTCTCTGTACTCATCATACGAAACAGTAGCATCAAGCTGCTTTTTCACGCTGGTATTCTGTGAGATATTCGCCCGTGTAGTGGCTGGTATTCACCCGTGTATTGGCGGGTAAGAATACCCACTACCCCATATCTTCCCGTCGGTGTCGTAAGAGGCGGCAGAGGGAAACTGAGGCAGAAGATGGGCAGCAGCATCTTTCTGATAACAGCAAAACAACAATAAAAAAATGCGGTTGCCAACCCGCTCACCAGGTGTGACAACTATGGCCATATATGCCCCATGAATAAAGTTACGAAGAGATGGCCCCCAGTCCCCGGCAGCTCCGCTATTCAGGGTACGGTGGCGACCATGGTAACGGCGGGGCGGGGGGTGCTAAAAATGTCCAGTGGAGGTTCGGTTGTCACCTAAGACGACTCGACCTTGTAACATAGAACGCACGCACCCTGAGGACTGATGAGAAGATTCTGGAGCTGGAAGAACAGATAGAAAAGTTGCGCAGGAATATTATAGAATTATCTGAGGTTCAAAGAGAGCGGGAGAACATGGTAATCTTGTTCTATCACTGGAAGTGCGACCATCTGTCTCAAGAAGGTGACGGATTTATCGTCCACAAGTCTCTTGTTAACAACGTTATAAAGATTGAGAGTGTGTCGATGAGGAAGAATATTTTGAAAAGATGTAAAATAAATATTAACAGTATCTAGAATACTTTTTGTATATCTCATAACTTATTGAGTTTAGACTTTTGGAGGAAAGCATGCTCTAGATATATCCTCATACATTTCCTCCACCTCCTCATCGGGATGTGCCTAGGTTGGTGCGTAACCTGTATGACCTTCAGCCACCATTTTTTTGCCGACGTTGCGAGGTCTTTACAGTTTTGTCGGTAACTGTCCTTCTGAGTAGACCTATACCGATGATTGCCTATTATTTTCCTGATCATATTGATAGATTCATATCTTGTCACCAGTAACGATTTCTGAAACATCCCTAGATGCCAAGTTTTCAAAACGTAGACGCATTTCATGGCACCAAGCCACACGAGTCTGTTTTTCGCTTTCGGAAAGCAAACGAAGAATCCATTGACAATCAATCATTGCGAATCTTCCTCACTGACACGTAGAATGGTATGATTGCTCCCGAACTAATGCCTACAATCTTTTCGATGTCCGTATATGTGATTTGTGGGTCTTCTCGCGCCAAAATTTCAGTAGTCCATACATTTTCTGCCGTTACTGCTGTTAGCGGGGACCTGGTTCTTTGGTCATCTTTAAGATTAATTTTACCCCATTTGAATTTAGCGAACCACCTAAAAATTGTTGTGCGTTATGGAGGTGAGTCCCCTAATGCTGATTGTAACCGTTGTAAACTTAATTGTTCGGTTAAATCAAATTTAAAATCATTATATCATAGCGCGTAAATGTTCACGGTTAAAATCTTTCGTTTTAAATGAAAAGCGCGGAAAGCGTTGCAGGAAAATTAATAGAACTTTGTTTTTTTTTAATATTAAGCAATTGGCTTATGGAGTTCTATTTTTAAATAAATTTGCTTTTTAGAAACATATAACACGAGTGCGTTCCATTTTTAAATTTCGAGCATAGCAAAACTTATTGAATGACCTACGTGCGATGTTAATGGGAGCCTGAAACGCAAAACTAGACACAAGACAGAACGGTGAGCTGAAGGTATAGAAATTTGGAATAGGGCAATGGAACCCAAGGGGCCAGCAGGTGGCCGACTTAATGAAGGAAGAGGGACTCTTTATGATGAACTCTTTCTTCTAGAAGCGTCCCCACGTGAAGTGGACCTGGTCTAGCCCCGATGGTTCGACAAAAATTAAATTGACTTCATTATAACGACCACACGACAACTGTTCAGTGATATCTAAGTGATCGCGAAGTTGAAAACTGGTAGCGATCACCGAATGGTTCAGGCACACTGAAATTAAACGTTAAGTTGGAGAGGTCTCGTCTAATGAAGTCAACGCTTCGCCCCCCTCCTGCTCTAATCCAAAGTCCCGAAACCTTTCAGCTCGAGCAACAAAACCGTTTTACAGTGCCTAGAAGATTGCAATGCAGTGGACGATATGAATGACAAGTTCGTGGAAACTGTCTATGCGATCGGAGCTAAGTTCTGCAAGACCCGCCGCAGAAGAACATAAACACTCTCCGATCACACGGTTAGACGGGAAATGAAGCTGCAGTTTTGACAGCAGATTTGACAGCGTACAGGCAACTGAACAGACAGATCTCCAAATACATGTGGTGGGACTAACGAAACTTTAATACTGCTCGTAATGAAGAAGCGATCGGGCGGAACCAGGGCTCCAATGTCTTTGCTAGGAATCTGTCTGCCAGAAACAGCCAGTTGTCGAAGGTGAAGGCCTAGTGTGGCAGCGTCGTTTCCGGGACACCTGAGATTTTGAGTGAAATTGAGAGGTTCTATAGACAGCTGTACACATCATCGTTGCAGCCACATGCAAGTGTGAGTAACAATCCTTGGATTGTTACTCACACTTGCACAATTGCTCTTGAGCAAGTCTTCTCCGATACTCATCATTATCATCATTTTTACAGCCCTTCATAAATCCACTGGTGAACATAGGCATCCCCCAAAGAATGCCACAAAGCATGGTCCTGAGCCATCTGCATCCATCGACTACCTGCATGTCTTACCAGGTCGTCACTCCATCTAGTGGGTCCCTACACTTTGCCTACCGGTACAAGGCTGCCACTTGAGAACCTTTTTTCCCGTTCCGTAAGTCATCACTGGCAACACGTACTCGTTGTACAATTTCGTTTTCAAGTTTTGGGGTATACCTGACGAGAAGATGTGCCTTAATTTCCCGAACGTTGCCCAGCCGAGTTGAATCCGTCGATTGACCTCTCGGTCGAAGTTGGACTTACTTAGTCGGACTATTTTTCCTAGGTAAACATACTCGTCAACAACTTCGAGCTTAGTGCTCCCAACAATTACCGGCATAGGTGTGACATGGACGTAATATATGATATTTGTTTCCTGTCCTGCGTCCTGACAAGCGGATCAAAATCTGATTTTAAACGTAGTTAAGAAACTAAGTGTTGTGTTGTTCGGATTCAGAGTAAAAAATCGAAAAACAAATTATGATGTGTCTATATTTTTTTAGAAAAGATGTTCCAAAATATGTTTAAAGCACGTGAAATTGTTATGACCACAACATGAAGACGTTTAGACAATGTAATAATATACGTTCATTGTATATAAGTTCTAACATCATAAATTTAATATTCGAAGTTCAGGACATTTAACGAACTTAAAACGCCTCAAGCGCTTAACAAAGCTTTGCAGCGACTAACATAGTGTACCAAGTTGGACGGCTCGAACACGTCACGTTTGCTTTTAGTGTCTTCGCAAACAAAGCAGGTTGTAAAATCTTAACTCTGTTAACTCTGGTGGGATTATTCTGCATGCGTTAAATTTAATATTTAAAATATAAACACATAACCGGTCCAAGTCTGTTTACAGGATAATGATATTTATCATTAAACACTGTATGTAAAAAATAAATTTATTAATGCGTAGTTGAAAGTAGTTACTGTCTTTTATTAATAAAAATAAAAACTGTTTTCTAAAATGGCAACTAGGAGAAGTATTTAATGTGCGAGAGGAGTTTTGGCGGGAACTTGACCTGGGGCGGTTTGTTGCTCCTGTATTATTTTTTAAATAATGGTTTGAAGTGGACTTTGATATATAAAAGTGGTGCGATTTTGTGTATTAAGTGTCTGCGCATGTGAACTATTAGTGGAAACTGTGAAACAAGTGCTCTGATGGTGATGGATTCTCAAGATAAGCTGTTTGTTTGCATAGGCGCCTTTAGATACCATCGCCAACTGTCAGCTGCCTGCTGGCTCAAGTTGCCGTCAAAATCTCCCAAGGGCTGCACAATGTGACGCATCAACATATTGTGAAGCAGTGAACTATGAAGAAATTATAATAAACCGAATAAAAATACTCAAGACTTGGCCTAAAGGTCTAGATACCAGGCCATAAACTCCAAAACAAAATGTGCGAGAGATCAACAATGCGCCAGCCCCAAGTCGAGTATCCTGCCAACTTAGGAAAGATCTGTGCACAGCAACGGATTGCTTTCATAGTCCTCTCTTCCTCTCGTCTACGGGTGCGTCTATAGGTAATGTCGACACAGACCAACTCACTGACCACGTCCAAATCGCTGCAGACTCCGTGCTACAACAGGTCCCATCTGCAGAGATCGTGATCCGTGGTGATTTTAACAGTCACCACGCTAAATGTCTTCGTTCTCGTTTAAGCGATCATGCGGGAAGATCTGTTTATGACTTTGCATTGGCATATGGTCCAAAACAAATGGTTACTTCACCTACGCGGATTCTAGATGTGGAGGATCGTGTACCTCCCTGTAGAACCTTCCGCTGACTTCTCATCCGGACGGATATCAGGTCTCCGTCGATGCTTGTCTCATGGACCGATGGACGATGTCTTGGCTCATTGGACTACTCACACTCCCATCACAGTTGTGTTCTGCAGATCGCCGCCGTGTTTGGCACTATAGATCCGCCGATTAGGACAGGATGCGGTCTTTCTTTGCATCTTTCCCTTGACAGGAGCGAGTATGCTTCCCGCCGGATGATCCCAACGTGATTCTGTCACTGATGTGGTACTTCAGGGAATAGAATGTATGGCGGTCCACTACTGTCGGATCGATACGACTTAGTGAGATTCAAGAAACGAACTTACTCCTTATAAAAAAGCCGGCAACGCACCTGCAATTCCTAATACAATAATACAATTTCAAATACTTGCCATCAGGTGAACCGCATACTCGTTTGTCCCACTATTATATATAAAAAAGATAATAAAACAAATTATGTATACAATTATCTTTAACAATGTTATATTTATGTTCTTTTTTTATAGGAGAGGGGGCAAACGAGCATGCGGCTCACCTGATGGTAAGTGACTACCGCCGCCCATGAAGAACTGCAACACCAGGGGAATCGCAGATGCGTTGCCGGCCTTTTAAAAAGGAGTAGGCTCTTTTCTTGAAGGTCCCTAAGTCGTATCGGTCCGGAAAAATTGCTGGTGGTAATCGATTCCACAAGGAAGTTGTGCGAGGGAGAAAACTTCTTCTGAATCACACAGTGGTGGACCGGCAATCATCTAGATGATATGGATGGTATCGCAAGTTCTGTCGCGATGTGCGATGGTGAAATTGAGCGGCTGGAATTAGTCCGAACAATTCCTCAGAGCACTCCCCGTGGTAGATGCGATAAAATACGCAAAGAGATGCAACCTCTCTACGCAGTGCCAGTGAGTCAAACCGATCGGAAAGTACTCGGTCGTCGACGATTCGAACCGCTCTGCGCTGGATGCGGTCAAGTGGAAGGAGCTGGCACTGGGGGGCCCCTGCCCAGAGATGGGAACAGTATTCCATGTAAGGCCGAACCTGCGCCTTGTAAAGTTGCAAGCGGTGTGCCCCCATGAAATACTGTCCTGCTCTGCTGAGCACGCCAAGCTTTTTAGAGGGCAATTTGGCCTTCTCTTCCAAGTGACCACGAAAATGCACGTCACTCGATATGTCGACACCGAGGATACCGATACTGGCTGAGGCAACAAGGGTAGTGCCTTGAAACTGAGGAGATACGACAAAGGGAATCGTTTTAGCGGTAAACGCGCAAACTTGTGTCTTCTGGGGATTGAACTGGACTAGATTTAGTCGCCCCCAGTCTGAGACTTTGTTCATTAAAGTTTCGACTTCAGACACTAGTTTGTTCCGGTACTCGGCGACGTTTTCCCGAGAAAAAATTGGCACGGCCGGTGTATAAAGCATCACCAGTGCTGTCGTCTGCATAGCAATGAATGTTACTGGTTTTCAACATTCATTGATATGCAGAAGAAACAGCGTTGGTGATAGCACGCAGCCTTGTGGAACACCAGCTTTAATGGGCTTGTAATCGGAGCATGCACCGTCTACTACGACCTTGATGCTCCGATCTGCAAGAAAGCTGGTGATCCAATTGCACAATTTCTCGGGAAGCCCATAGGAAGGCAGCTTCGAAAGAAGCGATTTATGCCAAACCCGATCGAAAGCCTTCGCTATATCCAAACTAACGGCCAACGCCTCCCCCTTGGACTCCACTGCCTCCGCCCATCTATGGGTCAGGTAGACCGGAAGATCACCAGCTGAGCGACCTCGACGGAAACCGTACTGGCGGTCACTAATCAGCTGGTGATCCTCAAGATACCGCATGAGCTGGCTGTTAATAATCGTTTCCATTACTTTGGAGAACAAGGAGGTGATGGCGATAGGCCTGTAGTTGGACGGATCTGAGCGGTCGCCTTTTTTAGGGATCGGATGCACCAAAGCTATCTTCCATGAGTCCGGGATTACGCCTAGGGAGTAGGAGTACCGAAAAAGACGCGTTAAAACCGGTGCCAACTCCGGAGCACACGTCTTCAGCACAATAGGTGGAACTCCATCAGGCCCACTCGACTTGTTGACGTCCAGGGAGAGGAGTGCTTTACGCACCAAGCGCTGTATAAACAGCACTTCCCGCATGGAGCACTCACACTGCGGGATGTTCGGCGGTGTGTTCTCCCCGTCATCTAGAGTCGAGTTGGAAGCAAAAAGAGAGCCTAGCAGATCTGCTTTCTCCTTTGCGTCATGGGCCAGTGAGTCGTCCACTCTGTGCAGAGATGGCAGAGATGGCTGACAGAAGTTCCCTTGGACAGCCTTGGCGAGAGACCAGAATGCACGTGTTCCCGAAGGGAGGCGAACTAGTTTCTCGCCAATTCTGCCGATGTGCTCCGACTTTGCCTTGACAATGACACTTTTGAAGGACCTGGAGGCGGAATTGTACTTCTCTTTAAGAGCGCTGGTGTTTACATCCCGGGACGTTGATGCGTCAGCCCAGGCCTGGTAGCACTCCTGCTTATAGCGTGATGCTAGTTTACAGGAGCGACCAAACCATGGCTGGGATCTGCCTCCGATGGGCACCACAGAGGATGGAATAAAAAGTTCCATACCCTGAAGTACCACATCAGCAACAGAATCGGCAACAACGCTGGGATCTTCCGGCGAGAAGCAAACCCGCCCCCAAGGGTAGGATGCAAAAAAAGACCGCATCCCGTCCCAATCGGCCGACCTATAGTGCCACACACGGCGGCAAGCTGCAGATCGCAACTGCGATGGGAGCGTGAGTGGCACCATACTCCGGATCAGACAATGGTCCGAAGAGCCCAGAGGGGCATCGACGGAGACCTGATATCCGTCTGGATGAGAGGTCAGCAGAAGGTCTAAAAGGGAAGGTACATGGTCTTTCACATCTGGGATCCGCGTAGGCGAAGTAACCAGTTGTGTTAGACCATATGCCAAAGCAAAGTCATAGACAGATCTACCCGCATGATCGGTTAAACGAGAACCAAGCCATTCAGCGTGGTGGGCGTTAAAATCACCGAGTATCACGATCTCTGCGGAAGGGACCTATTGTAGCACGGAGTCTGCAGCCATTTGGACATGGTCGATGAGTCGGTCTGTGTCGGCATTACCGCTATGGGACCTATAGAGGCACCCGTAGACGCGAGGATGGTCGTCGCTGTCTACGCGCAGCCATAGGATGGACAGGTCCGTACCTTCAAGACTGCCGAGGCGTCGAAAACAGATGTCCTCCCTGACGTATACGCAAACTCCAGCCCGGGGTACAAAGGAGTGTTCAAATTTGTACCCCGGGTAAGAGAGATATGAAGTATCAGCCAGAGAGGACACCTGAGTCTCGGTTAATAAGAGCAAGGCCGGCTTCGCCGTCTCTAGATGGTAATGGACAGCGTTAAGGTTGGAATGAAGTCCCCTGATATTGCAAAAATTCACGGATAGCGTGAAAGGGGTCGCCTTGGTCTTATTGCTCAGCTTGCCCCGAGCAGTATTAGTCGCGAGCGGAATTTTGCCCCCCCCCCTCCCCAGAATACGCGGAGCAGCCTGAGCACCTACGCCCAGGAGTGGAGTGGTTTGGTCGTGGATGCTCAGCGAGGGATTCTCCAAGGGTGCTGGTACCCTCCTGGGGTCGTCTTCTGTTCAATTCCACTAGCATATTGATGGGGGGGGGGGAATTGGGCCTCCGGCCACCTGCACTCACCAAGCGGAACGCAGAGGTGGTAAACCTCTACTTCACGCCGGTATTCTGTGAGGTCGTGGTACCACCCCGGTTCGAGCCGGCCCATCCGTGCGACAGCAAAAGCTGCCGCTTGGCTCTACCACTGTTAAAAGTTCTGGAAGTGGGAGTAATTTTTGTGATTTCAGTTCGAGCCGTTCGCGGTCAGGGTCAAAATGTTAAAACTAGAAAATTCTTTATACAAGTAGGATAGTACATAATTTTTCGAACGTCGTTCTTAGAGGCCGATGGGCTCCTTTAGCTCGGGGGCCCCAGGGCACTGCCCCGCCTGGCCCCTGGGTAGTTACGCCACTGACTAAGATGCTTAGAGTCAGTTGTCCAGGACTGACAGGATGTGTTACATCGTTGGGGGACCACGGATTCGAATTCAGCACGAAACGAGACTGTTAAGTGCCAGGAGTCCGTCTAGATCAGTGACTCTCAACCAGTGGTCCGCAAGAGCTTAAATATGGTCCGCGAAAGCCTTAAATATGTTACCTACCTATTCGTTTTAAATAACACCGTCACGCGGGCAGTGCAACATCGCGCATCATGTTATTAAGTACCTGCTAGCTTTTACAATAAATACGCAAATAATACTGTTAAGGAATGCTTCTTTTCAGTTTATTTTATAATTATGTTAAATGTTGTGATTATAATTTTTTGTTAGATTAACACAGTTTTGCTTGCACTTTGTGGTCCCTGCTAATTTCGAAAAAATCAAAATGGTCTGTTGTCAAAAAAGGTTGGGAAACCCTGGTCTGGGTAGTACCACCCTCTTACCTATTTAAGGAATATATACTAATTAAAGTAGTGCACTGCTGTTTCTGTCTGAAGGGTAGATAGAGCCATTATCTTTTATTATTATATATCCCGTATATTTTATTATTATTATCATTATATATTTTAAAATTTAAAAAATATAATTAAAAAATTATTATTACAGGCTGTGAGGCACTCCATGTTGGTACTCAGAGGTGACAAAGCATCTATAACCTTCTTTATTTGAAGTTGGTTGGAGAGGCCCATTGGTTTCAGTATTTTTTATAGGATAAGGGTGACAAGCGAGCACACAGTCCACCTGATGGTAAATGGTTGCTGCGACCCATAGACATCTACATCTATCCACGTTTGCGAATCAAAATACAGATGCGTTGTCAGCCGTGAGGAATAAGATGTAATGCCTCTTTTCCAGTAAAAAGGGTCTCGACATCTACATTCACCATACGAAACACAGCAGTGTTAAGCTGCCGTTTTACGCTGGTATTCTGTGAGAGCGTGGTCCTAGCCGACCCATTTGTGCTACAACTATACTACTAATATAGCTGCAGCACGACTCTACCACGTATAATTCGTGCTATAACTATACAATTAATGTAGCTGCAGCATAGCTCTACCACGTTTAAAGTCCATGCTAGTAGCCACTTGCTATCAGGTGTCCTCACAGCAAGCTCCTTTGTCATTTTAATTTTGTATAAAAAGAAACCTTTTGTAAAGGTAATTATTTTAACAAATAATTTTGTCGGGTCGCGTCTTAACGCAACGTATTAAGGTATGTATAATGCTTCCATGATAAGGATGAATATTATTACACTAGTGTGGGGCTGATTTAAGTTGATATAATGTGAAAAGCTTACAGAGTCACTGTATTAAGGAATAAATAAGAAGACGTTAGGGTTACCAATTATAGATAACACGTTTGGCAACTACATCAGTTTTTAATTTTTATCACCAACTTACATTTGGAATTCCTTATTTCAAAATTAAGTTGGGTAAAATAAAAAAATCATATACAATTTTATTTATTTTTCAACTTATAACTTAAACTAATGCATTTTGCAATATAACTTAGTAGGTACTTATGACACTTATAATAGAGTCGATTATACAATGACGTTGTCCACTGCGCTCTTCTGTACGTCAACACAACAGCAGTTGCTTATGAGATGGTACTCTTCACAGGAGTTCGCGTAAACAAAATTGCAGTTGGTGCTGTGGCAATTGTATGGCAAATCTAAAAAAAAACAATGATGATGATGATATTCTGGTGTATTTTATTGTTAAGCACAGGATATAATTTAGTACCACTTAAGGCCGCCTTAGACTGTGGATCCTATTACAACTTTGGGGGTAATTTAGAATTTTAATGAATAACTTGTTTTTTATAGGATAGGATGACAAACGAGCACACAGTCCACCGGATGGTAAGTGAATGTCGAGGCCTGTAAACATCTACAACTATCCTCGGTTAAGAATCAAAATGTTTGCGTTGTCATCCGTGAGAACTAGCATGGAATGCCTCGTTTACAGTAAAAAGGGTCTCCGGTTCTCTACATTCACCATAAGTAACAGCAGCGGTTAGCTGCTATTTTACAATGATATGCTGTGAGGGGTAAACCACCTCGTGTAGTGGTGGGAAAGAATACGAACTACCCTTAATCTTTCCTTGGGTGTCGTAAGAGGCAACAGAGGGAAACTGAGACAGAAGATGGGCAGCAGCATATTTCTGATAACAGCAAAACAACAATAAAAAAACTGCGGTTGCCAACCCGCTCGCCAAGCGTGGCAATTATGACAATATCCCCGGCGGCCCCACTATTCCTGGTTACGATGGCGACCATGGTAACAGCAGGGCAGCGAGTGCTAAGAACCTCCGGTGCAGGTTCGGTTGCCACCTAAGACGACTCGACCGAGTGTCGACGAGGGTTGCGTACCTTATACTCAGAATCACCAAACTGTATTCGCTGAAGGTCATACAGATTACAGAGTCGGCACATCCCGATGAGGAATTGGAGGAAATGAATGACCGGGCGACTTGGAGAAAGAGGGACTCTTTATGATGAACTCTTTCTTCCAGAAGTGACCGCACAGGAAGTAGACCTGGTCGAGCCCCGACAGTTCGAGAAAATATTAGATTGACTTCATTATGACGACCAGACGACAACTGTTCAGTGATGTCTGAGTGATCACGAGGGTGAAAACTGAATGGTTAGAGGCACATTGAACCTAAACATTAAGTTGGAGAGGTCTCGTTTAATGAAGTCAACGCTCCACCTCTATCCAAAGTCTCGAAACCTTTCAGCTTGAGCTACAAAATCGTTTTACATTGCCTAGAAGATTGCAATGTAGTGGGCGATATGAATGACAAGTTCGTGGAAACTGTCCATGCGGTCGGAGCTAAGTTTTGCAAGACCCACCAACAGAAAAACACAAAAACTTTACGATCACACACTTAATCTTAAAGTTGTTAAGTGGGAGTGAAGCTGCAGTCTTCAGTAGATTTGACAGCATACAGGCAACTGAACAGATAGATCTCACAATGCATGCGGCGGGTATTACGCAACTTTAATACTGCTCGTATTGAAAAAGCGATCGAGCGGAACAAGGACTCCAAAGTCTTTGTAAGAAATCTGTCTGCCAGAAAGAGTCAACTGAAGACTAAGTGTGGCAACGTCGTCTCCGGAACACCTCAGATTTTAAGTGAGATTGAGAGGTTCTATGGGCAGCTGTACACATCATCGTTGGAGCCACACGCAAGTATGAGTAGCGATCCAAGAGCAAGTCTTATTCGACACTATTACGATGATATTCCTGACTTCAGTCTAAGCGAGATTAGAATGGCTCTCCAGCACCTTAAAAACGGCAAGGCCTCAGGCGAGGATGGAATTACATCGGAGCTTCTGACAGCGGGTGAAAAACCGGTACGTGAAGTCCTTCTGAAGCTCTTTAATTCCATCCTCCATTTCACCTTCTACTACATCGGAGGCGTGGAACAGAAGTGCGGTGGTCTTGTTCTTCAAGAAAGGCGACAACACTCTCTTGAAGAACTACAGACCGATTTCCCTTCTGAGCCACGTCTACGTGCTGTTTTCGAGAGTCATTATGAATCGTCTTGCATGAATACTCGAAGACTTCCAGCCTCCCGAACAAGCTGGTTTCCGAAAAGGCTTTAGCACCATAGATCACATATATATCCTTCGGTAAATTGTACAGAAAAACCGAGGAGTAGAATTTGCCACTACGTCTGGCGTATGTGGACTATGAGAAAGCCTTTGATTTCATCGAAATTTGGGCGGTGCTGCAGTCCCTTAAGCGATGCCAAGTTGACTGTTGGTATATCGAAGTACTGAAGTGTTTGTATAGTAGGGCTACGATGGATATCCGAGTACAGAACCAGAGTACGAAACCTATCCAACTGGAGAGAGGTCATCGCCGCTGCATTGGAAGTCGTTTTAAGCTTCTAGACTGGAAAGGATACGGTATTAACATCGACGGCGAACACATCACTCACTATCGATATGCATTCGATATAGTCCTTATGGCAGAAACGCTGGAGGACCTAAGCACTATTCTCTATGACCTTAATAGTGCCTCCCAATGGATAGGTCTTAAGGTGAACATGGACAAAACAAAGATCATGTATAACGTTCATGTCACACCTATGCCGGCAGTTGTTGGGAGCACTAAGCTCGAAATTGTTGACGACGATGATGTTTACCAGGGACATATAGTCCGAGTAGGTAAGTTCAACTTCAACCGAGAGGTCAATTTAACTAGAAAAAATTTAACTAGGCTGAGCAACGTTCGGGATATTACGGCACATCTTTTCGTCAGGTATACCTCAAAACTTGAAAACGAGACTGTATAACCGGTGCGTGTTGCCACTGATGACTTATGGAACTGAGACGTGGTCCTTCACTGCTGGCCAGATGAGGGAGCGCAAGGTCACTCAGCGTGCTATGGAGAGGGCTAAGCTCGGAGTTTCTCTGCGTGATATACTTAGAAATGACGATATCCACAGTAGAACTAGAGAAACCGACATAGACCAACGGATTAGTAAGTTCAAGTGGCAATGGGCCGGCCATATAGCTCGAAGAACCGACAACCGATGGGAAAAAAGGTTCTCGAGTGGCAGCCTCGTACCGGTAGGCGAAGTGTACGGCAACCCCCCAATAGATGGAGTGACGACCTGGTAAGACATGCAGGAAGTCAATTGATGCAGGTGGCTCAGGACCGTGTTTTGTGGCATTCCTTGGGGGAGGTCTATGTTCAGCAGTGGACCTGTGAAGGGCTGTAATGGTGATGATGATGATGATGGGGCTTTAATTCAAATTAAATAATTTTAAATTAAACATTTTGTACAACCGACTCCAATATTAATTATTAAGAATTACTCAAAAGCAATTGGTCAAATCTTAATCAAATTTATATAAGACCACATGTGAAGCACCAGCTTTGAAATGAAAAAAGAATCATCGGAATCTGTTCACTCAGTAAAGAATTATAAGGTAACACACATAAAAAAAAACATACAGTCTAATTGAGTACCGTTTCTTTTTGAAGTCGGTAGAATGAGGAGAACGTTTTCATTTCAACTGTATGTTTTTTTATGTGTGTTACATTATAACTTTTTTCTATGTGACCCGATTTCGATGATTCTTTTTTATTTAAAAGCTTGGTCTTTTTTATTACGTGCTTTCTCATGTGTGCCCATATAAATTTGATCAAAGTGGGCCCAATAGTTTTTCAGTTATCCTTAATAATTTACATTGAAGTCGGTTGTACAATTTTTTGATTTTAGCACTTGTTTCTTTTATTTTTCTATAAAAGAAGATGTCAATGGATGCAGGTGCTAAGGACTGTGCTTTAGTCATTCTTTAGGAGAGGCCTATGTTTAGCAGTAGACGTGTGATGAGCTATAATGATTAATGGTGGTAATTAAAGATACGTAAACTTACAACCAGAATGCTCGCAACAGCAAGCATCATGCGCCTGTTTGTAAGAGCAGTAGCTGTAGACCGAAGAGTCGCAGAGCGGGCACCCTGGATGCGCGCCCGGTGGTCCGATCAAACCCGGCTGGTAACCTGGATACTGTCCATGGTGGCCACCGCCTGGGTAGTTGCCCGGGTAACGATCCGGATAGTACCCTTGTCCGTAGCCTCCTAATAAATAGTCCAGTATTTGGCTAAATCCAATACCTGTTGGTGAATTGTTGGATGGAGAGTTAGTGATGGTGTGAGATGGCGGTGGCGGTTAGAAATGTGAGATGTAAGATGATAAGCCTTGTAAAATTTCCCTTGTCGGACGGAATATCATGATCAACTTTATAAGTACCTACTACAAAATAATACATTAAAGGCGAATTTTCAATTCGCAGATAAAATTTATTCATAGGATAAAATACAACATATATAAAATTATAAATTACGGTTGTATGAATAAAATAGTACTTCAATTGTTTCTGTTTTATATTCAGTCAGATTGTAATATATTTGACGAATAACTTTTATTTAATGATTGAAAAATCAGCCATAAAAGAAACAAAGGTTATCTTAATTTTTTTTACTGGTATTTAAAAAACTTCTTTGTAAGTTTAAGAACAAAGTTTTGAATTGCTTAAATTTGATAAAGCGAAAATAAAACAATAATAAAATAATTTTTAATAAATGATGAAATAAATAGAAAATGAATGTGCAATAAACTTTATTTTTAAACAATACAAAAAAGAACTTTACAATAATTAACAAACAAAATATGGAAGAATAAAAAAATAATAATACTAGACTAGAACTATTATTAAATTAAAATAACTAAAACTAAACCTTAAAAATAAAATAAAATAACTAATTAAATAAGAGGCCTGGGCCTCTTGGCAGGGTGCCCATCACGCAGGCAGCATTCCCGCGCTGAACTGCGATTGCAATTCTTTGCGCGAGAAAGCCGCCGGCGCGAGGGTCGCCTGTTGCTTCCCTCAACCTTTTGCTGAGCTCCCTGTGCAGCTCCAGCGCACTTTTGCCCCAAGGACCTAGTGTCTCGACGCCGAAAGCAAAAAACTGATATTGGGCGCCGAGACAGCTGTATTTAGAGACCTTGAGGCGTTCCCGGGCGTCCGCCGCCGCCCCCGCACGTTTGGTAGTTGCTGGTAGATAGGACGCCGCCAGGGTGTCTGTACAGGTGGCGTCCCACACCAGCGCACGGCCCGACTTCCAGGGTATCAACGACATTCCGTCAGGGCGCTTGCCATCGCTCCGCACAATCTGGGGCTCCAGAGCGGCGGGAACGTTGGCACTGACGAGCGCCCTTCTGAGAATGTCGTTGAGAGCAGCGTGGCGGGACAGGCGGCCGGCGCCCGAGGTGCAGGAGAGGCCATGGTGGCCGAGTCGGTCCACTGGAGCCCCACAAGAAACACAGTTGTGACCTGTGCAGATCCCAGCTCCCAGCCGGAGACCGACGGCTATGCGTAGAGTGTCCGGGTTGATAAAAGTCCCAGTGTTGGGCGAGGGATATGCCTGGAGCCAGTAACCAGATTCTGGCTTGGACACAGCTAACAGCCTGGCCCGGTCCCTGCCAGTTGAAGGCTCTATTAAAGTTTGTAAGGTGGCGACGGACGCTATTGTATCCCAGGCCCTTTGCTTATGTGGTTTGGATGGGAGATTTGGACTCGGTCCAGCTAGCCATGCATTCGTGGCCTCGTCCAAACATGCAATCTCGCAGTTAATGCCCGCTGGGGCTTTTAATATTCTACCTGCGAGATCTAGCGTGCTGTGGATTGAAGACAGGAATGCAGGCAAAGCCACACTTAAAATTTTGCGTGTTCCCAGGCCGCCGTTCCTTATTGGTAAAGCGGCTTGGGTCCAAGCCTGTTCGCTCAAGTGAATGTTCAGGATGTTTTCAATTTGGGATTTCATTAGAGTGTCAATAGGTGTGATCAAATGGGGGAATTTCCAAATGGGGCAACAGCGAAGCATGTAAGTGAATTTAGGGACGAACAGACAGAATTTTAAAATAAATAAAGCTGAGTGGCTACTAATTTTGACAAGGCGGTCCGAATACTTGCTGAAATTTGTTGTTGATTTATTTAAGAGAAGAGGAATGGCCTCCTCAAAGATGGGGGAGCCGAGGAGGTGCAGACTGTCCTTCGTTACTATTTTAATGTTAAGAGCAATGTTGTTAAAATTTTGAGCGATCTGGGAAGCGGTTAGTGGATTTACTTGGTCCGAAATATATAATTCAGATTTGTCATAATTTAATTCTAAACCAATGCGATTGAAATGCTGTTTAACATGCACCAAATCAGCTAGGACTGTCTGCGCGTCTCCGGCCAAGGTCCCATCGTCGAGGTACCAAATATTTAATTTTGAATTTAGGGAGTGGATTATCGGATTTATTGCCAAACTAAATATTGCTGGACCGAGGGGATCACCCTGCTGACAGCCTACGGCCGAAATAATCTCATTGGATTTATGAACTAGTTTTGAGGGGCAGTGGTAGCACTGGAGAAGGAAGTTATAAATTTCCGGGACATGTATTTTAATTTCTTTTAGCAGAGTGTCCCTATTGACCGAATTAAATGCGTTTTTTAAATCTAATTTTAGAAGAACCTCGCACGAATCACTTTTAAGGAAGGTACGTACAGCGTGGACTGCTGCCTCGCAACCTCCACGGGTTCCAAATCCAACTTGTACTGGTTCAAAGAGGGCCTGTAGTTTTGTTCTAGTGAGCCGGACGCAGATCTTGGCTGCTAAACGTCGGAATGTAGACCCTACAGCGATGGGGCGCACGCCACCATCCTTTTTTGCCAAGGCAATAAGATTTGCTCCATATATCAGCGGCGTCACATCCGGGCAAACATCTCCCAGAAGCATGAGATTGACCAGTTTTGTGAGGCTTGTGGTCAACTGTTCACCAGCTACACCAGAGCCGTAGCTGGTAAGGTCAATCAGATGCTGTGGGGATATGCCGTCTAGACCAGACGCCGATCCTTTTGGAAACGAGGCGAGGGCTGTTAGAACGTCTCTAACCGTGGCGTGGAGGCAGCCTGGGGGGTCAGATGGAGGGTCTACAAAAATCGGGGTGGAAGGGCCTGGGGGGTGTTTGGACTGTAATGCGGCTTTGGTCTCCGGCGTGTCGGGTGCTAAGGTGTCGTTTGAGAACAAAAGGCGTGTTGCTCCTTTGAGATCACCGTCGTGTATTTTATCCTCGACCTTCCCAAACAAGTCATACTTCTTTCTGTGGGTTCCAGACGAAGGATCGCAAATAGGTATAGACGGATTTAAAGTGTTATTTTTTATTTTTTGCGTTAGGGAAATATTACTGTTGGATTCATCTGAGACATGGAGAATTTTGAACGAAAAGGTAAGGAGGTCATGCCAAGAATTACTATTGTTGTTTCTAACGCAATTATTTATTGCTGCCGCTAATGCCTCTGAAACCGTCGACCGGGCACCGCGTGGAATACGTTTTATAATGGAAGTTGACTGCTTGAGTTGGCCGAGGAGAGTCTGAAGAGGAGTGTCGGGGGTGGGAGGTAATGGAGGATGGGAGCAGGGAGCCGGGGTGTGTGATGAAGATGGAATAGAGGTTGTACGGACCTGATGGATACGTCCCTGGTGGATACGTAGGCCTATTCCCGATGAAAAAATCCTTTGGCAAACACAGCATTCCATCCGAGGCAACAGGCACTCACTGTTATATACTTATGGTTATCTTATTTTTTTTTTAACTATTAACAATTAATTTTTATCCTACAAAAATATACTATTAAAGCGCCTAATCACAAATTATAACAATCAAAACTAAACGTAAACATAAATAAAAATCCATGGTGACAGTTTCATTTCAAATTGATTGAAAAATCGTCTGTGCGCATGTGTTGGTTCTTTGGTCGCCTTGACGATGTTAGCTTGAACCAATAAGACGCGGGCGTGTGTCGTCTCACGCCGGCGCGTTGCAGGAGGAGATGCTGGGCGCAGGACAGATGATGGCGTCTATATATGTCACTTCTCACGATGAGCTTTGCCAAACAAATTTTCACAAAAAGCGAAGGGAGGGGAGTACACTCAACACTGCCCACTCTTACAGTGCCTCACAGCGGTTCCTTGTTTCGCACGAACTTGTTTGTGAAAAGGGAAAAATTCATCTTTTAATTTTTATGATTTTTGAAAGCACGGACGACAAACGTGCTGGTTGCTAGGAACTTAACTTGAAATGAATAGTTTATTCAACAATTCTTATAATTATTTAAGCTGCTCTTATTAACCCCTTAATTTGTCTATAGTTTTTTAATCGTTACAAAATGTTAAAAATTCCGTGTCATAAGGAAGTCAATGCGTCTAATAATGAAGTTAGTTAAATCTTTTGTTGTTCTCATTGCACATAAAAAAACAATTTCCTTAATTATAAAACTTTAATTTGATTCTACATAATTGAGGCAAAAATTAAGTACTGTCTTAGTTCAACCTTGACCACAGACCATGTAATCATCATTTAATTTCTTGGTTACTTATATTTTTTTATGTCATCGTAAAAACTTATAACTTATACGATAAAATAAACAAAAAAGTTCTATTTATCTTTGTTATATGGTTGAAATAAAAATAAATTAATTATTTAGAATTTTAGAATGCACAGCGGTAACTGTAGACGTCAAAAGTTTTTATAATTCGTCTTATATGGAAATTACGTAAATAGTTTTTAATTTAAGTAAAAAAAAAACTATAAATATACCTATTAAAATCTATAGCACTAGTTATAATAAAAACTGAGTTGAACGTAAATACAAATGTCTTATTTGTAAAAGAAAATAATATGAACACGTTTTTCTTTCGACATTTTTTTAGTTTGGCATGGATAATCTGTCATTTTGTAACGAGCAGGAATGTTGAATAAATGTTCCCTACATTTGATGTAAATGAAAAAAATGAAATGTTATAACGAATGAATGGATATAAAGTGTAATAATATAATTTGTCATAATGAACCGATGAAGTATTAAATGGGTATATATTGATGAAATATGTTTTTATGTGATGATGTCGTTAGATTTAATCAAGCTTCGTTTTTTAGAGTTATCTCGGAAGTCTCTTCATTAAATGCACTCAAGTCTTTAAAATTACTTTCATATTGCTGACGCTGTTGTTGTTGAATAGTTTCCTGACGGTCACAGTTTACAACTATGATGAATATTTTTATATTATAAATATTTAGGTACCATCTGTCGCCAAGCAGAAGTGCACCTACTCTCATGTTCCGGTTCAAAGGGTAAGGGAATCTGCTTAATTTACAGGTTGTGTGACATTTTTTTATAGTGTAGGGTGACAAACGAGCACACAGTCCACCTGATGGTAAGTGGTTGCTGTGGCCCATACACATCTAAATCTATCCTAGTTTGCGAATCAAAATGCAGATGCGTTGTCACCCGTGAGGACTAAGATGGAATGCCTCTTTTCCAGTAAAAGGATCTCCGATTCTCTACACTCACTATACGAAACAACAGTTTTAAGCTGCTTTTTTACGCTGGTATTCTGTGAGAGCGTGGTACTTCCCTGATCGAGCCCACCCATTCGTGCTACAACTATACTACTAATATAGCTGCAGCATGTACTTTATGTACCTATCACTTTCGGACGTCTGAATAATTTAACTTCATGATTTCATAACTATGACTTGTATAATTATTATAGCTTATGACCAATGTGTGTTGTTTAGGTTCTTTCATATTTGTTATCATTGCGGTATTTAAAATAAAAACCAAATATTACGAAGAAAGGAATTTTGGCTTTAAAAAGTAAGTGTTATTGTTTCGATTATTTATGGGATTAAATAAAGATTTAAATAAACATACAGACCACCTGATAATTAGTATATATTTTGGTTCATAGACATCGAAATGTATTAGACTAATATAAGATGACACATCGATATATATGTACTACGCACTAGATTTCGAATTCCGAACATTGATTATGTTCAACTGAACTCTACTGCAATCCGTACACTAAACTAAATATTGTGTAAATTGAAGATTTGTCAATTTCATAAGATAATTATTATTAAATTTTATTTAAAAATCTGTTTGTTTAGATTAAAATAAGAGTATTTTATATTAAATTCTTATATTTATGTTATATTAATATCTTATTTTATTTTAAATTAGTCTTCGCGCATACGCGACTCTACTATCTCCCGCGCATGCCCGAAGACATAGAGTAGCGCAAAACTTTTGTTTGGAATAGCTTCTCTAATATGTATTACATATAACCCAATGAGATGGAATATCTTATTAACAGTATGCTATTAGTTGTATGTTGTAGAAGAGAACCAAAGAGCGATTCAAAACCTAAGTCCAAAGTAGTTTCTGATAGAAATCTTTAAAGAATTTATATATTTACTTTGACTTTCAGAATATTTTCAAAAATTTAATGTACACTAAAACAAAAATAGTGATGTACATTCTGTAAATACTAGGAACAAGCACAAGCTCTGCACACAAACAATCACTCGACTCAAACTAGCCAGTAAAAAAATATATATTTATATCTAAACATAATTGACAATGTCAGCTGAGTAGCTGAGATGCGACTTTTGGACTTTGGACTTTTTGCTTATTATTTTATATCAATCTAAAGGTCTTTGACCAGTGATTTTAAAGATAATATGTCCTGAGTGGGCTTAGCCCACGTAACTGGCCTTTTACTTGTATATATATAAACACTCACGCCTGTCACCCAGAGGGGTAGGCAGAGACTATGGACTTCCATTTGGCACGATCCTGACACACCTATCCCGCTTCCTCCACATCCATATACCTACGCATACACGCTCGTCGGTTAAAGGTACTCTTGACTTGGCCAATTTTCAATATATCGCCAATTTGGTCGATAAACTTTCGTCTAGGGCGTCCCTTCCCGATCCTGCCGTTCACTTCTGCAACATAAATTTGCTTTGTCACTCTTTCCTCTTTCATTATTTCTACATGCCCAAACCACCGAAGCATTCCCTTCTTAATTTTGGTCACAACAACATCTCGCAAGCCACACTCTTCTCTTATCACACAATTTCTCACTCTGTCATTCAGATTCATCCCTAACATGCTCCTTAATGATCGCATTTCTACAGCATTTATTCTACTCTCGTGCTTCTACTGCCACACCCAACTTTCACTACCACGTATTAAAATAGGGACTAACATAGCATTGTGAATTGCCATACGTGCCTTTTTGGACACATTCTGACTTCTCACAATAGGGTGAGCCCCATTCACTCTATTTCCTGCGTTCACTCGTCGTTCTATATCCTTATCATATCTACCGTCCCTGTTAAATAGTTTAATTAGTCAGTAACTAATTCCTTTACGGAGCAATGTTTAAGTTTTACAAAAAGTTGCAGAATCGCTCAAAATTTTTAATAAGCAAAAATTGTTAAATACTTATTATTATACTTTTTAATAGTATTTGATTTAAAATAAGTAAGTAAGTAATTACAATAAGGTTTTGGATTTTTTTAAAGGATCTCAATTTATTTTTGTGTAAGTAATTCCTTTACGGAGCAATGTTTAATTTTTACAACAAAGTTGCAGAAACGCTCAAAATTTTTAATTAGCAAAAATTGTTAAATAATAATTATTATACTTTTTAATAGTACATGATTTAAAATAAGGTTTTGGATTTTTTTAAAGCATCTCAATTTATTTTTGTTTGTACGTTATACGATTTTAGGTTAGTGAACTTTTTAAATGAAGAATAAATTATAACATAATACCCAAACCAATATCAGTCGACGTTTTATTGCTTTGAGAAAATTTTATTAATTTATTATTTTTAAATCGATTCTTTAGTTTCCATATAAAAAAATCCGAGCTCACAATTATATAGTTATGCTAATCCATCTCAAAATCTATTTACTATGTTGGAGTGCCTTGTAAACAATTTCAACAATTGCATTAGAATAATTTTCGGCTTAAGTAAGTATGACTGTTTTCCAGTACCGTTCTAAACTCAATATAAATGGCGTTCTGTTTGTCAAAGGGGTTGCTTACAATCAAATTACAACTGTACGTGATAGAGCCGTGCTGCAGCTATATTAGTAGTATAGTTATAGCACGAATGGGTCGGCTCGACCGGGGAAAGACCACGCTCTCACAGAATACCAACGTAAAATAGCAGCTTGACACTGCTGTTTCGTATGGTGAGTGTAGAGAACCGGAGACCCATTTTACTGGAAAAGAGGCATCCCATCTTAGTCCTCACGGGTGACGACGCATCTGCATTTTGATTCTTTATTGAGGATAAATGTAGATGTCTATGGGTCACAGCAACCACTTACCATCGGGTGGACTGTGTGCTCGTTTATCACCCTATCCTATAAAAAAATACAATTTAACTACTAAAATGTTCGATTTTAAATTATCCAAATTCTCTTATGAATAACTTTCAATATCTTTATTCTACTCGTGACCGAGTTTTAAGTTTCCGAAATTGTTTTAAAATTCTTATTCCACGATGTGCAGTGGTTTCTTTAATTCCTCTTTTAGTGTGCAATCAATACTTTTATCTATGTGGTATCAAGTATACTAACAAGAACTCTTTTAAACGACTATTATGTTAACTTTATCTCAAGAATATTCCATCTGATTATTACTTTTTATTTTTCTCCTATTTGCTTTGTTACAGATATTTTGTGTGTGTATTTTAATAAATGATATCTCTTGTTGTTTTTCTCGTCCTGGCATAGAGTGTTTATTACCGTTTATGACTACAATTTTTTTTTTTTTTACTTTTGCTGTATAAACATATCTACTGGCCGAGAATAAACTGCATGCTAAAGATAAAAAAATATTTAAAAAAAGAAACAGAAAAAAACAATAACTGACTCATAAAATACTTTAAATACCGTTTTTAAAAATAAGTAATAGTTATTTTTTGGATAATATATCACTATCCCATCGAATTAAAGTTTTATTTAAGCCCTAACAGTGATTTTATTTTAAAATATCTTATGGAATATATTAATACTAACCTATATGAAATAAATTGTATAAAACCAAGCTTGATTAAATGTCTGTGATTAATTGTTTTACCAAAAACCCTTTATAAATCATCATTAAGCTTACCCGGTACCTTGTTCATGCTGGCCTCATAACTGGATTGAGGTTCACCTATTATTAAATATAATTGATCATAAATATTCGCGTACCTATTCGAATTTATCATGAAATCTAAGCTAAGCTTTAGTATAAATAAAATCTTTCTTGGGATATGCTTTGTATTTAATTTTATGGCTATTACCAGAAATATTTAAAATAATTTATAAATCTATTTATATAAGGCAAGAAATAGATTAAAATGAAGGGTTTCTTTTGCGGCTTTTTTCTCCGGTTAGAGGTACCTAATTTTGAAACAGTAGTAGATTCGAACAAAAAATACTTTTGACAAATTATTAGATATTATATTTTTTTTATTTAAAAGTTTAAAATTGTAACATGCACTTTAAGTTAAGGGGTCATAGGTTGGAATTAATGCCATGTGGCATACACTGCCAGTCAACCAGGGTTGCCAGGGTTGCTTGGGTTACCTGGTTGCGAAAGACAATTGTTGGCAGGTGCGAAACATATTATGGCGAGAAGATAATTATATTTCATTTCATCATACCATTATAATTAAAATTACACACAATTTAAGTCTTCAAATCCCTGTTTAAATAATTATACGCATTTGAAATGAATCTACTCTGTTGTCACCAGTAGCTTCGATTAGTCGCAGATATAGGATAGTATCATAAATATAAGTAAGTAATATTATAACGTCAGCTATTAAATTGGTTACCATCTTGGGTGTCGTAAGAGGCGACAGTGGGAAACAGATCAGGGCAGCAGCGTCTTCGTAACGACTAAATATAAAACTGTAGTTGCCAACCAGGTTGCCAAGCGTGGCAACTATGGCAAATATCGCCTCTATGATGCAATCTATTGGGAAAGCCTATGTTCAGCAGTGGATTTTAATAGACTGTAACGGTAACAGTTACGGCAGTTACGGTTACCATCTTCGAGAAAATTTCTTCTATAATTGTAGTAGGTAATAATTTGTTAACATGTCAAACAACAAACGGAAAGAACACTACGCACATTTCAATTGGTGTTGTTTTGACTTTCGACATTACTTGAAGTTGAAATGTACGTAGTTTTGTCTATCTTCTTTCTTGGTCAGAGTTCTGATCGTGTAATTGCCGTAAAAGCACGTAATGCAATTTAATATCAAGTCTAGCTACCTGTAGATCGATGGTCTATTTTTATCTACCAAAACCAAACCTCCATCTGCATAAGCTTTTACTATTAATTTGTAGGTGAAATAATGTATTTCTTGTGAGAAAATTTCTTTAACCATTGGTTACTATGTCTTTAATCGGTTCATGGTTGTTTTTATTATTAAACAGTGAAACTTTTAGTACATCTTTGACATCGTAAACCGTATGAAAATACTGTAACCGTTCAAATAGCATGTAGTAAAATATTTCGCATATTTCTTCTTGTTAAAAAGTTAACATGATATGGTACTTTGAATTATTTATAGCTGGCTGATCTTTTTGGTAAAAGGTAGGGTCGTTAGTATTTTGTGACTGTTTATACATGGATACCTTTAATTAAAACAGATTTCTATAATATTTGACATAACATTTTTTAACAAAATTAGACTGTAGAACTAGTTAACAATGGTACATAAGGCGGGAAATCCAATATGTAATATAATTTTATAATAAAGAGATGCTGACTGGTGACAATTCTATCATGACAATGATGCATTTCAGTAGTGCAACTAGATATATCTATTATATCTCTATGAGTTCGACGCGCTTTGCTTTTATTTTTTTATTCACACCATCATTAATTAATAATTGTCTAAATAAAATCTGTAGAATAAATAAAAAATTACTTTTTACATTTTATTAAAACTATAACACTTTTAAAATTAAAAAAAAAACTTACCATGGCTTAGTGCGATAATAGAAAGAAAAACAAAAACTGTCAATTTTCCCGCCATTTCCTTACGTTATTCCTTATTACACTGATATTTTCGAATATTTTAACAATGTTGTAGTTCGTCCGTCTTTGTGCAAGCGCGCGCCTCTTGATCTATATGTATGGTTCTGCCGTAACGCCGATGGGAATTGAATGTAAATAATGAAAATAAGCCAGCACAAGATGTTGTTGTAGCTTGTTTTACCGGTACAGTCGCGTTCAAAACATATCATTTGTATATCAATACGGTATACTTAGTGCTAGTACAAGGGCAGTGTATGTGTGCATCTTAGGTATGCATAAATATTCCTGGATCTTCTGTTTGTTTTTATTATTGAACATATTTTTAAAACTATACATTTAAATTGATTTTTATAATGTGATCTTTAATTTGTTCTATATTGTAGGGGAGTTTTACATATTTAATTAAAAACAAGGTGAAACATCTCCCGGGTCTAGCCAGCCAAACGATTAACCATTGCGCCATCGAACCGTTAAATAATAACATTGTTATTTTTATAACACAGGTGTGACGAACTATTAGAAACAGGGGTTACTTTTCAAAAATCCATTATACAGAATGATTTTGCAATAGCCGGCCAAATTTGTAGAGAGTGTTCAGAATAAGTAATGTAGGCAAATGGTGAAAAAAAATTAACAAAAAAAAACATTCCGTCCCTTTTATCTTTTAAATTTTTAACAGTGGTAGAGCCACGCGGCAGCTTTTGCTGTCGCACGGATAGGCCGGCTCGAACCGGGGTGGTACCACGACCTCACAGAATACCGGCGTGAAGTAGAGGTTTATCTCTGCGTTTCGCTTGGTGAGTGCAGGTGGCCGGAGGCCCTTTTTACTGGAAATGAGGCATTCCATCTTAGTCCTCACGGGTGACAACGCATCTGCATTTTGATACGGAAACGAGGATAGATGTAGATGTCTATGGGCCGCAGCAACCACTTAGCATCAGGTGGACTGTGTGCTCGTTTGTCACCCTTATCCTATAAAAAAAAATTCAAAATGCGTGGTAATGCATTTATTTTAACTTATTTTACTGCGCACGCAGACATTCGTAAGGGCCGATCAGTACACTATAATTGCCTCTACTAAGCCCAACACAAATACCCACAACACCACTATCACCAGCATGTCTTCACTAGGAAAGGGATATCATACGACACGTGTTACGCCTCTAAACTAGGCATCATCAGGAGATAAGACTATGCGATTACTAACTGCAAGTAGTGATATTTTAACGCAGATCTTGGCTCATAATTGCAAAACCTTTAAACGAGAGATAACAGGATATTTAATTTCTACACCTACAGCTCTTTTCAAAAAAATAAGGTAAATATGTTAACAGACTTAAGAACTGAGAAGAAATGCTGAACTGTCAAGTTCGTCAACACGCATAGGAACAGCGGGACGGAATCCCAAATGCCAGAAGGCTTGTGCCTTCTGATGACTTCAAGCAATAATAATAATAGAGTTCAACAATGCCTGTTTTAGTTTTGAATGAATTACTGTTGTGCGGGAAATTTCGCATTGCTCAATGAGGGCATCCACGACTTTTTCTGCCACCAGGGCGGCGCCACTTTCGAGTGAGGTAAAATATTTGACAGATTTCATAGCGGGGACGATAATTCCTTAGGAAAATGTAATCTTTAAGGTTTCTTTCTGTATTATTAGTTATATTATATGTTAATTACATTAGAAATGAATAAACCAAACTATAAATATAACTAAGACGACTTTTAAAAAAAAAGAGTTATAATGTGCAAAAAATTAAAAATCAAACCACTGACGCATTGTGTTATATATTAATATAATACTCTAGACAATGATAAACTATTATTTAAAACTAATTTCTCAATTAAATGACACTGTGTAACAAAAAACTTTACCTCAGTCGCTAGTAGCGACATCTGGTGAGTGGAAGATTATTAGCCCTCATTAGGCTCCCATGGCATTTACATTTTCCCTACAACGGGATAGGTCCATGTCCAGCACTTTAACAACTTAAAGGGGAAAACAAGAAGCATTTATATATAAATAATTATTGGGCTATAGTTGCCTATCATTGTAAATATTATGATGAGTAACTAAACTTTTATATAAATTGAAAAAAAAAAATTAGTATATTGTTATAACGTAGGTAGTTCAGGGACTAAGCTTTAAGCCCGCTTTTCACTATGGGATATAATATATATTACATCTCGAGATATAAATTAATATCGCTCACCATACTTTTAAATGGAACCGTTTACACTGAGCTATAATCGGGGGGCACGGCAGTGCACCCGCCAAGTCGAGCGCGAAGCAAACACTGCCGTACCATCCTTTACTGGAACCATTTCGCCGCATTTTCAGGCCCTTATTTGAGAACCTCTGGATAAGACCAGAACGCAGAAATTTTCGTCATCCAGTAAGCTATAATCACATACTTAAATTCCAAAAATTCAAGTCTGTAGGTCTTTTAGTTCCGAAGTTAAACGAAAGCAAAGTTTCGCATTTATGACACTCACTCACTCACTCATGATCATCAGAATAGAACTAGTACTTCCCATAAACTCAGAGAGCTGAAATTTGGTACAGAGTTAGGGTTTAATGGCCACATAAAGGGAAAACTATAAAAACTAAGATAATCGAAGATCTGGAGTACCTGGTGACGCTGATTAGAAAACACAAGAGCCCAACCAAACTATTAGAAGAGATCGACATACCGCCTTTACAAAAAATATTCAAATTGGTGGACCGCTTCATTTGATGTCAAAAATCGAAGGTCTGAAGTATCTGATGAAGAACCCTCAGCTGGTCTCAACTGTATTTGAGATATGGTAATGCCGCCCCCTTCTACTATTGGTACATAAAAAAAATCTACTGTCATTGCAAAAATCCTGCGTAGTGGGACACATCTTCTAATTTAATCTAGCCTATAGCATCCCGCTGCTGGGCGAATGCCAGTCAAATAAGAAAATCTAATAAAATAAATCAATATGCCCACGTTTCTAGAAAAAGATGTGAAATCCCATCAAAAACATTCTGTAAAAAACTAGCCAAGTCTCCATGGAGCTGCTTGTTTATCTCTAAAAAGTAATGAAATCTAGACAAAGTCGTGCCAAGTCTAAGGTTCCTTACTGCGATTTCTTTATTATTATAGTTAATGTTGTGTGACTTGGCCGTTGAAGGGTACACAAGGGTACAAAACCAGATGCTACATGACACCATTGCACCAATCTGTCGCCAGAATCGCTACCCCTTGACGATGGAAAATTGCCACTTGGTAAAAACGTTGATTGAATAACCAGTCAATTGTAGGCTTGATAAAGCTGCGTATTTCAATAATACTTTTGTATAGGCGAGCCTGAAACAAACAGTATAAAAAATTATTTCCAGTACAAGCGGACTTCTATATCATTGATAGAAGTCCGTCTGTACGTCTATTTTATGTAACATCGGTGGTCAATTTGACGCTCCAAACAGAAGAGAGCAGAAGTCTGCATTGTCAATGCTGAATGCATGTGTTGCACAATCAACAACCGCCTAAAATGAGACACTACCGTCCAATTACCAATACCAGTATGGGCTATTATCTCGCTTAGCAAACATAGGTAGTTTACGGTAGTACGGTAATGTGCAATGGTGTCATGTAGCACTCTTCAACGGCCAAGTCACACAACATTAACTATAATAATAATAAAATCGCAGTAAGGAACCTTAGACTTGGCACGACTTTGTCTAGATTTCATTACTTTTTAGAGATAAACAAGCAGCTCCATCGAGACTTGGCTAGTTTTTTACAGAATGTTTTTGATGGGATATATATTACATCTCAAACTATAAATGTTTTATAGATCGATCGAGCGATATTTTCATATTATATTTTGCCCCCTGCCGCAGAACCGTGTGCGGGGTACAGGGGGTAATCCAATGACGAAGGCACACTGGTTATAGTATCCACTAAGTAGTCCATAGATTACTGTATACATACTAGAGAAAGTAGTCTGTGAAAGATATATCTCACAGTGTGAAAGCCAATCGCGATATAATATATATTATATCCCATAGTGAAAAGCCAGCCTTAAGCGTCCGCTGTTCACAGAACGCGAGCGAATTTAGTTTCGATCCCGACACCAATGGAATTACAATAACTGCAATTTTAAGTGCTGATTTACAACTTGCTTGGCGATGACGCAAAACGTCCTGTGAAAACCTGCAGCTGAAAAATTAAAATAAATATACTTCTGGCCTACTACTAGGTGGTCTTTTCTACCAAGGAGTCAGTCTGGGAAGGTGCCAGGGGAGGGTTAAATTTCGGCAGCGCCGTAGGCTAGCACCATATCGACGCCCCACTGGCGGTATGTATGTATATATATAAATAAATTACAGCTACTTATACTGACTATATTATAAATAATTATATAGTTTATTTGCAAAATAATTGGGTAGGCCAGGACAAGTGTACCCTTAGCAGCAGGGTTAACATGGGCAGGAGACAATTTTATCCCCGGGGAAAGGAGAAAATGTTTATCCCCTAGCTTAGTTTTATCCACCCTTCGAGCATGGACACACCGGTGGATATAATATCCACAATAGATAAAATGGGAGATAGACTTAGACTTTGTATGAATATAAAACTTAAGCCCACGTCTAATGAATTGTCCCTTTCAAATGTCAAAAAAGCATAATTTTTTATCTTTCACTTGGCTCCATGCTACGGACGGGGATATATGTCTACTCGTTATGTCAAACAGGGATATACATAATAATAATATAGTAATAATAAATTCTTTATTTACTTCAGAAGGTATTTTAATAATAAATTAGGGAGCCTCCCTTTAAGCACATACTTCTCCCCGTTGCCGTGCTTTGGCATAAGGACAAGATAAATTTATCCCTTGTCAGTGGATATAATCGGTGGATAAATTTTTGTCCTCAGCCCATGCTGGCCGTGCAGGTGGATGTAAATAAAAAATGTGATGAGAGAGTGAGAGCGAAGTACGAGTAATCAAGTAGACGGGCGCGCTTCGGAAGCTATACATCTCTATAAAAAGTATGATTTTTTATTTTACGTAAGTAGGTACTTACTTCATTTGTTTTCGTATAAAAACTTCTGATCGCGCACCTTTGTTCCCTCGCGCCCCTAGACACGTGGCTAGATCCGCCACTGATATGTGCCACTAACTTACATATTTTAGACACTAAGTAGTAGTGCTTGCATTGTGTTCCGATGTGAAGGGTATAGATATAGAAAGACAGCTTAATTACTGGCTGTACCGCATTCCATCTTGTCCTTGGTGTTATCTCTCTGGACAAAGATCATTTAGATTTATCTATTAAAAGTTGACTGTTGAGTTCTATGGACTGCAGAAGCCACTTACCATCAGGTGGACTGTTATTTTGTTTGTATCGTTATCAAAAAAGACATGTGAAGTCCGCTAACGCGTTTGGGACAGCGTGATGGATACTTTCTTGGCTTATTATACCCAGGAATGGAATATATATATAGGCTGTAACTAACTAGGTAACTTACTTTAATGTTGCTCTGGCTTTAAAAATAAAAATTTTAAAATAAACTTAGGAATGAGGTTATCCGCAGTAGAACCAGAGTAACCGACATAGCCCAACGGATTAGTAAGCTGAAGTGGCAGTGGGCCGGCTATATAGCTCGAAGAACCGACAACCGATGGGGAAGAAAGGTTCTCGAGTGGCAGCCTCGTACCGGTAGGTGAAGTGTAGGGCGTCCCCCCACGAGACGGAGTGACGACCTGGTAAGACATGCAGGAAGTCGATGGATGCAGGTGGCTCAGGACCGTGCTTTGTGGCATTCTTTGGGGGAGGCCTATGTTCAGCAGTGGACTTGTGAAGGGCTGTAATGATGATGATGATGATGGCTTTAAAAAATTTAATGATCCAATTCTGTTTTTAGGGTTCCGTACCCAAAGGTTAACCAACGGGACCCTATTACTAAGCCGCCGAGGTCCGTCCGTCCGTCCTTCTGTCTGTCAGCGAGCTGTATCTTATGATCCGTAATAGCTAGACAGTTAAAATGTTCAAAGAATGCATCAATACGCATTCTATTCTATTACTGTTGCCGCTATAACAACAAATAATAAAAATAAAAATAAATTGAAAATTAAAGGGGCTCCTCTACTAAAAGCGGAACCCTTCATGCGCGGGTCCCACTCGCACTTGGCTGGTTTTTTTTATAGAACAGACGCGTAACTGTCAGATAAGAATATTCTAACCGGTAGAAATAATTGTATTTATATTTTATAAGCCGAGCGCCGCGGGTTTGCCGATGGCGTCACTCACACGTCGATCGAAGCATTGCATTGCTAAGGGTAACTTTTATAAAAGCGCGGGATGCGGTCGGCGGCAGTGGGAGGAATAATTATGCACAGTTTTTTTTTTATAAATGGTTTTAAGGCTCTGGGTTCTAGTTCTTCTGAGCCTGAAGTTACAATGTATAATTATCCTTCATAGTACACTGCTTCACAATATATTGATGCGTCACATTGTATAGCCATGAGGAGATTTTGACGGCAACTTGAGCCAGCAGACAGCTGATAGTTGGTGATAGTATCTCAAAGCGCCTAAGCAAACAGAAATCTTATCTTGAGAATCGCATCACCATCAGATCACTTGTTTCACCGTTTCCACTAATAGTTCACATGCGCAGACACTTAATATACAAAATCGCACCACATTTACATATCAAAATCCACTTCAAACCATTATTTAAACGATAATACAGGAGCAGCAAACCGCCACCAGTCAAGTTCCCGCCAAAACTCCCTTAGGCACAGTAGACCCTTTTGTAGTTTAGAATATATAATAAACCTAGCAAGCTAACAGCATAGCAAAGTGGCGAAGCAATCAGCTTTGTAGCGGTTTCTAACGGTTGCCGTTGAGCAATCAGTTTCAAAATAGGAGGTTCAGATGCATGGGTGATCAGTAATCGATTGCTGAAAACAGAATTTGAAAATTCGAAACCGTTCTCGAGATAATCGTGGGACAGACGGACAGACGGACAGACGGACAGACATCGTGAAATCAATAAGTAAAGTAAGTAAAGCAAGCTTCGCCACTTAATAAGTGTCTTCGCAAGCTTCGCCACTTAATAATTACAGTACTACTGTACTGTAATTATATACTCTAAGTTTTGTGCCTAGGAGATTGTCTAGGTTGCTTGCCACCATATTCTTAACATATTTCTGCCGCCACATAGGTCTATTGCTGTGAGTTGGTTTGAATGATAGCGCGAGTTGATATAAGAATGCTGAATGCCACTCTGTATCTATTAAGGTACCGTGTACCATACACGACCATAGTTTTAAGGGAGCGATGAGAGTATGTTGCGTCAAGAGCTGAAGAAAAATATTGGTTATAATAATAATAATAATTTGTTTATTTGCTTAAAACATGGTATTTGTAGGTGGTACAGTAAAATAAGTACACATGTTTTGCTTATAATTAGCATGCAAATTTAAGTTTACGTTACATACATTTCAAGTAACATTTATTTCAAAAAGGGTCAAATACATTCATAAAATCAATATCAACAAATCAATAATTATTAAAGCCTAACGTTAATAAATTCTTTAATTGGTACATGTTATATATAAACTTGTTAATAAACTTACATTCATCATTTCAGGCTTTTTCTCAGAATACCAGCGTAAAAGAGCAGCTTAATGCTGCTGTGTTTCGTATGGTGAGTGTAGAGAACCGGGATCTCCTTTTACGGAAAACAAGGCATTCCATCTTAGTCCTCACGGGTGACAACGCACCTGCATTTTGATTCATAGTCAAGCTTAGATGTAGATGTCTATGGGCCACAGCAACCAGTTACCACCAGGTAGACTGTGTGCTCGTTTATCATTCTCATCCTATTAAAAAAGACTATCAAAGTCCACTGATGAACATAGACCTCTCTCATAAGAGGGATATTTGCCATATGATGGATAGGATAGGATGTTGCAAAGCTTGCCAGGCGAGCGCATTTTTTTATTTTTCGTGATTATTAGGAAGACGTTGCCGCCCATATCCTGTTTTGTGTCTCTCCGTCGCCTCTTACGATACCCACGGGACCATATGGGGTAGTGGATATTCCTACACCACTAAACTTTCGTTTTCGGATCGTGGTAGAGCCATGCTGCAGCTATATTAATAGTATAGTTGTAGCACGAATGGGTCGGCTCGACCGGGGAAGGACCACGCTTTCACATAATACCAGCGTAAAATAGCAGCTTAATGCTGTTGTGTTTCGTATGGTGAGTGTAGAGAACCGGAGACCCTTTTTACTGGAAAAGAGGCGTATTATCTTAGTCATCTGTATTTTGATTCCAAAACGAGGATAGATGTAGATATCTATGGGCCACAGCAACCGCTTACCAACAGGTGGACTATGTGCTCGTTTGTCGCCCTATCCTATAAAAAAAAACACGAACTTGACTATGTTGCGTTTCCAGGCAAGGTAAGTAAGCGCTCGATTTAACTTCGACCCCGCCGACTCCAATGAAGTTGTTAGTTGCTTCAAAATTTCACTATGTGGTTGTGCAGAGTGGGAAGTTCCTAGATAAACGTTCGTTGGTGGACCGCCAAACATTCAGACGGTGTGGGTTGTATTAAAATTTTCAATACAATGTCGCAAACTGTGATGGTGAAACTTAGCGGCTGGGTAATCATAGCACGAAAGCAATTGCAATTATAAATAAAGAGATATTTTTCACATAAATGTACTGCATAAAATAAAACTAAATTAAACATTCAAGGGCTTTTGCAGTCGTCCTTAGCCCTCCTGTTAAGGAGCCGTTCTCTTGCAATTATGCTATCTTTCAAATATGTCATTAGTTTCTGTTCGCATCCGGTGCTAGTGCAATTATATCGCGTCAAACCACTTGCAATTAATAATAAATAATTCATAATACTCGTGAATATATTATTTACTTTTCAATAAGTACCTAATATACCGTGTAGTGGCGGTGTAAGAATATCCACTACCCCATATCATCCCGTGGGTGTCGTAAGAGGCGACAGCGGGAAACAAACCAGTAAAACCCATTCACTGTAATTATATAGCGTTTTCCGAATAAGAACTAAAATAAAAAAATAAAAAACTGTGTTGCCAACCCGCCTGCCAAGCGTGGCAACTATGGCAGGCCTATGTACATTTGACTAAGACCTAGCACCTAATAACTGTGCATATTCTTTTATTGTAAAAATCCACTGTAGTACCAGTTACTCGACTTCACAGAGAATTAATTCTTGTGGCGATGTTTACGATTTTAAAATAAAACCCAGTAAATATACAAATTCTGACTTCCGCCAAGTTTAAAAATTTTATTAAACAAATATTGTATATAAAGGGTTACTATAATATTAAGGAATTTATGGATGATAAAAATCCATGGGAATGAGGTGATCACTACCACGCTATTTCTAATTTATTTTGTGTTGTTAATTATTGTGTAGTTTTTATGAATGCAAACTGTTCTATTTTTTTAAAAAAAAAGTCTCGCTGGGTTTCATGCTTGTACTTTCCAGGACAGAGGTATTTTTCGAACCAGTATTAAATTAAGCATAAGAATGACTTTCAATAACTATTATTTATAATCTACATTGAATTAAAAAAAAATCTATTTCCATTTCTGCTGCCGGAAATGGACCCCTACAGTTTTTATAGAATAAGGGTGCCAAACGAGCACACAGTACACCTGATGGTAAGTGGTTGCTGTGGCCTACATATATATATATATATATTCTCGAATAAGAATCAAAATGAGAAGCACTGTCACCCGTGAGGACTAAGATGGAATGCCTCATTTCCAGTAAAAAGGGTCTCCAGTTCTCTACACTCACCATGCGACAGCAGCATTGAATTGCTATTTTAGCTGGTATTCCATGAGCCGACCCATTCGTGCTACAACCATAATATTGCTGCAGCGGGGCTCTACCAAGTAAAAAGTTGTAGGGACTTTTGCCTTATCGTCACCTATGAGGCAACTATTTGTCGTCAGTCTATATATTCATGCCTAGCGTAAAAGAGATGGTGAGGCACCATCTATTGGAAGTCTTTTTTCCTGGTCTTTCCCACAGTCACCTCTTACGATATCCTCGGGACGAAATAGATAATTGATACTCTTACGGCTGTACGGAATTCAATAAAGGATGTGGTTCTCAATTAGACTGTATTTTTGTTTTATGTGTGTTACCTCAGAGTTTTTTTCTAGGTGAATCGATTTTGATATATTTTTTAATTTGAAACCTGGTCATTTTATTTTGTGTTGACTGAGTCAACAGCCATACCATAGCCGTAGCTCATAGAGTGGGTGCGGTGCGCGTGTAGTATTGGTAGAGGTCTAGTTTAGTGGTCGTTGGAATGTCACGGGGATGATGAAGGACTGAACATAAAGAGGAGAGTTCATAAAAGTTAACACCGTGTCCAAAGGAAGGACGAGGTTCTCAACTCAACTGTATTAATTTGTGTGTTACCTCAGAACTTTTTTCTTCGATTGGGATGGTTCTTTTTTTGTTTGAAAGCTGGTGCTTGTCATGTGGTGCCATATAAATTTGCTCAAGACCCGACCAGTCATTTTTGAGTTATCCTTAATAATTTATATTGAAGTCGGTTGTACAACATTTTTAATTTTACCACTTGTAATGATTCTTCTTTTACTAACAAGTGGGATGCGGGAAGTAAAGACTATGTAAGAACCTCTGAAGGAGGCGGAGTTACAGCCGAATTTTTAATTGAGAATTTTAAATTTTTTGGTTTATGGCCATTTGGACCTCCTTTTTACATCGGGAAATGCCTACCCATACCTGCCTCGCGGGGGCAAGGATGGGTTATGTCGGACTCGCGCCGACTAAAACCCCATGGTGTTCCACCTTCGCCGCATATTGGCAGGGCCACGGGAACGCTTTCGCACACATCCGCGGCCCCACCAGCACCGGCCGCCCCATGGCAGCCGCTTCTCGGGGGAGGACATCTCCTACCCATTCTCCTTCTCAGACAAGGCGCACCAGGAACACAGCGGCGGATCTGGTCTCTGACCCCACCGCCAACCAAGTTTCGGCCGCGGAGGTAAGGGAGAGCGGCGCCTCGTAATACCGACACTCCTCTCCCCACGCGGCCCCACCACCACCGCATCAACGGTGCGACTTCGTCTGAGTCGCGGAGGATAGGGTGAGTGGCGCATCGCCATACCAACACTCCTCTTCCTCCGCGACTCCACCTCGGCTGCAGCGGCAGGGGGAGAGGACACCCCTCCCACCGCAGCCCACCGACACATATCAGAAGTGGGCTTATTAAGCCCACTCGGAG
Organism: Parnassius glacialis; assembly: GCA_033319125.1. Taxonomy (NCBI): domain Eukaryota; kingdom Metazoa; phylum Arthropoda; class Insecta; order Lepidoptera; family Papilionidae; genus Parnassius; species Parnassius glacialis. The sequence goes on along the minus strand of JAVANC010000012.1, from coordinate 37,172,574 downwards.
TGGTCTCCTCGGGCCGGTCCTACACCACGGACGAGCCAAGGGGTTCCTCTTTGTTCATCGCGGGTGACCAAGCCACAGCTACTACCCCTCCATGACTAGGGGGGGGGGGGGGGGATTTTGACCCTCTAGGAGTGTAATTAGAACTTTTTGCCGCTATTCAACCATGACCCCATGACATCTACATGATAGGCTATTCAAACTGACTATTCATAAAGTGCGAGTCGCCCCCAACTCATTTCTAGTCTTTACTTCCAATTAATTTCAACTAAATAGGTTATATTTTAGGGATTGTCTCATATAAATTCGAAGAAAATATATTCAAACGTATAGAAATATTTTTTTTTAAAAACTCGAACAATATATTTTTTAATTTTATTAAAAAAATAATTTTATGCAAATTGTATGTGGTTTTATTCCCTCTGCATTGTCTGGGGAGTAAGAGGTTTGTCAAAGGCCCCGCTTTACTTAACTTTAGCATCGCCTAGTGTCAGTAAGAGGTCATAACAAATTTTAACAGTGGTAGAGCCACGCGGCAGCTTTTGTTGTCGCACGGATGGGCCGGCTCGAACCAGGGTGGTACCACGACCTCACAGAATACCAGCGTGAAGTAGAGGTTTACCTCTGCGTTTCGCTTGGTGAGTGCAGGTGGCTGGAGGCCCTTTTTACTGGAAATGAGGCATTCCATCTTAGTCCTCACGGGTGACAACGCATCTGCGTTTTGATTCGCAATCGAGGATAGATGTAGATGTCTATGGGTCGCAGCAACCACTCACCATCAGGTGGACTGTGTGCTTTTTTGTCACCCTTATCCTATAAAAAAACCACATAATTTTTTTTTAATTAAATAATAAAATATGGTTGAGTTTTTTTAAAAAAAAAAGTTATTTCTATACGTTTGAATACTGATCCTGATAACGTACTTAACGAGAACCAGAGGATTTTTGTTTCATGTTGTATAACTTTCAAATAAATTTGTCGGTATGATACGAGCGCAACATATTGTAAGTTAATTTTACTATGCCTACAATCTTCTCGCAAGTGCGAGCGATAAGTTGACAAAGTTTTACCGCAATCTGATGAATGGTATGGCAGCGCATGAAATACGAACAAACAAACACTAATTTTTATATATTAGACTCATATGAGAATTTAGGTCGTAACAATTGTAGTCAATTGCGGCATTCCTCAAATCAGATTACCAAAGGAAAAAGGCCTAATTTAAATTTTAAATTACAATTTTCGGATATTAACTATTCACCGCCTTCCCCTTAATAGGTCAGAACTAACTTGTTTCTTTTTAAAGTTTTAATAGCAGGCTCTATCTTCAGTAATGTCAGGGCCGAGGTGCTTGACCGCCTAGCCGATGAACCCGCGGTACCGTAATCGCAAACCAGTCAGCGCAGCTTACGGATCGAAGCGAGCTTACAACTGGTTGTATGTTAATTATTTTTAGGTATCTAACCTTATTTAATTCGTTTTAGATATAAAAAAAAAACCGTTGAAGATAAATTGCTTTGTGTCAGCTTAGTTCGAAATCCAATTACTTATTACATAATCTCGCATTTGTGCGTACATGAAATACTTTCATTTTAATATTTTTTAGGGTTGTCACCCAATTAAAAAAATTTAAAGTATTGTTTTAAATTTATAAAAAAAAAACTAAATAAAATATTGTTTTACATTTATTAAAAAAAAAACTAAAATTATCACACAGCTTTTCTCCTTGTGGCGTAGTGCAAATAACGCTGGCTGTATTTCCTTAGCCATTGGGCGAGAAAAAAAACTAGCATTCTTGTCTCGAATTAGCACGAATGAGCATTGTCGTTGAAAGAACGATCAACTGCGGATCCAGTCCAAAGAAACTTTACCGTGCGTTCACGTACCATTTGACAATATATCAATAAATATACTTTTTTATATAGGATAAGGGTGACAAACGAGCACACAGGTCACCTGATGGTACTACTTACCAGTGGTACTTAACAGTGGTAAAGCCACGCGGCAGCTTTTGCTGTCGCACGGATGGGCCGGCTCGAACCGAGGTGGTACCACGACCTCACAAAATACAAGCGTGAAGTAGAGGTTTACCTCTACTTCAGGCCCTTTTTACTGGAAATGAGGCAGTCCATCTTAGTCTTCACGGGTGACAATGCATCTGCATTTTGATTCGCAAACGAGGATAGATGTAGATGTCTATGGGCCGCAGCAACTACTTACCATCAGGTGGACTGTGTGCTCGTTTGTCACCCTTATCCTATAAAAAAAAAACTGTGGCCAATATAAGTCCACAACTATCCCCAATAACTAATCAAAATGCGTCTGCGTTGTCACTCGTGAGGACTAAGATAGAATGCCTCGTTTCCAGTAAGAGGGTTCTCCGGTTCTCTGCGCGCACAATACGAAACACAGCAGTGTTAAGCTGCTATTTTACGCTGGTATTCTGTGAGAGCGTGGTCCTTCCCCGGACGAGCCGACCCTTTCGTGCTACAACTATACTACTGATATAGCTGCAGCATTAAATGGCAAAGATATACCTATAGTAATTTCTCAGAAACGTTTGCTTGAACTAAAGAATAAACTATAACTGCTTGTATTAAGGTCTCTATAAAATACCGATTTTAGGGAAAGCTCTTATTTGTCCTTCTCTTGTAAGATTTATTTGTTTAGTTCCGGTTTGAGTAGTGTACGAACAATTATTTACACTATAAATAGACAGTTACTATGAGAATTATACATTTTTATTTCGTAAACCTACATTCATTCAGCATTTACTACACACTGCCTATCAAAAGTCAAATGCTGAACATAGGCCTTACTCATAAATTACCTCTGTTAAGGGGTACTTGGCATAGTTGCCATGCTTGGCAAACGGGTTGGCAACCGCAGTTTTTTTATTTTTGAATCGTTATTAAGAAGTCGCTGCAGCCCATCTCCCGTTTCTTTCCCTCTGTCACCCTCGGTATGATTTAGAGTAGTGGATTATTTTTTTTATTTTTTAAAATACTAATAATGCTATTAAACATTACTAATATTCCCTTTAACCACTTCTGGTAAGCTTGAAATACTTGTGTTAGAAGTGGTTCTCGACAGTGGTCGAATGGCGGATTCGAACCCACGACTTTTCGAGTTCGCGGTCCGCGCCCTGCCATTAGGCTACTGACGCTTTTAAATTTTATTATTTATTATTTTTCGCCATCTTTACACGGCGGTTTAATTGTCGTTTTAAGTGTAAACCCTCATTCGGCCAAATTTACTTGAGTGAAGTAGTAATGAAACGGAATTCACCACCTGAAATGTCTTGTGGGTGTCGTATGATACCACTGCTTCCATGATACTAGAGAAAAAAAGTTAAAAAAATAACAAAAAAAAAATACAAACAAAAAACACAGACACGGGGAATTAAACAGCTAATTGATTTCATAGTTGTTTTGTCATCCGCAATACTAGGAGAATAATTAAAAATTAAAAATTTTGTACAACCTACTTCAATATAAATGATTAAGAATAACTTAAAAACTATTAGACAAACCTTGATCAAATTTATAAGGGACCACATGTGAAGCACTAGCTTTTAAATAAAAAATGAATCATCCAAATCGGTTTACCCAAAAAATTTATGAGGTAATACACATAAAAAGAACCATACAGTGGAATTGCTCACCTCCTCCTTTTTACAGTCGGTAGAAAATACATAAGTTTTGACGGCTCCGTGGTGCAGTGGCTCATTAATGAGTTACAGTACTGAGAACTCGGGCTCGAATCCCTCAAGGAAATAGTATTTGTATGGCCTACAAGTAATTGTTCCGGGTCTGTATGTTTGGTTTGTCCTTGTCCAATTTATGTATATGAACTGCCTCCACGATATAGGAGAAAATCCTAATGTGGGTGGTAACGTTGTAAAAAAGAAAGTTTAACATGACCGTGGGCGCACACTTTTTATTACAATTCGTTATACAGAATATAAATCGTGTTTTCATATCCAAGTCCTCATATTCCTTCCTTATACTAACAGTGGTAGAGCCAGACGGCAGCTTTTGCTGTCGCATGGATGGGCCGGCTCGAACCGGGGTGGTACTACGACCTCACAGAATAACAGCGTGAAGTAGAGGTTTACCTCTGCGTTTCGCTTGGTGAGTGCAGGTGGCCGGAGGCCCTTTTTTCTGGAAATGAGGCATTCCATCCTAGTCCTCACGGGTGAAAACGCATCTGCATTTTGATCTGTAACAGAGGCTAGATGTAGATGTCTATGGGCCGCAGCAACCACTTACCATCAGGTGGACTGTGTGCTCGTTTTTCACCCTTATCATATAAAAAAAAATACTACCTTTCGGTATCATCCTCTGGATGTTTGTCATTGCGAAATGTATGTATAGAATAGAATATTTTTTATTCAATATAGTTCACATGTGTAATTCTTATTGAAAGTGATATTTTACGTTACCACTGGTTCGAAAAAATCCCTCTGTCCTGGGAAGAACCATCAAGAGACCTAGCGGGACTTTTTTTAAAGTAAATTTTACAATCATGGTCGTACAAACTATTTACAACATTTATTTTAGAAACTGCTTGGAAGCGACCACCTCATTCCCAGGGGTTATTATCAGCCATGTATTCATTTATATTATAATATCCCTTTTTATAGAGTTTCAGCTTAACGAAATATTTAAACTTGGTAATAGAGAGAGCCTGTACACTTTCCGGGACTATTCCTATTATCTGGGGTATGTAAACTACCCCCACGATACAGGAGTAGTAAATCCTAGTGCAGAGAAAAGCGAATCATAGAGTCAGCCGCTTGACAAAGTAGCGGAATACCCACGTGAAGATATTAAGTGACAACTGTTTTTAGAATTAACGTCATCCCTCGCCGAGCTATGACAATGCTAGAGATTCCATGACCGCAACTTGGACCGTTCCGTGGATTTAATGGGCTGAGGGATATGGAATGTCTTATTTCCAGTAAAGACGGTGTCCGGTTCTCTACACTGATTATACGAAACACAGCAGCAATAAGCTGCTATTTTACGCTTGTATTCTGTGAGAGCGTGATCCTTCCCGGTCGAGCCGATCCATTTGTGCTACAACCATGATACAGCTGCAGCGTGGCTCTACCACCTTCAAGTTATTTCACTACACGAATTCTTGTTATTCATCAGCCCCTAAAATCTAATGGTCATGGGCCTTTTGGGTTGTAGGGAGTTTGCTTTCGTTTGATTTTACATAACCCCTTAAACGGGAAAAACACCTTCAAAAACCTTTAAGTAAATTAATGCTGGGCAAAAATAAAAAAATAAAATATATAAAACTACATAATTTATTATTAATAAAACGTAACATTATAACATTCTAAATATTCACTCTAGTGAAAAAAAAAAGCTAATACTTCTCGTGACGTTAAGTGGTTACTGCGACATTATAAAAAGAGTACAACACTATTAAAAAATAAACAAGACCCTAGTCGCGTTGTCACCCATTAGAAGTAATTTTAATGTCTCAACACTTGTAATTAGGGCTGGCTCTGTTAGTTTTCCGACTGGAATCCATTGAAATTGAAATGGAATACATTGTTGCTTACTGTTAGAAATCATCATCATCATCATTCATCATTACAGCCCTTCACAAGTCCACTGCTGAACATAGGCCTCCCCCAAAGAATGCCATAAATTTGTTGCTTTAGTCATTGGGGGGTATTTGCCATAGTTGCCACGCTTGGTGAGCAGGTTGGCAACCGCAGTTTTTTTATTGAAATTTAGGCTATTATCAGGAAGATGCTGCTGCCCATCTCCTGCCTGTTTCCCTTTGTCGCCTTTTACGACACCCACGGGAGGATATGGGGTAGTGGATATTCTTGACCGCCACTACACGGCTACTGTTAGAAATACTGTGGTAGAAATACTTTAAACTGCATGTTTGGTTTGGTGGCCAAATAATTTGCTAATTGCGTCTTTGACCTTCTTTTATCCTTCTTTTTCACTAACCCTTAATCGTCACGCTTGGCCGACTGAGTATTGTACCGATTATACCGTTCACAACTTCATAGTATAAACACCTTCGAGCAATTACAGTACTACTGTAATTCTGTACTCTAAGTATAACACTAAGTTAACATAACTTCATCATGATCTGCCCAATTCTATGATGAGAGTACGATGTAATAATATACATCACAATAATAAGTCTCAAATACAGTTCAATGATCCAGGACGAATTTCTTGAAATAAAACTACGTTTATGTTACAATATGCATCTACCTTTAACTGCAAAAACTTATTCGAGGTATAGGAGTGCTTTACATCACCCGCATAGTATATATTATGGTTGGTGTAAAATTTTAATTAATATAAAGGTGAAAAACTCCTGGTGTTTGTACAGCAGACTTTATCAGAGTTATATAGAGAAAAATGAACATTAGTGATTAGTTAATAAACTACATTCTATGCTTCTTAAAGACTTACTTCGCCTCTCTCTATGTCCTGCAGAATCTAGAAAATCTGTGTTGAGGGAATTTTTAGAGTATAACGGTTAATCATTTCATTGGTATCTTGTACCTACTTTTAAATTCTCAATTTACACATTAAAAAGAAGAAATTTACGAAATATAGCTTATAAATCCAACATTTATGTACTTCGGAAAACTAAAAATTTCTATGGAGCATGAAAGTTGGCCCACCTTGTACCTACTTTTATTAATGACTTGTCACTAGAATTACAAAACACATACGGTAAATCAAAACTGTTTAAAAGTAAAATTAAATCATATTTTTTAAATCAACCATACTTATTGTAGATTCATAATAGAATATTGTGGTCTTTTTAGATATTAATACATCTTTGTTTCTGTAAGACGACTCTCTAGCGTAGATAAACCCCTAGAGGTTTATATGCTGGCATTGTACTGCATAATGTAACTTAATTATGCTTAATAAATTAAAAAAAAAAAGATATATCTGCAATACACGAAATTATTGATAATAATGAATAGAATCAGACATTTTTTATTAATTAGCCAAGAACCTTCACTTAATTGCGTAAACAATTACATATGCAATTGCGTGTGGTACGTTTCAAACTAGATAAGCCACATTATTTTAAATTATTACGCGGATCGTAACTAATTAATTTTTAACACCTTCTTTAATAACTGATATTGTACTCTTAATAACACACTACGAAAGATAAAACTTTTTAAATCCAACATACACACATTCAAAATTCAGATATTTTGCAGCTTAATATAAGGTTCGAGTTTCATCGCCCGCATGATGTCGCCGGTGACGGAGCACCGGCCGGCCTGCATTATTACCCTCGCGTCTTCTTTACCGCTCACGAGCTGCTTGAAGTAGTGCTCGTTAAGCGTGAACGTGGTGTCCGGGTCATCCTCAGGTTCTCCCTCATATACGGTGACATTGTTCAGATCCAGGGCTGGAATGGAAGTGAGTAATTCATTAAATTAAAAGTGACAAAACCCGTCACCGATCACCAGGTGTGGGCCGTGTAAGAAAATAGACTATGTAACTATTATGTTTACTCTGTGGTAATAGGTTAGTAAATTCTTTTCGCTTCCGATAGATGGCAGTATAATATATATGGTGTTTAATATATCTCGTTTTTATCATACATAAAATACCCAGACTGGCGACGCGACGGGAAGGAGCGTCAACAGTACGTGATGTCTATTACTTTTTATTTATTCTATGCTATGACCAAGGTATCTAGAATAGTGCCAGTCGTCGATAATTACTCCCTACTATGGAAAAAGTCCATGAACTTTTACAGAATGTTGCAACAATCAAATATCCTTGCTTTGCATAAGAGAATTCATCATTCCATTTTGTACCATGGGTTGTTAGGGATAACTAAGGGACTTTGGATCTTTTTACGGTATTTATTAAAGAGGCTGATGATGATGAAGAAGATATAATAAAGATAGGTAAAGAAATTAACCATCTAAAATGAAGTTTACTTTGCCTTGTTTTGTCGCGTCGTTGATAATTCTCACGCAAAATGTAAAATAAATATTATTTTAAACTCGATTCTTTTTTATTACAAAACGTGGTTTATTGTTCGTCTCGGGCTTAAAATATGGTTTAAACAGATGTACGTGTATGTGGTAGAGCCATGCTGCAGCAATAATAATAGTATAGTGTAGCACGAATGGGTCAGTTCGACCGGGGAAAGACCGCGCTCTCACAGAATATCAGCGTAAAGCAGTGGCTTCATGCTGTTGTGTTTCGTATATCGAGTGAGGCATTACACATGTTAGTCACCAGGGGTGACAACGCATCTGCATTTAGATTCTTCATCGAAGGTAGATGTAGGTGTCTATGGACTACTGCATTCACTTACCATCACGTGGACTGTGTGCTTTATTCTGATCCTTATTCTATAAAAAAAGTTTCAAATCCAACAGAGTAATTTAAGGAACTGATAAAAAATAAAAATAAACAAAATCACTTACTCCAGCTATATACAGAAGTGCCTTTAATAACATTGAATAGGAATACGCCCCCGACTTCTTTGGCTTTTTTTGGGTCGACCGTGGCCAGCCGCGTTTTAATTCTATTCACGAGCTCCTTCTTACTAAGGTTTGCATGGTCGCTTTGAGCCGCACCCTGGAAAATATTAAGTTAAAGTAGTAATGGGGTATTTTTTTTATACGTGGTAGAGCCATGCTGTAGCTATATGAGTAGTGTAGTTGTTGCACGAATGGGTCGGCTCGACCGCGGATGGGTTACACTCTCACAGAATACCAGCGTAAAATTGCAGCTCAATGCTGCTGTATTTCGTATGGTGAGTGTAGAGAACCGGAGACCCTTTTTACTGGATAAGAGGCATTCTGTCTTAGTCCTCACGAGTGACAACGCATCTGCATTTTGATTCGCCAACGAGAATAGATGTAGATGTCTATGGGCCACAGCAGCCACTTACCATCAGGTGGACTGTGTGCTCGTTTGTCACTCGATCCTATAAAAACAAGTTATATAGATTTCCCATCTGGTTGAGCTGTAGAAATATATTAATTATTAATGAAAATAATAAACTTTCTGGCAATGTGCTTTTTATATCATTTATATGTATAATATGATTGCTAGATACGATTTCATGCGACAAAACGATGGAATCTTAATTTTTAGACTCTAGCAGAACATACATGCGCGTTTCGCGCTGGCATGCAATATATATTAATATAGTAAAATAAATAAATAAAAAATACATGAACACATAAAAACCCAACGTTTTTTGACCAAACGGCCAAAGGTTAGGGAAAAGGGGTAAAAACCAAACAACAAAACAGGCGGACTATGCGGGCGGTATCGAGGAGTACCGCCTTCTGCATTTGAGCCTTGAGCAGTCTGTCGCCGAGTCCCAGTCGCCTCTGATGACCTAAGAGAATGAACGGGATTAGCCCGTATGCAGGAACGACTACAGAAATAACCTCGGTCGGCAGACAACAGCAAATGTCTGTCACTTCGTGAGCCAGGTCCAGATATTTTGTTTGCTTATCTCTTTCAGACTTCACGATGTTCTCATCATTATTTTACTCTTGTTATTATTATATTATTTGTGCGAGCAGCTATGGCATAATAAGACCAGTATCACAGTGACCAGAAAAATCTATTGTGGTATATAGGCCATAGTTCATTGCTAAGTCCAGTTCTATGTCTGTAGAAATAAATAAAATTGAAGTGTCTGTTTGTAATGTCGAACCAACAGATTTTGACTACATATATGCATATGAAAATTTTTGTCTGTCTGTCTTTCTGTCTGTCTGTCTGTTTGTTCCGGCTAATCTCCGAAACGGCTGGACCGATTTTGACCGGACCTTCACTGACAGATAGCTGTTGTTATAAGAAGTAACTTAGGTAACTTTTGTTTTAGAATAAAAATTAGGGTTCCGCACAAAAAATTAAAACCCATGAAATCCAATCGTAATAAATTACGCGCGGGCGAAGTCGCCCATTGTAGGTATTTCGTCTCATTTGAGAGATATAATGTTTTTTCTTTAATTTCGCAGGCAAAGATTATATTATTATGGTAATTTTGAGGCCTTTTCATTTTCATTTTCATCTATATCTATACAAATAAATAAAATTGAAATTATATACGGTACATACGAGGGTGGATTGAAAAGTACTCGGCCTAACACAGATCCATTCAATTCTAAAAATCAAATCTACCCACATTATTTAGTTCAGTTCAGACTTGTTCATTGTGTGAAGTTCGAAACGTGTGCGATAATTAGTTGTGATTTTATAAATTTATTAACAAAGTAATCGGACATAATTTCCGCCAATGGAGCAAATCGAGCAGCGTGCCGTCATTAAGTACCTCCATAAGAAGGGGCTATCATCAAAAGCCATCCATGATGACATGGTCAGTACATAAGGCGATTGTGCTCTGTCATATTCATCCGTCAAAAAATGGATAGCAAATTTCAAGCGTGGTAGAGAGAGTGTGAAAGATGAACCCCGCTCTGGAAGGCCTTCGACGTCAACTACTGACGAAAATATTAAAAAAGTACTTGATTTAATAATGGGAGACCGCAGATTAAAAATTAGAGAGATAGCCGAGATTATAGGCATCTCTTATGAACGAACTCAAAACATCATTGTCAACGAGTTGGGTTTCCACAAGGTGTCTGCGAGGCGGGTTCCGCGACTGCTTTCAGTTGAACAAAAAAGGACGCGATTGACTATTTCACGCGACTGTTTAGAGTTATTTGCAGCCGATGCAGATGATTTTTTGAATCGTTTTGTTACTATAGACGAAACATGGGTTCATTACTGTACACCGGAAACAAAACAACAATCAAAACAGTGGAGAAGACCTGGTTCACCACCCCCTAAAAAGGCTAAGTCGATTTTGTCGGCAAATAAGGTAATGGCTTCAGTATTCTGGGACTCGAAAGGTGTGATTATGATTGATTACCTTGAAAGGGGTCAGACTATAAACTCTGATTACTACTGCACCTTACTACGTCGTTTACGAGAGGAAATAAAAGAAAAACGTCGAGGAATGCTCAGAAGAAAAGTCCTGTTTCATCAAGATAACGCCCGTATTCACACGTCAGTACAGTCAATGGCTGAAATTCACAACTGTGGCTTTGAACTGTTACCGCATCCGCCGTATTCACCTGATCTGGCACCATCAGACTTCTTTCTGTTCCCTAACCTAAAAAAGCACTTGGGAGGTCAAAGATTTTCGACAAACGACGAGGTCAAAGCAGCTGTAGACGCATATTTTGACTCTAAGGAAGAATCATTTTTTTTCAACGGGGTAAATGCTTGGAAGGGGAGGTGGCAAAAGTGTATTGAACTTGATGGTGATTATGTAGAAAAATAAAAATATAACTGATTTAGTATGTGTTTATTTTCTTGGTTAGGCCGAGTACTTTTCAATCCACCCTCGTATAACAAAACACAATTGTTAAAATTTTCGTCTGTCTGTCTGTTTGTTCCGGCTAATCTCCGAAATGGCTGGAACGATTTTGACGGGACTTTCACTGGCAGATAGCTGATGTCATAACTTGGGCTACTTTTATTTAAGAAAAAGAGTACGGGTTCCGCGCAAAACAAATAAAACGCAAAATTACACGCGGGCGAAGTCGTGGGGATCAGCTGGTTTATAATGAAACACATTTTCACTAAATATATTAACGTAATGAAGCCGGGGGCCACCCCAGCCGCACCTTAACCTACTGTTACTGATACTGCGAGTTTTCACCGATAGTCTGAAATTTAAATGAGGCAAAATTACTTTTGACTAAAAACGTTGGTCAGAACCACTTTTGAATATAAAAATCAGTCAAAACTGTTTTTGCCTGATTTTTGCAGTCCAAAGTGGTTTTGACCGGTTATGAGTTTCGACTGTGACATATACAATTTAAATAATTGCATAAATATATCGTCGCTTGAGACCAAACTTCAAACCATGTAGTTGTGAGCTTGTGAGTAATTATATATCTATATTAGAATATATATATATTAGAATATACAAGTAGATATATTTTTGAAATAAAAAAAAAAAACATTACATAAAACTGCATGAAATAAATTATACCTCATCATCATATAATAAGTCCACTGCTGAACATAGGCCTCACCCAAGGAATGCCACAAAGCACGGCCCTGAGCCACCTGCATCCATCGACTTCCTGCATGTCTTACCAGGTCGTCACTCTATCTCGTGGGGAGTCGCCCTACACTTCGCCTACCGGTACGAGGCTGCCACTCAAGAACCTTTCTTCCCCATCGGTTGTCGGTTCTTCGAGCTATATGGCCGGCCCACTGTCACTTCAGCTTACTAATCCGTTGGGATATGTCGGTTACTCTGGTTCTACTGCGGATATCCTCATTCCTAAGTTTATCACGCAGAGAAACTCCGAGCATAGCTCTCTCCATAGCTCACTGAGCGACCTTGAGCTTCCTCATACGGCCAGCAGTGAAGGACCACGTCTCAGATCCTATATATATATATATATATATATATATATATATATATATATATATATATATATATATATATATATATATAGATATAAATACCTAAGTACCTGAATTTGGTTATCTGTGGTCGGAAATTTAAAAAATATAAAAGCTAAGATAGCTTTCTATTTCATTCAATAAATATTATTCTAAAGCTGGAATCTAAATTGGGTATGCATTTCAAATGCAGTAATAAAGTTTGTTAGTGTATTGGTATCTAAATGCTATAAAACTTTATTTCTTTTTTATCATTTTATTATTATTAAAGTTTTTACTCCGTCTACAGTTATCTTAGAAAAATAAAATTTAAAAATATATCGAAGCACTCACCATAGTGCCGTGTGTCCAGTGTCGTTGTAGACGCAATGTGTTGTTTCGGAAGAAACAGCATCCGCGAAACTTTCACTTTTGCAAACCATTCGCTTGCGTGCGTGCGGTGACCATAATTATGCCGGACCATAATATTTGTAGTTTATATTATAAATTATATTTATTTAGTTTAATAATTCTGCCGTTTAAATATTGCACTATTCATCATAATAACAGCCTATTATATAGTTTTATTATGAAATGTTATTGTAATTTTGTAATTCTAATTATTCAATTGCATGTTGACGTAATATTTGCATACCGATAAATTGGGACATGCATATTCACACTATGCTATAAGACCTAAAAATGTACCATGTTTTATGCAAATATTTTATTTTTATTTATTTACTAGCTGTTCCCCGCGACTTCACCCGCGTGTTATTTGTAGTTTTAATATTTTTGCGCGGAACCCTAATAATTTTTCTAAAATAAAAGTAGCCTAAGTTACTCCTTGTGACATCAGCTATCTGTCAGTGAAAATTCCATCAAAATCGGTCCAGCCGTTTCCGAGATTAGCCGGAACAAACAGACAGACAGACGGACAGACAGACAGACAGACAGACAAAAACTTTAAAAATTGTGTTTTTGTTATTAGTACCGTATATACCTTCATATGCATTTCGTAAAAGCTGTAATTTTGACATTACAAACAGACATTTCAATTTTATTTATTTGTATAGATTAAGATTTGACTGCTGAACCGTGTGATTTTTCCAAAGTTGCCAAGCTTGGCAGGTGGGTTAGTAACTGAAGGTTTTTTAATTATTTTCAGTCTTTATAGGAAGATGTTGATGTTCACTTATTGATGATGATGAGGACGATATGAGGTATTAGATTCTATTAGGCCGTCACTGACATACGTATATTATTTATTGAATATTTTTTTTAAAAGTACGATTGCGTGGCAGTGGTATAAGAGAATTCATCCATTTTGTCCCATGAGTGTCGTAAAAAGGAGGCACGGGACATTTTTTCATAGAAAATCCGGCAAAAGGAGCATGAGGCATATTATGGTAAGTGTCGACCGCCGCCCATGACCAACTGCAACACCAGGGGAATTGCAGGTGCGTTGCCGGTTTAAAAGGTAGGTTTTAACAGTCCAGAAAAATCGCCGGTGGTAAACGGTACAAAGTAGTAGTGGCAAGCAGAAAACTCCTAGTAAATCGCATGGTAGTGGACCGTCAAGCATCCAGATGTTATTACATGTTAGTAAGTTTGTATGGCATACGATAGATGGTGCTGTTTTAAAAGTTTACAGTTGACGTAAAATATCTAGACCGGTGACCCACTTCAATGGAAGACGCTTATGTCTAGCAGTGGACTTTAACGGACTGATGAAGAAAAAGAAGAAGAGGATGAATAAATTCTTATATAAACATGAATACACATAGAATTAATTTTACGAATTTTATCGCGTTTAATTTGTTTTTACTTTTTAAATTCCCGATATTTTGAGAAGTCTGCAGTCTGTAAACACTTTCAAAGTTCGTTATCACCATTACAACAGGTTTGATAAACCACAAATCCTCGTAAAAGAAACACCGATTCCTATCAAAGGTGATTCGGGAGGCTATTAAAAAAATCCACATTTCAATAGAGAAGATAGCTGGGAGCTGTCATATGCTTGGAATCCTATAATAAGTAAAATTAAAATCGAACCCAAGAAACAAACTGCAAGACTTCAAAAAAATTAAATATTCAAAAGCTAAAAATAGCTCGGATTAACTATGACATCGGGACGGCAAACACCTCAGCCGTCTGGGTATTATATGCATCCGAAACATCTGGTATTAAAGTCAGTAAATATTAGTCAAATTTGATTAAATTTATAAAATTAGTTATATTCAAGAAGATCTCTCTGACTCTGACCACATCATTTGTTGTTAATCTATATTCAACGTTTTCTATTTTGTAATAATGATAAGTTGGGGTTGCTAAACCGCCTGCCACGCGTGGCAACTATGGTAAAATCTCAATGTGACATGTGGCAATCTCTGAGGAGGCCTATGGGTGGATGGATGGGTGTATTTTTGTTTCTCTTTTTTAATAATGGCATTATTCACTTTAAGAGATTGCCTTTATAATTATTATTTCACGGTTACCCTAACCCAGCATAACATGCAAAGTACACATAAGTATCAATGTGCGTTCGTAACGTTTTCACTTTAAGCGATTAGCGTTAAGTATGAGTATATTGTCGCTTTGTAATGTTTTTAAAATAAGCCCTAAGTTTTATAACTTACATAACATGATTGTCATTAGGTTGTTACTGCGTAGAGAAGAAACACATTTGTGAGGAAGTACTGGGTGTAATAGTAAACTATTATCTATTCTGTGGCGTTACTAAGCGTTTATTTTAGAAAAGGATGACAAATCAGCACACAGTTCACCTGTAAATGGAAGACGTGGCTCATAGACATCTACATGTATCATCAATAATAATCAAAATGTAGATGCGTTGTCACCCCTGAAAACTAAGAACACCTCATTACCAGTGAAAAAACACTGTTTCACTACACTCACCATACGTACATTACGCTGGTGTTCTGTGAGAGCGTGATCCTTCTTCGGTCGAGTCGACCCATGCGTGCTACAACTACCCGTATAAAGTTTGATAATGTTTGATTTTATTTTCATAGGTAAATAATTTAAAATTAAAAATTTTGTACAGCCGATTTCAATATAATATCAGCTTTCATTTAAAAAAAACCGGCCAAGTGCGAGTCGAACTCGCGCTCCGAGGGTTCCACACAAATCCGTAGTTTAAAATTATTAAAAATGTTTTTATTATATGATGTAACTAAAAATTTATGCCCTTCGCAATTTTTCCTTTATCTGTGCTACAATACGTTGCTTCGTACCAAATTTTAAGATTCCGAGCTCACGGGAAGTACCCTGTAGGTTTTGATTCCCTGATTCCCTTGCGAATGTCGAAAATTTGCGGCATTAACGGCTGTATCTTTTGATTGCGTTGGCTTAGAAGTGTGATTTTTTCACAGCTCCAAGGGATAGTAGACTTGAGTATTTCATATGATACCTCCACGCGTTCCTGATAAAAAGGGTCTTGACAGACAGATAGACAGACAGACGGACAACAAAGTGATCCTATAAGGGTTCCGTTTTTTCCTTTTGAGGTACGGAACCCTAAAAAGAATCATCGAAATCGCTTCACACAGTACAAAGTTATGAGGTAACACACATAAAAAAACATACACTAGAATTGACTACCGTCTCCTTTTTGGAAGTCAGTCAGTTTCAGTATATTCTTCATAGGTTATAGTAATATGGTAGTACTAGTTAGTAGTTACAACTGGGTCTGCCTGGCGGGGAAGTCAAAGTATGTAAAACAAGCGAGAAATTAACTATTTCATAAAAGATTTTCAGAGCGGCTTATCATACATAGTACATACGTAAACACTCACGCCCGTCACCCAGAGGGGTAGGCAGAGACCACGGACTTTTGGCATTTGGCACGATCCTGACACACTCTATTAATTTGGCCCATTTTCAATATATCGCCAATTTGTTCGATAAACTTTCGCCCAGAGCGTTCCTTCCCGACTCTGCCGTTCACCTCTGCAACATAAATTCCGCTCGCGACTAATACTGCTCGGGGCAAGCGGAGTAATAAGACCAAGGCAACCCCTATCACGCTCTCCGTGAATTTTTGCAACATCAGGGGACTTCATTCCAAACTTAACGCTGTCCATTCCCATCTAGAGACTGCGCAGCCGGCCTTGCTCTTTTTAACCGCAACTCAGGTGTCCTCTCCGGCTGATACTTCATATTTCTCTTGCCCGGGGTACAAATTAGAACACTCCTTTGTGCCCCGGGCTGTAGTTTGCGTATACATCAGAGAGGACATCTGTTTTCGACGCCTCGGCAGTCTTGAAGGTACGGACCTGTCCATTCTATGGCTGCGCGTAGACAGCGACGACCATCCCCGCGTCTACGGGTGCCTCTATAGGTCCCATAGCGGTAATGCCGATACAGACCGACTCATCTACCACGTCCAAATGGCTGCAGACTCTGTGCTACAACAGGTCCCATCAGCAGAGATCATGATACTAGGTGATTTTAACGCCGACCACGCTGAACGGCTTGATTCTCGTTTAACCGATCATGCGGGTAGATCTGTCTATGACTTTGCCTTGGCATATGGTCTAACACAACTGGTTACTTCGCCTACGCAGATCCCAGATGTGGAGGATCATGTACCTTCCCTGTTAGACCTTCTGCTGACCTCTTATCCGGACGGATATCAGGTCTTCGTCGATGCCCCTCTGGGCTCTTCGGACCATTGTCTGATCCGGAGTACGGTGCCACTCACGCTTCCATCGCATTTGCGATGTGCAGCTTGCCGACGTGTTTGGCACTATAGGTCCGCCCATTGCGACGGGATGTGGTCGTTTTTTGCATCCTACCCTTGGGGGCGGGTTTGCTTCTCGCCGGAAGATCCCGGCGTTGTTGCCGATTCTGTTGCTGATGTGGTACTTCAGGGTATGGAACTTTTTATTCCATCCTCTGTGATGCCCAATGGAGGCAGATCCCAGCCATAGTTTTGTCACTTAAAATAGCATCACGTTATAAGCAGTAGTGCTCGGGATGTAAAAACCAGCGCTCTGAAAAGAAGTAAAATTCCGCCTCCAGGTCCTTCAAAAGTCTCATTGCCAAGGCAAGGCCTGAGCATATCGGCAGAATTGGCGAGAAGCTCGTCTTCCTTCAGGAACCTGTGCATTCTGGTCTCTCTGTCTGTCTCTGGTCTGGCTGTCCAAGGGAACTTCTGTCAGCCATCTCTTCCATCATTGCACAGAGAGGACGACTCACTTGCCCATGCCGCAAAGAACAAAGTCGATCTGTTAAGCTCTCTCTTTGCATCCAACTCGACTCTAGATGACGGGGGGAACACACCGCCGACAATAACGCGGTGTGAGTGCTCCATGTCGGATGTGCAGTTTTTGTGCGGATTTGCGCTCGGTTCGCAAAGTACTCTTCTTCCTGGACGTCAGCAAGTCGAGTGGGCATGATGGAGTCCGTCCCATTGTGTTGAAGACGTGTGCTCCGAAGTTGGCACCGGTTTTAGCGCGTCTTTTCCGGTACTCCTACTCCCAAGGCGTAGTCCCGAACTCATGGAAGACAGCTTTGGTGCACCCGATCCCTAAAAAAGGCGACCGCTCAGACCCGTCCAACTACAGGCCTATCGCCATCACCTCCTTGTTCTCCAAAATAATGTAATCCAGTATAACCTGCCAGCTCATGAGGTACCTTGAGGATCACCAGCTGATTCTCATTTCCGCGAGTTATAGAGGAGTAGGGAAGGTGTCAATGAATAGAATTTTTTTTTATAGGATAAGGGTGACAAACGAGTACACAGTCAACCTGATGGTAGGTGGCTGCTGTGGCCCATATACATCTTCATCTATTTTCGTTTGCGAATTAAAAAACAGAAGACGCAGTTGTCAGCCGTGAGGACTAAGATAGAATGTCTCTTTTCCAGTCAAATGGATCTCCGGTTCTCTATACTCACCATACGAAACACAGCAGCATTAAGCTGCTATTTTACGCTGGTATTCTGTGAGAGCATGATCTTTCCGCAGTCGAGCCGACCCATACGTGCGAGCATAGCTGTACCACGTATGTTGCTGTGTCTTTGCCTTTGTCTTTACCTAGATTATTCTATTTTACTTAACTCTAATAAATATTTTTATTATCGTGTAGTGACGGTGCAGGAATATCCATTACCCCATATCGTCCCGTGGGTGTCGTAAGAGGCGAAAGGGGGAAAACTAATAATGACAAAAAATAAAAACTGCCGTTGCCTACCGGTTTGCCATGCGCGGCAACTATGAAAATATGGCCCTTTGAGGCGATCTGGACGAGGCCTTTGTTTAGCAGTGGAATTTAATAGGCTGTAACGGTAACTAATAAATATTTTTTTACTTGGTAGAGCAACGCTGCTGCTATATTATGGTTGTACGAATGGGTCGGATCGACCGGCGTAGGACTGCGATCTCACAGAATATCAGCGTAAAATCGCAACTTGACACTGCTGTGTTTCGTATGGGGAGTGTAGAGAACCGGAGACTCTTTTTACTTGAAACGAGGCATTCTATCTCAGTTCGGGGGACCAAAGATGTCTACATTTATCCTTAAGGATACATTTATTCTATGTAGACGTCTATACGATTACCATGATGTAGACTGTGTGCTCGTTTGTCACACTTATTCTATAAAAAATATTTCGATTGGGATACTACACTCCATTACTGTCGTTTTGAATTTAGTGTGATGTAAAAAATAAACAAACATATAAGTAATAGCGTAGAAATCTAATATCATAAGCTGGCTGATGTTCACAGGTAGCACTCGATAAATTGCTAACGACCACGATGTCTCGTTCGGCCGTCGTATTTCACGGATTAAAAGCTTCGACTCGATTAGTGCTGGCCCAAGTAATAAGCGAGAAGCGACACTAAATCATATTTGGACACACCTAGTTTCAAAAACATTATTCTATATTGTTACAACGCGTATGTATGCCAGTAAATAAGTTGCAAAGATGCCAAGTTGCCAAGTTTCCAAATAAATATAAAAAAGTAGTAAGGCGAACCGATCGAACATGATCGAAGTCACGAATACGGTCGGATGTTATTAAATTACTATAATTTTGTAAGGATAAATAAATAAAATTAAATAAATAAATAGTCCCGATACTTGTCTGTCGGACACATTCGCTATTTTTGGAAAATATTTTGCGTATAAATTTGAAAATTGGCATTGTTATAATATACGCTACGCAAATACAGACGTTCAAATGCCCAACTTCCGACCCAAGGGGTTAGTTTCAGATTTGTGCTTGTTACGTTGGCTTAGTGGTCGTAACTGCTAAATAAAGTGGCCGTAAACATGACTACTGATCATGTGGTCCCGAATTCGTATTCCGGGTCAAGCAAAAATGAGTTATTGCCTTTTTCTGTCAAAGTATACGCAGTAGCAACCTGAAGTCAGGAAGTTGACGGGTTTCACTCACGCGCCTGTGAAAGCACTCTAGACTTCATATTTGTTGTATCGTAAAGCTGTGTCATCAGATTAGTGTGAGTGAGTAGAGAGAGTACTAATGCTTGCGCACACACACGGGCACGCTATTTATGTCCTGTACAAATGGCTTGTTTGCGTTGAGACTGGCCACTGTGACTGTAATTCGGTCTGGAGGACATTTTTGATTTGACTGTTTTTATTACATATTGGTAACAATAAAGTTACCAATAAAGTTACTTTTTTACTCACTTTAAGCCACAGTCTTACCTGTGCCTGTAAATTACACTGTCTTGCAAGTGCAACAAAAAGCCGAAAAGCCTTTTCATCCTTGTCTTAATACCTAAACTAAAATTGGACGGAAAGACCGACGTTGGTAAGTATTTTGAATCTACACGCATAACAAAAGACGAAGTAGAAGTACGTATTTATAATGCATGGAATTGACTCACAAATAATAATCAACAATATTCATTGTTTTATCCAGAACTCACTCAGATTTATAATAAACTGGCGATACGCCCCGGCTTCGCATGGTTGATTTCTGGATCTCGACCATAAAGCCACCTACTGGGCCCTATTGTAAATGTTATTCATTCCATAATGAACTTAATCACACACACAAAATTTCATCAAAATCGTTCGAGCCGTTTAGGAGGAGTTCAGTCACATACACACGGACAGAAAAATATGCATGTATTTTCTCATACATATAAACCTTCCGCTTGAATCATTATTTGAATTGAATATTGATGAAAATCGCATCAAAAAATCTAAGCGTACAGACGGCGGGAAGCGGCTTTGTTGTACGAGTATAAAATAAAATCTCTTCTCTACATTACTATGTAGATTTATTATATACTCGTAAAGAAATCCTTTCAAAGGAAAACCGATGGTCAGGCTAGCCAATATGACAATTCGAATGGTTAATACGCCCGGTATTTCGGTCTTCTAATCGATTTCTCATGACTTGGACCGCAGAATAATCGTGCGTGCACTCTGCATTTTAATTATTAGCCAATATTTCGTTCTTATTTATTCACCGTGGATTTTAAGCTAGAAGCGGTCGTGTTATATTCCGATAAACATTTAATTACTGTTAATGTTTTGAAGATATTTCCGTGCTAGGATTTATGATTAAAATTATTTTTGATTTTATGTAAATTGAAAACATTTCGCTTTCGAAAAAATTTGCTGTCATACGAAGTGTACGTAGCTAAAGTTAAAGATATGTATATTGTTAAATTTTACATCAAGGGACGAGAGTCTGGTGACATTCAGATCTTTTCTAGTACTAACACCAGACTCTCACAAATTAAATTAAAATTGTTTGGAAAATCCAAAAGTGCACGCCTCATGAGCGTTTTTATTTTTTAACAACTTAAACTAAAATAAATAACTACTAAACGATGTTGAGTTCAATAAAAAAAATTAAATAGGGGTCGTTCTAAGAGTATATAGTAGTATATTCAATACTAGCTGTTCCCCGCGACTTCGTTCGCGTGTAAGGGTTTTTATGTTTTTGCGCGGAACCCTAATTCTTATTCGAAAATAAAAGTAGCTTAAGTTACTCCTTATGAAATCAGCTATCTGCCAGTGAAAGTCCCGTCAAAATCGGTCGAGCCATTTCGGAGATTAGCCGGAACAAAAAGACAGACAGACAGATAGACAGACAGACAAAAATTTTAAAAATTGTATTTTAGTTATAAGTACCGTATTTACTTTCATATACATTTAGTAAAAAAAATTGTAGTTTTGACATTACAAACAGACACCTCAATTTTATTTATTTGTATAGACTATAATATGTATATCTTATCTATCTCTCTTACAAAGCAATAAGGACCGTGGCCGAGCTCACTTGACTACTCTAGCGCCATCTATTATCTATCTACGGAAGTGGTTGCGATGTATATCGATATGAAAATTTGACGCGCTAAATACATCGTTCTTTATTTAATACATTTCCATAGATGTCGCTACATGGTACCGCTAAGTAAGATTGACGAAGTCATTGGGCTCTAGTTGCTTACATTTCTATTAAGCGAGAAGACTCACCGACGCACAGACAAACGGAAAGCAATCCATATATTTTTGCAATTACAGTTTTTGTTATGTAATCTTAAGTGAATCAATTAGAAAATAAACTAAACTTATAATTCAATGTCTGTAGTTATTGTAACGTTAATAATAGTATGGATTTAATGTCTAGCTAAAAGTATAAGAACGATATTATGTAGCGAAATTGAGGTATGGCCACATATCGAGAGTAGGGCACTCCCTCACGTTGTGAGGCAATTGTTATATCTCAAATAGTATCTATTTTAAATAAGGCAACGTTAACTTGTGAGAGAAAAATAAATTAAACATATGACATTACATTTCATAACATTCAAGTCGATTAAGCTTAAATGGTATATTCCAAATAATAGTATTGTGTTCCTAACAGATTTTGGAACATGGGGATAATTTGGAATAGTTAGGAGGTTATTAATTACGAACTAAATGATATCCGCATTAGAACTAGAGTAACAGGCCCAGCCAAACAGATTATCAAGATTATCAAGCTGAAGTGGCAATTAGCTGACCATTCTCTCGAAGTATCGACGGCCGAAGGTAAGAAAGGTTCTCTAGTGGCAGCCTCGTAGCTGGTAAGTGAAGTGTTGGGGCCCACCTCCAGAGACATGAGGGAGGCATATGTTCAGCAGTGGAGATGTGAAGGACTTTACTGATCAACTGCGCACATTTTTTTAAAGGATAGGGTGATAAATGAGCACACAGCCCACCTGATGGTAGGTGGTTGCTGTGACCCATAGACATCTACATCTATCCTAAATAAAGAATCAAACGGCAGATGCGTTGTCACCCGTGAGGACTAAGATGGAATGCTCCCTTTCCAGTAAAAAGGCTCTCTGGTTCTCTACACTCACCATATGAAACACAGTGTTAAGCTGCTATTTTACTCTGGTATTCTGTGAGAACGTGGTGCTTCCCCGGCTGAGCAGACCCATTCGTACTACATCTATACTATTAATATAGCTGCAGCATGGCTCTACCACGTATAAAGAGTGTGTGAGTGTGAGTGCAGTGACGTGAGGGACAATGACTGAAGAAGTAATGAATGGGGCAAATGCTTAGCTCACCTGTACGTGATGTACTTAGTGTACGCTGCTGTGTTTCGTATGGTGAGTGTAGAGAACCGGAAACCCTTTTTACTAGTAAAGAGGCATTCCATCTTAGTCCTCAAGGCTAACAACTAATCTGCATTTTGATTCGCAAACGAGGATAGATGTAGATGTCTATGTGCCGCAGCAACCACTTACCATCAGGTGGACTGTGTGCTCGTTTGTTACCTTTGTACTATAAAATTTATTATTGACAAATTAATGAAATTATTCGAAATGCAACGGCAGCATAAGCGAATCTACTTCACCGTATCATCTTGTGCGTGTCCTAAGAGGCGCCAGTGGATAACTTTAGGTGTTACCACACAAATCGATCGATCGTAGATCGATGGTGAAATAGATTAGTCGAAGTAGATCGATAATTTCTAGCACACCGATCGATCGATGGCATCGGTCGATGGTGGAATGGATCCTCCTCGAATAATCGAGAAACCGCCCAGTTCCACAGACCGCTCCCTATTGTCCTCTTCTGAATACCTTTTGAAAGATACTGACGATGAGCCCACAACCACATCAATTAATTGTCAATTGACAACGACGGTTTATCGACAAGTATCCGTCGATTATGTATTAACACCCTTATATAGATAGGCAACAGCATTTTCCTGATAACGACTTAAAATAAAAAATAAACACTGAGGCTGCTGATTCGCCTGCCAATCGCAGCTATGGTTAATATCCCCTATAAGGTACTACTGATGATAATCTAAACATAATTGACAAGTGAAGCTGGCTGCCTGGATCGCTCGCTAAGACGAGACTAGGCCGAAACGCATATTATAATATCTTATTTACTTTTAGTATTTGTACTGATTTTAAAGATAACATGTGTGGAGTGGGCTAAGCCCACGCTGGCCTTTTTATACTTGTGATTATTAAAAATTATTAAAAACTACTTTCAAAATCATCATGTCATCAATTTCCCGATAATATGTCCACTGTTATATCTTTAGCGGACAAACCTATAGATGCTGCGATTACAGTTACAAATATAGTTCCTAAAGTAACTGTATCCGCTACTGGTCATCGCTGCTGGTGATAAGAAGGCTGGTTCTTTTCTCGCTCAAAGGCTAAGTATAGCCATTCAGCGAGAAAACACAGCCAGCGTTCTTGGCACGATACCACGGGGCGTAGTACTGTATGATAATTTTAGTCTTTAGTTTTATTTTTTCTTTATTATATTTTTTTAATTTGTTTTATGTTGTTACTTGTTGTGTAAATTTATTGAAATTACTTTTAATAATTGCGCGTGCATTAACAGCGAGTAAGGTTGTGTTAAAGGCTAACGTCACAATTGTCAAATAAAATATAAGTACAGCGCCTGATGTAATGTGCATAGCAATGGTATGCATTTTCGCTCACTTGTAGGCCCTAACTGCTTCGCCGCATTATCCACATTGTAATTTGCCACAAACAAGATCATAGGCCATCTACATCATCTGCTGCATATTTTGGGAATTTTCCAAGGTTTTCGACTATGTTCACCATGAGACATTATTCAGAAAGGTACAGCACAATGTGTCAAGAATATAGCACCTCAACTTATTATTTCATACTTTAGGAATATAACGCAGAAAGTTAAAATCACTGGTAAAATATCTAATGGGCTATCTATACTAATAGGTGTCCCTCAAGGCTTAATTATCGGTCTATTTCTATTTCTAGTCTATATTAAAGACTTACCTTCCCTTGTAGGGGAAAATCATGATAAAGTATTATATGATTTTTAAACTTAAACGACAATCTTCTAAAATTTGTTTATTTAAAGAATTTCCATAGCATAATATATTATGATATTTGGTCATCAATTTTTTAAAGAGTAAGGGTCAACATCAATCAGACAAGCCACCTAATAACGTCAGGTGCTGTGTCAAATGAATGCTATGGCCCATATATATCTCCACCTATCCTCGAATAAGAATCAAAATTTCAAAATATTATCACTACTGAGAACTAAGATAGACTGCCTTGTTTCCAGTAAAAACGGTCTCCGGTTTTCTACACTGACCACACGAAGCAACAGCTGCTATTTTACGCGTGTTATTCTTTGAGAGCATGGTCTTTTCCCGGTCGATCAGACCCATTCGTGCTATAACCATAATATATCTGCAACAAGGCGTACTACGTAAGAAGGTTTCCTCCATTGAACCCCTTCCCATCCATTGGAATTTGAATTTAATTGCTAGGTGATAAGACCTTTATTGCCCAAGGATCCATCTGGGTGACTACTACCCTCTTACTTTTTTCTGCTGCCAAATAACAATGCGTGCATATATTTAAATAATAAAGTACTGCCTGGGCAGTAAAGCCCAGAAGCGAGGCAGTCATGGCAAATGCTCTGTCCCGGTGAAAATGTTCCATTGGAAGTTAACCAACAAAAACGGTGGGATATTTCGTTGGTACGGAGTGTGCAGAAAGACTTGTTTCATAATTTCCATAGTAACCGATATCGGGCCCGTCTTCTAGCTGTTTCGGCTAAGGATTCTAGTCACACGCTTTACCATCAAATAATATTAGCATATACTTGATGAGGAAAGCTTGCGCATCGCCGTAGGAATCCGACTAATCAGTTAGTCGACTCACAGGTAGGTTTTCACGGCACGGTTCTTTAAACGATGTCATCTGAAGAGCTCTCGTCTCTATAAATATTTGCTATAAGCTTGCTCATGGCCGTAGGAGCGGCGATTTGTCTACCCCATCAGTACCCCTGTGGTAGCAGCGTCGGCAAGTTTGGGCTACACGGACTTCCATGTAAGAAAAGTGCTGGTAGGTTTTCACGGCACGGTTCTATGAACGATGTCATCCAAAGGGCTCTTGTCTCTATAAATGTTCCCTCGGTTTCAGAGCGTTGTGAAATATTTAGAGACGATGGCAAGAGACACGACGGTATGACATATGTACCTTGGGAGAGAGGTACAGCCCTAGTGTGGGATGCTACTTGCGTAGACACTTTGGCGGCCTCTCATCTCGGGAGTACCTCGCTTAGAGTCGGGGCAGCTGAACTGAGTAAGTGGCGCAAGTATGAGTCTCTGAGAGATGACTACAAATTTGTGCCATTGTGCTGTAGAGACTATCGATCCGTGGGATCCACGTGCGGTGAAGTTTGTAAAGGAACTCCATCCACGACTGGTCGTTGCTGTTGGTGATAAGAGGGCTGATTCTTTTCTCGCTCAAAGGCTAAGTATAGCCATTCAGCGGGGAAACGCAGACAGCGTTTTTGGCACGATACCGCGCGGATTAGGACTATATGATAATTAAGTTTCTAGTTTTATTTTTTATTATTATAGTTTTTAAAAATAAATGTATAAAAATAAACTTACACTACACATATATGACATTAACACAAAAACATACACTTTTTTACACTCTCTGATATTCATCAATTGTAGATGTATATATCATTCTCGGATTGAGTCATGCAAACTTAAGTTACATTCAGCAACGAAACGCAGACGGTGTTCTTAGCACTATACCGCGGGGGATTACTCGTATAGTAGTATGACTGTATGATAACATAAGTCATTACTTTTTTCTTAAAGTTTGTAATTTATCAATGAAATAAAATCAATTTTTCATTAAAAAAATTGTATATAATAAATAATTAACAAAAATTGTACATTTAATTCATATTAACTATTTTAGAATAATGTTGAGTTCATGGACTTAATGATGATGATGATGATGAATCTTATAGAAAAAGTAATTTATAAGAATCTATATAATTACTTTGAAAAATTATATATTTTTGCAAAAGAACAAAAAGGCTTTCATAGAAACAAATCTATTAATGTAGCAATTTATGAATATTTATACCAAGTATTTACAAATATTGTCAGAAAAGTACCAGTGACAGCCCTATATATGGACATTTCCAAAGCTTTTGATTTTCTCAGGCATGACTTATTACTTATAAAATTAAATAAATACGGTATAAGAGGCAAGACACTTGATCTTATAAAATCCTACTTGAAAAACAGCATTCAAATTACTCAAGTATCACGGATTTGTCCAAAGACTAAAAATGAATATATTTATTGGTATTATCTTCGATCCCTAAATTTTGGTGATCCTCAAGGAAGCGTACTTGGTCCTTTATTATTTTTAATATATATTAACGACTTAGCTAGCAGCGTTTTTTTCCTATGATAAATAATTATGAAAATGAAATTAATAACAGCCTGAAGAATATAATTAACTGGCTTAACTCTCAAATATAAAGACTCAAATAATGAATTTTTATCAACGAAAATGGCCCCTTGATTTACTTAACATTAATAACGATAGTGAGACCGTTAGTGAAACCAAAGTAACAAAATTCTTGGGTCTTTATATTGACAATTAATTAAAGTGGGAGACATACAGAATATATTTGCAAAAAGTTAAACCAATTTTCTTACGCTCTACATGTATTATCCAAAGTAGTTAATGAAGATGCTTTGCGGACGGTATATCACGGTTTTGTATCGTCTACTGTGCGCTACGGTATAATTTTTTGAGGCAATGCTACAGGGCGCGAAGATATATTTAAAGCGCAAAAAAAGTGTGTACGTGCTATTACAAGTATACCGAGTACAGATAGCTGTAAATCAGGATTTAAAAAAATTAAGTTATTGACAATTCCTGCAATGTATATTTATGAATTTGTGACATTTATAAAAACTAATCCTGAAATACCTATTTAATGGTTACTTAATAACAAACAATCGATGAAAAAATAAAATTCATACAATTTCATCAAAGACAGCTTTACTTAGAAAAAGCGTTTTCGGTATTGTATCTAAAATCTACAATAAGGTTCCATCTATGTTTCATGAAATGGGGAGGTGTATAAAATTGGGTTGTTGACATCGTTCGTAACAGTTATACAAAAATATGTAGGTAATATAACGATACATTATGAACACAATTGAATGGTTTTTATTTCTGTAATGTATGGGACAATTATAAAAAAAAATTAAAACTGAAAAACGAAAGCTAATGCTTTTACCATAGCAAAAACAAAATGTTTTTAAATATTTTTATATATTTTGTCTATGACATTAGATAATGAAGGCTATTTTTATAATAAACAGTTTTCAGTATCAAAAAACTAATAATATTGAAACATTGAGGCGAATCTGTAGATATTAATACTGAATAAAAGAAATCCATTTAGAAAATCGATTAAATAGGCTACGTTATTAAACTACACAAAATATTTGAATAATATCAGACACGATTGAATAGGCTGTATGGTCCTTGATCATTGCCTGTTGGGGGAAGGGGACTTATAACTTGGTAACTTCGAGTTTAAACTTGTCATGCACTTTTGCACATTTGGCATTGTGGTTATGTCTGTGCATTGATCTATATGTTACACTAGATAAGTAATTGCCGCGCCAAAGCGTTGCCACTTCACATATGGCCACAGCCTTATACTCAGCGGACGTCGGTTCAGTGTCCAATGCGACGCCGACCGAGTTGAGCCGAACGATTCACGACAAAAAATGGGTAAATGCGTAGTGAAAGAATGCGATTCAAGGTCACAAAAACATAATAAATCAAGCGGAATCACTTTCCACGCGTAAGTTTTTATTTATATATTCATACTAACGTTTAAAACACTAAAAAATTAAATAAAATATCGAATATTACAATTTAGGTTCAATGTTGCCACTTTTCCGTGTTTGTGATTTTTCCACATTAATCGGAGACTGTATAATTTATGGAATAAGTTAATTTTGTTTTTAAATAAACAAGTAAAATTGTTTGTTTAAAAATAAGAACTATGTTTCAACCTTTATACAAAATAATTAATTATTCTTATTTTAGTTTATTCATGAATGGTCTATTAATTATATTTTATTATTTTATTTTATATTAATAAATTTGCATTGCAAACTTTCCGAAACTAAGTCTTTGTCTACTAAATTTGGTCTTATGACATTAGCTACAAAAACATTAAAAGAGGTTTAAGGAAATAAATTATTAAAAGAATTTGCAATACACCCGGGGGATCATTTATCTTCAATACAAGTTGATCATTCCTTTTTATTGATTAATGCCATTATTTATAAGTACTTAAAAATAAAAATGTACCACGAAAGTAAATTATACACTCAAACACACAAAAATGAATCCAAAAGGCAATTATATAACAAACTGATGCTTCATAGCGGAATTTGATAGTATGGACTATTATGAATATTTAAGCGGATTAGTATTACAGACTAAACCATTTATATTATCTTACAAATAATCTTCCGCAAAGTCACGCCTGAATCCATTAACTATCCTCAGTATTGTTGCAAAAAAAATATATATTTTTTTAAAGTTGTTAAGTAGTATGGATTTTATTAACAAGAAAATCAACGAAATTTATTGATAACCAAAGTTTTTGTAGTTAATGTCATGAGACTAAATTTAAGAGACAAAAACTTGCTGATGATTTCACAACTTATGCATATTCAACACCGATCTCGCTTCAGAAACCTTAAATTGTTTTTTTTTTGCTTTATTTTTTTGTTTGATTTATTAGTACAATAAAAATAATATATGAAAACATCTTTTATTTCATTACTTACTTCTGTTCATCTAATAAGAAAATATACAAATTAAAAAAAACAATTTACTGCAACTTTAAAAAAAAAACTCCTTTATATTGCTCATTTTGGGTAAAATTTCATAAAGTATGCAACACCAACCCGCCACTGCATGTTTGTGTGGCTATCTTTATCTAATCTTAGGGACGATATTGTTTTCCGCGACTTGTGTGAGTGAGATAGATATATGTTTACTTTAAAATTTTAATGATTTCAAAGCTACGTCGTCGCGTTTGGCTAGTGGTTACACTTTTTACGACGCGCGGCAATGTGGTTTGCTCCTTTAGTTTTGTATAACTCAATGTGTTTGTGGATATATTTCGTGTTTTTATTTTCGTGAATGAATTTAACTTGACCCCTAGGTTTTTTCTCGATTTACAGGACAGTAGGTTGTTGCGTCCACATAACGGCAATAATGTGTTACTTGGGTTTTGAGAAGAATAGAACAGACAATGTACAGCCTCCGGCTGCTTTTCTAGATGACATTTTATTAATAATTGCAGAAAATAATTGAACAATTAGAAAAATTTGTGTTGTATTTTATTTTATTATATTTTATTGTAACTAAAAAACGGCATTCTTTTGTGTTATTTTCAATTTATTGAAACAACTTATCCCAAGAACGAATGATTTTACTACATAATCTACAAATAATAAAACAAAATAAAACCAAAACCCCAGACCCTACAAAAATATGATTTTTGTAATAAGTAACAAATGCTTAAATCTTTAATGGGGGCTACACACGATCACTTTTAACTGTCAGTTTTGATTGACCAGTTTTAACTGAAAGTGAAAACTGACCTCCTTTGCACCCACACACGTTCATTTTTAACTGTTCTCTATGACCACAAACAACATTAACATCTCAAGATGTCATCAGCCGACGACGACGCTTTAGCCGTTCTTGGTTTATTATTAATTTTAAAATATAAAAATTAAAAAAAATATACGCAAAAAGTGGTGTAAGGAGTGGTTAAAAAAAAGGAAAATTTATTCCCATGTTAATTTATTAACCGAACTAAAAATTGTTTCGAAGGATTGGCACAACAATCTCAGAATGAGTGAAGAAATTTACCTCAATCTCGTGATCGCAATACGACTGAAGAAACACCGCCTACACACGCACAGTTTTAACTGATCAGTTCCGTCATTTCAGTTAAAAAATATGTATCAACAATATATCATCAGTTTTAACTGATAATAAAAAAACTGACAGTTTTCATCGTACACACACTCAGTTTTCACTGTCAGTTAAAACTGGTCAGTCAAAACTGACAGTTAAAAGTGATTGTGTGTAGCCCCTATAAAATAAGATATATTTGAACTTTGTTCACGCCGGGTCCAAGCTTGTATGGAACGAAGTTCATCTCCTTTAAAAAATAATTTAAAACATTTTTAATTGAGAAATGCTACTACTCAATTCATGAATATTTAAGCGACGCATCAGTAGGCATATTATAATGGCATTGCATAAAGTATAATTTTTTGACATTCGATTAGACTAGACTATATATTGTTGAAAATATCCTTATTCCTATTCTTAATAAATATATCCTATTAATAATTACATCATTGTTGAATATTCTAATATAATTATGATAAAAATAATATAATAAAATAACTTAAATGTGGAAATATATTAGATATAATTGTAGCTATAATATTTGTACACCTACGGGTTGAATGCAGCGAACATCATTTTTTTAAGATCTATTCTGTCTCATTACCTGTATTCACAAATAAATATAATTTGAATTTGAAAAATCTACTTGAGCAGATATTACGTTTTATTAACACACTAACGGGTGTTTACCAGCTAAGGAAATAAAGAATGTTTGCTTCACAATTTAATATGTTTGTTTATAGAACTTAAATTGCATAACAATACACAGTAAGAACGAATATAACGTGAAACTCCGCAAATATTTCACCCGAGAGAATTATTTCTGCAATTTCATATCGTCTACCTCTTAAGGGAATTGTTGCAAAGATATTTTGGTTGTCTGTTTGTACAATAGCCACAAAATTATATTTTATCAAAATTATATATAAGGCCAGTTAGGGTAAGAGGAACATAGTTTATTTTGAGCTCGAGGTTTTGAGCTCTAGGAAGAACATATAATGTTTTATGAGAATTTTGAGATACATTAAACTTGCCTTAGTTTATCAGCTTTTCATGTTTTATGAATCATAAGCCTAATTTGAAAACTTACGACAGTATCGACAAAAAACATTTAACTTGTACTAACGTTCCTCTCCGTTCCCAGTCATCTGGGGTAAGAGGAACATTCGTTGTATCTCCTAAGATTGGGATGTTTATTTAAATGTACCTACGTACCTAATTTCATACGTGGTAGAGCCATGCTGCAGCTATATTATGGTTGTAGCACGAATGGGTCGGCTCGACCGGGGAAGGGCCCCGCTCTCACAGAATACCAGCGTAAAACAGCAGCTTAACACTGCTGTGTTTCGTATGGTGAGTGTAGAGAACTGGAGACCCTTTTTACTGGAAAAGAGGCATTCCATCTTAGTCCTCACGGGTGACAACGAATTGGCATTTTGATTCGCAAACGAGGATGAATGTAGATGTCTATGGGCCACAGCAACCACTTACCATCAGGTGGACTGTGTGCTCGTTTGTCACCCTAAAAGAAAAAAATGTACATGTTGCTACATTTTAAGTAAAATCTATTTAATAGAATTTGATCGTAACGTAATTGTTATAAGGTACAGTTTTGAAGAAAAAGAAAATATTAAATTTAAGGTCAGAGAAACGTATATTTAGAAACATAGGTTCAGGACTGGGGTGACAAACTAAAAAACTAATCGTTTGTATTTCAAATTATAATTTTATTCTTTCTCCTAATCAGTCTCGTACGAGTACAATTCAATAAACTTCTAAAGTAGTCTAAGTTACTCCTTATGACATCAGCTATATGTTAGTGATAGTCCTGTCAAAATCGGTCCAGCCGTTTCGGAAATTAGACGGAAACAGACAGACAGACAAACAGATAGATAGACAGACAGACAGACAAAAACTTTAAAAAGTGTATTTTTGTTATAAGTACCGTTTATACTTTGTATATTAAACTTTCAGACAAATTATTTTGTCTGAGATTAAACTAGTAAAACGCTGTAATTTTGACATTACAAACAGACACTTCAATTTTATTTATTTGTAAGATAACTGACTCTGCCTCTATCGTCCTTATTTCTGATCCACTAACAGTCTCTGTTGCTTCAATTTTTTCATCTGTAATGTTATTATTTTTAAGGTCTGGAATAAACTTTATGTAATCTAAATCTCTAATAATGTCAAAGTTTTCCTCAAGTAAGTCTGAGTCCTCATCAAACAAGTCTACAATATCAGAATCATCATGCAAGCTGACGTAATTGGATACGCTGGTAGATGAAGATCTTTTTCTGTATTTTTTCTTTGCAGGAAATTTCACATTCTTCATATTTTCCTTGAAACTTACTTGACTGTTTTTTCCAGTGCCTTTACCCTTTTTAGAATTTATAATTGTCATTATTTTTGTTTATTGACGTTTCAAATTTGCTTACTATTATTACATTTTGTCTTTGTTATTTAAAAATATTAAAACATCATAATGTTTATCACCCCTGATATCGGTGAAGAGGAACATACTGTTTCTCTTACCCTGTAAGTTTCGTTTCTCTTATTTATTTATTTATTATTTTAAATTCGATGAAACTTATATTATTTGTAGAGTTTAATCTAAAATATGAAACAAAAAGTAAAGCTTATCCTTTTGTCTTAGAATTTTTTCATTTAAATAATCTCTAACAGTAACATTTTCACAATTTTAGCGCGAATAAAAGTTATGTACCCAACTCGTGTTCTTAGACTTTATAAAATGTCAAATTGTTTTTTTTTTTTCGGCTTTGGAACATCGTAGCGACATCTTTTAGCAATCGTTTGTTTTTTTTTTACTTTACTTATTTACCTACTAATATACCATAGAGCTAAACTCTATAGTTTATGAGTTATCGTGTTGAGTTCCTCTTTCACCGGTATTCCTCTTACCCTTATTAATGTTACGATTTATTTATTTTATATACTTTACGCTAATGTTTAGGTTGTTCGGTTATTATATTTATATGTATATTACTAGCTGTTCCCTGCGGTTTCGTTCGCATGGATATAATTAGACATAATATTGATTTCATAAGTTTAAATTTTTTGCGCGGAATATTAATTTTTTTTCTTAAACACAAGTAACCTTACACCATCTCATACTCCTTATACCATCAGCTATCTGCCAGTGAAAGTCCCGTCAAAATCGGTTCAGTCATTTCGGAGATTAGCCTGAACAAACAGACCAACAGACATACAGATAAAATATGTTTTTTTAAACGATTAGTACCGTACATTCTTTCTTAAACATTAAGTAAAAAACTGTTATTTTGACATTACAAATCGACACTTAAGTTGTACTAATGTGTATAGACACGAATATTTACGTATTTTGTACACATATTTCTCACACCATTGTATATGTGTTCCGTTCTGTACCTTTGTCAAAACGGTACACTTATGGAATCACCTCGGTGTTTGTTTGTCTGTCGTGGTCGTTTTATCTATCTATACTAATATAATGAGAGTTTTTTGTATTTTGGTTTTTTGTTTAAACCCGCAAATCTCTGGAACAACCAAACCGAATTAAAAAATTATTTCTGTGTATTATAGCCAGATTCATGAGGAATAGTATAGGCTATTTAGAATTTGGCTATACCTCTCAGCTAGCCTTAAATATTGATTTTTGTTAAGCAAGTCAGAAGAAAAAGCGCTCCCGAAATGATTTATTCGCGTGTGCTGCGCTGGCGTAATGGTTAGTGATACGTAAATACAATGTTCTACAAAAATATAGGTCTTTACTCTATCTAACACCAAATACAGTACGTGTTATACGTGTAAATTATAACTGCACTACGAACACACAAACGTTAAATTTTATATATTAGGATAGATTACAAGTAATTCTGATTGAAAGTCTAGTTTTTACTTTTATTACGGGCTGGGAGAAAACGTCTGTCCTGCGGGGATAGCATGGGCAGGAACCAATTTTATCCCCGGGGAAAGGAGAAAATGTTTATCTTCTCGCTTAGTTTTATCCACCTTTCGAGCATGGGCAAACCGGTGGATATAATAACTTCAGTAGATAAAATGGAAGATAGACTTGAACTTAGATAGATTTTTTGTATGAATATTAACTTAAACCCACGTTCAATAAACTAGGATAAAATTGTCCCTTTCAATTTTTTTTATAGAATAAGGGTGGGACAAACGAGCACACAGTCCACCTGATGGTAAGTGGTTGCTGTGGCCCATAGACATTTACGTCTATCTTTTTTTGCGAATTAAAATGCAGATGCGTAAATTTTTCTCTTTCATTTGGCTTCATGCTACGGACGGGGGATATATTATGTCTACTCGTTATGTCAAACGAGGATATACTTCTCCCCGTTGCCGTGCTTTGGCATAAGGACAAGATAATTTTATCTCTTGTCAGTGGATATAATTGGGGGATAAATTTTTTCTCCCCAGTCCATGCTAGCCGTGCTGGGAAGAATCAGCAAGTCTCCCAGGGAGACTGTTTCTTCAAAGTATATCTATACAAATAAATGCAATTTAAGTGTCTGTTTGTAATGTTAAAATAACAGCATTTTACTAAACTCATATGAAAGTATATACGGTACTTATAAGAAAAACACGATTTTTAACATTTTTTCTGTCTGCTTGTTAATCTCCGAAACAGTGGGACCGATTTCTATGGGACTTTCACTGGCAGATAACTGATATTATAAGGAGTAACTTAGGCTACTTATATTTTAGAAAAATAAATAGGGTTCCGCGCAACATAGTTTAAACCTTAAATTACACGCCGGCGAAGTCGCAGGTAACAGCTAGTCTTTAATATAATTGATTTCCTCAAAGTAATGTTCTTTACGTGGTAGAGCCATGCTGCAGCTATATTAGTAGTAGGTATAGTTAGTAGAGTAACTTAGGATACTTTTATTTAAAAAAATAGGGTTCCGCGCAAAAAAATTATAATCCAAGATATCGTAGTAAATTCCACGCGGGAGAAGTCGCCGGGGACAACTAGTTATACAATAAAAACACAGGTTGTACTACTTATTTACAAACCTTATTTAAGAAACAGCTTGGAAGCGACAACCTTATTCTCAGGGGTTATTTTCAACCGTGTGTTCATATATTTTCTAATGACCTTTTTCTTTTTTTTCTTTTTTATAGGATAAGGGTGACAAACGAACACACAGTCCACCTGATGGTAAGTGGTTGCTGCGGCCCATAGACATCTACATCTATCCTCTATTACAAATCAAAATGCAGATGCGTTGTCACCCGTGAGGACTAAGATGGAATGCCTCATTTTCAGTAAAAAGGGCTTCCGGCCACCTGCACTCACCAAGCGATACGCAGAGGTAAACCTCTACTACACGCCGGTATTCTGTGAGGTCGTGGTACCACCCCGGTTCGAGCCGGCCCATCCGTGCAACAGCAAAAGCAGCCGCGTGGCTCTACCACTGTTAAAACATATTAACAGTGGTAAACATAAACATATAACAGTATTTAATAACATATTTAAACTTGGTAATAGTGAGACCTTGTACATTTACTGGGACTTTGTTCTAATAGCGTATATGTACATTGCCCTAGGATTGAACTACTATGCGATCTGTCTAGCAGTGGAATGTTACAGGAGAATAAGACCCATAAAGTTTCATCTCTTCATGGCACTATTAATTACTATTTTACAGAATAATGATGACAAGACACTTTTCACCTGATGGAAGTGGATGCCTCGTTATCTGCACTCGTCACACATCGCAATAATGCGATTATTCGCGATATTGTCCTTCCCTGCCTTTTTCTTATTTTTTTAAAAACTGATGCAATAATAAAATAATATTTTTCGCTGCCATATTATACAGAGCGACCGGGGCGTCCATTTTGTGTTTAGCGTGTGTTTATCGCGATAAACTTTACAACGCGTACGTCTGACATCTTCGCGGTAGGCCGAAGGCGAAATTTTATTGCGATAATTCTATCGCTATGTGTGTGGCCGAGGCATAAGACGAAGAAAAAAACAACTTAAGCTTTTAACCCTTTCACGTACAAAACTGGTGTGTAAAAGTTTTTATGTTAATGACTGGTTTAGGTTGTGTGTTGAGGGATATTATAAGCCTATTTCTGGTGAAAATTATAAAAGAATCAGCAGACGATCCAGTAATAGTTGGGACAAATATGTCCCAATATGCGATAACTGGCGACAATTAATGGATTTTATAGAGTTTGTAAATTTATGTACTATATATATTTATTGAAAAATAACAACAGCTTTTAGTTAAAAATAATGTTTATTTCTATGTATATTTATTTATGAAACTCAACAAAACAATTTCTGTTTGCTGTGAAGCATAAAATTACATTACATAAATCACACACATTGTTAGTGCGATTCTCAACACCGATCTTAGCAACATTGCACACATCTTTTAAGTGAAGAGTCTTTCCTCATCACGTGGGATGGAAAGGAACGCTTGTGTCCTATATTTTGGATTCGTTTCTTTGTCATAAAGCTTGACGGTAAAGCATGCTTCCTTATAGAAAATGTCCCGATCATCGTCCTCGCCACAACTTGGCGATATTCTAGCGACGAAAGCAAACAACCTTCGATTAGATGTTTTTCATGTAGTTTTTATATATTATACACGAATTATTTATTGCTATGTCTAGTAAGTCAAAAAAAAGCCGAAGGTAATATTTAATTGTAGATTTTCTGTCAATTTCATATGTCACTATTTTTTGATCCATTAGATCTACTCCTCCCATATTTTTATTATATTTACAAACAATATCGGGACATGTAACCTCTAAACATTGTGCCGAACCTACTTGTTTACGTTTCACCTTTTGAGTAGGTATTGGCGACAAGAAATTGGTGAGGAGATGCACCGCTTTATTGTCCATCCACTTGATGAAAGAAATTCCCTCAAAACTGGTTGCATAGATATCGCCTCTCTTCGTATCTTTATCTAATGATAAATATTTCGGAGTATGTTTCCGCTGAGTGCAGACAGTGCCGCAAGATTTTATATTTTGCTTGGCTAAGTTGTATTGCAACAGAGGAGAATTGAAAAAGTTGTCAATGTAAACCTCGCATCCTAATTCGATCAAAGGTTTTATGAGATCTAGTAGGACAGTCTCTCCTAGTGCTATTTCTGGTCTCGATTTTTTTTACCCGTGTATAAGTTGAACTGGAATAAATATCCTATTTTAGAATCGGCGCGACACCACATTTTGAAACCTCTCTTTACAGGTTTATTTTGCATGTATTGCTTCATGATGTTATGACCTTTGAACTTCACCATATGTTCATCTATAGACTGGGTAATTGTGTTATTCATGGCCGATTGGAAAGATGAATTGAAGTGATTCATCACTCTTCGAATTTTATATGCTCTATCGAAATCTGCCGATGTAGGTGGTGGTTGCTCCGAGTTATTGCAAAAATGTAAATTTCTTCTTATTTCTTCGAATCTCGATAAAGGCATAACTGTGGCTAAATAAGGCACACCCATATCAGGTTCAGTAGACCAGTAATTTCTGAGAGTAAGTAACACATGATAACCCATAACATAATTCATACCGATAAAAGCTGTCATTTCTTGAAGGTCTGTAGTGAAAACTGAACCATTGTTATGAGCATAGCGTAACGACTCCGGTAATATAATTTCATCAATCAACACCTTGATATTAGTAGTGGCCTCAAAAATATCTATGGGTTTCAGAGATTCTGACTGTTGCAGTATGTTTACCTTACCAAAGTCATAATCAGTCTCAGAAAATAGGTAAGGCTGAAAAGTGTTGTTCTTCCACTTGAAGTCCGGTATTGCACCATTCAATGGCGAATCAGAAGATGATGAAGGGCCAGGAGTTGGATCTGGATCTAGGGTGGAATCTGGTGCACCTGCGGGCTCAATTATAACTTCAGATACTCCAGCTTCCATATCCTGGAGAATAAACGCCTGGTCTTCTTCGTCCAAGATTAGTGCAACTTCATCATCACTATTATCAGCCATGAGATACTCCTCTACTTCTTTTTCATTTAAATGAAATATTCTAGTACCCCTCCGAGCTTAAAACAATAAATAATTGTATAAATTTACTATAATTATTGAATAAGGAACATAAAATATAATATTCGTAATGTTAGAAGCTGTTGACCTTTCATGCATATTGGGACACCCATGTCCCTACTAATATATCTTGTATTTTCATTGCTTTTATAGGTAACATTTTAATAAATTCATAATTACTACTTACCATTCTACCACAATCAAACACAAAAATTATCAAAACTGCATAAAATATATTTTAATTAACTTTTGAAAATTATTTACGAAGCGCGCCAAAACATCCAAAAGTAATAAGGAGATATTTGTTTCTTTTTTTACGCGCCGCGCTACCAACCTTGAAAAAATTAAAAGTTTCGTTCCTAAACAATTGATAAGGACTACTGTTTTGTTTTTAATTATTGATTATATCAGTAAAAATATAAGTTAAAATTTAGGGATACCGGTGTCCCATTTACGTCAAAGGGTTAAACGCGCCTGAACAAAATGTGAATGCAATGTTTTATTATTTAATATCGTCTCACTGATGAAAATCATAACTGTGCGCTGTTGTCTGCGTAGATGTCATAAATTAAAGAATTAATTTCTTTATTACGAATGAAAATACAGCAGAACTGATGGTAAATACTATTGCGTAACAGTGGTAGAGCCACGTGGCGGCTTTTGCTGTCGCATGGATGGGCCGGCTCGAACCGGGGTGGTACCACGACCTCACAGAAAACCAGCGTGAAGTAGAGGTTTACCTCTGCGTTTCGCTTGGTGAGTGCAGGTGGCTGGAGGCCCTTTTTACTGGAAATGAGGCATTCCATCTTAGTCCTCACGGGTGACAACGCATCTACATTTTGATTTGTAATAGAGGATAAATGTAGATGTCTATGGGCCGCAGCAACCACTTACCATCAGGTGGACTGTGTGCTCGTTTGTCACCCTTATTCTATAAAAATGAAACGCGATAATACGAGAAATTTATTGAGTACCTTATTTTTTTATAGGATCGAGTGACAAACGGGCACACAGTCCACCTGATGGTTAGTGGTTGCTGTGGCTCATAGACATCTACATCTATCCTAGTTTGCGAATCAAAATGCAGATGCGTTGTCACTCGTGTGGACTAAGATGGAATGCCTTTTATCCAGTAAAAACGGTCTACGGTATACACTGATCATACGAAACACAGCAGTGTTAAGCTGCTATTTTACGCTGGTATTCTGTGAGAGCGTGGTCCTTCCCGTTCGAGCCGACCCATTCGTGCTACAACTATACTACTAATATAGCTGCAGCATGGCTCTACCACGTATAAAAACCTATTTTTTTTTCATAGGATAAGGGTGACAAACGAGCACACAGTCCACCTGATGGTAAGTGGCTGCTGCGACCCATAGACATCTACATCTATCCTCTATTACAAATCAAAATGTAGATGCGTTGTCACCCGTGAGGACTAAGATGGAATGCCTCATTTCCAGTAAAAAGGGCCTCCGGCCACCTGCACTCACCAAGCGAAACGCAGAGATAAATCTCTACTTCACGCTAATTATTCGGTCGTGACAATATTATATATTTAATGGAATATCTTTGCCAATGAGCTAAATAAAATTGATATTACATTACAGATAATACACGACAGAGAGAGAGCGAAAGTCTCTAATAGTCATAATAAAATTTTGCCACGAACATCGAGTGCTGATGCTGACCAAATGATTCGGTGATACACTGATGTATTTAATGACGATAATGATGTACGTCAGATAGATAGACGCATTGCAAGTAAATTGGTTCATTAATTGCATCTTTCGTTCGCGAACTATACATGTGTAGTAGACATTTATTGTCTTATTAAGAAAAAAAACCCAAAGGAAGTAGTGCGGTAGACTTCACTCCCTATATTAACTCACAAAGATCTATTCTAGCATTGGGATATTTTAGGCATTTGAGTTCTTCATTTCATATCTTTAATGATAACCATGAAGTAAAACGTCATAAGTTTATAGTTTCACGAGTCAACCTCGTGCCACGATAACTGATATCATTATAATAGTATATTTTTATAAATAAACTCACAAAACCTTAGACGATGCAAAAATATTAAAGTTGAACGTATTTTGTACTCCATTCAATTTTACCACGTTGCTTACCTATGCTTTATTCTGAAAAGAACCACATTTTATGTATATATCAATTTTATTGAACGCACTCGCTTAGAATTCATTTGAAAATACTCGTGTAGTGTTCCACACGACTTTAACCTTTAAAAATATATTCTTAAATGTTAATATAGTCTGCACGAAAAAATGGTTATTGCACGTACGAGACTTCTATACCCTCCTGAAAAGAAAAACAAGAAACTCCATTACGTATTCCAAACAACTTTTTTATTGGAAACATGTTAAATATGTCTCGAGAAAGTGCCGCACGTTTACCTAGGACTAGTCAAATAATCAACTTGAACCGTAAGAAATGAAATATTGCTTGCAGAATCGTTTACAGTTCGTATTACAAGGCAAAAAGGTTTACATTTGAATGGCGGTTGGATAGGTGACAAGAAAACTACGTAAGTTGATGCGGCAAATTGTTGGTACATTGATGGAATTAAAATAAAAGATGTTATTGTACCAATACTCGTGTTTTGTTCGTAGACGCTCGGAGACATTGTGTGTAGATACGTCTAGGTTTACTCAACATTGTAAATCAAATGTTCAAGTTTTTTATTCAAAGTTATATTACGTGGTAGATCCATGTTCTAGATATATTATTATGGTTGTAGTATGAATGGGTCGGCTCCACCGGGGAAGAACCACACTCTCACAGAATACCTTCGTATGGTGAGTGTAGAGTATGGTTTGGGAATTCCCGACAATTTCAAAGTCCCGGGACTTTGAAATTGTCGGGAATTCCCATCCCAATATCCCGTGGGATAGCCTATAATCAAAGTGCTGGGAATTCCCGGGACTTCGAAACTTTTAGGAAAAAGCTTTTTTGTTTTTTTTTAAGATGGGTAAGCCTTTTTTGATGAATTTTAGTTGAGTTAATTTCTGGTGAAACGTATTAAAAGGAGGCATTTTTTTTTTGTAAAAATCAACATTTATTAAACAATTAAACAGAAAATTAAATAACTTTACGTTAATTCCAGTAATTAATAATTGCTTTACAGTAGGAATTTATAAAAGTAGGCGAAGGTTATACGAGCTTTATGATGAAAGATCATATAATAGTAGTGTTATATTTAGAGATTATGTAAAAACATATTCTAAAATATTTAAAAAAGTGTGCTCCACTGCTAAGGCTTTACATTTAAGCAACAAAATTAAAACTGCATCCGACAAAATTAAAATGACCTGGAGAATAATAAATAGTGAAACGGGCAAGGTCAAACCGCGCAACTCGGATTTTCAATTGAATATTAACAATAATTTAACGCGATCTGATCAAGAAGTTGCTATGGCTTTTGAGAAACATTTTACTGTTGTTCCTTTTTTGACAACAAAATCATTAAATTCTTCTCCTACTGTCGCCGAATCATTGCTCAAACAAAATGTAAAGGCTTGTTCAAATACTTTTAAATTCCATAGAGTACTGCCAAAAGATATCGTTAAATATTTTAAAACTATTGATGTTAAGAAAACGGCAGACTTATGGGGGATTTCCGTTAAAGTTATTTTATCTATAATAGATGTATTAGCACCTTATCTAGCCACTATATTTAATATAAGCGTTGAATCTGGTGTGTTTCCTGATTTAATGAAACATAGTAAAGTCATACCTATATTTAAATCTGGTAGTACATTAGACCCCGCCAATTTTAGACCAATTTCTGTACTTTGTTTATTTCTTTTAGTCACACACAGATGCACTTCTAAACAGTTAAATCTTATAGTTATGAAATGATCTTAGTTGTAAAATCATACTAATTCTTATTAAATTTACTATTATCTTGTATTTCTAGTATCTAACCATAGTTCATAATCTCATTGTTATTTCTCATAATCATATATTTGTTTCATTTATTGTGTTGCGTACTCAGTAGTTACGTAGTAGATCAAGTAATTATTCATTAAACTAACACATAGCGCTAGGCTCCTTCAATTATTTAACAAATAAAAATGATTACATAACAATTTCGACAATCTTGACCCGAAAGTCCCGGGACTCGAGACAACTATAATTACGAAAAGTCCCGGAACTTCGAGACACGAGACGTCCCGGGACCCAAATCCTAGTGTAGAGCAACGGTGACCCTTTTTACTGAAAACGAGGTATTCCATCTTAATATTCAGGAGTGACAAAGCATCTGCATTTTGTTTCTTAATCGAGGAATGTAGATGTCTATGGGCCACGGTATTCACTTACCATCAGGTGGACTGTGTTCTCGTTTGTCAACCATGTTCTATAAAAAGAAATAAAGTTAATTAAAGTATTTTATAATGTGTTATGACCTTTTCTAAACCAAACGGACTTCTTGGCAGAAAATATCTAACTAGACCATCCTCTTAACTATTTCTGCTAAGCAGTTGTTTCAATATCGTGTACCGGTTTGGACAAGCTATGAGGTATTCCACCTTAGACCTACTTAGCACCCGTAGATTTCTTTTTTCTATGTTGGTTGTAGACTTCCATTGACTACAGTATCCAATCACTACCAATTGCGCAGTGACTTATTGTTATTCAAAATAAGTCCCACGGTTGAGTCAGTCTCATTTCAGTCAGCTCAGTCTCATTTCTGAGAGGGTTCATAAAAATAGTAATGAGTTTCCATCGTACTTAAGTGCGATTTTTTTTATAAATGTTACCTCCGCACTAGCATTTCCTTATATATCGTAGATGTGATTCACATACATAAATCATACACAAACATCCAGATCCTGGAAAATTATTTGTAGGCCATACAAACACTTGCTTCGTGCGGGGTTCGATCTACGGGGCCGTTAACTTTCACTCAATCGGGGGACTATACAATATACATGTCTTCGAAATAATTAAAATTTCTCTCACTTGCACATCATTACCTTATTATGTTTCTTCATTACCAGCTGCGCCACGTAGTCAGTCAAACTCGGTCTTATTTATAGTATTTAGAGTGACAAACTAGTGCACCCACCACCTGAAGGTAAGTGGATGCTGTGGCCAATATTCATCTATCCTCATACAAGTATCAAAACTGCAGATGCGTTGTTACCAGAATTAAGATAGAACTGTCGTAATTAGAAAAATTCCCGGTTCCCACCACTCACTATACGAAATACAGCAGTATTATGCTGACATTTTACGCTGATGTTCTAGGCGAGCGAGATCATTTCCCGGTCGAGTTGATCCATTCTATCTGCAGCCATTACACGTTGCAGTGTGGCTCTAGCACGTAAATATTTCTCACCTTTGTGATATAAAAAAGAAATGAATTAAAATCAAAGAGATTTAAAATATATATATACTATACTACTTAAATGTCTTTGATTAAAATTATAAATACGTGAAATTCGATAATTCGATAATAAATAAAAATAAATCTTTGACAGCGGTGGGATTCGAACCCACGCCCTTTCGGACTGGTGCCTAAAACCAGCGCCTTAGACCGCTCGGCCACGCTGCCGTTGTATAGTATCTTTAAATTATTGATAAGTTACTTGTTATTATAACTACAACTGCTTCAAGGGTAGATAACAACTGAATTTCTCTTACAACTTTATAATATCATCATTGACCTTAGAACCTCTTCAATATCTATCTAGAATCTGCCAGCCATCTAGATTTACCTACCATGTAAATCCATTGAAGAGTAGAAATTGTAGTAATTGAAGGAAATTAAATTCCCTTATAGTGGTGCAATACTTAACCTTATTTGATACGAAACCGCGTGTATAGTGGCGGTGTGAGAATA
Organism: Parnassius glacialis; assembly: GCA_033319125.1. NCBI lineage: Eukaryota > Metazoa > Arthropoda > Insecta > Lepidoptera > Papilionidae > Parnassius > Parnassius glacialis. The sequence goes on along the minus strand of JAVANC010000012.1, from coordinate 37,127,858 downwards.
TCCATTATCCCATATCGATCTGTAGGTGACCTATGAGGCAACAGACAGAATCTGAAACTGAGTTTGGGCAGCAGCATATTCCTGAGGATAACTCAAAATTATAGGAAGCTGCGGTTGCCAACCCGCCTGCCAAGCGTGGCAACTACAAAATCCCCGCAATGAGGCACTCTATGGGCCTATGTCTCAATAGATTTTCGCAGGTTGGATGAATGATTTCATATGATACTGTTTGTAGGTAGAAATGTGATATTTTAGCGTTTAGCCGCACCCTTTTTTATTCGTCATTACCATCAACCCTAGAACCTGTCACAAGTGCACCGTTAAACTTAGACCTTCGCCAAAATGCCACAAAATGACACCGAACCACTTGCATCTATCAAATTCTTGAAACATGCTTACCAGGTCATCACTTTATCTAGTGGGGGCTGTTCTACAATCTGCTTATATGTTACCATTCTAGAACCATCGGTTGTCGATTTGTAAGTTCAGCTTATTAATCCTTTGGGATATTGTCGAACCGGGGTGGTACCACGACCTCACAGAATACCGGCGTGAAGTAGAGGTTTACCTCTGCGTTTCGCTTGGTGAGTGCAGGTGGCCGGAGGCCCTTTTTACTGGATATGAGGCATTCCATCTTAGTCTTCACGGGTGACAACGCATCTGCATTTTGATTTGTAATAGAGGATAGATGTAGATGTCTATGGGCCGCAGCAACCACTTACCATCAGGTAGACTGTGTGCCCGTTTGTCACCCTTATCCTATAAAAAAAATGTCGATTACTTTGGTTCAGCTGCTGGTATCATCGTCCATCCATATCTTATCATGCAAAGATTCTCCTATTATTCTCTTCTTACTTCTATAGTAAGATGAGTGACCTCAAACTTTACGGCTGTAGGACCAATACGAATTATTAATATTTTACCCGACTGTCCTAGAAGGACGGTAATGTTTTTCAAAGGTAGGTATGTATGTATGTATGTCTATTTCCTTGACACACGTGGTAGAGCCATGCTGCAGCTATATTAATAGTATAGTTGTAGCACGAATGGGTCGGCTCGATTGGGGAAGGACTATGCTCTCACAGAATGCCAGCGTAAAATGGCAGCTTGACACTTCTGTGTTTCATATTGAGAGTGTTGAAAACCGGAGATCCATTTTACTGGAAAAGAGGCATTCCATCTAAGTCCTCACGGGTGACGACGCATCTGCATTTTGATTCTTTATTGAGGATAAATGTAGGTGTCTATGGGTCACAGCATCTAATTACCTTTAGGTGGACTGTGTGTTCGTTTGTCACTCTATCCTATAAAAAAACACTGTAGCCTGAACGGAATTAGTTTCGCCTTAATTGTGGGAGTGATACGGGCTATATAAGATTTATATATTGCATTTGAAAATATTAAACAGGGAGTGGAATGCTTTTAACAGTAAAGTTTTTAACGCAGTCGGGTTTTATTTTATTACTGTTGCGTTGTCACCCGTGAGGACTAAGATGGAGTGCCTCGTTTCCAGTAAAAAACGGTCTCCGGTTCTCTGCACTGACCATATGAAACACAAGAGCATAAAGTACGAACAAACAAACATATTATGAAGATAAGGGTTACAAGCGAGAACAGAGTCCGGAGTGGATGCTGTGACCCTTAGACATCTACATCTATCTTTCATTAAGAAATAAAATGCAGCAGCAAATGTAGCAAAAGAGTCTATGGGCCGCATCAATCACTTACCATCAGGTGGACTGTGTGCTCGTTTGTCACCCTTATCCTATAAAAAAATCTGATACTATTTATTATCTTAAAAGTCAATTTTTTAAAATTAAAACACAGCAGCGTTGAGATGCTATTTCACGGTGGTATTCTGTGGGAGCGTGGTCTTTCCCCGTCCGAGCCGAACCATTCGTGCTACAACTATACTACTAATATAGCTGCAGCATGGCTCTACCACGTATAAAACATTGATATAGTATAATGCTTTTTTGTCTTTTTTGAGTTCCTTCTTTGTAAAATTAGTGACAAAGGAACTTGCAGTCCGCGTGGTAAGTGACAATTGCAACTCATAGGCACTTGGAACACACTTCAAATAATGAAATCTATTCTGAGGACTAAGATTCCGTTTACTATTAAAAATTGGTGAGTTGTGTACACGCGTGTTACATATATCAAAACATTTCATTTTCCCACACAACATTTCAACATTGCTTCCACGAGGCAGTTTTGTTGACTTGATGGGAAACTCGGTCGCCGTGGACTCACAATAACGCACACGACGTCAACCGACATAGCACCTTTACAAGAAACCTAATGCAGCGAGACAGTTCTGCTAACCTGATGGGAAATGTAGCTGCCGTGGATTCACCGTGACGCCCGCGGCGTCATCCGACAGCATTATATATACGGAACTCCACGATGCCACTTCACTTCGTTCCTTACATCGGCGGGGTGTAGGTTTAATTAGATTTAATTAGTGTTAGTTCTTTTAATACTCCACTTCGTTTCTAACATCGGGCGGGGTGTAGACTTAATTAGTATTAGCTATTTTAATTGTAATATCTTTTAAATTAAAGTTAATAAAAGTAATTTTGGTTTTTTGGGGTCCTCCGGCGGTGACATCCACATAATTGGCGAAGTCGGTATGATACTCGAGTAGTCTCAGTGTAGTTTATTAGTGAATTTCTAACATCGAAATCGCTACCACTGCCACGAGTCATCAGGTATCCAAAGAACCTGGAGTCCAGATCGGAGGATAAATCGAGACATCGATCCCAGAGGAACCAGAATGAAACTCATGTAAGTACACTCAAAAATCGTTTCTGTGTGTTGCTTCAATTATTCTAGTAGTAATTTTTATTTCCTAGAGAGCCTGCATCTGCCAGACTAGCTCGTAGGTTCAAATTAGGTAACAAGAGAAATATTAGTGTCGATTTAGATAATCAAATAAACTCCTCGGTAGATTCCGAAATGACAGACGTAGACATTATCTTTCAAGCCTTACGTTTAGTACCAGATCTTGACGGGAACCCGAATACTCGTATATTGCCTAGGTTCATTCATATGTGTGATCAGATCGTTTCTGAATATATGAGTCAAAATTCTGGCAAAGAACTAGCTAAGCTATATCTAATAAGCGGTATTTTAAATAAAATTTCTGGGTCAACCGCACGTATTATAAATTCGAATGGCATTTCTAAAGATTGGGATAGCATAAAAAATGCCCTCTTCAATAATTTTTTAGAGCAACGAGACGAGACAGCTTTTTACAATGACCTTAATATGTTGGCCACGCAAGGGTACATTTCGCCCCAGGGATTTACACGAGAGCATTGCTACAACCATCAAAGCCAAACGTAGTTGGTTTTTCAAAGACTCCAAGAGTCGAACTTTAAAATCCAGATAGACAAATCGGAGTTCCTTAAACTAAAAACTGCTTATCTCGGACACGTGATCAGTAAGGATGATATAAAACCGAATCCTGATAAAATTTCTGCCATATTCACTTCCTAGAACGCCTAAGGAAATTAAGCAGTTTCTCGGCTTGATAGGTTATTACCGAAAATTTATTCCAGACTGCACGTATACCAAAAACCTTTAACACAGTGTCTTAAGAAAGGTAGGAAATTTGCAGCAAATTCAGAATATATTTCTTGCTTTAGTGTAAATTATTATTAACTAATGATCCAATTTGACAGTACCCGGATTTTACGAAAGATTTCTTGCTTACAACGGATGCGTCTTATTTAGCGATTGGTGCTATATTGTCGCAAGAACCCATAGGCGCGGAGAAACCAGTGTGCTATGCTTCTCGCAATGGTACGAGAGCGAGATCAATTACAGCACCACGAAAAAGAATTCCTCTATATATATATATATATATATATATATATATATATATATATATATATATATATATATATATATATATATATATATATATATATATTCTGGGCAACCAAATATTTTATACCTTATTTATTCGGAAGGAAATTCAAAATTGTGACAATCTTAAAGAGCCCAACTCGCGTTTAATTCGTTGGAAGCTCAAACTTTAACTTTTCTCTGTAATTTATAAAGGGCAGTTATAATTCTAACACCGATGCCCTGTCTCGCATCAAAATTCACAATGAGGAGACTAGTTCGATGATTGCAAATCCATCTGAGCACCCACCTTCAGTAGGGAACTAATCTACTAACTCGGCGCGCACAAGCTTGAGAATCCAATTATAGAAGTCACAATCGTTGTGGAACCATTAAATAAATATCACATATAGTTATGTATAACGGTTGTTGGCGATATTAAGAAGCATCTGACGGCCTCTAAGCCTCTTGATACTCAAACAAGGACGTCTGTACAAGTATCTATGTCAAATTTGGAAGCTCATGCCATAGACGTATAGAGTTCGTATTTCCAAAAAAAAATTTTACCGCGTTGCTCATAAGTCCTCTTTTGGCTATGTACGATATCATATCTATCACCCAAGGAAATTTAATAGCTCTTCCATGAATTTAGTACTGGCTAAGTTCGAAGTAGAGTACGTGAAGGAGTGTCTTAGACAACAAGATATATTAAAACGTTAGCACGAGGGTAAAACTAACCACTGGGACATAAATGAATGTCATTTATTTTAAGTCGTCGCTATTAACGTATTCTTTACCGAAAATTGACAATGCGAGCGTTTGTACGTGGGTTAAAAGAGCCCTTAGGCTCACGTATTAGATGCATGCGACCCGACAGCGTTGAAAAAGCGCTCGAGTTCGTGCAAGAAGAATTGAATGTAACGTACCTTTAGAACCGCAACGAGTCCGTTTCTAAAAATAAATCTTAAGACCTACAATTACCTAAACCTATGGCTATGTTACCTAATAACTTACCCGCGCTTAAGCCACACATTTCTTTTGCACGGTCTCCACCAATATGGCAGCCACAACCACAAGGGTGGAAGCCAAATTCCCAGCCAATACCAGTTAGACCAATTATCATGCAGTCGCGTACTCAGCAAGTGTTCCGCGCGCCACCCCCAAATTAAATTTACACTCTCAGAGACAGGTTCTTTTTATTCAAACTTTAGATATAATCAGTATTTTTTATAAGCCCGGCAGCTGTTGAGGCTTTCTTTTCAAACATTCCATTAAAATATAAGCGACGGAGACGCAATAATTAACGTACAAACTATTTCTAATTGTGTAATTGGTCAGTGCCTAACAACTGTACGGATTAACCGCGGATTTTTAGAAGTCACGAACCCGACACAACACGATTTAATATTTTCTCTAGATCGTCCCGTTCAGAGTCTTATAATATTGAGTGCACGCGTACTGAAGAAACTGTCACATGCGAAAGAATTTTTGTCGCGTTTACGAACAAATCATTTGAACCCCGAGGAACGAGCAAATTTAAAGTTATTATGTAGAAAATATGCCGACGTATTTTATATACATTGAGAGAAATTAACGTTCACGAACAAAATTAAACATCGTATTAGGACGACATTACAAAATTTAGATATTAATAACTGCACTGTCTGCAGTCAAGCGAAATACGATCGAAATGCCATTAAGCAACAATTTAATTTAGTTCCCAGCAACGAAGCCTCACGAAATCATTCATCTAGACCTACTTACAATTCAAGGCGAAAAATATTTAACAATCGTTGTTGTATTTTCTAAGTATGCGCAAGCATACCATATACGCGACGGAACTGCGATCAGCATTTTACAAGCTTTACTCAATTTTTGCACACATCACGGACTTCCTTTAACTATAATTTTGGATAACGGCACGGAATTTACAAACTAATTATTTAACGAATTTACTAAATTACACAAAATACCGGACATTGCCACACAGCCTTAACGATAACGAAAGGTTCCACACCACACTATTGGAACATCTTCTTATTTTAAAATGAAGTTACAAAACACCTGGAAACTTTACAGCCAACATGCGTAAAAAGAGGTCTCATAAATGGATTAGGTACAATTGTTAAGACTATCACCGGAAACTTAGACAACTCAGACGCTATAAGGTATGATAATGCTATCAAAATTCTTCAGGATAATAAACTTACCAGTCAATTTAATACCAATATAAGCCTAAATAACGAGTGGATGACCCGGAATTCTAAAATAATGACTAAATTAATTGCAAACCAAATAAAAATAAACGAAACTTTAAAAATTATTTTAGATTCAAATGCTACAGAGATTCGAGTCTCATAAAATTCGCTAAGTTTGCCTAATATTTAGTTATTGTAACGGAAATCATAGACGACATATTAGACAAGCTGACTTGGCTTTCATTTGTTCCTCAAGTACTCACCACCCAACGTTAAGTGTCCGGGTACTTAGTAGCATGATTAATAAATTAGTCCCTATATACAGTAATGAACTTATATTTGAATTATAACCTAGGGAATATTATGATATAATAAATTCTGGCCATCATTATTCGGGAAATAAAATAATAATAATAGTTTTCGAGGGTGTTGAAGCCGATAGTGCTGTCGAAATGTATTTAAACTACTTTAAAAAATTCCATATATTCATGTTATACGTAATTTTTTTCATGCGCTTAAGGCATGCCCAATTGAATTTACCAATATATTTTTGTTTGTTTGTTCGTCTTCAATGTGTTGCTATACTATTTATTCGATTACGATTAAACTTTGGTGAGTCAGTGTACGCGCCCGCGTAGGTTTCTGACGATAAAATGAATATTTGTTTGTTTGTTCGTTCCGTTAATCACCGTAATCCGTTATACCATTAATCTAATAACGATGAAATTTTGGTGTAAAATGTAAAAGCCAATTAAGTTGGTGTAAAAGTAAATATTACAAATAATAAAATTATCTCAAATTCCGAATGTCGGAGTTTAAATTCTTCTTTACAATAATTTGTCTTAGCAATGACTTCATAATGAGAAATAATTTTATTCTTTCTATTTGTTTATTGTTTTAAGTATTTATGTTGTATATGCTCCGTGGCGCAGTGGCTTAGCAATGAGTTACTGTGCTGAGGGCCGCGAGTTCGAATCCCGTACGGAACAAGTATTTGTATGTCCTGCAAGTAATTGTTCCGGGTCTGGATGTTTGTTCTTGTAAAATTTATGTTTGTAAACTGCTTCTACGATACAGGAGAAAATTCTAGTATAGGGGTAGCATTTTTTTTAAATATTAAAATTATTTATTTAAATAAATTTAATTTATATATTCTCATGTCTAGTTTTTTTTAAAGAATAAGGGTGACAAACGAGCACACAGTCCTCCTGATGGTAAGTGGTTGCTGTGGCGCATAGACATCTACATCTATCTTCGTTTACGAATACCCGTGATAAAATTAGATGGAATGCCTCGTTTCCAGTAAAAAGGGGTCTGCGGTTCTCTGCATCTCCATATGAAACACAACAGCATAAAATACGAACAAACAAACATATTAAGAAGATAACAGGAGTTAACACAGTTACAAGCGAACACAGAGTCCGCAGTGGATGCTGTGGCCCATAGACATCTACATCTATCTTTCATTAAGAACTAAAACGCAGCAGCAAATGTAGTATAAAGAGTCTTTAGTTCTCTACAGCCTCCATATAAACATAGCAGCATTTTGCTGCCATTTCACGGTGATATTCTGTGGGAGCGTGGTCTTTCCCCGGTTGAGCCGATCCATTCGTATTACAAGTATACTACTAATATAGCTGCAGGATGGCTCTACCACGTAAAACTCAATCGTACATATATCAAGTAGTATCAAGTAATGAAAGCAGTAGTCTCACGTAAACAATTTGATAAATGGAGTCCATGAGATGTAAGCATAAAGTGCTTTTCTTAGGTCCAGGTAAGCCAGCTTATGCAAATTAGGACGTGCGCTGTATCGCTGTGCGAATATGTTGTTCGAATGAATTTTGCAATACTGTTTATATGTGTTGATGTTTAACTGGCTTAACAGCTTATAGTACGTATTTGTAGCAAGAAAGGTTTGGCTCTACCGGGGAAGGACCACGCTCTTACAGATTACCACCGTGAGATAGAAGCAAAATGCTGCCATGTTTTGTATGGTGGCTGTAGAGAACTAAAGACCCTTTATACTAGAAACAAAGCACTCCATCTCAGTAATCAGGCGTGACAACACATCTGCATTTTGATTCGTAGTCAAAGATAGATGTAGATGTCTATGGGCCACATTATCCATTGCGGACTCTGTGCTCGCTTGTAACCCTTATCTTCTTAATATATTTGTTTGTTCGTATTTTATGCGCTCCCATACCATTCACCAGATTGCAATAAAACTTTGTCAAGTTATTGCTTGCACTTGCGCGAAGGTTATATTTATCGTACAATTAACTTGCAGTAGATAGCGCGTATAGTACCGATAAATTTATTTGCAAGTTATATTTCATTCTACTTCAATTAATGTGTTATCATTCCTTATTAAACAACATAGCTCTTCCAAATTTAAAACGATATTTCCACAATTATTTCTTCTGTGGCAGTAACGTGCCGGATTCCAGCTAGTTCTATTTAAAAAATGTGAATATTTCTTTAGTATTTTAAATGGAACATAGAGTATTCTATTTTCAAACAGACACAAAATCTTTTATTATACCCGCTTGACAAATTTAAGCTGTTTACATGACTGTACACTGTGTGGTCGCGGGGGAAATTATATTGTCCGCGTACAGACCAGATGCTTCGTCTGTGTCCAGTCTTAAAACACACTACTAATAGTCAAAATATTTAACTAGACGTCTAGTTTTTCTTTATGTTATGGAAATATTAGATAACAAAATTCAACCCAAGCAACATTTATCCTCGATTTAGAATCAAAATCAGACGCCTAAGGACTAAGATGAAATGCCTGGTTACCAGTAAAAAGGGTCTTTGGTTCTCTACACTTACCATACGAAACACGGCAGCGATATTCTGCTGTTTTACGCTGGTATTATGTGAGAGCGTTGTTCTATCCCGGTCGAGCCGACACATTCGTGCCGTAGACATATATATATATATATATATACTAGCTGACCAGGCAGACGTTGTTCTGCCCTTCCCGAACAACCATTTACTTTACCAAAAAAACTCCTGAAATTAGCAATAAAAAATTGAGGGTAATTTATCGGGATAAAAATTATCCTATCTCTCAAGTTGAACCAAACTGCACACAGTCTGCAAAATCTCATTGAAATCAGTTCCATTTATTGAATACTTACAGCAACACGTGGTGGTTATACTACTAAATTAGTGTAGCTTATATTAAACGTTTGTATTTTTAACATAGCGCCATCTATTGAATATTTACTCAATACAATAACAGAAAATTGTGACTGTCAAATAATAGGCAAATAATTTTCAATAAAATAATATTATATTGCGACTATAAATTGAGATGTAAGCTATCCTATCTTTTAAGTTGGACCAAACTGCACACAGTGTGCAAAATTTCATTGAAATCTGTTCAGTAGTTTAGGGAGTCCATCGCGGACAAACAACGTGACACGTACTTTTTATATATAAAGATATATGTGCAGGATGGTTATAAAATATTTGTTCAGGGCTATCGTAATAGACTATCGTAATCCATATGAGTAATACCGGAAAGACCCAGTGGCCTCAGATAGGCAGTATATCATGTCATATGTAAGATATCTAAATTAAAGACACCGGCAACACGGAGCGAAGTTAAAGGTGCGGGACATTCGGTAATGCGATTGAATCTATTAACATTAAATTAACAAGGGTTTTATGCCTAAATATTCAAACGCCGCTCAATTAATTTGGCGTTAGGTCTCTTGCTGTCTCTATCACTTGAAGTGAGAGTGACTGTGATACCACGGGACTTATGACATCTTAAAAATGTGTAGCGTTTGAGATATTTCGGACAGAATCAAAGATAGGTATACTTTTGTCTTGCAAAATTAAATTAATTTATTTATTATTAGAGACATCTGTCTTAATAGGTCTAATCCAATTTTTTACGTGGTAGAGCCATGCTGCACCTATATTAATAATATAGCTGTAGCACGAATGGGTCGGCTCGACCGCGGAAGGACCACGCTCTCACAGAATATCAGCGTAAAATAGCAGCTTAATGCTGCTGTGTTTTATATGGTGAGTGTAGAGAACCGGAGAACCATTTTACTGGAAAAGAGGCATTCTATCTTAGTCCTCACGGCTGACAACGCATCTGCATTTTAATTCGCAAACGAAGATAGATGTAGATGTCTATGGATCACAGCAACCACTTACCATCAGGTGGACTGTGTGCTCGTTTGTCACAGTTATTCTATAAAAAAAATGCGATAGTGTCCTCTTTTACATTCCGAACTAAATCTTACACTAATAATATTGAAATTTACGCAGCGAAAAACACTAATAAAAACCATATAAACTAAATTAAATATACAAAAACTTAGCTAAAAAATAACATCATTATTTTTAATTATTATAAATTAAAAGTTAAAATAAAGGATAATGAGTCACCTACAGCTTGGCACGGGCTTTCTCTCACTTTTAAGAGCGAAATGGAGAAGAAAAGCCTACTGCGGAGTTCTAAAGATTGCAAATCTTCGAAATACATTTTATTTTTCAGCAAAAGTCTATTGAAAAAAGCATTAAGAGTTTTGAAGCAGTTTCAGTGTCGACGTCAATCAAATACTTTGAAATTTAATACGCGCGTAATGCTCTTGGGCGGCCTCGTCTTCTATTTATTTTTATATACATTATATGCATATTTATTAATCTGTATAAAGTTACAGCCTATATACATCTTATTGCTGGGCACAAGCCTCCTCTCATTTCTGATAGGGTTTGTTCTGTATGTACAAACGAAACAAAAATCTACGTTAGGAGCAAGCAAATAAAAACAGTATTTTCCGGTATTTGCCAATCTCATTCACACTGATAGTGTTAACATGTCGCCGCAACTGTTAATTGTATAACAAGAGACATAAACCCTTGTTTATGTGTCACTTAATTCGGCAGGGATGCAATAAAAGTTGTAAATAGAGAGATGGGACGGAGGTGTTGATGATATAGAGATGGATAGTAGTAATCACTCGCCCAATGAATATCTATGCTTTTGTTTTGCCTTTGCATGGAATACATTTTTCAACTACGAGTATACCACATATTCGACGCAGGTTGGTAAAAATGAGCCGATTAATCAGAAAAAAGTCTTTGAATGCGTTTTTTTTAAATTTTAATTTGACTAATTTGAATAGTTCAACATGTGGGTTGGTATATTCAGTAAACACTTCGGAGCTTCTGGCTACGTACCCGAAGTTTTAATGATGCAATACTTGCTTGAGAAGCTGGAGTTTGGGGCCAGTTGTTTACAATCACAGATTGATTTTGTTCTTCGAAACATTAATACTCCAGTGTAACTATTTTTATTTTTACACCATCTTTTTATTCGTACAGAAACTAAGTAAAACCGATCAAATTAGAGCTAGTGCCTGCTGTACTACCAGCTGTATGTCACTTTATGTCAGAGAAGTCAGATACAAGATTTGATCGCTTTTCTCACAGATTAAATAATAGCTTTTGTCCGCCAACGCTCCCCAATAATTTACCTTACATCCGGTCTGACTTAGTCACTAAGCGTCTAAGCTACATACTAACAGCTAGTAACGTGATGAACTCGTAGTATAGGAATTTAAGTGCGTGGAATAAAATGCGTGGAACGTCTTAAGTTCGAATACCAGCAGGAAGCAAAATTTGTGTAATATACACAAATTGTGGGTTTTAGTTTGGTTTTGTTGTTATTATTCCTGTGACACCTATATTTTATTTCAAGCTATCTCAGATTTCACCAGATAAGCCATGAAACGGTCACGGATAGACGGACAAACATTACAGAGGTATAGGAAAGTGTACTGCTGAATAGAACTCGCCTAAAGGTTACAAAGTACTGCCTTGAACCGTCCGTAACCATCTCCACTATGCAACGTTGCTGTGTTGTTCCTATCTATTTCACGTGGGTTTCGTAAGAAGCGACAATGGGAAACGCCAGAAAGATCTTATGGATTCCGATAGTTGGCAGTGTTACCATCTTGTTTATGCCCGGTGTGAAATAATAGGCAGATGGTTGTTTTTTTACTTATTATAAGATAGTGCTTGACTTCAATCACACACCAATTCAAACACTAGGGGAATTACAGGTGCGGTGGATAAATATTTTAGAGATCTTAAAGCGATTTACACCTACCACAATAGTTTATCACGCTACGGGCGTCTGACAGAGAATGCCGACATGCATTAAGTCTGCCCATAGTTACCTTAGTTATGTAACAAGCATTGCCCATTAGAGTAGTTGTTTACATCACTCCATCGATACTAAAGAGTCTATGGTCAAGTCGTATTATGCCTGAGAGAATAATCGATTACGTTTCGACTCGATTGTGTTAAAGTGACGTCAAATATTGTCTGTGGATTAAAAGTTAGCTCTTAACAGTCGGGATCATTCAGAGACGAGCCGCCGGAGTGACAAGAAGGTTTGTGATATACAGGGGCGTAGCTACCGCCGTATCAGCCGTATCAATGATACGGGGCCCCCGGGCTACAGGGGCCCCCAACGTGTGTAAGCAAAAACTCCAAGGACTTCTAATGGGACAGGAAAGGCTATCACTATTCTCTAAAGAAGTAAAGAATTTAGTAAAACTGAAATCGTCTTCAGCTATGTTCGCCGAACAAAAGGCACGAAAATTAAATTGTTTGGCTAGCTTAGTTCCTAGGAGTATTTATTGTAAGTAATAACTCATAAGCCCGTGTAGTGGCGGGTAAGAATACTCACAACCCCATATCTTCCCGTGGGTGTCGTAAAAGGCGACAGACGGAAACTGAGGCAGAGGATGGGCAGCAGCATCTTTCTGATAACAGCAAAACAACAATAAAAAAACTGCGCTTGCCAACCCGCTCGCCAAGCGTGGCAACTATGGCAATATACCCCCATGAAAGTAACGAAGAGATGGCCCCCAGTCCCCGGCAGCCCCGCTATTCCTGGCTAAGGTGGCGACCATGGTAACAGCGAGGCAGGGGGTGCTAAGAGTCTCCGGTGGAGGTTCTGTTGCCACCTACGACGACTCGACATGGCAACTTATAACGCACGCACCCTGAGGACTGACGAGAAGGTCCTGGAGCTAGAAGAAGAGATAGACAAGTTGCACTGGAATGTCATAGGATTATCCGAAGTCTGAAGAGAGGGGGAGGTCACGGTAATCCTCGAATCCGGCAATTTGTTCTATCACCAGGAGGGCGACCATCTGTCCCAAGGAGGTGTCGGATTTATCGTCCACAAGTCTCTCGTTAACAACGTTGTAAAGATTGGGAGTGTGTCGACGAGGGTTGCGGACCTTATACTCAGAATCACCGAACGGTAATCGCTGAAGGTTATACAGGTTTACGCATCAACCTCGGTACACGCCGATGAGGAGGTGGAAGAAATGTATGAGGATATCTCTAGAACAATGCATTCCTCCAAAACCCACTATACGGTGTTAATGGGAGACTTCAACGCAAAACTAGGCACAAGAGAGAACGGTGAGCTGAAAGTAGGGAAATTCGGAATAGGGCAACGGAACCCAAAGGGCCAGCAGCTGGCGAACTTCATGGAGAAAGAAGGACTCTTTATGATGAACTCTTTCTTCCAGAAGCGGCCCCACAGGAAGTGGACCTGGTCGAGCCACGACGGTTCGACAAAAAATGAGATTAACTTTATTATGACGACCAGACGACAACTATTCAGTGATGTCTCAGTGATCGCGAGGGTGAAAACCGGCAGCGATCACCGAATGGTGAGAGGCACACTGAACCTAAACGTTAAGTTGGAGAAGTCACGTCTAATGAAGTCAACGCTCCGTCCTTCTCGTGCTCTAATCCAAAGTCCAGAAACCTTTCAGCTCGAGCTACGAAACCGTTTTCAGTGCCTAGAAGATTGCAATACAATGGACGATATGAATGACAAGCTCGTGGAAACTGTCCATGCGGTCTGAGCTAAGTTTTGCAAGACCCGCCGCAGAAGAAACAAAAAGTCTCCGATCACACTCTAATCTCAATGGCTTTTAGACGGGGTATATAGCTGCAGTCTTCAGTAGATTTGACAGCGTACAGGCAACTGAACATACAGATCTCCAAATGCATGCGGCGGGACTTGTGCAACTTTAATTCTGCTCGTATTAAAGAAAAGATCGAGCAGAACCAGGGCTCCCAAGTCTTTGCAAGAGATCTGTCTGCCAGAAAGAGCCAACTGTCGAAGCTGAAGACCGAGTATGGCAGCGTCGTTTCCGGGACACCTGAGGTTTTGAGTGAGATTGAGAGGTTCTATTGGCAGCTGTACACATCATCGTTGGAGCCACACGTAAGTGTGAGTAACGATCCAAGAGCGAGTCTTATCCGACACTATTCCGATGATATCTCGGACGTCAGTCTGAGCGAGATTAGAATGGCTCTCCAGCATCTTAAAAACGGCAAGATCCCAGGCTGGATGGAATTACAGTGGAGCTTCTGAAAGCGGGTGGAAAACCGATACTTGATGTCCTTCAGAAGCTCTTTAATTCCGTCCTCCATGGTGGCACTACTCCGGAAAGGTGACAACGCTCTCTTGAAGAACTACAGACCGAGTTCCCTTTTGAGCCGCGTCTACATGCTGTTTTCGAGAGTCATTACTCCCGAACAAGCCGGTTTCCAAAAAGGCTTTAGCACCATATACCACATACATACCCTTCGGCAAATTGTACAGAAGTCCGAGGAGTACAATTTACCACTATTTCTGGCGTATGTGGACTATGAGAAAGCCCAAAGACTTTCAATCAAAATTACGTCGAAATTCGGGCGGTGCTGCAGTCCCTTCAGCGATGCCAAGTTGACTGTCGGTATATCGAAGTGCTGAAGTGCTTGTACAGTAGGGCTACGATGGCTATCCGAGTACAGAACCAGAGTACGAAACCTATCCAATTGCAGAGAGGTGCAAGACAGGGTGACGTTATATCCCCGATACTCTTCACCGCTGCATTGGAAGACGTTTTCAAGCTTCTGGACTGGTAAGGATACGGTGTTAACATCAATGGCGAGTACATCACTCACCTTCGATTTGCCGACGATATAGTCCTTATGGCAGAATCGCTGGAGGACCTAAGCACTATGCTTAATGACCTCAATAGTTTTTCCCAACGGATAGGTCTTAAGATGAACATGGACAAAACAAAGATCATGTTTAATGTCCATGTCACACCTATGTCGGTAGTTGTTGGTAGCTCTAAGCTCGAAGTTGTTGACGTTTATGTTTACCTGGGACAAATAGTCCGACTAAGTAAGTCCAACTTCGACCGAGAGGTCAATCGAGGGATTCGACTCGACTGGGTAGCGTTCGGGAAATAACGGCACATCTTCTAGTCAGGTATACCTCAAAACTTGAAAACGAAATTGTGCAACCAGTGCGTGTTGCCAGTGATGACATACGGAACTGAGACGTGGTCCTTCACTGCTGGCCGGATGAGGAAGCTCAAGGTTGCTCAGCGAGCTATGGAGAGGGCTATGCTCGGAGTTTCTCTGCGTGATAAACTTAGAAATGAGGATATGCGCAGTAGAACCAGAGTCACGGACATGGCCCAACGAATTAGTAAGCTGAAGTGGCCATGGGCCGGACATATAGCTCGAAGAACCGGCAACCGATAGGGAAAAAGGTTCTCGAGTGGCGGCCTCGTACCGGCGGATGAAGTGTAGGGCGTCCCCCCACTATATGGAGTGACGACCTGGTAAGACATGCAGGAAGTCGATGGATGCAGGTGGTTCAGGACCGTGCTTTGTGGCATTCCTTGGGTGAGGCCTATGCTCTTTAATGGACTTATGAAGGGCTGTTATGATGATGATGATGATGATGAACTAGTGGAATTAGTACTTTTGCCGTTGTCGTGATAATTGACGATAATTTATGTGTACATAGAGAACTGAAGACCATTTTTATGTATATGTTTTTTATTCCTTTATTCGTTTTTTCATTCCTTGGACTTATGAAGGGCTGTAACGATGATGATGAATAACTTAAAATCAATATATAATAATTTGAATTCAATGCAAGCGTTTTTGTTCCTTTTATGAAATCTTTACTCTTCATTGGGGCCCCCCAACAAATTTTGATACAGGGCCCCTCGAAGGCACGCTACGCCACTGGTGATATACTATGTTATTTTGTTATACTTTAGCTTTGATTTAGTTTACTAGAAATAAATATTGTTATTGTGTTGATTAACTCCTTTTATTTAGAATTCTATGATTCACTTTTGAGATACCTTTATGTTCGCGCAAAAGCGTTAATGTCAAGCATCGACGTTAGATGGCACTCGGCTCGGCCGATACGGGATGAAGTTCGTGCGTGTTGAACGTCCGAGCTTGCTGAACGGTGGGAGTCAAGAGCGTCCTAGAAAAATTAGGAGTCCATTTCCTCGCGTCGAGAGATAAACACGCGTTCTTTGTCGGGAAGTAGGAGGCGGAATATGATAGGCGCGTATAGTAAATATACCACTGGGAATTGTAACGCGCATTCCTGTTTTGTTAGCTTCATCCCGGGACTTAGGGTCTAATTCAGAATCTGTATAAGTGGATTCGACCGTATTAGTTACTAGTGCGGTATTTGATATTCTAGAAATAACGGTGACCTTTGATCCGTACGTTCTGTGTTCATTCGCGAGTCAAGCGTTATAACAAACGAGAGTTAGTGGCTTCTGTAAGGTAGTTAATCGTACGACAGAGTTAAAGAACTGTCATCGTAGAAAACGAAGAAAGTGACTGCGGAAGGAGACCGTAGTTTGGAGAGGTGCTGAGGGCCGAACTGCTGCAGAGGGAACGGTCTAATAAGGTCAATAACACTACCAGCCACACCCAGTTACACATCACTGACCCTTACTTTCCTAGCACTATACGTCCACACGCGACCTGACCGAACCAAGAGGGACCAGTCGCCTTGGATAGAGGTAAGTAAGCTCCCTTTTTTTATAGTGTGACGCTCCCCCCTGATCGTTTAATGTAATCAGAACCTTAACCATTGGCGTTAGGACGCCCGACCAGCATCTGCCTGTAGCTTCTCCGTCTATGGGCCGCGGAGGATTCTACTCCTGGGATAGGCAGCTGTTGGTCGTATCATTTACATCTCAGAAGTGGGATTTACAAGACAATTTGTGTTGTGTTAAACCACCCCACGAGCTCGACCGTTAGTGACCGAATAGTGATACTAATTCTTATTATTTTTTCTTCGCTTTAACGAAAAATCAATGCAATAACAAATATATTATCAAGTTATGTAACTACTAAATGCGACAAGATATTAACATGACCCACGATTCGTCCGATTTAACTAGATGAGTTTAAACATTTTTTTCGTTCTACCTTTTGTTTATTTTCTGATTAAATGCCTCACAATGTGATTAAAAATATTTATTTCCATTGGTGATATAGAGAAATTAACCATCAATAGCACCAAAATAAATTCGACATGATCGCTAATTTTCGTGATAAAAATAGATTAAATAAATAGAGAGGATTTTGCGGTTAAAATTAACGTATTGCTTATTAAATATTTTTATTTGCAGTATGGTTAGAAATGTTAGTTTATAAAGGTAGTGCAGTAAAATTAACCAACAAAGGTGATAGAATGGGCTGAGAATGATCAGCAGATTTGTGATGTAAGCAGAAAAAAAAATTATTATTTGGAAAATCAAAATGTGCACACTTCGAACGCTCATGCAACGTTTCGAATAATCAATTAACTTATATTAATTACCAAAACGCGTAATTTGTTTAAAGCAAAAAATAATCTTCCTTTTACTTAACATGAAATCTATTTTACTGTTGATACTGGCGCTTCGTATTTCATTAAAGAAATAGTCTGGAGAGAGAACGGGACGGTACAATAGTGAAATTCAAGAGTTTCTAAGGATTAAAATCTAAAGTAAAAAAAAAAATCAAAGTAGTTCAATTTTTCCGAAAGATATCTTGTACAAAAATATTATTATTTTACATACGTATTATGTAAAATAATACGCCTTATTGTACATACGTATATATTAAGTTTTCTCTGTAATGTATTTATTCGTTGTATATGTGTGGTGTACAATAAAGTATATACTACTACTACTACTATTATTCCATACCCGACCAACTGACGTCCGGGTAAAGTTATTTTCAATTAATCTTTTTTTTAATAATAATCGAAATAATCTTATAACTATGTACGACAGAAGTATTAATAGAAATATCCTCTTGCTATTGGCGTCCTTTCTTTTTAATTATATAAGTGCAAATAAAGCTGGTGGAAGTGATTTAAGTCGAGTGGATCGCGATTTTTTTTGATTTGATGGCAATAGAGCACTAAATCTCCGATTCGCGTTCGATTTGTGCAAAGATTTAGTTAGTAGGCGATGACCCTATTATATTATAGGTCCAAAACGTAAAATAAACTTTAAAATACCTCCCGTTATTGAATGAATACAAATTGAGATTTGTTCCTTCTTATATTTATATACATACAAATTATTTCGAGCTCCGGGAAAATGAGTGACAAATGAGCCAGGGTAAATTCCCAACGCGCTCATAGTTCATGTCGCACCAATGACCGACATCGGTTATACAGCGAGACATCCCAAAGCCGAGGTCGACATATGCGCGGGATCGAGAGGCGCAGTCTTAGCCGCAGTGATTATGGTGAGCGTCGGCTACGCGTGCAGCGGCCTCGAGTACGCAGTTCGGAGCGTGATCAACGCCGCAGTGCAAGTAGCACGCGTACGCTACGCGAGCGGGAACGCAAGCTGTCACGAGAGAGGGAGAAGTTAAGGACACTTAAAAAAGAGGTACGTAAAGAGCGTGAGAGATGGAATGAAAGAAACAGATCGTCCAGGCGGGTT
Source organism: Parnassius glacialis (assembly GCA_033319125.1). Lineage (NCBI taxonomy): Eukaryota > Metazoa > Arthropoda > Insecta > Lepidoptera > Papilionidae > Parnassius > Parnassius glacialis. Next base: position 37,108,978 of record JAVANC010000012.1, on the reverse strand, counting down.
GAGACGCCTGACCTAATCTTGATTGGATAAATACGTGTAACTAGTGATGACAGTGATAACGTCAATAATGTGAAAAAACCTAAGCTTATTACTATGGATGTCTTTGAGGATTGTATAAAATTATTTAAACCAAAAGCAGGGGATTGTGAATCATTTTCTAGCTCTACTTTAAATAATATTATTCCTGAGTATGATCCCATGTTAAAAGAACAGACAATCAACAATTGGCTTGACAAGGTGGACGAATGTTCTGAAATTTATAATTGGTGTGACAAGTAAACGATTCACTATGCCCTGCCCAAACTCACTGGTCTGGCTAAGATGTGGTACCAGGGTTTACCCTCTATCAAGCATACTTGGCCAGAATGGAAAATTATGTTAAAAGAATCATTTTCTTCAACCGAAAATTACGCGGAACTATTGACGAATATGCTTGATAGGCGGGTACGGTCTGGGGAGTCTTTTGAAATTTATTATTTTGCAAAATTGAATTTACTGAACAGATGTAAGATATTTGGAAGACAGGCAGTGGATTGTTTACTCTATGGGATTGATGATAGGGGGGTTCGTGTAGGCGCTCAAGCAGCAAAGTTTTCAAAGCCCGAGGACGTACTCGAATTCTTTAAAACCATCAAATATCAGACTCGAAGTCAACCAGACTCTTATAATGATTGCAATAGGGACAAACGTACTAGCGTTACAAAAGTCAATAATAATTCTACAAGGAACTCGGATAGTACATAGTCTAGAAAAAACAGCAGTTTTAGAGGTCCTGTTACCTGCTTTAACTGTCAAGGTGTCGGTCACCCAAGTTTCAAGTTTCCTGAACCGATCGTAAAATGCACTAATTGTTATTTCTTAGGGCATGATACCTCTCACTGTCCAAAACAGAAGGATCAAAAGAATCTCTTTACTCCGTCGCCACGCCAAGATTAATTGGAGAGGTTGAATGGTATAGCCGAACAATTTTAGCATCTTTCGGGACCATTGCTCACAGTAAGAATAAAACATGTGGACGAACTTTTAAATAATATGCAGTTAGGACTAAATACCACTACCCATAAAGTTGTTAAGAAAACTCATACTGAGTTTTTGTTACGGAGAAGTGAAGTCTGAAGCGAGTGAATGGATAAAGAGAAATCAGGCGGCAAACAAGTCATAAAAGTATAGATATAGAAGTTGGTTGAGCAAATAGATGAGTTGTGTATTTAGCATGTGTATCTAAGAGGGATGGTAGATATGATAAGGATATAGAACGACGAGTGAACGCAGGAAATGGAGTAAATGGGGCTCTACACTCCATTGTGCAATTCACAATGCTGTGTTTGTCCTTATCTTAATGTATGGTTATCTTAATGTAAGAACGATAGTAGAATAAATGCTGTAGATATGCAGTCATTAAGGAAGTAACTCTCACACCACACGGCCATAGATATTGAGTGACGGGTATTAGAGTCGGGCAGGGTTGGCGTATGAACTCGTCGCCCATGATTGACTTGAAGTACCGCAGCCGATGATGGTGTGTCGGTGAAGGAAGTAACTCTCAAACCACACGGCTATAGATATTGAGTGACGGGTATTAGAGTCGGGCAGGGTTGGCGTATGAACTCGTCGCCCATGATTGACTTGAAGTGCCGCAGCCGATGATGGTGTGTCAGTGAAGGAAGTAACTTTCATACCACACGGCTATAGATATTGAGTGACGGGTATTAGTCGGGCAGGATTGGTGTAAGAACTCGTCGCCCATGATTGATTTGAAGTACCGCAGCCGATGACGGAGTGACGGTGAAGGAAGTAACCCTCACACCGCACGGCTATAATTAAGATTTAGTGAGAATTTTGCGCGTCGGGCATGATTGACTTATTAATTGACCGCCCATGAATAGTTCGATTGTTATAATGAGTGGAGGAAGTAGCTCTCACTTTGTACAGCTGTAAAATATAGATATAACACATTGTACTATGGTTACCACTATTAATTAAAATTGTGTGACAGTTTATGTAAGTTTAGGGAATGTGAATTATTGTACAATATATCAAAAATTAAAACAGTATTAATATATTAACTTATAAGCTAAGAAGAAACGAAGGGACTCGTTTTTGAAGGATGGCCGACTGTAACAAGCATTGCCCATTAGAGTAGTTGTTTACATCACTCCATCGATACTAATGAGTCTATGGTCAAGTCGTATTATGCCTGAGAGAATAATCGATTACGTTTCGACTCGATTGTGTTAAATTGACGTCAAATATTGTCTGTGGATTAAAAGTTAGCTCTTAACAGTCGGGATCATTCAGAGACGAGCCGCCGGAGTGACAAGGTTTGTGATATACTATGTTATATTGTTATACTTTAGCTTTGATTTAGTTTACTAGAAATAAATATTGTTATTGTGTTGATTAACTCCTTTTAATTAGAATTCTATGATTAACTTTTGAGATACCTTTACAGTTAATAAAAGTAAAGTAAAGTAAAGTTGCAGCCTGTTTGCGTCCCACTGCTGGGCACAGGCCTCCTCTCATTTCTGAGAGGGTTTTAGGGCTAGGAAATGTCCGCCGCGCTGCCCCAATTCGTGTTGGCGAAACGCACATGTCTTCGAAATATTTTTTTCTTATTTCTCAGACATGCAGGTTTCATCACGATGTTTTCCTTCACCGCCGGGCACGTGGTAAATCAGTACTTAAAATTGCAATTAACAATTTCATTGGTGCCGGCGGGGATCGAACCCGGGTTGCTCGAGTACTGTGAAGCTTACAGCGAGCGCTAACCATCTGAGCTACCACGGCTCAGCTACCTAGTTAATAAATAAATAGATAATCAATAAATTAATAGACACGTGCTTCAAAAAGATATTTTTTTTATAGGATAAGGGTGACAAACGAGCACACAGTCCACCTGATGGTAAGTGGTTACTGCGGCCCATAGACATCTACATCTATCCTCTATTACAAATACAAATGCAGATGCGTTGTCACCCGTGAGGACTAAGATGGAATGCCTCCGGCCACCTGCACTCACCAAGCGAAACGCAGAGGTAAACCTCTACTTCACGCTGGTATTCTGTGAGGTCGTGGTACCACCCCGGTTCGAGCCGGCCCATCCGTGCTACAGCAAAAGCTGTCGCGTGGCTCTACCACTGTTAAAAATATTAAGCCTGAAAGACATACAAAGGAAGCAAGTTAAATAAAAGCTTTTGATTAAAATAATAACTGTTACTATTCGAATTAAATTCAATATTTCCAACACAAAAACACTCAAGGCCAAGTACAGTAATAAAGTTAATATTCGTGAGTACAGATAGCCGAGTCATCAAATATTAACCTCGGTTGGAATCGAAGCTGAATAATATTAAAATGTTTTCTTTTCATCACCATCCATCCATTAAATGTTAATTATATCGTGCGTTTTTCATTTTGTAATCATATCGTGTAGCAATTAAGGCAGTAAACTATTTATAAATGAATAACTGTACTAACTAATGAGTAAATGAGTATGCAGGAAATACTGGAAATACATCAGGAAAGGTTAATTGTTAAAAATAGTAAGTATGAGTACGGAAGTTCAACTAATGTAATATAATATGATGATTATGTTTTTTTAATAAAATTGTTACCCCCTACCCTACACTAGGATTTTCTCCTGTATCGTGGGGACAGTTTACATACATAAATTTCATAAGGATAAACATCCAGACCAGGAAAAATTATTATTTGTAGACCATAAAAATACTTGTTCCGTGTGGGATTCGAACCCGAAGCCCTTAGCGCAGAAACTCATTGGTAAGCCACTGCACCACGGAGCCGTCAATTAATTGGGTAATAATTATCAGTAATAAGTCAGCATAATGCACTATATATTCAGTATAGAGCAATTACAGTTCGACCACACCGTAACACGTGCCTGCCACAATCACACACCAGTGTAATATGAGGGTCCTAATTACACGATAACATAAAAGTATGAAAACCAACAGCAACACTAAAAATCTCAGTGTAACACAGAGCAGCCTCTCAGCAACACCATCTTCCTTGCTTGCACCAGAAGAACCACCACAACGGACGGAACCACGACACTATCTTAGCACTTGCAGAATGAGTTAAGCGAAATCTCTCGTGTACGGCGCCTACAGTGAAATTTATACTGCACAGAAGAGTGGGGATTTCTCGATATACCCTCAATTCTAACTCATTACGCTAGAGTGATGCAATCTCTCGCTCACTCTCGACCCATCCGGTATTTTTAGACGCGCTGATAAGTAAGTTAGATGTAGATCTAATGGACTGCAACATTTACTATCAGCTGGACTGTGTTCTGGGTTGAAGGTTTCATTACTTTTTTGGTCTAATGGTCGTAACTGCAACTGCTGAAGGGTTTTTCTGTCTAGAAACTCTTTGTAGCAACTTGGAGTTAGGAAGTTTGCAGTATTTCACCCCATGCCTAGGCAGTCACGTAATGCCATTGATCCTGCGTCTGCTCTCTCAAAATGATGTTGATGATGATGATATTAATTTTAATTGGTTTCACTGATCTTATTAACATTTTCACTATCCGATTTTCACAATAGTAAGACAATAGCAATGATCTATATGTTGTACACGGTACAGCGAAAGGGTTAAGGATATCCCTCTAATATTATTTATAGGATAGGGTGACAAATGAGCACACAGTCTACCTGATGGTAAGTGGTTATCCTCAATAAAGAATCAAAATGCAGATGCGTCATCACCCGTGAGGACTAAGATGGAATGCCTCTTTTCCAGAAAAATGGGTCTCCGGTTCTCTACACTCCACCATACGAAACACACACACACACACATTTGAAAAAAATTGAGAATTCAGAGGATGCTTTGGGTATATTTTGTGACCTTTCCAAGGCCTTCGACTGCGTTCACCATGAGACATTAATCAGGAAGCTACAGTACTATGGTGTCAAGAACACAGCGCTTAAACTTATTATTTCATATTTAAGTAATAGAATGCAGAAAGTTATCATCAATGGTAAAAGTTCTTCCGGCTCACCTGTACTAATGGGTGTCCCTCAGGGCTCCATTCTCGGCCCATTTCTATTTCTAGTGTATATTAATGACTTACCTTCTCTTGTTGAGGATAATCATAATATAGTATTATTTGCTGATGATACTTCCTTGATTTTTAAACTTAAACGTCAATCATTTAAATGTGACGAAGTGAATAATGCTATATCAAAATTAGTGCATTGGTTTAACGTTAATAATCTACATTTAAACGGGAATAAAACTAAATGTATTAAATTTACAACAACGAATGTTAAAAATCTGAGTACCAATGTGTTTTTAAATGGGGAAGAACTGAGTCCTGTTGAATCCACTGTCTTTCTTGTCATCACTCTCGACGCAAAGCTTCAGTGGGGCCCCCATATATCCAAACTAGCAAGCAGACTAAGTTCTGCAGCCTATCCTGTAAAAAAGATTAGAGGTCTCACTAGTGTCGAGACAGCTAGATTAGTTTATTTCAGTTATTTCCATAGCATAATGTCTTATGGGATTTTGCTATTGGGAAATGCGGCTGATTCAGAAACTATTTTTGTTTTACAGAAGAGGGCCATTAGAGCTATTTACAACCTAAAACCGAGAGAGTCTCTTAGAGAGAAATTTAAAGAAATAAATGTATTAACTTTGGCCTCTCAGTATATTTACGAAAATTGAATGTATGTTCACAAAAATAAAGGTAGTTTTAGTAAAAAAAGTGATATACATTTTGTAAACACTAGGAACAAACACAAGCTAGTGCATACCAGTTTCTCGACTCAGTCACAGAGTCAGTAATTCATTCTTGGGGCAATGTATACGCTATTACAACAAGGTCCCGGAAAGTGTACAGGCTCTCTTTATTAGCAAGTTTAAATGTTTTGTTAAGTTAAAACTGTATAAAAAGGGTTATTATAGTATAAATGAATACATGGTTGATAATAATCCCTGGGAATGAGGTGATCGCTTCCAAGCTGTTTCTAAAATAAATTTTGTACTTATATAGTTTGTACAAGCGTTAATGTAAAATTTGCTTTACAAAAGAAGTCCCGCTGGGTTTCTTGCTGGTTCTTCCCAGGACAGAGGTTTTTTTCGAACCAGTGGTAAAGTAAAAAATGACTTTCAATAACAATTACACATGTGATGTATATTGAATAAAAAATATTCTATTCTATTTTATTCTACACTATTCTATTCTGTGAGAGCGTTGTCGTTCCCCGTTCGAGCCGACCCATCCGTGCTACAATTATACTACTTATATTGCTGCAGTATGGCTTACCACGCTTAAGTTTATATGATCTAAAAATATAAAGTGTTAGTATTTTTTATAATAAGCACATAATGGGTTCACGGTATCCGTTATTGTTACCGTCTATTAAAGTCCACTGCTTAACAGAGACCTCCCCACATTTGCCATAGTTGTTGCGCTTGGCAAGCGGGTTGGCAACCGCGGTTTTTTACTTTTAGTCGTTATTAGAAAGAAGCTGTTGCTCGTTTCCAGATTTTTGTCCCTCTATCGCCTCTTACGACACCCACAGGCAGTCGCGTAGCTATGTAACGAAGGGCCCCGGGGCAAAAATGAAATTGGGGCCCTATTTAAACTAAACTAAATACTTTACAGGTGCAAAACTACTTCATGATCAGCTCCTTGTCACCCACTGCAGGGCATAATAAAGAAAAGCTACTTACTACTAAGTATTATGTGTGACGCATAAATAATGACGAAGTAGAATTACAGTTAATAATATAGGCAGACAACGTAACAGTGGAAAAGCCACACGGCAGCTTTTGCTGTCACACGGGTGGGCCAGACTACATGGAGTGACGACCTGGTAAGACATGAAATGAAGAGCTGTAATTAATGAATATGGGTGGACCACGACCTTACAGATAACCAGCGTGAAGTAGAACTTTACTTCGCCTGGTAAGTGCAGGTGGTCGGATGCTTAAGCTCTCTCCGCATTAGCATGGTCATCATTATCATCATTATAGCCCTTCACAAGTCCACTGCTGAACATAGGCCTTCCCCAAAGAATGCCACAAAGCACGGTCCTGAGCCACCTGCATCCATCGACTTCCTGCATGTCTTACCAGATCGTCACTCCATCTTGTGCGGGGACGCCCTACACTTCGCCTACCGTTACGAGGCTGCCACTTGAGAAACTTTCTTCCCCATCGTTTGGTGGTTTTTCGAGCTATATGGCCGGCCCACTGCCACTTCAGCTTACTAATCCGTTGGGCTTAGTCGGTTACTCTGGTCCTACTGCGGATATCCTCATTCCTAAGTTTATCACGCAGAGAAACTCCGAGCATAGCCCTCTCCATAGCTCGCTGAGCGACCTTGAGCTTCCTCATACGGCCAGCAGTGAAGGACCACGTCTCAGTTCCGTAAGTCATCACTGGCAACACGCACTGGTTGTACAATTTTGTTTTAAGGTTTTGAGGTATTTCTGACGAGAAGATGTGTCGTAGCTTCCCGAACGCTGCCCAGCCGAGTTGAATCCGTCGATTGACCTCCCGGTCGAAGTTGGACTTACCTAGTCGGACTATTTGTCCCAGGTAAACATACTCGTCAACAACTTCGAGCTTAGTGCTCCCAACAACTACCGGCATAGGTGTGACATGGACATTAAACATAATCTTTGTTTTGTCCATGTTCATCTTAAGACCTATCCGTTGGGAGACAATATTGAGGTCATTGAGCATAGTGCTTAGGTCCTCCAGCGATTCTGCCATAAGGACTATATCATCGGCAAATCGAAGGTGAGTGATGTACTCGCCATTGATGTTAATACCGTATCCTTTCCAGTCCAGAAGCTTGAAAACGTCTTCCAATGCAGCGGTGAAGAGTTTCGGGGATATAACGTCACCCTGTCTTACACCTCTCTGCAATTGGATAGGTTTCGTACTCTGGTTCTGTACTCGGATAGCCATCGTAGCTCTACTGTACAAACACTTCAGCACTTCGATATACCGACAGTCAACTTGGCACCGCTGAAGGGACTGCAGCACCGCCCAAATTTCGACGGAATCAAAGGCTTTCTCATAGTCCACATACGCCAGACATAGTGGCAAATTGTACTCTTTGGACTTCTGTACAATTTGCCGTAGGGTATGTATGTGGTCTATGGTGCTAAAGCCCTTTCGGAAACCGGCTTGTTCGGGAGGCTGGAAGTCGTCAAGTCTGCGCGCGAGACGATTCGTAATGACTGTCGAAAACAGCACGTAGACGCGGCTCAGAAGGGAAATCGCCCTGTAGTTCTTCAAGAGAGCGTTGTCACCTTTCTTGAAGAACAAGATCACCGCACTTCTGCTCCACGCCTCCGGTGTAATGCCACCATGGAGAACGGAATTAAAGAGCTTCTGAAGGACTTCAAGTACCGGTCTTCCACCCGCTTTCAGAAGCTCCGCTGTAATTTCATCCTCGCCTGGGGCCTTGCCGTTTTTAAGGTGTTGGAGAGCCATTCTAATCTCGCTCAGACTGACGTCCGGAATATCTTCGGAATAGTGTCGAATAAGACTCGCTCTTGGATCGTTATTCACACTTGCGTGTGGCTCCAACGATGACGTGTACAGCTGCCCATAGAACCTCTCAATCTCACTCAAAATCTCAGGTGCCCCGGAAACGATGCTGCCACATTCGGTCTTCAGCTTTGACAGTTGGCTCTTTCTGGCAGACAGATCTCTGGCAAAGACTTTGGAGCCTTGGTCCCGCTTAATCGCTTCTTCAATACGAGCTATATTGAAGTTGCGTAAGTCTCGCCGCATGCATTTGGAGATCTGTCTGTTCAGTTGCCTGTATGCTGTCAAATCTGTTGAAGAATGTAGCCTCATCTCCCGTCTAACAGCCATGAGATTAAGAGTGTTATCGGAGAGTTTTTGTGTTCTTCTGCGGCGGGTCTTGCAGAACTTAGCTCCGACCGCATGGATAGTTTCCACGAGCTTGTCATTCATATCGTCCACTTCATTGCAGTCTTCTAGGCACTGAAAACGGTTTTGTAACTCGAGCTGAAAGGTTTCGGGACTTTGGATTAGAGCACGAGGGGGACGGAGCGTTGACTTCATCAGACGAGACCTCTCCAACTTAACATTTATGTTCAGTGTGCCTCTAAACATTCTGTGATCGCTGCCGGTTTTCACCCACGCGATCACTGAGACATCACTGAACAGTTGTCGTCTGGTCGTCATAATGAAGTCAATCTCATTTTTAGTGGAACCGTCGGGGCTCGACCAGGTCCACTTCCTGTAGGGCCGCTTCTTGAAGAAAGAGTTCATCATAAAGAGTCCCTCTTTCTCCATGAAGTCTGCCAGCTGCTGGCCCCTTGGGTTCCGTTGCCCTATTCCAAATTTCCCTACTTTTAGCTCACCTTCTCTTTTGTGCCTAGTTTTGCATTGAAGTCTCCCATTAACACCGTATATTGGGTTTTGGAGGAATGCATGGCTCTAGAGATATCCCCATACATTTCCTCCATCTCCTCGTCGGGGTGTGCCGAGGTTGGTGCGTAAACCTGTATGACCTTCAGCGAATACCGTTTGTTGATTCTGAGTATAAGGTACGCAACCCTCGACGACACACTCCCGATCTTTACAACGTTGTTAACGAGAGACTTGTGGACGATAAATCCGACACCTCCTTGGGACAGATTGTCTCCCTCCCAGTGATATAGCAAGTTGCCGGATTCGAGGATTACCGTGTCCTCCCCCTCTCTTCGGACTTCGGATAATCCTATAATATGCCAGCGCAACTTGTCCATCTCTTCTTCCAGCTCCACGATCTTCTCGTCAGTCCTCAGGGTGCGTGCGTTGTACGTTGCCAGGTCGAGTCGTCGTAGGTGGCAACCGAACCTCCACCGGAGATTCTTAGCACCCCCTGCCCCGCCATTACCATGGTCGCCACCGTAGCCAGGAATAGCGGGGCCGCCGGGGACTGGGGGCCGTCTGTTTGTTGTTTTGATCATTGGGGGTATTTGCCATAGTTGCCACGCTTGGTGAGTGGGTTGGCAACCGCAGTTTTTTTATTGTAAGTTTGTTGTTATCAGGAAGATGCTGCTGCCCATCTCCTGCCTGTTTCCCTTTGTCGCCTTTTACGACACCCACGGGAGGATATGATGTAGTGGATATTCTTGACCGCCACTACACGGAATTAACATGGTAGTGTAATTAAATAAGAAACCATCTTCAGAGGGTACCAGCACCTCTGGTATTGGAAAATCCCAATATGAGCATCTACGCCCAAGCTACCCTACTCTTCCTTAGCACGGGTGCTCAGGCTGCCTTACGTATCCTGGGGAGGGGTGGGGCGAAATTCCGCTGAAGACTAATACTGCTCCTGGCAAGTAGGGCAATAAGACAAAGGTGACTCCTGCCACGCTATTCGTGAAATTCTGCAACATCAGGGGATTTCATTCGAACGTTAACGAAGTCCACTAGGTACCATCTGAAGATGGCGAAGCTCACCTTGTTCTTTCTAACCGAGACGCAAGTGTCCTCTCCGGTGGAGACTTCTCCTCTATCCGGGGTACAAATTAGAACACCTTTGTGCCTCGGGCTGGAGTTTGCGTATACGTCAAAGAGGACATCTGTTCTCAACGCCTCGGCAGTCTTTAAGATCAGTGGCTTGCTTTTTTGTTAGTGGGTAGATTTGAAAAGTCGCGCCCGTAGATTGCGCAAGCGGGAGTTTTCTAGAGGTATGGGTCGTGTGGGTAGATGGTTATTATCACGTAATCGGTTAATTATCGTTGTCGGATAGTTGTTGGATTATTTATCGAGGGGTCGATTTCCGGGCGAGGCATTTTTTGTTGATCGACCGTGATGTGTATCTTTGTTTGTATTGTAATTTGTATTTGAACTAAAGAGTAGTAATTTGTATTTGCGCAATTTGAATTTAACTTGATTTGATCGCACTAGTATTTGTTATTTGTTAATTTGATTTGTGTCTTTTCTTTTGTGCTAACTTGTATTTAATTTAATAAGTAGTAATTCGTATTGGTGTAATTTCTACTCAACTCGATTCGATAGGAACTGCATTTGTTAACTGTTAATTTTTTTTGTATATGTTATTTGTTATTTTTGTAATTTGTGCTAGAGCCGCGTCGTAATTTGTATTTAGTAGTGATGTCATCGTCCAAGCTACTAATCCGTTGCCTGCGGACGGAGTTACGCTGGGCCACCAGCGCCCATGCTTTAATAGCTAGACCTATAACTTGATGAAGAGGTTCGAGCAGGTCGATGCTCGAAGGGTCGCAGTGGAGGAGGCTTACGTTGAGCTCGAGGATTCGGATGTGGAAAAGGGGGTCCTGGACTCCTGCTTCGCGGACTACGAGCAGTTCTTTTCGCTCACGGACGAGTTGATCGAGGCTGAAGGCAGGTATGCCGAGGAGGCGCGTGAAGCTCGGATGAGTGGCCTGCCCGAGTCCTCTCGGAAGCAGCCTCAGCCGGAGCTGTTGGGACGACTCCCAACTCTGGACCTGCCAAGGTTCTCCGGGGTCCTTTCCGAATGACTGACCTTCTTTGGTCTTTTCGACAGCCTAGTGGACGCCCGGAGTGACTTGACCCCGAGCCAGAAGATGGCGTACCTCCTCCTCCTCCCTACCTTCTTACAGTGGCCTAGTGGCCAGAGAGGCGCCCCCTGCTCCTATTGTCGAGCATCTGATCACTGGGTAACGTCGTGCCCGAAATTATTAAGTAAGCCGGTTCCGGCGAGGAATCCGTAATACATTAAGTTATAATATATTAAGTCAAATAGTGATAGTATAACCTTATCTAATTACGTTGAATCTTTGGATAGTTGGTGTACACACGCCCGCAAAGGTTTCTGTCAATATAAGTATTTGTTTGTTTGTTCGTCTTCAATATGTTTCTATACCATTCGTCCAATTACGATGAATCTTTGGATAGTTGGTGTACATGCGCCCGCAAAGGTTTCTGTCAATAGATTTGTTTGTTTGTTCGTCTTCAATGTCTTATACCATTCATCTAATTACGATGAATCTTTGGATAGTTGATGTACACGCGCCCGGAAAGGTTTCTGTCAATATATTTGTTTGTTTGTTTGTCATCAATTTGTTTCTATACCATACATCTAATTACGATGAATCTTTGGATAGTTGGTTTACACGCGCCTGCAAAAGTTTCTGTCAATACATTTGTTTATTTGTTCGTCTTCAATGTATTTTTATACCATTCATCTAATTACGATGAATCTTTGGATAGTTGATGCACACGTGCCCGCAAAGGTTTCTGTCAATATAATTGTTTGTTTGTTCGTCTTCAATGTGTTTCTATACCATTCATCTAATTACGATGAATCTGGATAGTTGGTGTACACGCGCCTGCAAAGGTTTCTGTCGATATATTTGTTTGTTTGTTCGTCTTCAATGTGTTTCTTCAATACCATTCATCTAATTACAATGAATCTTTGGATAGTTGGTGTTTTGTTTTTTATAGGATAAGGGTGACAAACGAGCACACAGTCCACCTGATGGTAAGTGGTTGCTGCGGCCCATAGACATCTACATCTATCCTCCATTACAAATCAAAATGTAGATCCGTTGTCACCCGTGAGGGCTAAGATGGAACGCCTCATTTCCAGTAAAAAGGGCCTCCGGCCACCTGCACTCACCAAGCGAAACGCAGAGGTAAACCTCTACTTCACGCTGGTATTCTGTGAGGTCGTGGTACTACCCCGGTTCGAGCCGGCCCATCCGTGCGACAGCAAAAGCTGCCGCGTGGCTCTACCACTGTTAAGGTTTATGCCAATATATTTGTTTATTTGTTCGTCTTCAATGTGTTTCTATACCATTCATCTAAATACGATGAATCTTTGGATAGTTGGTGAACACGCGCCCGCAAAAGTTTCTGTCAATATATTTGTGTTTTGTTCGTCTTCAATGTGTTGCGATACCATTTATTCGATTACGATTAAACTTTGGTGAGTCAGTGCACGCGCCCACGTAGGGTTCTGATGATAAAATGAATATTTGTTAGTTTATCGTCTTCTACGCGTTGTTATACGGTTAATCTAATTAAGATGAAACTTTGGTTTAAAAGGTAAAAGCCAATTAAGTTGGTGTAAAAATAAATATTATAGAATTTTTTTTATAGAATAAGAGTGATAAATGAGTACATAGTCCACCCGATGTTAAGTGATTGCTATGGCCCAAAGACATCTACATCTGTCCTCGATTACGAATCAAAATGCGGATGCGTTGTCACCCGTGAGGACTAAGATGGAATGCCTTGTTTCCAGTAAAAATCGGTCTCCGGTTCTCTGCACTCACCATACGAAACACAACAGCATAAAATATGAAAAAATAAACATATTATGAAGATAATGGTTACAAGCGAGCACAGAGTTGTGGATGCTGTGGCCCTTAGACGTCTACGTCTATCTTTCATTAAGAACTAAAACCTGCTGCGTTTTAGTTGTAAATGTAGTATAAAGAGTCTTTAGTTCTCTACAGCCACCATACAAGACATAGCATCATTTTGCTGCTATTTCACGGTGATATTCTGTGGGAGCGTGGTCTTTCCCCGGCTGAGCCGATCCATTCGTATTACAAGTATACTACTAATATAGCTGCAGCATGGCTCTACCACGTAAAACTCAATCGTTCATATATCAAGTAGTATCAAGTAATGAAAGCAGTAGTCTCACGTAAACAATTTGATAAATGGAGTCCATGAGATGTAAGCATAAAGTGCTTTTCTTAGGTCCAGGTAAGCCAGCTTATGCAAATTACGACGTGCGCTGTATCACTGTGCGTATATGTTGTTCGAATGAATTTTGCAATACTGTTTATATGTGATGATGTTTAACTGGCTTAACAGCTTATAGTACGTATTTGTAGCAAGAAAGGTTTGGCTTGACCGGGGAAGGACCACGCTCTCACAGATTACCACCGTGAGATAGCAGCAAAATGCTGCCATGTTTCGTATGGTGGCTGTAGAGAACTAAAGACCCTTTATACTAGAAACGAAGCATTCCATCTCAGTAATCAGGCGTGACAACACATCTGCATTTTGATTCGTAGTCAAAGATAGATGTAGATGTCTATGGGCCACAGCATCCATTGCGGACTCTGAGCTCGCTTGTAATCCTTATCTTCTTAATATAATTGTTTGTTCGTATTTTATGCGCTCCCATACATTCACCAGATTGCAATAAAACTTTGTCAAGTTATTGCTTGCACTTGCGCGAAGGTTATATTTATCGTACAATTAACTTGCAGTAGATAGCGCGTATAGTACCGATAAATTTATTTGCAAGTTATATTTCATTCAACTTCAATTAATGTGTTATCATCCCTTATTAAACAAAATAGCTCTTCCAAATTTAAAACGATATTTCCATAATTATTTCTTCTGTGGCAGTAACGTGCCGAGTTCCAGCTAGTTCTATTTAAAAAATGTGAATATTTTTTAAGTATTTTAAATGGAACACAGAGTATTCTATTTTCAAACAGACACAAAATCTTTTATTATACCCGCTTGACAAATTTAAGCTGTTTACATGACTGTACACCGTGTGGTCGCGGGGGAAATTATATTGTCCGCGTACAGACCAGATGCTTCGTCTGTGTCCAGTTTTAAAACACACTACTAATAGTCAAAATATTTAACTAGACGTCTAGCTTTTCTTTATGTTATGGAAATATTAGATAACAAAATTCAATCCAAGCAACATTTATCCTCGATTTAGAATCAAAATGCAGACGCCTAAGGACTAAGATGAAATGCCTGGTTACCAGTAAAAAGGGTCTTTGGTTCTCTATACTTACCATACGAAACACGGCAGCGATATTCTGCTGTTTTACGCTGGTATTATGTGAGAGCGTTGTTCTACCCCGGTCGAGCCGACACATTCGTGCCGTAGACATATATATATATATATATATATATATATATATGTGCAGGATGGTTATAAAATATTTGTTCAGGGCTATCGTAATAGACTATCGTAATCCATATGAGTAATACCGGAAAGACCCAGTGGCCTCAGATAGGCAGTATATCATGTCATATGTAAGATATCTAAATTAAAGACACCGGCAACACGGAGCGGAGTTAAAGGTGCGGGACATTCGGTAATGCGATTGAATCTATTAACATTAAATTAACAAGGGTTTTATGCCTAAATACTCAAACGCCGCTCAATTAATTTGGCGTTAGTCCTCTTGCTGTCTCTATCACTTGAAGTGAGAGTGACTGTGATACCACGGGACTTAACGACATCTTAAAAATGTGTAGCGTTTGAGATATTTCGGACAGAATCAAAGATAGGTATACTTTTGTCTTGCAAAATTAAATTAATTTATTTATTATTAGAGACATCTATCTTAATAGGTCTAATCCAATATTTTACGTGGTAGAGCCATGCCAAAATCTTAGCTAAAAAATAACATCATTATTTTTAATTATTATTAATTATAAGTTAAAATAAAAGATAATGAGTCACCTGGAGCTTGGCATGGGCTTTCTCTCACTTTTAAGAGCGAAATGGAGAAGAAAAGCCTACTGAGGAGTTCTAACGATTGCAAATCTTCGAAATATATTTTATTTTTCAGCGAACGTCTATTGAAAAAGTATTAAGAGTTTTAAAGCAGTTTTAGTGTCAACGTCAATCAAATACTTTGAAATTTAATACGCGCGTAATTCTCTTGGGCGGCCTCGTCTTCTATTTATTTTTATATACATTATATGCATATTTATTAATCTGTATAAAGTTACAGCCTATATACACCCCATTGCTGGGCACAAGCCTCCTCTCATTTCTGATAGGGTTTGTTCTGTATGTACAAACGAAACAAAAATCTACGTTAGGAGCAAGCAAATAAAAACAGTATTTTCCGGTATTTGCCAATCTCATTCACACTGATAGTGTTAACATGTCGCCGCAACTGTTATTTGTATAACAAGAGACATAAACCCTTGTTTATGTGTCACTTAATTCGTCAGGGATGCAATAAAAGTTGTAAATAGAGAGATGGGACGGAGGTGTTGATGATATAGAGATGGATAGTAGAAATCACTCGCCCAATGAATATCTATGCTTTTGTTTTGCCTTTGCATGGAATAAATTTTTCAACTACGAGTATACCACATATTCGACGCAGGTTGGTAAAAATGAGCCGATTAATCCGAAAAAAGTCTTTGAATGCGTTTTTTTTTAATTTTAATTTGACTAATTTGAATAGTTCAACATGTGGGTTGGTATTTTCAGTAAACACTTCGGAGCTTCTGGCTACGTACCCGAAGTTTTAATGATGCAATACTTGCTTGAGAAGCTGGAGTTTGGGGCCAGTTGTTTACAATCACAGATTGCTTTTGTTCTTCGAAACATTAATACTCCAGTGTAACTATTTTTATTTTTACACCATCTTTTTATTAGAATAGAATAGAATAGAATAATTTTTTATTCAATATTGATGATTACATAATTCTTATTGAAAGTCATTTTTTATTTACCACTGGTTCGGAAAATACCTCTGTCCTGGGAAGAACCAGCAAGAAACCCAGCGGGACTTTTTTTTTTCAAACATATTTCACTTAACAATAATTTCATTTATACAATTTTTAAATGATTTTTAATAAAACCAGCATGGTGGCGATCACCTTATTCCCAGGGGTTAATTTCATTGATGTATTCCTTGATATTGTAATAACCCTTTTTGTACAGTTTTTCTTTAATAAAACTTTTAAACTTGTTTATTGATAAACTTTGAATATGTTCTGGGATTTTGTTGTAAAAGCGTATACATTGCCCCATAAATGAATTACTGATTCTGTGGAGTCTAGTAACTGGTATTACAAGCTTATGTTTGTTCCTAGTGTTTAAAGAATGCACATCCTTATTCTTATTAAAGCTATTTATGTTTTTATGTACATACATTAGATTTTCATAAATATATTGCGATGCCAAAGTTAATATGTTTATTTCTTTAAATTTTTGTCTGAGGGACTCTTTACAATTTAGGTTATAAATCGCCCGAACGGCTCTCTTTTGCAAAACAAATATAGCTTCAATATCAGTCGCATTACCCCATAGCAAAATTCCATAAGACATTACGCTATGAAAGTAACTACAATACACTAATATAGCTGTCTCAACATCTGTGAGAATTCTAATCTTTCTTACAGCATATGCTGCAGAACTAAGTCTGCTTGCTAATTTAGATATAGGGGGGCCCCATTGAAGTTTCGCGTCAATAGTAATACCGAGAAAATCAGTGGTATCCACAAGACTCAACTCCTCCCCATTTAATAGCACATTGGTATTCGAATGTTTTACATTAGGTATTGTAAATTTAATACACTTTGTCTTATTGCCGTTCAAGAGCATATTGTTGGCGTTAAACCAATGTACTAATTTCGATAGAGCATTATTTACATCGTCATAATTAATTAACTGCCGTTTGAGTTTGAAAATTAAAGAGGTATCGTCAGCAAATAATAATATATCGTGATTGTCCCCTACAAGATAAGGTAAGTCATTAATATAGATTAAAAACACGAATGGGCCAAGAATCGAGCCCTGAGGAACGCCCATTGATACTACCGATCCGGAGGAACCTTTACCATTTATCACGACTTTTTGAGTTCTGTTACTTAAACATGAAGTAATAAGTCTAAGCGCCAAATTTTTTACACCGTAATGTTGTAGTTTCCTGATTAATGTTTCATGATGAACACAATCGAAAGCCTTGGAAAGATCACAGAAAACACCTAAGGCATCCTGTGAATTCTCCCAGGCATTAAAAATATATTTCATAAGCTCAACGCCGGCGTCAGACGTCGAGCGACCCCTTGTAAATCCAAATTGGTTTTTATGAAGTAATTTATTTGTATTAAAAAAAAATAACAATTGATCCAAAATAATTTTTTCAAAAATTTTACTAAGAGTTGGTAGTACAGAAATAGGTCTAAAATTAGCGGGGTCCAATGTACTACCAGATTTAAATAAAGGTATTACTTTACTATACTTCATTAAATCAGGAAACACACCAGAATCGATACAAGTATTAAAAATAATAACAAGATGAGGTGCAATTAAATCTATTATGGACGCAATAACTGTCACGGAAATCCCCCACAAATCTGCGGTTTTCTTTACATCAATGGTTTATTCGATTATTTGTACAGAAACTAAGTAAAACCGATCAAATTAGAGCTAGTGCCTGCTGTACTACCAGCTGTATGTCACTTTATGTCAGAGAAGTCAGATACAAGATTGGATCGCTTTTCTCACAGATTAAATAATAGCTTTTGTCCGCCAACGCTCCCCAATAATTTACCTTACATCCGGTCTGACTTAGTCACTAAGCGTCTAAGCTACATACTAAGAGCTAGTAACGTGATGAACTCGTAGTATAGGAATTTAAGTGCGTGGAATAAAATGCGTGGAATGTCCTAAGTTCGAATACCAGCAGGAAGCAAAATTTGTGTAATATACACAAATTGTGGGTTTTAGTTTGGTTTTGTTGTTATTATTCCTGTGACACCTATATTTTATTTCAAGCTATCTCAGATTTCGCCGGAGAAGCCATAAAACGGTCACGGATAGACGGACAAACATTACAGAGGTATAGGAAAGTGTACTGCTGAATAGAACTCGCCTAAAGGTTACAAAGTACTGCCTTGAACTGTCCGTAACCATCTCCACTATGCAACGTTGCTGTGTTGTTCCTATCTATTTCACGTGGGTTTCGTAAGAAGCGACAATGGGAAACGCCAGAAAGATCTTATGGATTCCGATAGTTGGCAATGTTACCATCTTGTTTATGCCCGGTGTGAAATAATAGGCAGATGGTTGTTTTTTTACTTATTATAAGATAGTGCTTGACTTCAATCACACACCAATTCAAACACTAGGGGAATTACAGGTGCGGTGAAAAAATATTTTAGAGATCTTAAAGCAATTTACACCTACCACAATAGTTGATCACGCTACTGGCGTCTGACAGAGAATGCCGACAGGCATTAAGTCTTCCCATAGTTACCTTAGTTAATAAAAGTAAAGTAAAGTTGCAGCCTATTTGCGTCCCACTGCTGGGCACAGGCCTCCTCTCATTTCTGAGAGGGTTTTAGAGCTAGGAAATGTCCGCCGCGCTGCCCCAATGCGTGTTGGCGAAATGCACATGTCTTCGAAATATTTTTTTTCTTATTTCTCAGATATTCAGGTTTCCTCACGATGTTTTCCTTCACCGCCGGGCACGTGGTAAATCAGTACTTAAAATTGCAATTAACAATTTCATTGGTGCCGGCGGGGATCGAACCCGGGTTGCTCGAGTACTGTGAAGCTTACAGCGAGCGCTAACCATCTGAGCTACCACGGCTCAGCTACCTAGTTAATAAATAAATAGATAATCAATAAATTAATAGACACGTGCTTCAAAAAGAGATTACAAATATTAAGCCTGAAAGACATACAAAGGAAGCAAGTTAAATAAAAGCTTTTGATTAAAATAATAACTGTTACTATTCGAATTAAATTCAATATTTCCAACACAAAAACACTCAAGGCCAAGTACAGTAACAAAGTTAATATTCGTGAGTACAGATAGCCGAGTCATCAAATATTAACCTCGGTTGGAATCGAAGCTGAATAATATTAAAATGTTTTCTTTTCATCACCATGCATCCATTAAATGTTAATTATATCGTGCGTTTTTCATTTTGTAATCATATCGTGTAGCAATTAAGGCAGTAAACTATTTATAAATGAATAACTGTACTAACTAATGAGTAAATGAGTATGCAGGAAATACTGGAAATACATCAGGAAAGGTTAATTGTTAAAAATAGTAAGTGTGAGTTCGGATGTTCAACTAATGTAATATAATATGATGATAATGTTTTTTTAATAAAATTGTTACCCCCTACCCTACACTAGAATTTTCTCCTGTATCGTGGGGGCAGTTTACATACATAAATTTCATAAGGATAAACATCCAGACCAGGAAAAATTATTATTTGTAGGCCATAAAAATACTTGTTCCGTGTGGGATTCGAACCCGCGGCCCTTAGCGCAGAAACTCATTGGTAAGCCACTGCACCACGGAGCCGTCAATTAATTGGGTAATAATTATAATTATCAATCATAAGTCAGCATAATGCACTATATATTCAGTATAGAGCAATTACAGTTTGACCACACCGTAACACGTGCCTGCCACAATCACACACCAGTGTAATATGAGGTTCCTAATTACACGATAACATAAAAGTATGAAAACCAACAGCAACACTAAAAATCTCAGTGTAACACAGAGCAGCCTCTCAGCAACACCATCTTCCTTGCTTACACCAGAAGAACCACCACAACGGACGGAACCACGATACTATCTTAGCACTTGCAGAATGAGTTAAGCGAAATCTCTCGTGTACGGCGCCTACAGTGAAATTTATACTGCACAGAAGAGTGGGGATTTCTCGATATACCCTCAATTCTAACCATCGATATGACACTCATTACGCTAGAGTGATGCAATCTCTCGCTCACTCTCGACCCATCCGGTATTTATATACGCGCTGATAAGTAAGTTAGATGTAGATCTAATGGACTGCAACATTTACTATCAGCTGGACTGTGTTCTGGGTTGAAGGTTTCATTACTTTTTTGGTCTAATGGTCTTAACTGCAACTGCTGAAAGGTTTTTCTGTCTAGAAACTCTTTGTAGCAACTTGGAGTTAGGAAGTTTGCAGTATTTCACCCCATGCCTAGGCAGTTACGTAATGCCATTGATCCTGTGCCTGCTCTCTCAAAATGATGTTGATGATGAGGATGATATTAATTTTAATTGGTTTCACTGATCTTATTAACATTTTCACTATCAGATTTTCACAATAGTAAGACAATAGCAATGATCTATATGTTGTACACGGTACAGCGAAAGGGTTCAGGATATCCCTCTAATATTTTTTATAGGATAGGGTGACAAACGAGCTGTGTGCTCTACCTGATGCTAAGTGGTTATCCTCAATAAAGAATCAAAATGCAGATGCGTCATCACCCGTGAGGACTAAGATGGTCACCATACGAAACACACACACACACACACACACACACACATTTGAAAATATTGAGAATTCAGATGATGCTTTGGGTATATTTTGTGACCTTTCCAAGGCCTTCGACTGCGTTCACCATGAGACATTAATCAGGAAGCTACAGTACTATGGTTTCAAGAACACAGCGCTTAAACTTATTATTTCATATTTAAGTAATTCTATTACTTAAAAAAGTAAAAGTTCTTCCGGCTCACCTGTACTAATGGGTGTCCCTCAGGGTTCCATTCTCGGCCCATTCCTATTTCTTGTGTATATTAATGACTTACCTTCTCTTGTTGAGGATAATCATAATATAGTATTATTTGCTGATGATACTTCCTTGATTTTTAAACTTAAACGTCAATCATTTAAATGTGACGAAGTGAATAATGCTATATCAAAATTAGTGCATTGGTTTAACGTTAATAATCTACATTTAAACGGAAATAAACTAAATGAATTAAATTTACAACAACGAATGTTAAAAATCTGAGTACCAAAGTGTTTTTAAGCGGGGAAGAACTGAGTCCTGTTGAATCCACTGTTTTCTTGTCATCACTCTCGACGCAAAGCTTCAGTGGGGCCCCCATATATCCAAACTAGCAAGCAGACTAAGTTCTGCAGCCTATCCTGTAAAAAAGATTAGAGGTCTCACTAGTGTCGAGGCAGCTAGATTAGTTTATTTCAGTTATTTCCATAGCATAATATCTTATGGGATTTTGCTATGGGGAAATGCGGCTGATTCAGAAACTATTTTTGTTTTACAGAAGAGGGCCATTAGAGTTATTTACAACCTTAAACCGAGAGAGTCTCTTAGAGATAAATTTAAAGGAATAAATATATTCACTTTGGCCTCTCAGTATATTTACGAAAATTGAATGTATGTTCACAAAAATAAAGGTAGTTTTAGTAAAAAAAGTGATATACATTTTGTAAACACTAGGAACAAACACAAGCTAGTGGATACCAGTTTCTCGACTCCACAGAGTCAGTAATTCATTCTTGGGGCAATGTATACGCTATTACAACAAGGTCCCGGAAAGTGTACAGGCTCTTTTTATTAGCAAGTTTAAATGTTTTGTTAAGTTGAAACTGTATAAAAAGGGTTATTATAGTATAAACGAATACATGGTTGATAATAACCCCTGGGAATGAGGTGATCGCTTCCAAGCTGTTTCTAAAATAAATTTTGTACTTATATAGTTTGTACAAGCGTTAATGTAAAATTTGCTTTACAAAAGAAGTCCCGCTGGTTTTCTTGCTGGTTCTTCGCAGGACAGAGGTTTTTTTCGAACCAGTGGTAAAGTAAAAAATGACTTTCAATAAGAATTACACATGTGATTTATATTGAATAAAAAATATTCTATTCTATTCTATTCTACTCTATTCTATTCTGTGAGAGCGTGGTCGTTCCCCGTTCGAGCCGACCCATCCGTGCTACAACTATACTACTAATATGTTAATTTTATGATAAGTTTATATGATCTAAAAATATAAAGTGTTAGTATTTTTTATAATAAGCATATAATGGGTTCACGGTATCCGTTATTGTTACCGTCTATTAAAGTCCACTGCTGAACACAGACCTCCCCATATTTGCCATAGTTGTTGCGCTTGGCAAGCGGGTTGGCAACCGCAGTTTTTTACTTTTAGTCGTTATTAGAAAGAAGCTGTTGCTCGTCTCCAGATTTTTGTCCCTCTGTCGCCTCTTAGCACACCCACAGGCAGTGGCGTAGCTATGTAACGAAGGGCCCCGGGGCAAAAATGAAATTGGGGCCCTATTTAAACTAAACTAAATACTTTACAGGTGCAAAACTACTTCATCATTAGCTCCTTGTCGCGCACTGCAGGGCATAATAAAGAAAAGCTACTTACTACTAAGTATTATGTGTGACGCATAAATAATGACGAAGTAGAATTACAGTTAATAATATAGGCAGGCAACATAACAGTGGAAGAGCCACACGGCAGCTTTTGCTGTCACACGGGTGGGCCAGACTACATAGAGTGACGACCTGGTAAGACATGAAATGAAGAGCTGTAATTAATGAATATGGGTGGACCACGACCTTACAGATAACCAGCGTGAAGTAAAACTTTACTTCGCCTGGTAAGTGCAGGTGGTCGGATACTTAAACTCTCTCCGCATTAACATGGTAGTGTAATTAAATAAGAAACCATCTTCGGAGGGTACCAGCACCTCTGGTATTGGAAAATCCCAATATGAGCATCTACGCCCAAGCTACCCTACTCTTCCTTAGCACGGGTGCTCAGGCTGCCTTACGTATCCTGGGGAGGGGTGGGGCGAAATTCCGCTGAAGACTAATACTGCTCCTGGCAAGTAGAGCAATAAGACAAAGGTGACTCCTGCCACGCTATCCGTGAATTTCTGCAACATCAGGGGATTTCATTCGAACGTTAACGAAGTCCACTAGGTACCATCTGAAGATGGCGAAGCTGACCTTGCTCTTTCTAACCGAGACGCAGGTGTCCTCTCCGGTGGAGACTTCTCCCCTATCCGGGGGTACAAATTAGAACACCTTTGTGCCTCGGGCTGGAGTTTGCATATACGTCAGAGAAGACATCTGTTCTCAACGCCTCGGCAGTCTTTAAGATCAGTGGCTTGCTTTTTTGTTAGTGGGTAGATTTGAAAAGCCGCATCCGTAGATTGCGCAAGCGGGAGTTTTTCTAGAGGTATGCGTCGTGTGGGTACATGGTTATTATCACGTAATCGGTTAATTATCGTTGTCGGATAGTTGTTGGATTACTTATCGAGGGGTCGATTTCCGGGCGAGGCATTTTTTGTTGATCGACCGTGATGTGTATCTTTGTTTGTATTGTAATTTGTATTTCAACTAAAGAGTAGTAATTTGTATTTGCGCAATTTGAATTTAACTTGATTTGATCGCACTAGTATTTGTTATTTGTTAATTTGATTTGTGTCTTTTCTTTTGTGCTAACTTGTATTTAATTTAATAAGTAGTAATTCGTATTGGTGTAATTTCTACTCAACTCGATTCGATAGGAACTGCATTTGTTAACTGTTATTTTTTTTTGTATTTGTTATTTGTTATTTTTGTAATTTGTGCTAGAGCCGCGTCGTAATTTGTATTTAGTAGTGATGCTTAGTTAATACTCTAAGTAGTGATGTCATCGTCCAAGCTACTAATCCGTTGCCTGCGGACTGAGTTACGCTGGGCCACCAGCGCCCATGCTTTAATAGCTAGACCGGATAGGATTCATAACTTGATGAAGAGGTTCGAGCAGGTCGATGCTCGAAGGGCCGCAGTGGAGGAGGCTTACGTTGAGCTCGAGAATTCGGATGTGGAAAAGGGAGTCCTGGACTCCTGCTTCGCGGACTACGAGCAGTTCTTTTCGCTCACGGACGAGTTGATCGAGGCTGAAGGCAGGTATGCCGAGGAGGCGCGTGAAGCTCGGATGAGTGGCCTGTCCGAGTCCTCTCGGAAGCAGCCTCAGCCGGAGCTGTTGGGACGATTCCCCACTCTGGACCTGCCAAGGTTCTCCGGGGTCCTTTCCGAATGGCTGACCTACTTTGGTCTTTTCGACAGCCTAGTGGACGCCCGGAGTGACTTGACCCCGAGCCAGAAGATGGCGTACCTCCTGGCCTCACTGGAGGGGAAGGCCCTGGGCGTCGTCGGCCACTTGGGATTGTCAGACAATGCCTACCAGGCTGCTCGGGACCTCCTAGCCAGAAGATACGCCAACGTCCGGCGAATTGCGGACGAACATGTTAAGCAGCTACTAAGCCTCCCGCTGCTTAGTGACCGGGCCCGACTACGTCCTGACCTGGTGAATCCAGTCTTGGTGGCCTGTAATACGTTGAGGCGGCTGGATTTACCAGTGGGCGAATGGGCGTTTTTTTGTTGCTCCGCATCGTGCTGTCCCGTCTACCTCTCGACCTTCGAATACATTTTGAGGAGAGGTACGGCGGGGAAGGGGCCTCCTATATTCCGCACTTCTGTGACCTGCTGTGGTTTTCGGAGGAGCAGTGCCGGCAAATTGAGAACGCGGCGGGCACCGTCGACGACTTACGAGCCGTGCCCAGTGAGAGGCGGAATCCGCCGGGCAAGTCGTCGTCAATCCCCCCCCAAGCCTATCGTAGCTTCCGCGGGAGTGCGTCGCTCCCTACCTTCCTACAGTGGCCTAGCGGCCAGATAGGCGCCCCCCTGCTCCTATTGTCGAGCATCTGATCACTGGGTAACGTCGTGCCCGAAATTATTAAGTAAGCCGGTTCCGGCGAGGAATCCGTAATACATTAAGCTATAATATAAAGTGAAATAGTGATAGTATAACCTTATCTAATTACGATGAATCTTTGGATAGTTGGTGTACATGAATAGAATAGAATAGAATAGAATAGAATAGAATAGAATAGAATAATTTTTTATTCAATATAGATCACATGTGTAATACTTATTGAAAGTCATTTTTTACTTTACCACTGGTTCGAAAAATAAAACCTCTGTCCTGGGAAGAACCAGCAAGAAACCCAGCGGGACTTTTTTTTTTTAAAGCAAATTTTACAATAATGGTTGTACTAACTATATAAGTACAAAATTTATTTTAGAAACAGCTTGGAAGCGATCACCTCATTCCCAGGGGTTATTATCAACCATGTATTCATTTATACTATAATAACCCTTTTTATACAGTTTCAACTTAACAAAACATTTAAACTTGCTAATGGAGAGAGCCTGTACACTTTCCGGGACCTTGTTGTAATAGCGTATACATTGCCCCAAGAATGAATTACTGACTCTGTGGAGTCGAGAAACTGGTATCACTAGCTTGTGTTTGTTCCTAGTGTTTACAGAATGCACATCACTTTTTTTACTAAAACTACCTTTGTTTTTGTGAACATACATTAAATTTTCGTAAATATACTGAGAGGCCAAAGTTAATATATTTATTTCTTTAAATTTATCTCTAAGAGACTCTCTCAGTTTTAGGTTGTAAATAGCTCTA
Organism: Parnassius glacialis; assembly: GCA_033319125.1. Classification (NCBI taxonomy): domain Eukaryota; kingdom Metazoa; phylum Arthropoda; class Insecta; order Lepidoptera; family Papilionidae; genus Parnassius; species Parnassius glacialis. The sequence continues at coordinate 37,082,938 of JAVANC010000012.1, read as the reverse complement.
ATGGCCCTCTTCTGTAAAACAAAAATAGTTTCTGAATCAGCCGCATGTCCCCATAACAAAATCCCATAAGACATTATGCTATGGAAATAACTGAAATAAACTAATCTAGCTGTCTCGACACTAGTGAGACCTCTAATCTTTTTTACAGCATAGGCTGCAGAACTTAGTCTGCTTGCTAGTTTGGATATATGGGGGCCCCACTGAAGCTTTGTGTCGAGAGTGATGCCAAGAAAAACAGTGGATTCAACAGGGCTCAGTTCTTCCCCATTTAAAAACACATTGGTACTCAGATTTCTATCATTCGTTGTTGTAAATTTAATACATTTAGTTTTATTTCCGTTTAAATGTAAATTATTAACGTTAAACCAATGCACTAATTTTGATATAGCATTATTCACTTCGTCACATTTAAATGATTTACGTTTAAGTTTAAAAATCAAAGAAGTATCATCAGCAAATAATACTATATCATGATTATCCTCTACAATAGAAGGTAAGTCATTAATATACACTAGAAACAAGAATGGGCCGAGAATTGAGCCCTGAGGGACACCCATTAGTACAGGTGAGCCGGAAGAACTTTTACCATTAATAATAACTTTCTGCATTCTATTACTTAAATATGAAATTATAAGTTTAAGCGCTGTGTTCTTGACACCATAGTACTGTAGCTTCCTGATTAATGTCTCATGGTGAACGCAGTCGAAGGCCTTGGAAAGGTCACAAAATATACCCAAAGCATCCTCTGAATTCTCCCATGCACAAAAAATATGTTTAATAAGCTCAACTCCAGCGTCAGTTGTTGAGCGACCCCTTGTAAAACCGAATTGATTTCTATGTAGCAATTTATTAATATTAAAGAAACTTAACATTTGATCTAAAATTATTTTTTCAAAAATTTTACTAAATGTTGGTAGTACAGAAATTGGTCTAAAATTGGCGGGGTCTAATGTACTACCAGATTTATATAAAGGTATGACTTTACTAAGTTTCATTAAATCAGGAAACACACCAGATTCGACGCTTGTATTAAATATAGTGGCTAGATAAGGTGCTATTATATCTATTATAGATAAAATAACTTTAACGGAAATCCCCCATAAATCTGCCGTTTTCTTAACATCAATAGTTTTAAAATATTTAACGATATCTTTTGGCAGTACTCTATGGAATTTAAAAGTATTTGAACAAGCCTTTACATTTTGTTTAAGCAATGATTCGGCGACAGTAGGAGAAGAGTTTAATGATTTAGTTGTCAAAAAAGGAACATCAGTAAAATGTTTCTCAAAAGCCATAGCAACTTCTTGATCAGATCGGGTTAAATTATTGTTAATATTCAATTGAAAATCCGAGTTGCGCGGTTTGACCTTGCCCGTTTCACTATTTATTATTCTCCAGGTCATTTTAATTTTGTTTGATGCAGTTTTAATTTTGTTACTTAAATGTAAAGCCTTAGCTGTGGCGCACACTTTTTTAAATATTTTAGAATATGTTTTTACATAATCTCTAAATATAACACTACTATTATATGATCTTTCATTATAAAGCTCGTATAACTTTCGCCTACTCTTATAAATTCCTACTGTCGCCCATTCATTAAATGATTTGCGACTGTTAAAAGAGAAAGTTTTAGAAGTAAATATCCTACTAAATTCACAAGTTATAATTTTAAATAACGTACCATACAAATAATTAGCACTGTTTTTAAATGAAAGTGATGGAAGTCTTTTTATTATATTACTTCTAAACCTCTCCAAGCGATGTTCATTTATTGGAACAAACACAACTTTCTTATTTTTCTGTTTCTTGTGTATGTAAGGTAATGATACCAACTGTCCACAGTGATCTGAACTTAAATTTTGAATAATTGATTTATGCAAGGGCTTAACATCTGTAAAAATATTATCTATACAGGTCGCACTAGGCCCAGCAATACGTGTTGGTTCTAAGAATATGCCCATGCGCCCGCAAAGGTTTCTGTCAATAGATTTGTTTGTTTGTTCGTCTTCAATTTGTTTCTATACCATATATCTAATTACGATGAATCTTTGGATAGTTGGTTTACACGCGCCTGCAAAGGTTTCTGTCAATACATTTGTTTATTTATTCGTCTTCAATGTATTTCTATACCATTCATCTAATTACGATGAATCTTTGGATAGTTGGTGCACACGTGCCCGCAAAGGTTTCTGTCAATATAATTGTTTGTTTGTTCGTCTTCAATGTGTTTCTATACCATTCATCTAATTACGATGAATCTGGATAGTTGGTGTACACGCGCCTGCTAAGGTTTCTGTCAATATATTTGTTTGTTTGTTCGTCTTCAATGTGTTTCTATACCATTCATCTAATTACGATGAATCTTTGGATAGTTGGTGTTTTTTTTTTATAGGATAAGGGTGACAAACGAGCACACAGTCCACCTGATGGTAAGTGGCCCATAGACATCTACATCTATCCTCTATTACAAATCAAAATGTAGATCCGTTGTCACCCGTGAGGACTAAGATGGAATGCATCATTTCCAGTAAAAAGGGCCACCGGCCACCTGCACTCACCAAGCGAAACGCAGAGGTAAACCTCTACTTCACGCTGGTATTCTGTGGGGTCGTGGTACCACCCCGGTTCGAGCCGGCCCATCCGTGCGACAGCAAAAGCTGCCACGTGGCTCTACCACTGTTAAGGTTTCTGTCAATATATTTGTTTATTTGTTCGTCTTCAATGTGTTTCTATACCATTCATCTAAATACGATGAATCTTTGGATAGTTGGTGAACACGCGCCCGCAAAGGTTTCTGTTAATATATTTGTGTTTTGTTCGTCTTCAATGTGTTGCGATACCATTTATTCGATTACGATTAAACTTTGGTGAGTCAGTACACGCGCCCACGTAGGGTTCTGATGATAAAATGAATATTTGTTAGTTTGTTCGTCTTCTACGCGTTGTTATACGGTTAATCTAATTACGATGAAACTTTGGTGTAAAAGGTAAAAGCCAATTAAGTTGGTGTAAAAATAAATATTATAGATTTTTTTTTATAGAATAAGAGTGATAAACGAGTACATAGTCCACCTGATGTTAAGTGATTGCTATGGCCCATAGACATCTGCATCTGTCCTCGATTACGAATCAATATGCAGATGCGTTGTCACCCGTGAGGACTAAGATGGAATGCCTTGTTTCCAGTAACAATCGGTCTCCGGTTCTCTGCACTCACCATACGAAACACAACAGCATAAAATACGAAAAAATAAACATATTATGAAGATAATGGTTACAAGCGAGCACAGAGTTGTGGATGCTGTGGCCCTTAGACGTCTATCTTTCATTACGAACTAAAACGCAGCAGGAAATGTAGTATAAAGAGTCTTTAGTTCTCTACAGCCTCCATATAAACATAGCAGCATTTTGCTGCTATTTCACGGTGATATTCTGTGAGAGCGTGGTCTTTCCCCGGCCGAGCCGTACCCATTCGTGCTATAAGTATACTACTAATATAGCTGCAGCATGGCTCTACCACGTAAAAATCAATCGTTCATATATCAACTCGTATCAAGTAATGAAAGCAGTAGTCTCACGTAAACAATTTGATAAATGGAGTCCATGAGATGTAAGCATAAAGTGCTTTTTTTTAGGTCCAGGTAAGCCAGCTTGCAAATTATATGCAAATTACGATGTGCGCTGTATCGCTGTGCGAATATGTTGTTCGAATGAATTTTGCAATACTGTTTATATGTGATGATGTTTAACTGGCTTAACAGCTTATAGCACGTATTTGTAGCAAGAAAGGTTTGGCTCGACCGGGGAAGGACCACGCTCTCACAGATTACCACCATGAGATAGCAGCAAAATGCTGCCATGTTTTGTATGGTGGTCGTAGAGAACTAAAGACCCTTTATACTAGAAACGAAGCACTCCATCTCAGTAATCAGGCGTGACAACACATCTGCATTTTGATTCGTAGTCAAAGATAGATATAGATGTCTATGGGCCACAGCATCCATTGCGGACTCTGTGCTCGCTTGTAACCCTTATCTTCTTAATATATTTGTTTGTTCGTATTTTATGCGCTCCCATACCATTCACCAGATTGCAATAAAACTTTGTCAAGTTATTGCTTGCACTTGCGCGAAGGTTATATTTATCGTACAATTAACTTGCAGTAGATAGCGCGTATAGTACCGATAAATTTATTTGCAAGTTATATTTCATTCAACTTCAATTAATGTGTTATCATTCCTTATTAAACAACATAGCTCTTCCAAATTTAAAACGATATTTCCATAATTATTTCTTCTGTGGCAGTAACGTGCCGGGTTCCAGCTAGTTCTATTTAAAAAATGTGAATATTTCTTAAGTATTTTAAATGGAACACAGAGTATTCTATTTTCAAACAGACACAAAATCTTTTATTATACCCGCTTGCAAAATTTAAGCTGTTTACATGACTGTACACTGTGTGGTCGCGGGGGAAATTATATTGTCCGCGTACAGACCAGATGCTTCGTCTGTGTCCAGTCTTAAAACACACTACTAATAGTCAAAATATTTAACTAGACGTCTAGCTTTTCTTTATGTTATGGAAATATTAGATAACAAAATTCAACCCAAGCAACATTTATCCTCGATTTAGAATCAAAATCAGACGCCTAAGGACTAAGATGAAATGCCTGGTTACCAGTAAAAAGGGTCTTTGGTTCTCTACACTTACCATACGAAATACGGCAGCGATATTCGGCTGTTTTGCGCTGGTATTATGTGAGAGCGTTGTTCTATCCCGGTCGAGCCGACACATTCGTGCCGTAGACATATATATATGTGCAGGATGGTTATAAAATATTTGTTCAGGGCTATCGTAATAGACTATCGTAATCCATATGAGTAATACCGGAAAGACCCAGTGGCCTCAGAAGGCAGTATATCATGTCATATGTAAGATATCTAAATTAAAGACACCGGCAACACGGACCGGAGTTAAAGGTGCGGGACATTCGGTAATGGGATTGAATCTATTAACATTAAATTAACAAGGGTTTTATGCCTAAATACTCAAACGCCGCTCAATTAACTTGGCGTTAGGCCTCTTGCTGTCTCTATCACTTGAAGTGAGAGTGACTGTGATACCACGGGACTTAACGACATCTTAAAAATTAGTAGCGTTTGAGATATTTCGGACAGAATCAAAGATAGGTATACTTTTATCTTCCAAAATTAAATTAATTTATTTATTATTAGAGACATCTATCTTAATAGGTCTAATCCAATATTTTACGTGGTAGAGCCATGCTGCACCTATATTAATAGTATAGTTGTAGCACGAATGGGTCGGCTCGACCGGGGAAGGACCACGCTCTCACAGAATACCAGCGTAAAATAGCAGCTTAATGCTGCTGTGTTTCATATGGTGAGTGTAGAGAACCGGGGAACAATTTTACTGGAAAAATGGCATTCTATCTTAGTCCTCACGGCTGACAACGCATCTGCATTTTAATTCGCAAACGAAGATAGATGTAGATGTCTATGGACCACAGCAACCACTTACCATCAGGTGGACTGTGTGCTCGTTTGTCACACTTATTCTATAAAAAAAATGCGATAGTGTCCTCTTTTACATTCCGAACTAAATCTTACACTAATAATATTGAAATTTACGCAGCTAAAACACTAATAAAAACCATATAAACTAAATTAAATATACAAAAACTTAGCTAAAAAAAAAAATCATAATTTTTAATTATTATAAATTATAAGTTAAAATAAAAGATAATGAGTCACCTGGAGTTTGGCATGGGCTTTCTCTCACTTCTAAGAGCGAAATGGAGAAGAAAAGCCTATTGAGGAGTTCTAACGATTGCAAATCTTCGAAATACATTTTATTTTTCAGCGAATGTCTATTGAAAAAGTATTAAGAGTTTTAAAGCAGTTTTAGTGTCAACGTCAATCAAAAGGTAAAAGCCAATCAAGTTGGTGTAAAAATAAATATTATAGAATTTTTTTATAGGATAAGAGTGATAAACGAGTACATAGTCCACCTGATGTTAAGTGATTGCCATTGCCCATAGACATCTAGATCTGTCCTCGATTACGAATCAAAATGCAGATGCGTTGTCACCCGTGAGGACTAAGATGGAATGCCTTGTTTCCAGTAAAAATCGGTCTCCGGTTCTCTGCACTCACCATACGAAACACAACAGCATAAAATACGAAAAAATAAACATATTATGAAGATAATGGTTACAAGCGAGCACAGAGTTGTGGATGCTGTGGCCCTTAGACGTCTACGTCTATCTTCATTAAGAACTAAAACGCAGCAGCAAATGTAGTATAAAGAGTCTTTAGTTCTCTACAGCCTCCATATAAACATAGCAGCATTTTGCTGCCATTTCACGGTGATATTCTGTGGGAGCGTGGTCTTTCCCCGGCTGAGCCGATCCATTCGTATTACAAGTATACTACTAATGTGTTTTTCATATGGTGAGTGTAGAGAACCGGAGAACCATTTTACTGGAAAAGAGGCATTCTATCTTAGTCCTCACGGCTGACAACGCATCTGCATTTTAATTCGCAAACGAAGATAGATGTAGATGTCTATGGACAACAGCAACCACTTACCATCAGGTGGACTGTGTGCTCGTTTGTCACACTTATTCTATAAAAAAATGCGATAGTGTCCTCTTTTACATTCCGAACTAAATCTTACACTAATAATATTGAAATTTACGCAGCTAAAAACACTAATAAAACCATATAAACTAAATTAAATATACAAAAACTTTGCTAAAAAATAACATCATTATTTTTAATTATTATAAATTATAAGTTAAAATAAAAGATAATGAGTCACCTGGAGCTTGGCATGGGCTTTCTCTCACTTCTAAGAGCGAAATGAAGAAGAAAATCCTACTGAGGAGTTCTAACGATTGCAAATATTCGAACACCAATTTTATTTTTCAGCGAACGTCTATTGAAAAAGTATTAAGAGTTTTAAAGCAGTTTTAGTGTCAACGTCAATCAAATACTTTGAAATTTAATACGCGCGTAATTCTCTTGGGCGGCCTCGTCTTCTATTTATTTTTATATAAATTAAATGCATATTTATTAATCTGTATAAAGTTACAGCCTATATACATCCCATTGCTGGGCACAAGCCTCCTCTCATTTCTGATAGGGTTTGTTCTGTATGTACAAACGAAACAAAAAGCTACGTTAGGAGCAAGCAAATAAAAACAGTATTTTCCGGTATTTGCCAATCTCATTCACACTGATAGTGTTAACATGTCGCCGCAACTGTTAATTGTATAACAAGAGACATAAATCCTTGTTTATGTGTCACTTAATTCGTCAGGGATGCAATAAAAGTTGTAAATAGAGAGATGGGACGGAGGTGTTGATGATATAGAGATGGATAGTAGAAATCACTCGCCCAATGAATATCTATGCTTTTGTTTTGCCTTTGCATGGAATAAATTTTTCAACTACGAGTATACCACATATTCGACGCAGGTTGGGTGGGTAGGGTAAAAATGAGCCGATTAATCCGAAAAAAGTCTTTGAATGCGTTTTTTTTTAATTTTAATTTGACTAATTTGAATAATTCAACATGTGGGTTGGTATTTTCAGTATACACTTCGGAGCTTCTGGCTACGTACCCGAAGTTTTAATGATGCAATACTTGCTTGAGAAGCTGGAGTTTGGGGCCAGTTGTTTACAATCACAGATTGCTTTTGTTCTTCGAAACATTAATACTCCAGTGTAACTATTTTTATTTTTACACCATCTTTTTATTCGTACAGAAACTAAGTAAAACCGATCAAATTAGAGCTAGTGCCTGCTGTACTACCAGCTGTATGTCACTTTATGTCAGAGAAGTCAGATACAAGATTGGATCGCTTTTCTCACAGATTAAATAATAGCTTTTGTCCGCCAACGCTCCCCAATAATTAACCTTACATCCGGTCTGACTTAGTCACTAAGCGTCTAAGCTACATACTAACAGCAAGTAACGTGATGAACTCGTAGTATAGGAATTTAAGTGCGTGGAATAAAATGCGTGGAACGTCCTAAGTTCGAATACCAGCAGGAAGCAAAGTTTGTGTAATGTACACAAATTGTTATTATTTCTGTGACATCCACATTTTATTTCATCCTATCTCAGATTTCACCGGATTAGCCATAAAACGGTCACGGATAGACGGACAAACATTACAGAGGTATAGGAAAGTGTACTGCTGAATAGAACTCGCCTAAAGGTTACAAAGTACTGCCTTGAACCGTCCGTAACCATCTCCACTATGCAACGTTGCTGTGTTGTTCCTATCTATTTCACGTGGGTTTCGTAAGAAGCGACAATGGGAAACGCCAGAAAGATCTTATGGATTCCGATAGTTGGCAATGTTACCATCTTGTTTATGCCCGGTGTGAAATAATAGGCAGATGGTTGTTTTTTTACTTATTATAAGATAGTGCTTGACTTCAATCACACACCAATTCAAACACTAAGGGAATTACAGGTGCGGTGAAAAAATATTTTAGAGATCTTAAAGCAATTTACACCTACCACAATAGTTTATCACGCTACGGGCGTCTGACAGAGAATGCCGACATGCATTAAGTCTGCCCATAGTTACCTTAGTTATGTAACAAGCATTGCCCATTAGAGTAGTTGTTTACATCACTCCATCGATACTAAAGGTCAAGTCGTATTATGCCTGAGAGAATAATCGATTACGTTTCGACTCGATTGTGTTAAATTGACGTCAAATATTGTCTGTGGATTAAAAGTTAGCTCTTAACAGTCGGGATCATTCAGAGACGAGCCGCCGGAGTGACAAGAAGGTTTGTGATATATTATGTTATTTTGTTATACTTTAGCTTTGATTTAGTTTACTAGAAATAAATATTGTTATTGTGTTGATTAATTCCTTTTATTTAGAATTCTATGATTCACTTTTGAGATACCTTTACATCTCAGAAGTGGGATTTACAAGACAATTTGTGTTGTGTTAAACCACCCCACGAGCTCGACCGTTGAATAGTAATACTAATTCTTATTATTTTTTTTTTCGATTTAACGAAAAATCAATGCAATAACAAATATATTATGTAACTACTAAATGCGACAAGATATTAACATGACCCACGATTCGTCCGATTTAACTAGATGAGTTTAAACAATTTTTTCGTTCTACCTTATTTTGTTTATTTGCTGATTAAATGCCTCGCAATGTGATTAAAAATATTCATTTCCATTGGTGATGTAGAGAAACTAACCATCAATAGCACCAAAATAAATTCAACATGATCGCTAATTTTCGTGATGAAAATAGATTAAATAAATAGAGAGGATTATGCGGTTAAAATTAACGTATTGCTTATTAAATATTTTTATTTGCAGTATGGTTAGAAATGTTAGTTTATAAAGGTAGTGCAGTAAAATTAACCAACAAAGGTGATAGAATGGGTTGAGAATGATCAGCAGATTTGTGATGTAAGCAGAAAAAAAATTATTATTTGGAAAATAAAATGTGCACACTTCGAACGCTCATGCAACGTTTCGAATAATCAATTTACTTTTATTAATTACCAAAACGCGTAATTTGTTTAAAGCATAAAAAAATCTTGTTTCCTTTTATTTAACATGAAATCTATTTTACTGTTGATACTGGCGCTTCGTATTTCATTAAAGAAATAGTCTGGAGAGAGAACGGGACGGTACAATAGTGAAATTCAAGAGTTTCTAAGGATTAAAATCTAAAGTAAAAAAAAAATCAAAGTAGTTCAATTTTTCCGAAAGATATCTTGTACAAAAATAATATTATTCCATACCCGACCAACTGACGTCCGGGTAAAGTTATGAGTCGGCTTTAGTAATCTGCGGCACGATTTAAGTGATCATTTTAGCTTTAGGTGATAGGCAATGATGCTATTGATTACCATCTAGCTGCTTTTTATGCCGGAAATCTTTAGTTTTCGAGATATCGATAATTATAGTTTTGAGGTTATATCCATTTAAAAATGATACGAAAACGAAATAACAATATAATTATTAGAGAGTCTGTCACTGTGGGGAGGTCAAGGGGGTTTATTTCAAGCGCCCCCATGCAATTTCAGATGCGTCGAAATATTTAAAATTACTTTCTAAAAATATTCATAAATCACTAATTAATACTTGAAACTGAACTTTTGTTGTTGTTTTATTATTCGCTCGAGAGAGCAGGCAAAGGAACTATGCCATAAAGCCTTTTTTTATTTTGAATATATAGAATTTCACTGCTACACAATATGTTGATGCGTCACATTGTGCAGCCCTTGCGAGATTTTGACGGCAACTTAAGCCAGCAAACAGCTGACAGTTGGCGATTGTAGGTGGAAGTAATAAAATATGTTTATTTATAAAAGTTAACATTTTGGTGTTTTATTTGGTGCTAGAGCGAGCGAAGCGAGCTTGAGACTTGGGGCACCCCGACTCGGACAGGTTAGGCTAGAAGGGGATGGCGGGGTCGAGTGAGCGAGCGAACAGACCCCTCCATCCCCTTCGTGGTTATTTTTTTATAAACCATGCAGAAATAGGAGCCCCGCAAGGCGGGGCTCCGTTGACCGAGCCTCCCTCGACTGCGCCACGTGGAGTAGCGTTAAACTATCCTCCCCCAACTCTCTCCCCCCACAAATCAGGTTTATATTGTCAAAAACATTACGAAAACATAACCTCAAAATGAGATTTTTAAAAATTCATAAAAAAAGGGAGGGGTTTCCGGCAATTTCCGCTTTTAGGGGGAGATTGCCCACGTTCCCCCCTCCCTCCCCCCACTCGGCGACCATAAATATTCGTGCCGCAGATTACTAAAGAAACCCCAAAGTTATTTTCAATTAATCTTTTTTTTTAATAATAATCGAAATAAATAATCTTATAACTATGTACGACAGAAGTATTAATAGAAATATCCTCTTGCTATTGGCGTCCTTTCTTTTTAATTATATAAGTGCAAATAAAGCTGGTGGAAGTGATTTAAGTCGAGTGGATCGCGATTTTTTTTGATTTGATGGCAATAGAGCACTAAATCTCCGATTCGCGTTCGATTTGTGCAAAGCTTTAGTTAGTAGGCGATGACCCTATTATATTATAAGTCCAAAACGTAAAATAAACTTTAAAATACCTCCCGTTATTGAATGAATACAAATTGAGATTTGTTCCATCTTATAGTTATATACATACAAATTATTTAGAGTTTCAGGAAAATGAGTAACAACGGAGCCAGGGTAAATTCCCAACGCGCTCATAGTTCATGTCACACCAATGACCGACAGCGGTTATACAGCGAGACATCCCAAAGCCGAGGTCGACATATGCGCGGGATCGAGAGGCGCAGTCTTAGCCGCAGTGATTATGGTGAGCGTCGGCTACGATTGCAGCGGCCTCGAGTACGCAGTTCGGAGAGTGATCAACGCCGCAGTGCAAGTAGCACGCGTACGCTACGCGAGCAGGAACGCAAGCTGTCACGAGAGAGGGAGAAGTTAAGGACACTTGAAAAAGAGGTACGTAAAGAGCGTGAGAGATGGAATGAAAGAAACAGATCGTCCAGGCGGGTTGAGACGCCTGACCTAATCTTGATTGGATAAATACGTGTAACTAGTGATGACAGTGATAACGTCAATAATGTGAAAAAACCTAAGCTTATTACTATGGATGTCTTTGAGGATTGTACAAAATTATTTAAACCAAAAGCAGGGGATTGTGAATCATTTTCTAGCTCTACTTTAAATAATATTATTCCTGAGTATGATCCCATGTTAAAAGAACAGACAATCAACAAATGGCTTGACAAGGTGGACGAATGTTCTGAAATTTATAATTGGTGTGACAAGTAAACGATTCACTATGCCCTGCCCAAACTCACTGGTCTGGCTAAGATGTGGTACCAGGGTTTACCCTCTATCAAGCATACTTGGCCAGAATGGAAAATTATGTTAAAAGAATCATTTTCTTCAACCGAAAATTACGCGGAACTATTGACGAATATGCTTGATAGGCGGGTACGGTCTGGGGAGTCTTTTGAAATTTATTATTTTGCAAAATTGAATTTACTGAACAGATGTAAGATATTTGGAAGACAGGCAGTGGATTGTTTACTCTATGGGATTGATGATAGGGGGGTTCGTGTAGGCGCTCAAGCAGCAAAGTTTTCAAAGCCCGAGGACGTACTCGAATTCTTTAAAACCATCAAATATCAGACTCGAAGTCAACCAGACTCTTATAAAGATTGCAATAGGGACAAACGTACTAGCGTTACAAAAGTCAATAATAATTCTACAAGGAACTCGGATAGTACATAGTCTAGAAAAAACAGCAGTTTTAGAGGTCCTGTTACCTGCTTTAACTGTCAAGGTGTCGGTCACCCAAGTTTCAAGTTTCCTGAACCGATCGTAAAATGCACTAATTGTTATTTCTTAGGGCATGATACCTCTCACTGTCCAAAACAGAAGGATCAAAAGAATCTCTTTACTCCGTCGCCACGCCAAGATTAATTGGAGAGGTTGAATGGTATAGCCGAACAATTTTAGCATCTTTCGGGACCATTGCTCACAGTAAGAATAAAACCATGTGGACGAACTTTTAAATAATATGCAGTTAGGACTAAATACCACTACCCATAAAGTTGTTAAGAAAACTCATACTGAGTTTTTGTTACGGAGAAGTGAAGTCTGAAGCGAGTGAATGGATAAAGAGAAATCAGGCGGCAAACAAGTCATAAAAGTATAGATATAGAAGTTGGTTGAGCAAATAGATGAGTTGTGTATTTAGCATGTGTATCTAAGAGGGATGGTAGATATGATAAGGATATAGAACGACGAGTGAACGCAGGAAATGGAGTAAATGGGGCTCTACACTCCATTGTGCAATTCACAATGCTGTGTTTGTCCTTATCTTAATGTATGGTAGTGAAATGAATGGTTGGTGAATGTATGATTGTGCAATTCACAATGCTGTGTTAGTCCCTATCTTAATGTATGGTAGAGAAGTCGGTTTGGAAGATAAAGAACGATAGTAGAATAAATGCTGTAGATATGCAGTCATTAAGGAAGTAACTCTCACACCACACGGCCATAGATATTGAGTGACGGGTATTAGAGTCGGGCAGGGTTGGCGTATGAACTCGTCGCCCATGATTGACTTGAAGTGCCGCAGCCGATAATGGTGTGTCAGTGAAGGAAGTAACTTTCATACCACACGGCTATAGATATTGAGTGACGGGTATTAGTCGGGCAGGATTGGTGTAAGAACTCGTCGCCCATGATTGATTTGAAGTACCGCAGCCGATGACGGAGTGACGGTGAAGGAAGTAACCCTCACACCGCACGGCTATAATTAAGATTTAGTGAGAATTTTGCGCGTCGGGCATGATTGAGTTATGAATTGACCGCCCATGAATAGTTCGATTGTTATAAGTCACAGCGTTGTTAGAGTGGAGGAAGTAGCTCTCACTTTGTACAGCTGTAAAATATAGATATAACACATTGTACTATGTTGTTACCACTATTAATTAAAATTGTGTGACAGTTTATGTAAGTTTAGGGAATGTGAATTATTGTACAGTATATCAAAAATTAAAACAGTATTAATATATTAACTTATAAGCTAAGAAGAAACGAAGGTACTCGTTTTTGAAGGATGGCCGACTGTAACAAGCATAGCCCATTAGAGTAGTTGTTTACATCACTCCATCGATACTAATGAGTCTATGGTGAAGTCGTATTATGCCTGAGAGAATAATCGATTACGTTTCGACTCGATTGTGTTAAAGTGACGTCAAATATTGTCTGTGGATTAAAAGTTAGCTCTTAACAGTCGGGATCATTCAGAGACGAGCCGCCGGAGTGACAAGAAGGTTTGTGATATATTATGTTATTTTGTTATACTTTAGCTTTGATTTAGTTTACTAGAAATAAATATTGTTATTGTGTTGATTAATTCCTTTTATTTAGAATTCTATGATTCACTTTTGAGATACCTTTACAGTTCATAAAAGTAAAGTAAAGTTGCAGCCTATTTGCGTCCCACTGCTGGGCACAGGCCTCCTCTCATTTCTGAGAGGGTTTTAGTGCTAGGAAATGTCCGCCGCGCTGCCCCAATGCGTGTTGGCGAAATGCACATGTCTTCGAAATATTTTTTCTTATTTCTCAGACATGCAGGTTTACTCATGATGTTTTCCTTCACCGCCGGGCACGTGGTAAATCAGTACTTAAAATTGCAATTAACAATTTCATTGGTGCCGGCGGGGAACGAACCCGGGTTGCTCGAGTACTGTGAAGCTTACAGCGAGCGCTAACCATCTGAGCTACCACGGCTCAGCTACCTAGTTAATAAATAAATAGATAATCAATAAATTAATAGACACGTGCTTCAAAAAGAGATTACAAATATTAAGCCTGAAAGACATACAAAGGAAGCAAGTTAAATAAAAGCTTTTGATTAAAATAACTGTTACTATTCGAATTAAATTCAATATTTCCAACACAAAAACACTCAAGGCCAAGTACAGTAATAAAGTTAATATTCGTGAGTACAGATAGCCGAGTCATCAAATATTAACCTCGGTTGGAATCGAAGCTGAATAATACTCAAATGTTTTCTTTTCATCACCATGCATCCATTAAATGTTAATTATATCGTGCGTTTTTCATTTTGTAATCATATCGTGTAGCAATTAAGGTAGTAAACTATTTATAAATGAATAATTGTACTAACTAATGAGTAAATGAGTATGCAGGAAATACTGGAAATAAATCAGGAAAGGTTATTTGTTAAAAATAGTAAGTGTGAGTGCGTACAATTGTTACCCCCTACCCTACACTAGGATTTTCTCCTGTATCGTGGGGGCAGTTTACATACATAAATTTCATAAGGATAAACATCCAGACTAGGAAAAATTGTTATTTCCAGGCCATAAAAATACTTGTTCCGTGTGGGATTCGAACCCGCGGTCCTTAGCGCAGAAACTCATTGGTAAGCCACTGCACCACGGAGCCGTCAATTAATTGGGTAATAATTATCAGTAATAAGTCAGCATAATGCACTATATATTCAGTATAGAGCAATTACAGTTTGACCACACCGTAACACGTGCCTGCCACAATCACACACCAGTGTAATATGAGGGTCCTAATTACACGATAACATAAAAGTATGAAAACCAACAGCAACACTAACAATATCAGTGTAACACAGAGCAGCTTCTCAGCGACACCATCTTCCTTGCTTGCACCAGAAGAACCACCACAACGGACGGAACCACGACACTATCTTAGCACTTGCAGAATGAGTTAAGCGAAATCTCTCGTGTACGGCGCCTACAGTGAAATTTATACTGCACAGAAGAGTAGGGATTTCTCGATATACCCTCAATTCTAATCATCGATATGACACTCATTACGCTAGTGATGCAATCTCTCGCTCACTCTCGACCCATCCGGTATTTTTAGACGCACTGATAAGTAAGTTAGATGTAGATCTAATGGACTGCATCATTTACTATCAGGTGGACTGTGTTCTGGGTTGAAGGTCTCATTACTTTTTTGTTCTAATGGTCGTAACTGCAACTGCTAAAAGGTTTTTCTGTCTAGAAACTCTTTGTAGCAACTTGGAGTTAGGAAGTTTGCAGTATTTCACCCCATGCCTAGGCAGTCACGTAATGCCATTGATCCCGCGCCTGCTCTCTCAAAATGATGTTGATGATGATGATGATATTAATTTGAATTGGTTTCACTGATCTTATTAACATTTTCACTATCCGATTTTCCTAATAGTAAGACAATAGCAATGATCTATATGTTGTACACGGTACAGCGAAAGGGTTAAGGATATCACTCTAATATTTTTTATAGGATAGGTTGACAAACGAGCACACAGTCTACCTGATGGTAAGTGGTTATTCTCAATAAAGAATCAAAATGCAGATGCGTCATCACCCGTGAGGACTAAGATGGAATGCCTCTTTTAAGAAGAATATTTATATAAGAAGCTAGTTGTCACGATAACATCGGATCTGTATTCAAAAAAATCTCTAAAAGGAAATATCGCTCTTTTAAGACTATAAACTTATAAATATTGTTGCTGAATCTATAAAGTATAAGTGAGTGTTATCCAGTGATAATTTTTACAAATAATTAAATAAAACTCTCAATAAAATTTCAATAACATTCAGTCATTAGTCTACGTTAATTACAGTTAATAAAACATTAAAACAGAAAAAGAAAATAGTGTCAGTGTAGTTATCATAAGAAAATCTGTAACTGTGATCTGTAACAACGACTAAACCAGTGCTAAACATTAGTGTTGTGAAAGTCAGTGCAAAAATATTTTATCCATGAGTCACCGTAACGAATTTGTTTGATTCAAATTTCATATGAACTGAACAACATCCTTAAATTCGACGCATCGCCTATTGTCCATTTAGCCACTAACGTTTCGTGCTAGTTTCGAATTTTGTAACTAATAATCGCGAGTTCGAATCCCATCACAATTTATTTATTTTGTATTTTTGAAGAACATTTTTACGGTATAGAACGACAAGCACAAAAAAACGACATGAATTTTGAAAATATTACTGTAAGAAAAAATAAAACAATACTTAACTCACCAAATTCTTCATTCGAGTCAACAAATTCCGAATATCTTTCAAAAAGTTTACCACAATTGTCATCCAGCTTAAGTTATGAAGAGTTTGAAAGACTAAAGGAAGAAATTGAACAATTGAGAATGCAATTAAATACCGCTAACAACGAAATAGATAACTTGATCATGGAAAACAACACTTTGAAAAAACAAACAGCTGAACAACAAAATACCATTACAAATTTTAAAAAAATCTGTAGCGAAACACAAAGTAGTACAAAAAAAAAAAACAAAGATGTAAGGTAAAAAATCTAAATATTGTTCATAGAAAGAAACTGGATATGTCTTCCATTGATCTTGAGACAAAATCTTCTGAAGGAAACACAACTGAAGTCGCTACACGCAATATGAGCAAGAACGGGTCTTCACAAGTGCATAAACTTAACTTTAAAAAGTGCGATCAATACAAAACAGATGGCGCTATATTAAATCTGCATGAAGAAAATAAAGTAATTAATAATCAGCAACCTTTTAAACCCATTGAAAACAAGACAAAATCCCAATTAATTATATTTGGAGGACAACAATTTACAGGATTGGCCACACTACTTATACAATCTAGAAATAACAATCAGTACAAAGATTACCAGGTCTTTTCAACTACAAAACCCTATGCCACTACAGAGGAAATTCTTAAACCTATTTATAAATTGAACGATTGCGAAGATAATTATCCAATTATATGCATAGGAGAAAATGATACTAACCCTAACAAAATAATAATAGAATTAGTATCAATGCTAAAATAATTAAAAAAAACTAAAATATTAGTATTTAATGTTTTACAGAACAGGTACTTAAATGAAAGTATGTTAAATAACAATTTAAAAATTATATGTAACAACTTTAAAAATTGCTCATTTATAAATGTAGAATGTGACTATCCGTACAATAAATACTACTACTTAATGTATGTAAAAAAATTAATTTTAAGATCGATTCAAATTTTTATGAAAATAATTTTTTATGTCCTAAAAATATGTTATTGTTAAGGAAAAAGGCTAAAATAGAATGCACAACTATTCCTAAGAAGGGAACAATTCCTTTTTACTTTAAGTCTTGTAAAAATGTACATTCAGGGGATAATTGTCAGGAAGTAAACTCTACTACGGTGTTTTTGAACAAAATGGAAATAGTAAAGACCGAGACTCACAAAAAGGGAACCATACCTTATTATTTAAAAAAATCAATACCGTGTTTAAATAGACAACCTGACACACAGTTGCCTTTACAAGCAAAAACATGTTTTCGTCCCTAACTCTCAATTCAATTTTAGAATATTTCACCAGAACATCGCCGACGCTGTAAATAAAACTGAGGAACTATCATTTGCAATCCAAGAGTTGTCGCAAAAAGGTCCAAAGATAGATATGGTGTGTTTGACAGAAACTTTCATTAAAAAAGGTACAGAAATGCTTTTGAAAATACCTGGTTACAAACTAGTTGCATCGTATTCACGGGACACTAAACGAGGAGGGGTATGTATAATGATAAATAATAATTTGATATACAAAAACGTGACTAATATTAATGACTTAGCATGTAAATTTAATTTTGAATGTTGTGGCGTAGAAGTAAATAAGATTATAATCATTTGTTTATATAGAACTCCTAATAGCAATCCACAAATATTTCTTGAAAAGCTAAAACAGTTACTAGCAAGACGTACTAGAAAACATAAAAAAAATATTCTTTGCGGTGACTGGAACTTGGACATCTTAAAGCCAAACAAGAGTTGCGAAGAGTTACAAAGTATATTTAAAAACAATAACATTGAGTTGCTCATTCAGACACCAACAAGACAATTGTCATGTCTCGATCAATTTGCAAGCAACATCAAGCAAGTTAAAGCGGAAATACATCACCTTGCCTTGTCTGATCACGAAACAGGACAAACACTTTCGCTCAAAACTACAAGATCGTACGAAATATGCAGTTGGTATGAGGATGTCAGAGATTATAGTAAAGAAAACATGGACAAGTTCTGTAGTTGCGTATCATCTCTTACTTTCTCAAATGTATACGAAAAAAATAACTTGCAAGAGGCGTTTATCGAATTTTATGATTTATTTAAATTATTTTTTGATCTTTGCTTCCCAATAAATACAATAAAAAGGGCAACTAAAAAAGGGAACCATAAATGGTTGACGAAGGGCATTAGAAAATCCTGTATAAGAAAAAGATATCTCTATCTTAGTCAACAACATAATAAAACAAACAGGAAAACACTCAATAAAACATATAAATCATACAATTCCATACTCAAAAAGTGCATATATAAATCGAGACAATTACAAAGTAAGAATTATATTGAAAATAATAAAAATAAATGTAAAGCCACATGGACGGTTATTAATGAAAATATTGACGACCAAAACATGAAAAAGCAAATTGACAAAATAATTAAAAATAATCGGATATATGACGACCCAAAAAAATTTGTGACATATTTAATGAATTTTATATACAATTGACAAATGAAAATAATTTTAAATATAATGTTGACGAAATAAACAAGACTGTAAATACTAATAATGAATATACAATATTCCTTAAACCTACTGATGCAATGGATATATTTCGGATAATTAACAGTCTCAATAACACAAACGCAGTAGGGTTTGATAACATCACAACCACTGCAATAAAATTATCTGCACCATACATATGTCAACCGCTATGTTATTTGATTAATATGTCTTTTGAAGAAGGTACTTTTCCAAATATATTGAAAAACTCAATTGTAAGGCCACTTTTTAAGAAAGGCGACGCATCTGAAATGAATAACTATAGGCCAGTGACGCTGATACCCATCTTGTCAAAAATCTTCGAAAAGACTATGTTGAAAAGACTTCAAGAATTTACGACAAGTCATCGTATACTTAAAGATGAGCAATTTGGGTTTAAACAAAATAGTACAACTTCATTAGCATGTTTTAATTTGATAAAAATAGTCACCCAGGCTATAAATGACGGCTTACCAGTTGCGGCAGTCTTCCTGGACATGAGCAAGGCGTTTGATTTCGTGGACCACAAACTACTCTTATACAAATTAGAAAAATATGGAATAAGAGGTAAAGCTAACGACTGGTTGAGAACTTACTTATGTCACAGAAAACAATGCGTGGAAATATCTAAAATCCATAAAGACAAAAAAGTATTATATAGAAGTGACTATCAGTCAATTAATTTTGGCGTGCCACAAGGCAGTATATTGGGACCATTTTTATTCCTCATTTATATTAACGATCTCCCTAATATCACTTGCCACAACACAATCTTGTTTGCTGATGACACAACCGTTATCGTGAAATGTGAAAATGCAGATACATATGAACTAGAGGTAAATATGGCTATTAAAAACATAATAGACTGGCTTTATTGTAATAATTTACAAATTAATATTGATATAACTAAAATGATCCAATTTCAAACATCTAAAAGACAACCATTGAATATTAATGTTAAATATAATGATACAATCATCGAACAAGTAGTAAGTACAAAATTTCTCGGTATAATGTTGGATCAAAATTGCAACTGAAAAACTCATGTCGATTACATTTGTGACAAACTCGACAGATTTGTCTATGCAATAAAAAGATTACGAGTCACGGTATCAACTGAAGCTGCTCTATGTGCATATCACGGGTATGTTTCGTCCGTACTCTCATATGGTATTTTATTGTGGGGCAATTCGGTGGATATAATAAAAGTGTTTAGAGTACAAAAGAAATGTGTGCGTGCAATCTATGGAGCCTGGTGTACGGATAGCTGTAAGCCTTAGTACAATATCTTGACATTACCATGCTTGTACATTAAAGAAGTATGCCTATTTGTAAAACAACATCCGGAACACTTTGAAAAGCATATAGATGTGGGTAAACGAAATGTAGCTCCTAGAAATAAACATAAGCTCTATTTACCTCAATGCAGACTCGAATTGCATAAAAGGAATTCTTATGTTAATGCTATAAGGGTATATAACAAATTGCCCAACTCATTTAAAGAATTACCTTTAACCATGTTTAAAAAAAAGTTGACACAATGGTTAAAGGAAAAATGTTTTTACGACTTCAAGGAATTTATATCTTATTGCGAAAAATAAATCTGACATCAGTAATATTGATACATATATAGGTAACTAACTAGTACGTTTATTACATAATCTAACATTTTAAAAATTTTCATTTAAATTGACATTATAATTATGACTGCAATTAATTAATTTGTTTTTAATAATTATAAATGTATACCTTACTAAATAATCTGACATTTTAAGATTTATCGTTTGAATTGACATGATAATTTTGACTTCAGATAATTAATTTGTTTTAAATAATTTCTATTTTCTGTTTAAATAATTTTTTGCATGTATACCTATAAAATGTTTACACACCATATGTAGTGGTAGAATGTAAATGGGCCATTAGATATAATTTAAGATCATACTTTATTGTACACCTACATTCTGGCAAATAAAATTAATTTGAATTTGAATTGGAATTTTCCAGTAAAATGGGTCTCCGGTTCTCTACACTCACCATACGAAACACACACACACACACACACACACACACACACACATTTGAAAAAATTTGAGAATTCAGAGGATGCTTTGGGTATATTTTGTGACCTTTCCAAGGCCTTCGAATGCGTTCACCATGAGACATTAATCAGGAAGCTACAGTACTATGGTGTCAAGAACACAGCGCTTAAACTTATTATTTCATATTTAAGTAATAGAATGCAGAAAGTTATTATCAATGGTAAAAGTTCTTCCGGCTCCCCTGTACCAATGGGTGTCCCTCAGGGCTCCATTCTCGGCCCATTCCTATTTCTAGTGTATATTAATGACTTACCTTCTCTTGTTTAGGATAATCATAATATAGTATTATTTGCTGATGATACTTCCTTGATTTTTAAACTTAAACGTCAATCATTTAAATGTGACGAAGTGAATAATGCTATATCAAAATTGGTGCATTGGTTTAACGTTAATAATCTACAATTAAACGGAAATAAAACTAAATGTATTAAATTTACAACAAAGAATGTTAAAAATCTGAGTACCAATGTGTTTTTAAATGGGGAAGAACTGAGTCCTGTTGAATCCACTGTTTTTCTTGGCATCAATCTCGACGCAAAGGTTCAGTGGGTCCCCCATATATCCAAACTAGCAAGCAGACTAAGTTATGCAGCCTATCCTGTAAAAAAGATTAGAGGTCTGACTAGTCGAGACAGCTAGATTAGTTTATTTCAGTTATTTCCATAGCATAATGTCTTATGGGATTTTGCTATGGGGGAAGTGCGGCTGATTCAGAAACTATTTTGTTTTACAGAAGAGGGCCATTAGAGTTATTTACAACCTAAAACCGAGAGTCTCTTAGAGACAAATTTAAAGAAATAAATATATTAACTTTGGCCTCTCAGTATATTTACGAAAATTTAATGTATGTTCACAAAAATAAAGGTAGTTTTAGTAAAAAAAGTGATATACATTCTATAAACACTAGGAACAAACACAAACTAGTGATACCAGTTTCTCGACTGCACAGAGTCAGTAATTCATTCTTGGGGCAATGTATACGCTATTACAACAAGGTCCCAGAAACTGTGCAGGCTCTCTCTATTAGCAAGTTTAAATGTTTTGTTAAGTTGAAACTGTATAAAAAGGGTTATTATAGTATAAATGAATACATGGTTGATAATAACCCCTGGGAATGAGGTGATCGCTTCCAAGCTGTTTCTAAAATAAATTTTGTACTTATATAGTTTGTACAAGCGTTAATGTAAAATTTGCTTTAAAAAAGAAGTCCCGCTGGGTTTCTTGCTGGTTCTTTTTTTTTATAGGATAAGGGTGACAAACGAGCACACAGTCTACCTGATGGTAAGTGGTTGCTGCGGCCCATAGACATCTACATCTATCCTCTATTACAAATCAAAATGTAGATGCGTTGTCACTCGTGAGGACTAAGATAGAATGCCTCATTTCCAGCAAAAAGGGCCTCCGGCCACCTGCACTCACCAAGCGAAACGCAGAGGTAAACCTCTACTTCACGCTGGTTTTCTGTGAGGTCGTGGTACCACCCCGGTTCGAGCCGGCCCATCCGTGCGACAGCAAAAGCTGCCAGCAAGCTTCACTTTAAGCGATTAGCGTTAAGTATGAGTATATTGTCGCTTTGTAATGTTTTTAAAATAAGCCCTAAGTTTTATAACTTACATAATATGATTGTCATTAGGTTGTTACTGCGTAGAGAAGAAACACATTTGTGAGGAAGTACTGGGTGTAATAGTAAACTATTATCTATTCTGTGGCGTTACTAAGCGTTTATTTTAGAAAAGGATGACAAATCAGCCCAAAGTTCACCTGTAAATGGATGACGTGGCTCATAGACATCTACATGTATCATCAATAATAATCAAAATGTAGATGCGTTGTCACCCCTGAGAACTAAGGACACCTCATTACCAGTGAAAAATCACTGTTTCTCTACACTCACCATACGTACTATTACGGATCGCCGTAACGCCGTGCGAAAAATGGAATAAAACGCGCTGGTCTTGCTTTTAACTGGAGGCAAGCGGCGGTGAGGAGGAACTTTTACTTTCTTTTCTTGCTGGTGCCTTTTCGGTGGCTGGAGAGCGACTGCCGACCCTAGCGGCCGGCCCGTCTTTTATATGATTTGGCCGCTGCTGGCCAGCGGACCCTTGCCTCACCCCCGCGCCTATCTTTGTTTATCCAATAAACTTACGAGCTAACAAACATAATTAACTATATAATATTCTTACAACTAATTATTATACTAAGGTGTTCATAACAATATTTTTATTTATTTACAGTGCTAAATCATAATTTTCAGCTGCTTTAGGCGGAAGATCCTTCCCCCCGCCTCAGCACTATAAATATAAAACGCCGTGGCGCGGTGCGCGTGGCTTCATTTGCTCCGCGGCCGCGTTACGATAACATGCTCTTTGGTCATTATCTTATGTGCCTAATGGCTTAATATATTTATTATATTAAAAAGTAAATATTTAATAATTATAGTTTACATTTTAAGTCTATGCTAACTCTCCCTGTTCATACGGTGCCTTTATTTGGGAGAGTTATTGCATAGTTACAACTCAACCTTAAACATAGTTATAATATAACATTATTTTTTATCGTTCAACATAAGTAATACAATTATTTACACGAAGTTATATTTTTATCCCGCATAAGGCTGCGCCTAGTTCTTCCGCACAACCCCAGCTAGTTGTCGAACCGGAGGCGTGGCCCGATAATTACATCGTCGTCATGCCCACTGCTCCTAGGTTGTTCAACTAGTGCCGGTTACAATGTCTTTTGTTTGTATCACGCTGTTTGCGTCGTGCACATTCTCCCGCCGTCGCCACGCTGCGATCCCTCTGGTAGCACGACGATCTTCTTCGTTGGTCTTCTTAGTACATGCCCACTGCTGGTGGTTACGTCCACTACTCGTACCTCTCCGTCGACGCCAGGATATACATTACTTATCTTCCCTCTGGGCCAGGTGTTGCGTGGTAGATTGGAGTCACAAATGATGACTAGGTCTCCAATCTTCGGCGATACTCCTATGCTGCTGGGCTCCCGCCGGTGTTGGAGTAGGGGCAGGTATTCTTTAACCCATCTTCTCCAAAACACGTCGGCTAGGGCTTGAGCTCGTTTCCACTGCTGGCGGGCCGTCACGTCACTCTCGCTGAAGTGCCCCGGCGCAGGTACGTGCGAGTTGGGACCGATGATGATGTGATTCGGCGTGATGGCTTCAGGGTCTCCTGGATCGACTGAGACGTGTGTGAGGGGTCTGGAGTTGACAGTGTTTTCGACCTCGGCGAGCAGGGTCCCCAATGTCTCGTCACTGGGATAGCGCTCGTTGAGGGTGACGCGTAGGGCTTCTTTCACGGAGCGAACCATTCGCTCCCATACGCCGCCCATGAACGGTGCTGATGGCGGTATGTACTTCCACACAATCTGTTGACATGTGGTTTCGTGCTCGAGGGCTGTGAGTGCTGCTTCGGCCATCTCCTTGTCGGCTGCCTTGAAGCACGTAGCGTTGTCACTCCATATTTCTTTTGGGCATCCTCTTCTGCTCATAAAACGCCTAAGCGCCGACACGGCTGAGTCTGCGCTTAACGAGTGGGCTACTTCTATGTGTATTGCTCGCGACGTCATGCAGGTAAATAACGCGCCATAGCGCTTTTCGCGATGTCGTCCCACTGTGACTTCTATTGGCCCGAAGTAGTCTAGTCCGGTGTATGTGAATGGACGTGCGTGATGAGCGAG
The DNA here is from genome assembly GCA_033319125.1 of Parnassius glacialis. NCBI lineage: Eukaryota > Metazoa > Arthropoda > Insecta > Lepidoptera > Papilionidae > Parnassius > Parnassius glacialis. The sequence continues at coordinate 37,057,967 of JAVANC010000012.1, read as the reverse complement.
GCGTGCGGACGGCAGGTTTCCTGTAGACGGTGATGCAGGCTTGGCTTTTCTTAGACGGCACGGTAGGCATCCTTTGATGACAGTTTTCACTACTGGACGTATTTTTCTTACGTACAATCTCTGTCTTAATTCGTTCACAACTGTTTCTACGCCTCCGTGATGCAGCCTCTCGTGTACGTGTGCTATGTACAGACGAGTGTACGCGTGCTTCCCGTCTAATATGGGAGGGTCGTACATGTCGTCCTCCACTTCTGATGCCGCTTTTATTCGACCCCTAAGGCGTAGGGTCCCCTCTTCATCAATGTATGTGCTCAGGTGGCCTAGTTTGTCGTCGCCTCCCGGCACACTTCCGCTGGTGATCCTCTTGAGCTCCTTCGTGAAGCTTTCCCGCTGACTGGCTTGCACCCACAGTTGTTCGGCTCTCATATGATAAGCGGCCGGTATTCCTACAAGCGATGAGGCAGTAGGAGTCGCCTTTTTCTCCTTGGCGGGGGTGTTACGTTTGTTTGTTCTCTGCCAGCCAGGGTCGCTACCTTGTCTCGCTTTGTTGCGTTTACGCCCAGCCTTCACCACGTGCTTGTTTGGTCTGCACATGTCGATGAATAGGAGAACTCTCGCTGTCGCCCTTATGAGGCGAATCCATTTAGAAAATCTTCCTATTTGTGGAAGATGTGTTGTTGGCGAGTCTTCACTTTTAACAGCGATGCTACATATTTCTCGCTCTTCCCCGGTGTCGTATTGTGTCGTTTTCTCTTCCTGCGGCCATTCTGCCGGTGGACGCTGCAGAAACGGGGGCCCTCGGAACCATCGGTGCGAGTCGTCGAACCTATCTGGTGTGGCTCGGGTTGCGTCGTCTGCCACGTTGTCTTTAGACGGTAGCCAACGCCATTCGTTCTTTTTGGTTGTATCTTCTATCTCCGCCAGGCGATGAGCGACGAAAGCTTTGTACGCGCGAGGCTCCGATCTTATCCACACCAGTGCAGTACGGGAGTCGCACCAGTATGTCTTGCCCGCTATGTCGCCATCGTGTTCATCGACCACGGTCTGCGCCAGACGAACTCCCAGCAGTGCCGCTTGTAACTCGAGCCGTGGTATGGAGACTGGTTTCAGTGGTGTTACGCGGCTCTTGGCGGCGGCCAATGTTATGTTAACGCTGCCGTCTGCTCGCTCCGTCCTCCAATACACTGCTGCTGCGTAGGCCTCCTCGCTTGCGTCGACGAATGTGTGTAGTTGGCGCGTCGACACCGGGTTGTAATCGTAGCATCGCGGTATTCTTAGTTGTTCTATGGCGTTAAGTGAAGTAATCCAGCCTTTCCATTTTTCTTTTAATTCTGTTGGCAGAGGGTCGTCCCAGTCCGCCTTGTAACGCCATGTGTCTTGAAATATTCTCTTCGCTGGGGTGGTCACCGGTGATATTAACCCCAGCGGGTCAAATAATGCCATTATGACGCTCAACGCTTCTCGTTTAGTTGGCAAGCGCTGTTTTTCTTTTACGTCGGCAGGCATCTTCATATTGTTAGTATTGAATCCAATATGATCGCTTTGTACATGCCAGAGCAGGCCTAGCGTCTTCTCAGTTTCTTTTCCGCCCAGGCACACGGTCGCGTCGTGTTGTCTATGCTCTGTCGTTATTTCTTCTATTATTTTTTCTTCGTTCGATGTCCACCCGCTGAGTACGAATCTCGCTTGTTTGTGGACGTGATCGACTGCTTTTACAGTTTGCTGAGCTTCCGTGACAGAATGGAAGCTCTGCAAGTAGTCGTCCATATAATGGTTTCTTTTTATGGCGACCGCAGCTTCTGGGTACGCCTCAGCATGTTCTTCAGCATTTTTATTTTTGATGTATAATGCTGTGCATGGTGATGATGTCGCTCCAAAGATGATTGACGTCATCCTATATTCCTCCGGTTGGTCCTCCCGCCGCTTGCCTCTCCACAAGAAACGTAAAACGTCTCTATCTTCTTTGCGCACTTTAATCTGCATGAACATTTCTTTTATGTCGGCGCTCACTGCATACGGATACTGTCGGAACCTCATGATCACTCCGGGCAATGATTGTAATAAGTCGGGCCCCGAGTGAAGCATATCGTTGAGACATATTCCCGCTGTCTTCGCTGCGGCGTCGTGTACCAATCTCGGCGGCTTGTTCGGTTTCGCAGGGTTGATGACTGGGAAGTGTGGCAGATACCATGTCCTTCCTTGCGGCGGTGGCATTGGCGCGCGCTCTGCGTAACCCGAGTTGAAGAGGTTCTCTATGCGTTCTTCGTACTGTAGCTTGAGATTGCTGTCTCGGTCGAGCCTCTTCTCTAATGTGTGCAGGCGCCTTTCCGCTTCTTTATAATTATTTGGTATTTGGAAGTCCTTTTGTTTCCACAACAACCCTGTCTCGAATCTGCCGTCCGCTGACCTCTGGCTGGTTTCGTTCAATATTTGCATGGCTCGCTGCTCGGGATCTTCTCTCGGTCTTCTCGGCTCGATGCACAGTGACTCCAATTTGAAATAATTTTTTATTTCTTCTTCTATCGTTGGTGCATCTTCCCTCTGATGTAGTCTGCCGCAGAAGGTGACCGTCGACGTCAATGAGCTATGACAGCCATGCAGAACCCAGCCCAGGTTGGTGTATGAGGCGACTGGTTGGTCTCGACGGCCGACGCGCAGTTTTCTAGACACTATGAGGTGCCAGTTATCTTGCCCGATTAGTACTTTCGGTGAGGCGCGTTCGTAGGTGATATCCTCTTTGATATCCAACAGATGTGGGCAATTCTCCAAGTGATTTTCATTCACGGATTCTGGCGCGAAGTCCAACCGCTCTACCGTACGCGCTGCTTCTATGTTGTGTTCTTCTTGCGCGTACGTTCCTCTTATTTTAAAGCTGACGATCTTGCTCTTCTCGTGTTTCACCTCCGAGCCGACCCCTTTTATCCACATTGTGTGGGCTGGGCCGTCGGCGCCGATGACGTCGGCGATTGAGGCATCGACTAAGGTGACCGTGCTTCCTTCATCCAATAATGCATATGTTTCGACGCAGCTCAGCGGCCCCCTTATTGTTACGGGCGCAATCTTTAGGTAAGCGCGGCGGTGCTTGTACGGTCGAGTCGCTGTGTTGACCTCCTTTGCCGATGTTGCGGTTTCCATAGCGGGTTCTTTTTCCATTACTGCTGTTCTGTCGTGATGCAACAATTTATGGTGTTTCATCATGCATCCGTCTTTTCCGCACGGTGGAGCTTTGCACAGCAATCGACGATGTTTGCCTCGCAGACAGCGGTAGCAGATATTGTACTTCTTTGCTACTTCCCATCTGTCATTTGTGGACAGAGCGGCGTATGACTTGCAATCGGGCAGTTTGTGTTCTTGTTTGCATTGAGGGCAGCGTTCTTCATATGGTTTCTTGCTTGTGGCGAAGGCACGTTCTATTTTTCTCGGTCTTCGCTCTCTCGTTTCGCTGTCCTCTGTGATGAATTCCGGCAAGGCATACGCGCTGCATTTATCCGCTTCTTCGTTTAAGAACATTGATATCTTCTTAAGCTCTGGGATATCTTCTTTCTTTCTGGCTGCATAGTCGTACCATTTGCTTTTCAATATGGGCGTGAGTTTGTCTGTGATAACTCGCGTCATTTCTGGACTATGCAGATAGTGTGCTTTCTTGAGTGCTTCCACGGTGCCCACTACGTTTGCTATGCGATTTGCAAATATGCATAGCTCCCTGGGATTGTCCGTAACTTTGTTCAGCAGCTTCAGCTTCTCTATTTCCAAGTGAATTAACGCTTCTGGTCGTCCGAATCTCCTTTCCAAAGCTTCTATTATACTTTTGGGATCTGGTTGGCTTATAAGTAGGCAACCTGCGGCTTCTTTTGCTGTCCCTTTTAAGCGTATTCTCGCTATGTTTTCGTTCGCCGTGAAGTACTTTGAAGATTCTTCGTACATTGTCTTGAAGCTGAGCCATTCTTTGCTGCTACCATTGAATGAGGGCAGCTCTTGTATATATTTCGGCGGCTCCCTTGTGCTTCGTACTGCTTGTGATAGAGCAGCGGCTAAGGTAGCGACGTCGATTTGTTGCTGCGCCTGTTCATAGTCTTTTTTCTGCGGCGCGGTATGCTGCGGAGCGTATTGCGGCGCACACTGTTGAAGTACGGGTGGTGCGATCTGTAGTGCTGGTTGCGGCGCGAAGTACGACGTGGGTTGCGGCGCGGTATGTTGCGGAGCGTATTGCGGCGCACACTGTTGAAGTACGGGTGGTGCGATCTGCAGTGCTGGTTGTGGCGCGGGTTGCGATGCAGGTTTTTCTTGCAACCATGTACTAATGCGCACTGGTGCCAAATCGTCTTCTATTTCTTCATCTTCATCATCGGTTGATCCGGCTTCTGCTTGTAGTCGCTGCACGTGTATTTCTTGCAATTCCGTTCTTGCTTGCAACTGAGCCTGCTCGAGCTTGAGTTCGGCTAACCGCTCTTTCGCCTCTAACTCCGCGAGGAGTCTCTTGCGTGAGGCTACGGAGCGGCGTGACCTAGTCTCGCCCGGCTTCAATGTGCACTGCGATCTTTCATCACCCTCTTGCTGGGTTTCTTCCGTTGCGGTCGTTCTATCGGTTGCAGAGGTAGCGGTCGTATCGCTAACCGTTGTGGTTTCACTAGTGGCGTTTGTTGAACCACTAGCGGCTGAGTCACCCCCGGAGGCCTCTTCTGTGGCCCCCTGGGTTGTTTGTTCATCCTTGCGACGCTTCGATGATTCTCCGCTGTTACTACGCGTAATCACCATTTTTCTTCACAATAATATTTTTTCGTTCTTGCGGTTTGCTTCTTTCTTCCGGCAATACCAAGACCGATATTGTCTTTTTCTTCTAGTAATCCGGCTTCTCGAAGGACCATTAATATTACGGATCGCCGTAACGCCGTGCGAAAAATGGAATAAAACGCGCTGGTCTTGCTTTTAACTGGAGGCAAGCGGCGGTGAGGAGGAACTTTTACTTTCTTTTCTTGCTGGTGCCTTTTCGGTGGCTGGAGAGCGACTGCCGACCCTAGCGGCCGGCCCGTCTTTTATATGATTTGGCCGCTGCTGGCCAGCGGACCCTTGCCTCACCCCCGCGCCTATCTTTGTTTATCCAATAAACTTACGAGCTAACAAACATAATTAACTATATAATATTCTTACAACTAATTATTATACTAAGGTGTTCATAACAATATTTTTATTTATTTACAGTGCTAAATCATAATTTTCAGCTGCTTTAGGCAGAGGATCCTTCCCCCCGCCTCAGCACTATAAATATAAAACGCCGTGGCGCGGTGCGCGTGGCTTCATTTGCTCCGCGGCCGCGTTACGATAACATGCTCTTTGGTCATTATCTTATGTGCCTAATGGCTTAATATATTTATTATATTAAAAAGTAAATATTTAATAATTATAGTTTACATTTTAAGTCTATGCTAACTCTCCCTGTTCATACGGTGCCTTTATTTGGGAGAGTTATTGCATAGTTACAACTCAACCTTAAACATAGTTATAATATAACATTATTTTTTATCGTTCAACATAAGTAATACAATTATTTACACGAAGTTATATTTTTATCCCGCATAAGGCTGCGCCTAGTTCTTCCGCACAACCCCAGCTAGTTGTCGAACCGGAGGCGTGGCCCGATAATTACATCGTCGTCATGCCCACTGCTCCTAGGTTGTTCAACTAGTGCCGGTTACAATGTCTTTTGTTTGTATCACGCTGTTTGCGTCGTGCACACGTACATTACGCTGGTGTTCTGTGAGAGCGTGGTCCTTCCCCGTTCGAGCCAACCCATCCGTGCTACAACTATACTACTAATATTGCTGCAGTATGGCTTACCACGCTTAAGTTTATATGATCTAAAAATATAAAGTGTTAGTATTTTTTATAATAAGCATATAATGGGTTCACGGTATCCGTTATTGTTACCGTCTATTAAAGTTCACTGCTGAACACAGACCTCCCCATATTTGCCATAGTTGTTGCGCTTGGCAAGTGGGTTGGCAACCGCAGTTTTTTAATTTTAGTCGTTATTAGAAAGAAGCTGTTGCTAGTCTCCAGATTTTTGTCCCTCTATCGCCTCTTTCGACACCCACAGGCAGTGGCGTAGCTATGTAACCAAAGGCCCCGGGGCAAAAATGATTGTGGGGCCCTATTTAAACTAAACGAAATAATTTACAGGTGCAAAACTACTTCATCATCAGCTCCTTGTCGCCCAATGCAGGGCATAATAAAGAAAAGCTACTTACTACTAAGTATTATGTGTGACGCATAAATAATGACGAAGTAGAATTACAGTTAATAATATAGGCAGACAACATAACAGTGGAAGAGCCACACGGCAGCTTTTGCTGTCACACGGGTGGGCCAGACTACATGGAGTGACAACCTGGTAAGACATGAAATGAAGAGCTGTAATTAATGAATATGGGTGGACCACGACCTTACAGATAACCAGCGTGAAGTAGAACTTTACTTCGCCTGGTAAGTGCAGGTGGTCGGATGCTTAAACTCTCTCCGCATTAACATGGTAGTGTAATTAAATAAGAAACCATCTCTGGCGAGTACCAGCACCTCTGGTATTGGCAAATCCCAATATGAGCATCTACGCCCAAGCTACCCTACTCTTCCTTAGCACGGGTGCTCAGGCTGCCTCACGTATCCTGGGGAGGGGTGGGGCGAAATTCCGCTGAAGAATAATACTGCTCCTGGCAAGTAGAGCAATAAGACAAAGGTGACTTCTGCCACGCTATCCGTGAATTTCTGCAACATCAGGGGATTTCATTCGAACGTTAACGAAGTCCACTAGGTACCATCTGAAGATGGCGAAGCTGACCTTGCTCTTTCTAACCGAGCCGCAGGTGTCCTCTCCGGTGGAGACTTCTCCCCTATCCGGGGTACAAATTAGAACACCTTTGTGCCAAGGCAAGATACGCAAACTCCAGCCCAAGGGCTGGAGTTTGCGTATACGTCAGAGAGGACATCTGTTCTCAACGCCTCGGCAGTCTTTAAGATCAGAAACGGCCATCCTCCCATCTACGGGTGACTCTGTAGGTAAAGCCGTCACAGACCAACTCATCGACCACGTCGAAATCGCTGCAAGCTCCGTGCTTCAACAGGTCCTATCTGCAGAGATCGTGATCCTTGATGAATTTAACGGCCACCCCGCTGAGTGGCTTGGTTTTCGTTTAACTGATCATACTGGTAGATCTGTTTATGTTCGCGCCCAACGCTAATGTCGAGAATCGACGCCAGAGGGCGCTGGGCCCGGTGCTATGCCGGTTTTGACGTTCGGCGAGCGTTGGGTGTGTCGAGAACGCGCGAGGGCAAATGACAGTCGTTTGCAGGCAGTGCTAAAGAGGGCACGCTGTCATTTTTTGTGCGGGGACGCGGAATAGTGCCCGCGTGTCTGGGAAATATACTGTCTAGGATACGTAACGCGCATTCTTTGCTTGAGAGCTTCACCCGGGACTTATTGTGTCTAACTCAGAATCTGTACAAGTGCATTCGACAATGTTAAATACTAGTGCGGCATTTGAGATTCTAGAAATAACTGTTGCCACGCGAAACGGTAGTGACGTTTGATTCGGACATTCTTTATTCGCTTTGTGGGTTAAGCTTTATAACAAATTAGAGTTAGTGGCTTCTGGAAGTTAGTTAATTGTACGCTAAAGTTAATGGACTGTCCTGGTGACGAACGAAGAAAGTGACTGTGGACGGCGGCGCGGAAGGTTACCACCATTTGGAGCGGTGCTGAAGTCCGAGCTGCTGCCGACGGCAACGGTCGATTAAGGTCAATCACACTCAGTCACACACAAATCCACATCACTGCCCCTTACTTCCCGTGTAGCATACCACCACATGCGACCTGAACGAACCCTGAGGGAGCAGTTGCCTTGGATAGAGGTAAGTCAGCTCGGTTTTAATATTCTCCCTATTGAATTGCAGTAGGATAGAACGCTCCCCCTTATTGTTTATTGTTATTAAAGATTTTCCACCTTGGCCTTCGGAGACCTGACCTGCATCTGCCTGTAGGTTCTTCCTTCATGGGCCGGGAGGATCCTACTCTTGGATAGGCAGCTGCACGCCGTAACAAATTGGTAGCAGAGCGTGGTTCCGAGTTTGATTCCCGGTCGATCCCGACCATAGTGTTTGATAAAAATTAAATAATTTTGGTGGCAGGGAACGTTGGTTTGATTGGTTTAATTTTGTGTCTACAATCACGCCCGTCCGTCATACGTAAAAATATTTTTTTTATACGTAATAATAAAATTATTTGCCTTGTGGCTTGCTTTTTTGTTAGTGGGTAGATTTGAAAAGCCGCGCCCGTAAATTGCGCAAGCGGGAGTTTTTCTAGAGGTATGCGTCATGTGGGTAGATGGTTATTATCACGTAATCGGTTAATTATCTTTGTCGGATAGTTGTTGGATTACTTATCGAAGGGTCGATTTCCGAGCGAGGCATTTTTTGTTGATCGACCGTGATGTGTATCTTTGTTTGTATTGTAATTTGTATTTGAACTAAAGAGTAGTAATTTGTATTTGCGCAATTTGAATTTAACTTGATTCGATCGCACTAGTATTTGTCATTTGTTAGTTTGATTTGTGTCTTTTCTTTTGTGCTAACTTGTATTTAATTTAATAAGTAGTAATTCGTATTGGTGTAATTTCTACTCAACTCGATTCGATAGGAACTGCATTTGTTAACTGTTATTTTTTTTTGTATTTGTTATTTGTTATTTTTGTAATTTGTGCTAGAGCCGCGTCGTAATTTGTATTTAGTAGTGATGTCATCGTCCAAGCTACTAATCCGTTGCCTGCGGACTGAGTTACGCTGGGCCGCCAGCGCCCATGCTTTAATAGCTAGACCGGATAGGGTCCATAACTTGATGAAGAGGTTCGAGCAGGTCGATGCTCGAAGGGCCGCAGTGGAGAAGGCTTACGTTGACCTCGAGGATTCGGATGTGGAAAAGGGAGTCCCGGACTCCTGCTTCGCGGACTACGTGCAGTTCTTTTCGCTCACGGACGAGTTGATCGAGGCTGAAGGTAGGTATGCCGAGGAGGCGCGTGAAGCTCGGATGAGTGGCCTGCCCGAGTCCTCTCGGAGGCAGCCTCAGCCGGAGCTGTTGGGACGACTCCCAACTCTGGACCTGCCAAGGTTCTCCGGGGTTCTTTCTGAATGGCTGACCTACATTGGTCTTTTCGACAGCCTCGTGGACGCCCGGAGTGACTTGACCCCGAGCCAGAAGATGGCGTACCTCCTGGCCTCACTGGAGGAGGAGGCCCTGGGCGTCGTCGGTCACTTGGGATTGTCGGACAATGCCTACCAGATTGCTCGGGACCTCCTAGCCAGAAGATACGCCAACGTCCGGCGAATTGCGGACGAACATGTTAAGCAGGAACTAAGCCTCCCGCTGCTTAGTAACCGGGCCCGACTACGTCCTGACCTGGTGAATCCAGTCTTGGTGGCCTATAATACGTTGAGGCGGCTGGATTTACCAGTGGGCGAATGGGCCTTTTTGTTGCTCCGCATCGTGCTGTCCCGTCTACCTCTCGACCTTCGAATACATTTTGAGGAGAGGTACGGCGGGGAAGGGGCCTCCTATATTCCGCCTTTCTGTGACCTGCTGTGGTTTTGGGAGGAGCAGTGCTGGCAAATTGAGAACGCGGCGGGCACCGTTGAAGACTTACGAGCCGTGCCCAGTGAGAGGCGGAATCCGCCGTGCAAGTCGTCATCAACCCCCCCTCCCAGGCCTTTCGTAGCTTCCGCGGGAGGGCGTCGCTCCCTACCTTCTTACAATGGCCTAGCGGCCAGAGATGCGCCCCCCTGCTACTATTGTCGAGCATCTGATCACTGGGTAACGTCGTGCCCGAAATTATTAAGTAAGCCGGTTCCGGCGAGGCGAACTATCGCCAAGGAGCGCTGCTGGTGCTACTTATGTTTGGAAGGGCACTTCCTGCGAGACTGTCCGCATCAGCGGCCCTGTCCGCATTGCCAGGGCAATCACGATGCAGTTTTGTGCCTGGGTGCGAACGGCGTCTCCTCTCGGGGCTCTGCCAGGTCCTCGACCCCCACGGGCGGGGGCGCTCAGCCACGCCCTCTGACGGGCGACGCTCGGTGCCCGCCGGCCATGTACCAGGCTCCTAGGTTTGAAAGGGGTCCCTCCCCCGACCAGTCGGGGGTAATTCCCCCAGTGGCGGGGATGTCATCACCCCCCCTCAGCGTGTGGTGAGGAATTTCACGGCCACTCATCAGTCAGTGGCTAGACCATTCTCACTCCCGTTAGCTGAGTGGCCGCGACTGGTGTACCACCGTTCCCCATTTGATGGAGGCGGCCCTAGCTAGCTGTCGCCTTAGCTCTTACCACGGCCGCCTCCATTGAGCCTTAGGCCGTCAACAGCCCCCTTGTCAAAATGTTCTGTTGCCGACGGCCTCAGTGATGGCGCATAACCCGAGTGGGGACTGTTAGCGGTTTGCGCTCTATTAGTCTCGGGTTCACGCCGTGTGGCCTCCACTTGGTGGTGGGAAGATTAGGGCCCCCTGGAGCGTTGAATCACGCTCTCAAGGGGTATTAGATTTGGGTTTGGTCGAGTACTTAATTAACGACGCTTTAAATTGAAATTAAAAATGCTTTGAGTTTTCCGCGAAATTTTCATATTTGTTGCGGTTGTGATTAAAAGGTTGAATTTAATATACTTCTTTAAATGCTGCGGCATATGTTTGATCACTGTGTTTGTTGTTGCACGGAAAATTGAAATTGAATTATGTGCCCTTTTTAATGCTTTTGCGTATGCTTTGTAATTGTATTTGATTGTTGCGTCTGTTTGCTGAAAGGAAAGTTTGAATTCATTTGAAATTGAATTACGCGATATTTGGAAAATTATGTATATGTTTTGTGATAGTGTTTAATCATTTTGCTTTGTGAAAAGGAAGGCTGAAATTAGATAACCCTATTTGTGCCGAAGGGAATAAGAGTCAATTCTCTTTTGGTTTACATTTGTTGGCACTGTCTAAGAGATTAAAATGAGAAATAAGGCTTTATCTTACGTGTATTGTTTTGTTTAATTTGTCAAGTTGACCTACGTGCATCGGTGATTAATTTGGTTGAATTGATTCTGTAGTTGAACATTGATGCTTTTGAAAAATTAGTTGAAATATGAGCCTAGTGCTACCTGCCTAAAGGGCTATCTGGTTTGTAGATTATCAGATGGAAATCAGCTGTCGCACCGTTTGGTAAAAGATTATATGGTGGATGGCTTGGTTATGCCTACTTGTTTGAAAATTCATACTAGGGACTATCTGTGCGTTTCGTTCGGCATTCCACAGACGACGTTCATGGGGAATTTGGGGGTGCGCTTTGCACTGAAGCTTAGGAGGTCCCTCTGGGCCGCTTCGTGTCGCGTCGCTGTTTGCAGACCTGATACGGTCGGATTGCGGAACTAATCATAGGAGCGCAGATAGGTGTTTGAAGGAGGTCGTCGGACTTCTGCGAACGGACTTCGGAGAACGCGCGAGGGCAAATGACAGTCGTTTGCAGGCAGTGCTAAAGACGGTACGCTGTCATTTTTTGTGCGGGGACGCGGAATAGTGCCCGCGCGTCTAGGAAATGTACTGTCTAGGATACGTAACGCGCATTCTTTGCTTGAGAGCTTCACCCGGGACTTATTGTTTCTAACTCAGAATCTGTATAAGTGCATTCGACAATATTAAATACTAGTGCGGCACTTGAGATTCTAGAAATAACTGTTGCCACACGAAACGGTAGTGACCTTTGATCCGGACATTCTGTATTCGTTTGGTGTGTTAAGCTTTATAACAAATTAGAGTTAGTGGCTTCTGGAAGTTAGTTAATTGTACGCTAAAGTTAATGGACTGTCCTCGTGACGAACGAAGAAAGTGACTGTGGACGGTGCCGCGGAAGGTTACCACCATTTGGAGCAGTGCTGAAGTCCGAGCTGCTGCCGACGGCAACAGTCGAATAAGGTCAATCACACTCAGTCAAACACAAATCCACATCACTGCCCCTTACTTCCCTTGCAGCATACCACCACATGCGACCTGACAGAACCCTGAGGGACCAGTCGCCTTGGATAGAGGTAAGTCAGCTCAGTTTTAATATTCTCCCTATTGTATTGCAGTAGGATAGAACGCTCCCCCTTATTGATTATTGTTATTAAAGATTTTCCACCTTGGCCTTTGGAGGCCCGACCTGCATCTGCCTGTAGGTTCTTCCTTCATAGGCCGGGAGGATCCTACTCTTGGATAGGCAGCTGCATGCCGTAACAGTTTATGACTTTGCCTTGGCTTTGACTTGGCCTTGGTTCGACACAAATGGTTGCTTCGCCCACGAAGATTCTAGATGTGGATGATCGTGCACCTTCCCTGTTGGACCTTCTGCTGACCTCACATCCAGACGGATATCAGGTCTGCGTCGACGCCCCTCTTGGCTCATTGGACCATTGTCTGATCCGGACTATAGTGCCACTCACACTCCCATCACGGTTACATTCTGCAGATCACCGCCGTGTTTGGCACTATAGATTGGCCGACTGGGACAGGATGCGGTCTTTTTTTGCATCCTTCCCTTGAGGACAGGGGCGGGTATGCTTCTCGCTGGATGATCCCAACGTGATTCTGTCGCTAATGTGGTAAACAGTGGTAGAGCCACGCTGCAGCGTTTGCTGTCGCACGGATGGGCCGGCTCGAACCGGGGTGGTACCACGACCTCACAGAAAACCAGCGTGAAGTATAGGTTTACCTCTGCGTTTCGCTTGGTGAGTGCAGGTGGCCGGAGGCCCTTTTTACTGGAAATGAGGCATTCCATCTTAGTCCTCATGGGTGACAACGCATCTACATTTTGATTTGTAATAGAGGATAGATGTAGATGTCTATGGGCCGCAGCAACCACTTGCCATCAGGTGGACTGTGTGCTCGTTTGTCACCCTTATTCTATAAAAAAAAAATGTACTTCAGGGAATGGAACACTTTATTCTATCATCTGTGGTGCCCGGTTTGGTCGTTCCTGTAAAATTGAATCGCACTACAATAGGAGTGCTTCACCAGCGCTGTTAAAAAGAAGTATAATTTTGGCTTCAGGTCGGTATGATATAGTTTACACAGTGCTCGGTGCGCATAGCACTGCTCTCCTTAGACGTCAAGTCGAGTGGGCCTGATGGAGTTCTTCCCATTGTGCTGTTGTTAGCACCGGTCGTAACGTGTCTTTTCTAAATCTCTTTCTCCCTAGACGTAGTCCCGAACTCAAAGAAGACAGCTTTAGTGCACCAGATCCCTAAAAAATAACCGAAAAGTCGATCGCTGAGACCTATCCAACCTGTTTTCCAAAATAATGAAAACTATTGTGAACTGTCAGCTCATGAGGTTAGGGTCACCAACTGAAAAGTGACCGCCAGTACGATTTCCGTCGGGGTTGCTCAGCTGGTGAGGCTAACCTGATTCATAAATCGGATAAGGCAGAGAGGGAGACCCTGGCTGTCAGTTTGAATATAACGAAGGCCTTCGTTCGGGTTTGACACAAAGCGTTTCTTTCGAAGCTCCCTTCATATGGGGTTCCTGAGAATTTGTGCAACTGGATCGGTAGTTTTCTTGCAGATTGGAGCAACAAAGTTGTAGTAGAAGGTGCATTTTCCATTTACTAGCCTATTTACGCTGGTGTTCCACAAGGCTACTTGGACCATAACTACGCTGTTTCTTCTGCTTATCAATAATACGTTGCGAGCCAGTAACGTGCACTGGTGATGCTTTATACACCGGCTGTGCCTATATTTCTCTGAAAAACGTCGCCGAGTACCGAAGTAGAGTCTTTGGCGGAAAAGGCCTCGGATTGGGGCTACTAAATCTAATTAAATTCCATGCCCAGAAGACACATGCGCGTTTACCACTAAAAAGAACCCCTTTGTCTCCTAGAACTCCTCAATTTCAGGGCACTCCCCTTGTTACTTCAGCCAGTATCAGAATCTTAGGCGTTGACATATCGAATAATAAGTTTCGTGGTCACATGGAACGGAAAGCTGAATTGGTCTCTAAAACGCTTGGCGGGCTCAGCAGAGCGGGACAGTATGTTATGACGGCACACTGCTTGCAGCTTTACAAGGGGCAGGTTCGGCCTAACATGGAATACTGTTCTCATCCCTGGGCCGAGGCTTGCTAATAACAGCTCCTTCCATTTGACCGCATCCAGCGCAGAGCAGCTCGAACCGTCGACGACCGACGAAAACGAAAGACGAGACGAAAAGATGTTGCATTTGCTATCGCTTTTACCACAGGGAGTGTTCATAGGAAATGTTCGGATTAATTCTAGACACAAAATTTCATCAACGCTTTTCACAAATCCACATCATCGGGATGTTTGCAGTCCACTACTGTCCGTTTTACTAGGATTTTTCTTCCTTGCACGACTTCTTTGTGCAATCTTTTACCACCGGCGATTTTTCCGGACCGATACGACTTAGAGACCTTGAAGAAACGAGCTTACTCCTTTTTAAAAAGTCGGCAACACGCCTTTTAAAAAGTTTTAGTTTGTCCCCCTATTCTATATAAAAAAGACAATAAGACGAAGTAGACAATTATCTTTAACAATGTTATATTCATGTTCTGGAAATGGGAGTAACTTTTGTGATTTCAGTTCGAGCCGTACGCGGTCCTGACCTGACCAAAAAGTTAAAAATCGAAAATTCTTTATACAACTAGGATAGTATAAAATTTTTAACGTCGTTCTTGGAGGCCGAGGGGCCCCTTTAATTGGGGGCCCCGGGGCACTGCCCCGCCTAGCCCCTGGGTAGCTACGCCACTGCCCACAGGATAATATGGGGTACTAGGTATAGGTACTAGGTAGACTTCTTAATCCAATTTTCCGGAATGTTTAAAATTCATTAGTATTTCTCGTTTTATTTATGTAAAAAAATCCAATAAAATGATTTATTCCAAACAGAGACAAATAATAAAAAAACATAGTGTCGTTTTGAACTTAAAATATGTACTTACTAATCATTTTATTTTTATCTAGCCTTACAACTTTAAATATTCCATTTAGTCAAATTGGTAAACATAATTAATCACAATGAAAACAGTTTACGTGGGACGCCTATATTCTAAAGTGGACTTTTGACAGTCTACATTACACGGCACGGGCTCATGATATAACACTAAAAGTTAACACACTTTCATATTTGTTGCATTAGCTTTTTAATATTGTTAAATAATAACACATCAAGTTACATGTTTGATTGTACGCCGCAATATTACAGTTTTAAGGCTAAATAAGGACATCTATTCCGTGGTTCGCTGGAGCCCAGCCCTTGCGGATATCAACGTTACAGGCTCATTTGTACGAAATTTACATTGAGTGGTAAGTTAAATTCATTTTGATGAGACGAAAACATGAAATTTATACGTGGTAGAGCCATGCTGCAGCTATATTAGTAGTATAATTGTAGTACGAATGGGTCGGCTCGACCGGGGAAGGACCACGCTCTCACAGAAAACCAGCGTAAAATAGCAGCTTAACGCTGCTGTGTTTCGTATGGTGAGTGTAGAGAACCGGATACTCTTTTTACTGACAAAGAGGCATTCCATCTCAGTCCTCACGGGTGACAACGCGTCTGCATCTTGAGTCTTTATTGAGGATAGAAGTAGATGTCTATGGGTTACAGTAACCACTTACCATCAGGTGGACTGCGTGCTCGTTTGTTACCCTATCCTATAAAAAAACGTAAACATGCACGGTATGTCTATTAACTCTAAAATAAACATTCCTCTTTCAAGACTTATTTAATAACTAGATGGCTTCGTAGACATACCCGTAACTCTATCAGTTGCGGAGAAACTTCTTGACACGTATATCATTCTCTTTCTTTATCTGCCCGATAACTTCCACTGCAGGACGTGCATATTATGTATGCATGAGTGCCTGTTTATAGAGCGTGGTTTTGCCTTGGTTTCAATGTTAATTGTAATGTAAGTAGTGTTGTGTCTAACTTTTTTGTTGGTCAATCAATCATATTTTCAATATTTTTACTTCAAAATTTGACCAAATTTTAATAAGAGAAGGCAATGCAGTCTTGCAAGTCTTTCAATAATCTGTTGAAACCATTCTTCACTAAAATAAAGAAACTATTTGAAGATCTAGAATTTCTTTATTAATGCAGTTATCTTGTTCATAAGTCTCCGAACTCCGAACATAGACCTCCCTATAATTCGTTGTTGGTTGTGTCTCAATAAATTACTTGGAAAGGAAGCTACAGAACATAGGTGAGTGGGGGGGGGGGGGGGGATGGGGACGTTTAGGCTAGGCCATGCATAATATATCAGCGAAGGAAAACTTATCGGTAAGGTAACATTAAAAAAAATGAAGAATAACTTAGATAACAAACATGACAGATAACCGTGTAGTGGTGGTGTATAAATTTACACTTCCATATTGTCCCGTGGATGTCGTAAGTGGTGACAGAGTGAAAAAACCAGGTGATGGGTAGCAGCGTCTTTCTAATAACAACCAAAAAATAAAACCCTGCTGAAACGGGTGAGATAAAACTCAAACAATTTTATTTAGTAAACATACAGCCGGCTGCGATGTCTTTCACATACGTACGTATTATTTTTGAAGTGAAAATTCTTTAGAATCGTTGTTATTTGAAACTCGATGAAACGAAAACGCGACTTTAAAAAGAGAGAAACTTAAACATCTATAGGATTTAACCTGCGAGAGAATGAGATGGAATACAGTATACAGTGTTTTTTATTATCTCGGTCTCCTTTTCTCAAGATTTCACTCCTACCGAGTGTAAACTGCACACATGCCTTTTTTAATTTTCTTAGACGTACGTGACAAGCTTATCGTATTTCTAAATTGAATTCCTTAGCACCTAAGTATTCAAATTACAAAAGAAGTCTCACGTCTAGACTTTGACATCAAAGGCACTTTGATGTTATTGGCACGTGACATTAGCAATAGAACGATCAAATTTTATTACTTGTAAAAATACTTAATTTCGTATGTGGTAACTTGATTACTAATATCTTAAGTAAAATTTTGAAAAAAATTTACTTATTGTGGTGAGAGAGGACGTTAGAGAATTTATCACCACAATTCAATCTGTAGGTATCATAAGTGTCACATTCGACAGATGAGGAATAACTATCTCCATTCTTCTTCTTGCTAGCTCAAATACAAATTTATTTATTGTTTTTTTTCATTTCTTGTATATTTAATGTATCTTATAAGGTGTAATCAACGCTTCTTGATACTCGTAGTTGATCCGGCGATGTTATGATCGATTCATCTAATGTGGTCTATTGTTACTACAATGCAATTCTTACTAGGATGTAAGAATCGTTTATTTGGGACGTTAAATTCGTAGGAGTAGATACCACATTTCGGCTATATTTAGGGGACAATGGTTTTTTCGTAATGTTATATTACTGGTTATAAAATCTGAGTTTTGTTTAACGTTTGTCTTTGATTTTGATTCGCATTTTTTACACTTCCATTTCTTTTTAGAGTCCGTATCCCTTAATTGATATAACTTTTCAGAAAGTCAAATGCAGTCAAAATCGTATATATTTTTACACATTGAACACGATACTGTAGCTCTTGGGTCAAAGAAATTCTTGCACTTTAGACATTTGACAAGATTCTGTACTTTTTGGTGACTATCATTATTTTTTGTGGTTTTTGAAGTATTTGCTTTCTCTGACATCATAAATAATTTAAAAATATTACCACAAATGAGATAACTTAATTAGTTGATTTGACTTGAACCACCAAACTCTTTATTATAGTGCAACGATAATATAATAGTTATATTTGTTAATCTAATATTGATATAAAATTAATATAATATTTGATAATCTAATAATTAGCTGTTAGCTAGTGCAGAATCTGTTATTTCTAATGTTGCCTCGTTTAGAGGCGAAACACGTATTGTATTGTCAGTATTGTTGACAGTTTAGTTATTATAGTCGTATTGGGTTATTGGTGGTTTTGATAGTACACGCTATTATGAGCAGGAGGAACTGAAACTATCTAATACAAATTTTTTTTTCATTTCACCAATAGAATGAATTTTCTTAAACTAACGCCTGATTCTATTACTTATCCTAAAAAGAGTATGTATACCTCTTGAATTCCAAAATGTTAAAGCGATCGATGCTCAAAGACGAGACAGCTTAATGACGTAATCGCTTTTATAAATCTGTATATTTTGTACTAGCCCGCGGCTGTGCCCGCGTGGAAACTGAATCGTCTTCATGTTTATTTTACTGCGGTACTTTTATCTTTCCCTAGTCATCCAAAATACGTTTACGAGTGGGTGTTTGCGCAAATATCCAAACATTTTCTGAAACTTTCAACTAATATAATATTTTTTATTATTAAATATTTCTTTATCTACACAAATAAATAAAATTTAAGTGTCTGTTTGTAAGGTCGAAATAATAGCGTTTCACTAAATGCTTATGAAAGTATATACGGTAATTAAAACAAATCAACAATTTTTGAAATGTTTGTCTGCCTGTCTATTTGTTCCGGCTAATCGCCGAAATAGCTGGACCGCTTTGATGGGACATCCACTGGCAAATAGCTGATGTTATAAGGAGTAAACAAGTCTACTTTCATTAAAATATAGTGCATGAAATCCCATCGTAATAGATTCTACTCTGACTGACACATCTACTTATTAATGAAAGAAAAGAGATTTTTACACATGATTTCTACACAGATAGAATTTTAAATATATAGAACCTTATAGAAAGCTATCAAACAGTACCACGCAGTACAAATGATATTAAATAAAAACTGGCTTTCAGCAACGAATTGGCCATCGATTTAGCATTATTGCTGAAGATCTATTTTTTATGTGGGCATCTAACTCTGTAGGCAGACACACAGATTTTAAACATTTGATTTTAATATTAACGTTACAATAGTTCATCTAATAGTTAGTGGCTTATGCAGTCCATTTACGTCAGTTATCAACAAAAAACTAAGAAGGCTATGAGCGTTGTCACTTGTCACATTTGAGGGCCATTAATGTAAGCATTAGAGCTTGTAATCTTACCGACTCTCTTTGTTAGTGATGATGGCGGACCAATATTGTGGAATATTATTTCGATAGTGACACTTATTTCTAGATAAACGTATCTCGGATTAAAAAGGATAGTATAACTTTACGAATATTTAAATTATAATAAATAATACGAATAATAGACGCTTGGTTGGAATGCTGCAAATTCGAATATCACACGGAACAAGCGTGAAGAATAAAATGGAATAGATTTGTATGTACCAAAATAATCCGAGTCTGTTAGGAGTTTGTTAATTTTTTTATACTTTAAGTGTGACAAACGGGCATGAATTTCATCTAGTGGTACGTGAATGCTGTGTTCCATAGATATCTACATTGATTCTCGATTGGAAATCAAAATGCAGATGCGTTGTCCTCCCTAGAGACAAATATGGAATGGCCTCGTTTTCAATAAAAAGAGTCTTCAGTTCTCTACACTCACCATATGAAACACACTAACTTAACTATTAGTGTGTTTCATATGGTGAATGTAGAGCTTAACTATTTCACGTTGGTATTCTGTGAGAGGGCGGTCATTTCCCAGTCAAGCAGATCCATTCGTGCCAGAACTATAATATATCAGCAGCATGTTTCTACCTCGTAAATCATTCAATATATCATGAACAGTTTATGAATATAAAATGATTTCATAAAATAAGAGAAAAACCTGCTGTTGAAGTCACTTTCTAAAGAAAGGGACGTAAAATGTAAAATAATACAACTAGCCAACTTTGTATAACGGTATCCAAAATAGACAAGGACGAATTTCTCGGGTTGTGTCCGGTACGGCAAATTTTCCCCGCGGCCATTACTTTGCGTGCTCGTTTGAATTAACTGTGTTTCAAGTTTACTGGCCAGTGAATAAGGCAGTAGCTAATAATAAACTGGTTTTGCGTATGTTTCGTTTATGTTAGCTACTTGTGCTAACTTACTGTAACTTTATAATCAAAAACCAACATTACCATCATGAACATGAACAACCACTTCCCATCCGCAATATCAACATGGTTGTAAGAGGTGACAGAGACATTTTGCTTACTCGTAGTCATTGTACAGAGTAGTCGTTGCTCATTGAAGGATGTTTTTCATAACTGCCATGATGGCATACTATTCATTTTTTAGTTGCTATAAGGAAGAACTAGGTTCCCACCCCGTTGGCAGCAATGAAATTGTTTATTACAATTTTAAGTGTTGTTTTACCACGTGCTCTACGGTAAAGGAAAACATCGCGAGGAAAAATGCATGTTCTTGAAACAAAGAAGTGGAGGCCTGTGTTCATGAGAGGAGTGCTGCTTCCCACCTCTTGGTTTGTTTCCATCAGCTTGTCGCCACTTACGACACCCACGGGAATATATGGAGTTGTGTATATACTTTCTCTGTGACTAAACTAAAGTTAGCTATTTTTGTTATAACATTTAAGTTTCCAAGATTTAAGTTCCTAAGCAACTTGATCGCATTTAAGTTGCTTGCTTAATTACATAATTTATGGTATGCTCTAAGCAGCTTATGTCCCTGGTCTACACTCTATATATTTACATTTTGTAATAAATTCTTGACTCAGGATCAGGTGACTTGTAACACGTGGAACCGACATTTAGTCTAATAGCCAGGGTGCCGACCGGGAATTCAATAGATCGTGGGTTCGAATCCAACAATCAAAATCACAAGACTATTGTCGTGAATTACTTCTACCAAAAGCAGTTTAAGTTTACTAATAGTGGTTTTTATAGAATGAGGTTGACAAACGAGCACACAGTCCACCTGATGGTAAGTGGTTGCTGTGGCCCATAGACATCTAAATTTATCCTCGATTACGAGTCAATATGCAGATGCGTCATCACCCTTGAGGACTAAGATGGAATGCCTCGTTTCCAGTAAAATGGGTCTCCTGTTCTCTACACTCACCATACAAAACACAGCAACATTGAGCTGCTATTTTACCCTGATATTTTGTGAGAGCGTGGCCCTACCCCGGTCGAGCCGACCCATACGTGCTACAATCATAATATAGCTGCAGCGTGGCTCTGCCACGTACTATTTAAAGGGAATATTAGGAATGGTAATATCATTGCTAATATTTTGTTTAAAATAAAATCCGTTGGGACTTAAAGTAAAATGAACTTTTGAATAACAAATAACATATTTTATATTAAATTACATGTGCTCGGCATGCGCTGTGATACTGTAATGGTATAGGAATTCTAGAATTAGACAAATAGAAAATGAGATAAATAGATAAATAGAAACTGAACAAACAAATACTTCGAATAAAATTAATTTAACGGATTTTATTGCTTTTATTTTACTTATTTTTTTAATCCCGACTTTATGGATACTATACAGCACTCATGATCACTGGAGATTAAAAATAACCGGCGCAGTGCGAGTCGGAGTCGTATATGAAGGGTTCCGTAAGATCGCTATACACGTTTCTGGTAGGAGAGCCCCCTTTATTTTTTAATTTATTTTTATATTTATTATTTGTTGTTATAGCGGCAACAGAAATGCACATTCTGTGAAAATTAACTTTACTTATTACGGAACATGAGATACAGCCCGCTGACATACAGACGGACGGACGCACGAGCAAACTTAGTAATAGTATGCCGTTCATTACCTTTCGGGTACGGAATCCTCAAAATCCTCAAAATCCGTAAAATTAGTTTTTTCAATTTGTAGTATTTGTGTAAATAATATAAGTAATCATTAAAAACATAACTATTTATTTTCTTGTTAGATTTTAATCGGATTAATTGCACAGAAATGCAACAGGACAAACAAAGAAACATTTTTGAAGTGAAACTTCTTTATCGACGTAGCGGAGAAATTTAGTACGATATTAAAAAAAAAACAAAAACGTTACGTTACGTAACATTTCACCGCTGGGGCTGCTTATGTAAAATAAGAAATAAAAGAACAATGATATGTAGTACAAAGGTTTCACTTCGTACGTGTGTACACAATTACACGCACAATATTTTAAATACACAATTTATTTATTTATTTATTTAACTTTTTTGAACCTTATAAAATATATAAGTACAAAAGGCGGACATAATGCTTAAAGCATTCTCTGCCTGTCAACCTTGAGGAGTGGAAAAACATCGAAGGCGGTTATTATAATTAATTAACGTGGGCTTCAAACATAAATCTTTAGAATTGTCAAACGTTATCTTTGTTTTTCCATTCCCGTATTTATGTGAAAATGTACCGACGGTTTCTGAAATCATTGGGCCCCCACGTGTTGTGAGGTAGACAGTTGCCTACATTGCCTTGAGGTTACTCCGGTTCTGGTAAGATGAAACAACACTTTGTTTGTTTAATAAATAATTGAGTGTACGGATTTTGTTTTTTTTGCTTAATGGTCGGCATATGAAATCGCAGTCGGAGGCATTTCTTCTACATCATGAAACTATATGAAGAGCCAATATAAATAACTAAATACTAATTTTATTATATTTACTTTAAAATTAAATATAAATGCTTCCTTAATTTTAACACTGAAATATGGTAACCTTGAGACAAGGCTGCAATGATTATTGTATATATTATAATATGTAAGTTTACAGAATATTCCTTTTCTAAAAACAAAATCTTTAAATTCCTCCCCTACAATCGCAGAATTATTATTTATATAAAATGTGAAGGATTGTTTAAAAACTTTTATATTCCATAAGGAATTGCCGACAGATATCGTTAAATATTTTAAAACTAAGTTCACAAAACGCATATATATTTATTATAAATAGTTTATAAATATGTTTAATAATTCCTCACGAACAGCTGAATCTATATAAATGACTTTACTTTTATTAAATAGCACATAGTTCAGAAGTGGTCCCATAAAAATTTGTAGAAAAAATTCCACACCTAAGGGAGTAAACATAAATAATGAAAATTTTAATAGGGTAATTAATTTAAGGGTAAAAGTAAAATATAACTAAAAGTAAAAATAAAATATATTAGAAACTATTAAGTGGATTTTTATCGTTTTAGTTTTAAAGTCTGTATTATTTTTCATGAGTTTAATTTTCAATTACGTAAAGATTTCTCAAAAAATAATTTTAAATATATTCGGATAAAAATCATAACCAAGTTGTGAATTTAATATGTCGCATTTTGACGGGATCACGACCGGACAAAGACGAATTAGGCGGGTTCCGTGTGGGCCGGGAGATTTCCCTTGCGGCTACGTCTTTGCACGCTCGTTTGAACGAAATAATTCGTCAAGTTAGTAGCTTGATCATTTGTGGCTCGCTAGCGTTTTGTTTTGTCGTTGCTTCAACATTTGCTCTAAATAACTAAACACAGGCCTCTCTCGTAGATCCTCTCACAGGAGGGATATTTGACACAATTGACTGCCTCGTTGGTGTAGTGTTCGTAAACGCGATTGCTGATCATGAGGTCCCGAGTTCGAATCCCGGGTCGGGACAAAAATAAGTTATAGCGTTTTTTGTAAACAAGTTTTCAGTAGCAGCCCGGAGTCGGGAAGGTAGTGATGTTTCAAACCCCGTGCCTCGGAAAGCACGTAAAGCCGTTGGTCCTGCGAATTATCTGTCTCTGGTCGTGTCGAATTATTGTCCCATCGGACTATGAGAGTGAGGGAATAGAGAGTGCACGTGTCTTAACATGGGGAAATGCCAACGCATACCCGCCTCGCGGGGGCAATGACGGGTTATGTTGGACTCACATTGATTAAAACCCCATGGTGTTCCATCTTCGTCGCATATTAGCAGGGCCACAAGAATGGTTTTCCACACATACCAGTGCCGGCCGCACCATGCCCTGCCCCTCATCGGGAAGGATTTCTCTCCCCCTTTTCTTTCTCAGGCAAGGCGCACCAGACACACAACTATCACCGTCTTACTCGGCCTCTTACTCCACCTTAATAACGGACCCCCTCCCCTCCTCACAGAGACCGATACACGGAGGCCATGAAACCAGGAAAAATGAGCTCCAGTGGCGGATCTGGTCTATGTATGTCTAATAATTTGTAGGCGTCAGTCTTTTCAGCCAATTACAATATCGGTGTCTTTAAGACTGGTGTCTTTTAAGGCTTTTAAACAGGCTTTTGCTAAGTCATACAATCATATTTTGAGCTGCCTGATTGAAGATAAAATTCAAACCCTAAACATTTGTGCAACAATTTAAAACAGTTTAAACTTACCCTTTGAAAAGGTAGGAAATATAAAGTTCTATCGGAGCACATAAAGTACAGCCACCATAATATAAAGACGGTATCACACAGCATTTAACTATCGTTCACTGTTGTTTATAAAGCTCTAGGCACACTTGATTTTAAAGTGTGATAAAGTTTTTGTATGTGGTAGAGCCAAGCTGCAGCTATAGCATTGACCGGGAAAGGGCCACGCTTCACAGAATGCCAGCGTAAAATAGCAACATAATGCTGATGTGTTTCATATAGTGAGTGTAGAGAACTTTGAGAGAGAGATTTGGGGCATTCCATCTTAATCCGCGGGGGGTGACAACGCATCTGCATGCGTAAGGACTATTATGTTAATATGCTGATATTGATTCTTAATCAAGGATACAGGTACAAGTGTGTGTAGGCCACAGCATCCACTCACCATCAGGTGGACAGTGTGCTTTTTTGTCACCCTTATTCAATAAAAAACATATTAGCAGGAATTTGGTACTTTAGATTTAACTGTGTTGTTGGTTGTTATTTTTTAAGATGTAAACCCGGGAAGGTCTAGACGAATGACGTATTTGTCTTTGACTCCTTACTTTGAAACTTGATATTTCAAAAACTATGGTAAAGTAATTTATGGAACTTTATAGTTATTTCGAAAAAATTGACTATTGATATGGGTTTGCATTATTCAAATCGAAAATCTTTAATGTTAGGGACAGACCAGTCCCACGTACGCAACGTATGCGATGCAACGCTCCTACGTTAGTGTACACACTTGACCTATGTATGCAACGTTCATAGTATTGCCAACAAGTAAACTAGCTCTCCACCAGATTCAACTTCTAAAACCACCAGAAAACCTAACTTACAAAATGCAACCCTACACTCATAATCCCTAAATTTTTTACTTAATATTTTTTGGTTTTTACGAATGTAAAAAAGGTATACATATTAATCATTGTTTAATTTTATTATTACATTCTATGTAACAAAATATGAAATTTCTATGTAAATAAACAATAACTCTATAAAGGTATAATTAATAAATCAACAAGCCAATATCTATTAACTATTTAATCAACTGCTATTTTAAATTAAATTATCTTCTTCAGATGAATCATTTTTGTCAACACCATCAACTTCGGTTTCAGATTGATATGATTTTTATGGCATTATTTGTTTTTACAATGCTTATGGGAATTACCATTTCGTTGCAGCATTTTTCTGCCAACCTCATACCGCAGCTTACTCTTATTATAATAGTTAAATATAATTAAAACATAAAGGATTTTTTTTTAATTTCATTTTATTCTATTCCTCTCCTTGTTTTTTATTACAGAGTGATGACAAAAGTCGCTAATAATTCTAATTTTAATTCCACTGGGATGGATCGTCTGACTCACGTCATGTCTGTTGAATAACTTTTGCCTACATAATAAAAGTAAATTCTGAAATGACGTAGATATATACTTCGAAACGAATGTGGCTTAACAGTCAAGTGATCCAGAAATTGACTTCATTCTCCTGACCCACTAGAAAAACCATCAGCTGGAGAAATATTGCACCACTAAAAGCAATATCTCTACTAAAAGGAAGTTCGAAACCACCAGTTTTAGTGGAAAATCCACTAAGTTGGCAACACTAGTGAGATTGTGTACGAACATCGCCTCCACTTTCCCACGCCGATCTAGACATCGCAGATCGACGTTGCGTAGGACACGTGTGATTGCGTTGCATACGATAAGTGTGTTTCTAGTGTATAGTTTTTCATACAAAATTACGTTACGTTAATACGTTGCGTACGTGGAACTAGTCTGTCCCTACCATAATACTTCTACATAAAATAAAGAATACACTTAATTATCACATTATGACAGTCAAAAATAACAAAATTCCAAACTCCAAAGATTGCGGCACGCAAACAACGATAAAAACAAGATTAGAGAATAAATTACTATAGAGAACCAATTATGTGCTGTAAGGTATTTGTTTATTTATGTTATTTACGTTTATTTGTAGCTAATATATGTAAACGATATCTTTAGCCTTACTCTAGACATGCAAGTCTTATTTTAACACTAAAATTATTTTAAAATACTTATTATTTAGTATTGTGAGTATTTAATATGCAATATGTAATTTTCCATCTAGTGGGGGGTCGCCCTACACTTCGCTTACCGGTACGAGGCTGCCACTCAAGAACCTTTCTTCCCCATCGGTTGTCGGTTCTTCGAACTAT
Source organism: Parnassius glacialis (assembly GCA_033319125.1). Classification (NCBI taxonomy): domain Eukaryota; kingdom Metazoa; phylum Arthropoda; class Insecta; order Lepidoptera; family Papilionidae; genus Parnassius; species Parnassius glacialis. The sequence continues at coordinate 37,031,497 of JAVANC010000012.1, read as the reverse complement.
ATGGTCGGCCCACTGCCACTTCAGTTTACTAATCCGTTGGGCTATGTTGGTTACCCCCCAAGAGATGGAGTGACGATCTGGTAAGACATGCAGGAAGTCGATGGATGCAGGTGGTTCAGGATCGTGCTTTGTGGCATTCCTTGGGGTAGGTCTATGTTCAGCAGTGGACTTATGAAAGGCTGTAATGATGATGATGTAATTTTAAACTATTGCTTAAAATAACCTCAATTTAAAATTTTAAAACCCGTGACGCAAAAATAGCTGATGACCTTCAAACGGATAAACAGATTTTCTTGAAACAGCGAAAACCACTAGAGTCTAGATTAAGACCTTTCAAAAGAAAACACTTATTCAAAATCGGTTCATCCGTTCAGGAGCTATGATACTAAAGACAGACACACAGATACACACTACAAACTTACAACACCCCTTGGTTTTCGATCTGGGTTAATTATAAACAACTGCTCATTCAAGGTTGTTTGAAATATAATTTACTAACAATATAAAACGTATTAAAATAAAAGACAATCAAATGAAGGATACAAGTTTATTACATTTAGGGCAGATTTTTCATTCTTGAGATGAAATGTATTTATGGTTTAATCATCATCATCATCATTACAGCCCTTCACAAGTCCACTGCTGAACATAAGCTTCCCCTAAGGAATGCCATAAGGCGCGGTACTGAGCCACCTACATTCATCGACTTTCTGCATGTCTTACGTGTGTGTGTAGGAGGTCGCCCTACACTTCGCCTACCGGTACCAGGCTGCCACTCGAGAACCTTGGTATTGTATAATAATACAACGTAAAGAAATTAAAAACATATTATTTTTATTAAGATTCATAGAAAATTCCATAGTGATTAAAACAATGCCGTTAGAGGTAAGTTTTCAATTTGTCTATTTGAATTTTTTGTCAGACTGTGTAATTATTTATACGCCTAAAGATTTAATTCTAAAAATTAATTAGCTTATCTTTTGGTTTTTCATTTAGAATGCGAATAAAATATTTTCTGTAACCATTAACAAAATAAACGTACCTTTCGAGTTTTGGCGGGAACTTGACCGGCGGCGGCGGATTGCTGCTCCTGCATTATAGTATTTAAATAATATATTGACATGGATTTTGATATGTAAAAGTGGAGCGATTTTGTGTATTAAAATTTCTGCGCATGTGAACTATTAATGGAAACAGTGAAACAGGTACTCCAATGGTGATGTGAATCTCAAGATAAGTTGTGTGTCTGCTTAGACGCCTTAAGATACTATCGCCAACTGTCTGCTGGCTCAAGTTGGCATCAAAATATCCCAAAAAATACGCAATGTGATGCATCAACTTATTGTGAAGCAGTGTAATATAAAGAATTATTATCACTTGATACTGATATAATGAATACATGGCTTAAAAAACAAGCATCCAAGCCAAAAATCTCATAAAAAAAATAATAAAAAAATAAACGTACCTTACATGAGCATTATGGAGTGTAGAGTACAAGGAGGACCATCTCTATATAAGAAAAGTGTCCCTAAAACGCGTCCAATAAGGGTGGCGCTGCAGTAGCATAGGATAAATAAAAAAAGCGCCAGAAGTAATTAGAATAGGTATATATATATACACACACAGGGTATTTTTGGAACGCTCCCGAAAACTAAGACAGGCGACAGCACCAAGTATACCTTTGATCATGGGTCACAAATAAATTCGATCCTGATAAAAAAAATCATCTTTTTACAACGTTTTATTAGATTTATTCACGCGCCATCATGTTAGTACAGCTAAATGAAACGATAATTTCATAAAAAATATCATGAAAATACTGAAACATAAAACCAGCAGTGGAATGACTGAATTTATATCAGCTGATTAAAGGTCAATGCACGCGCGAACGCAAATTCGCGCGGCCCGCAACTAGCGGGCCATACCACATACCTAATAATTTACAACACTTGTCTAAATACCTATTTTATCTACTTAACCTATTATTTTGCCACTGTGCTTGTCTCCACGTAGCTTTTTTTTTTTTTTTTTTTACGGGGGGAAATCCTCATGGACTACCTCCGCCTGGGGAAAGGCGGAGGGGCGTGCCGGACTCTTACCGGCTAAAACCACCCCGGTGTCTCCTCGCACGTGCGCGTGGGGCCGCGGGAATCCAAATTCTTCCGCAGCCCCACACTAGTGCTGGCCCGGTCTGTCCGGGCCTCGTCTCCTGCACGGGGTAGTGAGGTGTTTAACTACCCCGTGTATCGCCTCAGGGGCGCGCGCCGACACCCACGCGCGCCTCCGCCTCGGGTCCATCGAATAGGGGTGGCGGGGGCTTCCCCAAGTCCCTCGCCCCTGGACCCATTTATGGGGGCCGGAAAAGGGCGTTGTCCGCCCTTCTCCTGCGCCCGGTGCGCCTTCTGCGGCCGGGGAAGGGAGTCGAGATCTCCCTTTTCCGTTCCGCAGTTTCCTTCTGCGACATCACGTCCTCGCAGAAGGACACCACCGCGTCCCACGACTCTGCGCTACCGACCATCTTCCGCACTAAGGCCGGCAGCGACAGATCGCCTCCTACTTTATTTGTGAGGACACGGCGCTGCTCCTCCCAAGCTACGCACTCAGCGAGCGTGTGTTGCGCCGTGTCCTCCCCGCAATGGACGCAGTGGTGGCACCGAGCGTCCGGCTCCCTGTCTATGCGGCACAGGTACTTGCCGAAGCAGCCATGCCCCGACAGCACCTGCGTCACCCTAAACGACAGGGAGCCGTGCCTTCTCCCGAGCCAGTCGTCGAGTACTGGCCGGATCGCCTCGACGGTAGCGAGGCCGGCGGTAGGGCGCAGAAGCCTTTGCCGCCATTCCGCCACCAAGACCTGACGGAGCTCCTCTCGGCGCAGCGCGATCTGCCGCTGCACCGGCCTCGAGCCCCGTGCCCGCTCTTCCTCGCGCCATCGATATAATGACGCGAGTACTTTCGCCTCTAGGTCCCAGGGCGGGGATCCGGCCAGGACGCAAGCCGCCTCGTAGGAAATCGTGCGATACCCGCGGACGACTCTGACGGCCATCGCCCTCTGCGGTTTGCGCAGAATGGCGATAGTGCTGGCCGTCATGTCCATCGCCCACACAGGGGCCCCATACAAGGCCATGGACCGCACGATTCCCACGTACAACCGCCTACAGGCGGCGCTCGGGCCCCCCAAGTTGGGAAGCAACGTTGACAGCGCGCCCGCTGCACCCATCAGCTTGGGCGCCAGCCGCCGGAAGTGGGGTCCGAATTCCCATCGGCTGTCGAGCACCAATCCTAGATACTTCATGGTGGACTCGACAGCTATCCGGGCCCCGCTGACCACGATGTGTGATCCCGACGGCGGGGCGCGTCGAGGGCCATGGAACACCATGGCCTCTGACTTGTTTAGGGCCACCTTCAGGCCCAGGTGCCGGATGCGGTTCACCACTCGTGACACCGCAGCCGTGGCAATCAACGCTGCTTCCCTGTGCGAGCTCCCCCGGGCAGTGACGAGCGTGTCGTCCGCATAACACGTCAAGTCGGCGCCCGACGGGAGTTCACCTCTCAGCACCCAGTCATAGCCGATGTTCCACAGAAGAGGTCCCAAGACCGATCCCTGTGGAACACCGCACGACATGACGCGCCGACCTGCGCCGTCACGTCCCCGATACGTAACGCATCTCTCCTCAAGGTAAGCCCCTATTGTGCGGCGGAGGTAGGGAGGCACGCGATGGTAATTCAGCGCCTCCCGGATACAACTCCAGGGTAGGGTGTTGAAGGCGTTGGATATGTCTAAAGACACCGCCAGCACCTCCCCACCCCGGGACACTGTCTCCTCCGCCAGGGCCCTCACGCGCGTAATAGCGTCTATGGTGGAACGCCCGCGACGAAAACCAAACTGGTTCTCGTCCAAGTCCGGCCCCTCTCTGCACAAGTGGCTGACGAGGCGATCTGCGATGATTCGCTCAAAAAGTTTGCCCGCCTCGTCGAGCAGCACTATGGGCCGGTACGCAGACGGTGAGTCCGCGGGGCGCCCCTCCTTCCTGAGCAGGACCAGCCTCCCCTTCTTCCACACACTGGGAAACTGACCCTGCTCGAGACATGCCGTGAAGAGCCCCCTCAGCTGGGGCTCTAGCTCCTTCAGAGCCAGGACGAGAGCTCGACCAGGAACTCCGTCGGGTCCGGGCGCTGTGTTCTTAGCCCGGAGTCGCGACACGGCCGCTCTCGTCTCTGCTTGCGTTACCTCGGGGACTTCGGTGCTCTCCTCTTCTGGAGAGTCTGTGGCTGAGGGCGAAGCCATCGCCGGGGGAACGTGTCCCACTCGCTCAGGGAAGAGAGCCGATACCACCGCCTCTAGCAACTGGGGTTGCATCGCTTGTGTTAGTGGAGGCGCCCAGGGACGCAACTTGCCCCGTACCCAACGGTAGGGGCGCCCCCACGGATCCCGATCTAGGGACCCCAGCAGCTCTTCCCTGGCATGCGACTTTGAGTCGCCGATGGCCAGCCACAGAGTCTCCTTAGACGCGCGGTACACCTCATACAGCGCGTCCTCCTCGGCCGAATCCCGTCGACGCCGCCTCCGGTATCGGGTGTACCGGCGACGAGCCGCAACGCACGCTATGCGCAATTGTGCGATCTCAGCGGTCCACCAGTACACCTGGCGCTTTGCGGACCGTTGGCGGACACGGGGCATGGACACGTCGCAGATCTGCGTCATCGCCCCGCGAAACCATTGCGCCACCGCTTCGACGTCGACGGGGCCGTCCGTCGTCGACTCCCAGATCCAGGACTGGACTAAGGCAGCTTCCTCGAGTAGTTCCCTGTCGATGCGTTTAAGCGCCCAACGCGGGCCGTCGTTAATCGGGGTTGTTGGATGGCGGCCGCTCGCAGTCTGGGCAGAGACGTCGAACCGGATATATCGATGGTCCGACAGCGTCTCCACCTCTGCGGCGACTCGCCAGTCGCGGACTCGGCTGGCGACAGAGGGACTAGCAAACGAGACGTCCACTATCGACCCACCCCGCTGCCGCACGCACGTGTATTCCGAACCCCGATTCAGGACGACCAGACCTGTCGTCACCGTCCACTCTTCTAGCACCTCGCCCCGAGGGTCAGTGACCGGAGATCCCCACGCCGATGACTTGGCGTTGAGATCCCCGAGCACCAGAACGGGACGAGGGTGATAGCGGCCTACGACGGCGCCCAACTCGACAAGGAAACCCTCAAAGTCGGCGAGACTCTTGTTGGGGGAGAAATACGCCCCTACAATAACGATGCCGCCCGAGACCGCAGCAACCCAGCCGCGGCCCCGAGACGGGTCGATCAGAGTCTCGCCAATAATGGCCACCAAACCGTCAGCGCATCCCAACCAGTTGTCACGGGCGGGAATGAAGTACGGTTCGGCGACCACAGCCACGTGAATCGACCACTCTGCCATGCTCTGGAGTAGGAGATCCTGAGCTCTGGCACAGTGGTTGATGTTGCCCTGGAGAAAATGGAGAGAATGTAATTGTGCCATTATTGAATTTCCATCCCCTCGGCAACGGTCCTGGGCCGGGAGTCGGCCGCGGAGCTGCTAGCCTGCGGGGGCAGCGAGGTTAACCCGGCAGGCTTAGTGCTCCTCTTCTTTTCCTTTTTCTTGCTGGTAGGCGCCCCACAGGCCCCTCCGCCTACTCTGTGTTCCGCTGGCCTTCCCGCAGCAGAACAAAGGCTGCAGTTGAACGCAGCGGTGCACAGGGCCGCCTTGTGGCCAGGCTGGCCGCAGCGATAACAGAGGTCACTACGGTCAACCTCGGCGGTGCACTTCGCCCGGACGTGCCCTTTTTCCAGGCACCGGAAGCACTGCAAAGCCCGGGGCTGAAGAAGCTTGGTCCTTGCCGCCACCCAGCCTACCAGCAATCTGCCGCTGTCGGCGATCTTCTTTGCCGACGCCACAGGGCACCGAACCCAGACCGCGCCGAGTCCGGTGGCGTCGGTGCGTATATCGCCAGCCCGCACCTTGTCTGGCGGACACTCTCCGCTTCTAGCAACGGCCGCCACCACCTCCTCAGAGGTCACGGAGTCGTCCAGGCCAGTAATCCGCACCTCTGCGGTTTTCATTGGTCTGGAGACCCGGACGTCCGCAGGGTTGAGGACCTCCCTCATCTTGGCGGCCAGTGCGTCCGCCTTTTCGGCACTGCCGCTCACTGTACCAGCCACCTCGAACAGTCGTGCACCCGTGGCAGCCTGCCTAAGGGTGACGGACTGAAGGCCAAGATCAGATAATTTGATCTTGGCCTTGGCCTCGGCGATGACCGACTGGTAAGTCACGCCACGTTCCACAGCTCCGGGCTGCAACGTTAGCGTTACAGCATTGGACCGCGGAACATGCACAGCCGGTCTCTTGCGACCTCCTTTGGCAGTCCTACGCGCAGGTTTAGGAGCCGTCTTTGCGGTTCCACCTGGGGCGCATGCAGCTGCTGCGGCCTTCTTGGCGGCTTTGCGGGCCTTCTTGCGGCCCACGACTTTTGCCCAGGTCTCACCCTTAGACCCGACAGTCGGTCTCCACGTAGCTACTTTAACCCGAATTTACAGGTTAAATAAACCCAAATAACTAGTTCTATTCCCCGCTTATGAAAAACTACTTAAATGAAATGTAACCAAGGTTGGAGTCATGCGTTTTTATTCATCGTGTAGGTATGTTTATTATTCTCATGTATTCAGTTATGTACCTATTCAGATTAGTCAAGTATTAAGTTATTTAAAAAAAAATATTTATGAAACAGCTTACCGCTCTAAATCCTTCGAGGTCTTATGAGATGCGGCTCAAATTGTGCTCCATTCATTTCAAGGTAGATTTGGGTGCAGGGGGGGCATTATCGTGTGGTATTCGACACAGTCCGTACGTAGTTTCTCGAAAGCATCCACGATCCTTTGGTGTATTTCATCAGCACTATCACACTCACGATTAAAAACCCTTTCTTTCACATACCCCACAGAAAGAAGTCTAACGGGGTCAGATCTGGTGAGCGAGGTGGCCAAGCGTGTGGTCCTAGTCTGCCGATCCAGCGATCATCAAATAGCTCATTGAGGCGCTCACGGACGAACCTCACGACATGTGGAGGGGCACCATCATGCTGGAACCATGTGCGGCGATATTCAGCCAACGATAGGTCGTCTAAAATGTCAACCAACTGTTCATTTATAAAGTTTAGGTATCGCTGTCCGTTCAGCCGCTGTGGCAGAAATACTGGTCCCAGTATGCGATCCTTAAATCAACTTGCCCTACGTTATCCGACTATCGGGTTTGGTGCCCGGTTTGTCGAACAACGTGCGGGTTAGCCTCTGAATACACGTGTGTATTTCTTCGGTTCCACAGGCCGTTTCTGCTAAATGTCGACTCATCCGTCCAGATAATGTGCTCAATGGAACCAGGCACACGTTGTTGCTGGTATAATAACCAACGGCAGAAAACTCGTCGGTGGTCGTGATTGCCGGAACTAAAGTTTGCACTTTGTGCAATTTGTATGGGCGCATTCGATTACGCTTCAACACTTTGTGCACTGCACAGTATGACACACTTGTTCCATCCCGACGTCTTAACAATTTATTTAGCGATACTTCGTGTACCTAGGTTCGGATACATTACATGTTGCCGTATTTACAATCACTATAAACGTACGCGTTAAGCATTATTAAAACAAAAAACGTAACAACAAGAATAATACCAACACGTAATCACAAGTAATAACAATTTAATAAATAAAACGATTGAGCTGTCGCTCGCGCACGCGTGTACAAAATCAACACGCTACTGTTTCAAAAACTACGACTAATAACGAACCCCGACAAAATTAAAACCTACTGCGTCACAGCGTGAGGCGACTCGAGCCGGCCGGGTTACATAATTGTTTCGCACCGAGCTAGATACAGGTCGAGTGGAGAGAGTATGGTTACAGTCGCGTTCTAAAGTACTACATGGTATTGGGATATTGTTTTATAATATTATAGTAAGTAATTAATTGTTTTATTGTAGAATCATAATAGGTGCTTTACTAGCTACTTAGAACTTTGGAAAAGGTTGGAATTAAAAATGGATAATGTTTACTTGAGCATTATTTGTTATTTCTATCGTAAAATATAAAGTAGTTTGTAACAAGAAAACTTAAGCTAAGGGTGGCACGCCGTCCATTATGTCGTCTTGGGTCACATGGAAGCCAGATGTTGATGGTGTGTTGGTGTTACTGGATGCTACTTCATCATCACTTTCATCTTCGCTTGAGCTTCCGTCATCAGGTCGATCACATGGTAAGTTTTTCGGTATTCTTCCTCAACACTTTTAACTTTACTGCACAATTTTCCACATTTACCTTCCCCTATCATATTTACCTTTTCGTTCACTAGTTCAGTCATAAAACAATAGATATAAATAATTTTTCTTTCCTTCCTTTTTAAAACATCGTCGCGAGTCGCAAAGTAAGCTGTGTATGCGACTGTATTTTTTAAGCGAACAAAGCGCGGAAACCAATAGCATGCAGGCACAGTAATACTGGCGGATTGTTCCCCCGTCGCGCCCCCTTCGTACTGATATGTGATAAATCGCTCAGTGCCCAAGTTCAAGACCAGCGTTATTTTTTCACCGTTCGCGCGTACAATAACCTCCATTAGTCAGGTGATATCCATTCAGTTTCTACTGCTGGTTTTATGTTTCAGTATTTTCATGATATTTTTTATGAAATTATCGTTTCATTTAGCTGTACTAACATGATGGCGCGTGAATAAAGCTAATATAACTTTGTAAAAAATGTTTTTTTTTTCATCAGGATCGAATTTATTTGTGACCCATGATCAAAGGTATACTTGGTGCTGTCGCCCGTCTTAGTTTTCGGGAGCGTTCCAAAAATACCCTGTATATGTGTGTGTGTGTGTGTGTGTGTGTGTGTGTGTGTGTGTGTGTCTGTGTGTGTGTTTTAATAAATTGTATTCTGCTCTTGTTCGCCATAATTTTACATGAGGTATCTTCAGGTAATCTAGACTCTGCGGTGACTAACCGGTAAGTGGAGAGTGACGTGTAGAGGCGAAACACGTGTCGTATTGTCATCAGTGGTGTGTCTTTCCCAGTGTAGTGGTGTTGGGAGTAGTGGTGCTGGGATTAGTGACGGTGATAGGGCACGCAATTGAGGGAGGGCGGGAGGTGCTCTTCAAACTAGGTAAGACACATAATTTTACACAACATAGATACAATTTTATCGAGCGGTTGTACGCGACGTAACTTTTTACCAACTTTAATTTTGAACATAGCTCAGAATCCGATGACAATGTAGGAATATAAAAGTAAATCGTAGGATATTAATGTATTTTGTACAAAATAAACAATTACATAATTAAAGCACTTGCTGACATACAATTGATCTGAAATTTGACATAATTATGTAATTTCGATTGCAATGCAATAATACTGTACCAACCATTGAGCTGACCTGTTGAAGAACTCAGATTCTGGCAGCCGCAACGCGTATAAAAGTTTGTTTTATTAAGTATTGAATTACAATATTATTCTTAATGATTTCTTATATTTACGCGAACACTACACATTGAATAAAACTGTTTTTTACGGATTTTATCGCGTTTATTTTATTATTTTTATTCCCGACGTTTCGAGTGCTTTTCAGCAACCCATGGTCACGGGGGGGGACTGAGATGTTTGACGTCCCAATGTCACAGTTAGCCCGGCTACCTTCAGTTTTTTAATATTAATTTTTGGTTCGATTTACGCAGAATGAACTTACAGTATCCGGAAGTCTTGCAGTGTTATGCTTGGGTTTGGATTTAATTTTGTTAATTATAGGATCCCAAGCAGATGGCAGCACCCATCCATCTTCTCTATTGAAATTAGGATGTTTTTTAATTTCAATAGCCTCGCGTATCATCCTTGGTAGGAATCGGTGTTCTTTTGCAAGGATTTGTGGTCTATCAAATCTGATGTAATGGCGGGGACGATCTTGAACATGTTCACAGACTGCAGACTTCCCAGAGCGTCGGTGCTTCACGTCAGCTATATGTTCTTTCACGCGGGTTTTAATGGATCTTTTTGTTTGTCCTATGTAAGAGAGACCACATTCGCAATCAAGCTTGTACACTCCTGCATCTTGTAGAGGGATATTACACTTGACGGATGGTAAAAATTGACTAATCTTCTTCGGCGGCTTGAAGTATGTTTTAATAGAAGCTCGCTTCAAGATGTAGCCAACCTTATCTGTGACTCCTCTGACATAGGGTAGTACAGCAGGCACACGCTCGACTGTGGTCGGCTTCACTCGGTCACTGTGACGTAGGCGCGGGACCCGAAGCTTGTTGTCTTGCAATACTTGCTCGACGTACTGCAGCTCGGCGGCCAGATGTTTTCTGTCACAGATCCCTCGTGCTCTCTGAAACAAAGATTTTCCCACGGTAGCTAACTGTGATGGATGATGGTGCGATTCACCATTTAAATATCGGTTAGTATGGGTCTTTTTTCTATACACAGTATGACCAATAGTGTTATCAGGATTTCGGATGACTAAAACATCTAGGAAAGCTAAAGAATTGTTGGCCTCTAACTCCATTGTGAATTGTATTTTAGAGTTTATGGAATTAAGGTGGTCTAAAAATGCAGTTACTTTGTCAGATGGTAAAATTGTGAAAGTGTCGTCTACATACCGCTTGTAGAATCTTGGATTTACAGGAGCAGTAAGAAGGGCTTTCTCCTCAAAGTCCTCCATGAATATGTCGGCGACTATGGGAGATACAGGTGAGCCCATCGCCACTCCATCTACTTGCTTGTAAAACTCCTCCTTCCACAATAGATAGCCAGATGTAAGGCAGTGTTTGAGTAATACTGCATATTCTGTAGGCATGTTGTATTCTTCTAGCTTCCTGGTTACAATTGAGATGCAGTCTTCAATAGGTAAGCATGTAAATAGTGACTGAACATCAAAACTGACCATAGTTTCATTGTCAGCAAGATGTAGGTCTTTTATCTCACTAACAAAATGGTACGAATCCTTTGTGTGTGCTCTAGTTTGTCCTCTCAGTGGTGACAGAATTTTTGCCAGGTGTTGAGCCAACTTATAAGTTGGTGAATCGATTTGGCTCACTATGGGACGTAGTGGAGCGTTTGGTTTGTGTATTTTCGGTAACCCATATAACCTCGGTGCTTTAGTACACGGTGGTATTATCGAGTTTACGTCGAGATTTAATTTTTCGGAGTAATTCTTTATTAGATCGCTAGTTGTTTTAAGCACATTGGTTGTAGGGTCTGTTTTGACCTTTTTGTACGTACTTTCGTCCGATAAAAGTTGTTGTATTTTCAAATTATAATCTGACGTATCCATTATTACCGTAGCATTTCCTTTATCTGCACGGAGAATCGTGAGCTCTGGTCTGTTGCGTAAGTTGTACAACGCTTTAAACTCGTCTTTGGGGAGATTTAGTTTCGGCACAGCACTTCGACGTAACAAGGACGAAATGTCTTGACGTATGGCCTCAACATCTTCCTTTCCCACATTGTTTTTAAACAGGCAATCCTCAACATTGCATATAATTTCTTCATACGGAATTTCTTTCGGTGTTATTGCGAAATTCAGGCCCTTCGATAATACTTTTAATGTAGGTTCGTCCAGTGTTTGTTGTGACAGATTATAGACCGTGCGTTGTTTATTGTTTGTGTCTGTGGTCAACGGTTGTGTATCGTTTCTACATTGACATGGATGTTTGGCATTTGATTTGATCGTTAATTTTTGGTATTTCTCTATTTGTTTATTTTTGCATTCATTATATTTAGCTTTTTCACGTTTGTTCAAAGTTTCTATGCAATTATTAAAATCAAATGTCGTTAAAACTGTCTTTAACTCACTGGACAAATTGTCTATGGTATTATTTATGAATTGTAAATCGAACCGTTTTTGCTGAATCACCGTTCGTAACAACTTTTTACTTGCCTGATTTAAGATCTTAGCGCTTCCTCGAATGTCCTTTTTAGTTGATATTTTGACACACGTAGGAATGAGACTGTGATCTCTACATCTCTTCAAGAAGTTCAAAGCTGTTATATATCTTGCGCGCTTTGTTTTAAGATCTTCTAATCGGCGAATTTTATTTGCAATTACCAGTCCGTACTGGTTTACATAATGATTTCTTATATTTACGCGAACACTACACATTGAATAAAACTGTTTTTTACGGATTTTATCGCGTTTATTTTATTATTTTTATTCCCGACGTTTCGAGTGCTTTTCAGCAACCCATGGTCACGGGGGGGGACTGAGATGTTTGACGTCCCAATGTCACAGTTAGCCCGGCTACCTTCAGTTTTTTAATATTAATTTTTGGTTCGATTTACGCAGAATGAACTTACAGTATCCGGAAGTCTTGCAGTGTTATGCTTGGGTTTGGATTTAATTTTGTTAATTATAGGATCCCAAGCAGATGGCAGCACCCATCCATCTTCTCTATTGAAATTAGGATGTTTTTTAATTTCAATAGCCTCGCGTATCATCCTTGGTAGGAATCGGTGTTCTTTTGCAAGGATTTGTGGTCTATCAAATCTGATGTAATGGCGGGGACGATCTTGAACATGTTCACAGACTGCAGACTTCCCAGAGCGTCGGTGCTTCACGTCAGCTATATGTTCTTTCACGCGGGTTTTAATGGATCTTTTTGTTTGTCCTATGTAAGAGAGACCACATTCGCAATCAAGCTTGTACACTCCTGCATCTTGTAGAGGGATATTACACTTGACGGATGATAAAAATTGACTAATCTTCTTCGGCGGCTTGAAGTATGTTTTAATAGAAGCTCGCTTCAAGATGTAGCCAACCTTATCTGTGACTCCTCTGACATAGGGTAGTACAGCAGGCACACGCTCGACTGTGGTCGGCTTCACTCGGTCACTGTGACGTAGGCGCGGGACCCGAAGCTTGTTGTCTTGCAATACTTGCTCGACGTACTGCAGCTCGGCGGCCAGATGTTTTCTGTCACAGATCCCTCGTGCTCTCTGAAACAAAGATTTTCCCACGGTAGCTAACTGTGATGGATGATGGTGCGATTCACCATTTAAATATCGGTTAGTATGGGTCTTTTTTCTATACACAGTATGACCAATAGTGTTATCAGGATTTCGGATGACTAAAACATCTAGGAAAGCTAAAGAATTGTTGGCCTCTAACTCCATTGTGAATTGTATTTTAGAGTTTATGGAATTAAGGTGGTCTAAAAATGCAGTTACTTTGTCAGATGGTAAAATTGTGAAAGTGTCGTCTACATACCGCTTGTAGAATCTTGGATTTACAGGAGCAGTAAGAAGGGCTTTCTCCTCAAAGTCCTCCATGAATATGTCGGCGACTATGGGAGATACAGGTGAGCCCATCGCCACTCCATCTACTTGCTTGTAAAACTCCTCCTTCCACAATAGATAGCCAGATGTAAGGCAGTGTTTGAGTAATACTGCATATTCTGTAGGCATGTTGTATTCTTCTAGCTTCCTGGTTACAATTGAGATGCAGTCTTCAATAGGTAAGCATGTAAATAGTGACTGAACATCAAAACTGACCATAGTTTCATTGTCAGCAAGATGTAGGTCTTTTATCTCACTAACAAAATGGTACGAATCCTTTGTGTGTGCTCTAGTTTGTCCTCTCAGTGGTGACAGAATTTTTGCCAGGTGTTGAGCCAACTTATAAGTTGGTGAATCGATTTGGCTCACTATGGGACGTAGTGGAGCGTTTGGTTTGTGTATTTTCGGTAACCCATATAACCTCGGTGCTTTAGTACATGTAGAAACGATACACAACCGTTGACCACAGACACAAACAATAAACAACGCACGGTCTATAATCTGTCACAACAAACACTGGACGAACCTACATTAAAAGTATTATCGAAGGGCCTGAATTTCGCAATAACACCGAAAGAAATTCCGTATGAAGAAATTATATGCAATGTTGAGGATTGCCTGTTTAAAAACAATGTGGGAAAGGAAGATGTTGAGGCCATACGTCAAGACATTTCGTCCTTGTTACGTCGAAGTGCTGTGCCGAAACTAAATCTCCCCAAAGACGAGTTTAAAGCGTTGTACAACTTACGCAACAGACCAGAGCTCACGATTCTCCGTGCAGATAAAGGAAATGCTACGGTAATAATGGATACGTCAGATTATAATTTGAAAATACAACAACTTTTATCGGACGAAAGTACGTACAAAAAGGTCAAAACAGACCCTACAACCAATGTGCTTAAAACAACTAGCGATCTAATAAAGAATTACTCCGAAAAATTAAATCTCGACGTAAACTCGATAATACCACCGTGTACTAAAGCACCGAGGTTATATGGGTTACCGAAAATACACAAACCAAACGCTCCACTACGTCCCATAGTGAGCCAAATCGATTCACCAACTTATAAGTTGGCTCAACACCTGGCAAAAATTCTGTCACCACTGAGAGGACAAACTAGAGCACACACAAAGGATTCGTACCATTTTGTTAGTGAGATAAAAGACCTACATCTTGCTGACAATGAAACTATGGTCAGTTTTGATGTTCAGTCACTATTTACATGCTTACCTATTGAAGACTGCATCTCAATTGTAACCAGGAAGCTAGAAGAATACAACATGCCTACAGAATATGCAGTATTACTCAAACACTGCCTTACATCTGGCTATCTATTGTGGAAGGAGGAGTTTTACAAGCAAGTAGATGGAGTGGCGATGGGCTCACCTGTATCTCCCATAGTCGCCGACATATTCATGGAGGACTTTGAGGAGAAAGCCCTTCTTACTGCTCCTGTAAATCCAAGATTCTACAAGCGGTATGTAGACGACACTTTCACAATTTTACCATCTGACAAAGTAACTGCATTTTTAGACCACCTTAATTCCATAAACTCTAAAATACAATTCACAATGGAGTTAGAGGCCAACAATTCTTTAGCTTTCCTAGATGTTTTAGTCATCCGAAATCCTGATAACACTATTGGTCATACTGTGTATAGAAAAAAGACCCATACTAACCGATATTTAAATGGTGAATCGCACCATCATCCATCACAGTTAGCTACCGTGGGAAAATCTTTGTTTCAGAGAGCACGAGGGATCTGTGACAGAAAACATCTGGCCGCCGAGCTGCAGTACGTCGAGCAAGTATTGCAAGACAACAAGCTTCGGGTCCCGCGCCTACGTCACAGTGACCGAGTGAAGCCGACCACAGTCGAGCGTGTGCCTGCTGTACTACCCTATGTCAGAGGAGTCACAGATAAGGTTGGCTACATCTTGAAGCGAGCTTCTATTAAAACATACTTCAAGCCGCCGAAGAAGATTAGTCAATTTTTACCATCCGTCAAGTGTAATATCCCTCTACAAGATGCAGGAGTGTACAAGCTTGATTGCGAATGTGGTCTCTCTTACATAGGACAAACAAAAAGATCCATTAAAACCCGCGTGAAAGAACATATAGCTGACGTGAAGCACCGACGCTCTGGGAAGTCTGCAGTCTGTGAACATGTTCAAGATCGTCCCCGCCATTACATCAGATTTGATAGACCACAAATCCTTGCAAAAGAACACCGATTCCTACCAAGGATGATACGCGAGGCTATTGAAATTAAAAAACATCCTAATTTCAATAGAGAAGATGGATGGGTGCTGCCATCTGCTTGGGATCCTTTAATTAACAAAATTAAATCCAAACCCAAGCATAACACTGCAAGACTTCCGGATACTGTAAGTTCATTCTGCGTAAATCGAACCAAAAATTAATATTAAAAAACTGAAGGTAGCCGGGCTAACTGTGACATTGGGACGTCAAACATCTCAGTCCCCCCCCGTGACCATGGGTTGCTGAAAAGCACTCGAAACGTCGGGAATAAAAATAATAAAATAAACGCGATAAAATCCGTAAAAAACAGTTTTATTCAATATTATTCTTACTAAATTTTCCTAGATTAACACTTTCACTGTCCGGTTTCCAGACACAATAGTAAGACAATAGCGGTGCCCTTTATATAGTGCATGGGATAGCGAAAGGGTTAAAATTATATTTAACAAAAAAAAAGTAAATTGAACGGGCGCATTACGGTCGCTGCGGCCTATAAGAGAACTCGGTATCAATGTCAGTCAAGCCTATCGCAGTCAGTCTACTGCTGTACATACACCTCCTCCAAGGAAGCCATACTTTGTGGCCTTGACCTCCTGCGTCCATCGACTTCCTGTGAATAAGGACATTCCTTCATAGGAGTGATAATACGATTCTATTATAACATATTAAACATAAGAAAATATTTTGGAACGAAGTTCTTTATCGGACGGTACGGATGGGAGCTAGGTGACAAAAAGTGTAAGATTTTTTCGTCACTAACCCTTGTGTCATAGTGTAGACAGCCTTGGCGGCGAAATCAGGAAGTGAGATGGAATAATATCCATCTCCCTCGCACTTTTTCTTATCTTGCCATGAAAGAAATATTATTTTATTTCAAAGGACGCTCCATTTTAATTGACGTTTGTAATTAATTTATATGTATTTGTTAATCAATAATATTATATTTATCAATAATACCTACGTTTATCAATAATAATATACTTCGCAAGGATCTTCGTTCCAACCGAGTGTTCCACGACACTCACGCATTTATTTAATACACTGTTTTATACATAGTATTATGTTTTACAT
This sequence comes from Parnassius glacialis, assembly GCA_033319125.1. Taxonomy (NCBI): domain Eukaryota; kingdom Metazoa; phylum Arthropoda; class Insecta; order Lepidoptera; family Papilionidae; genus Parnassius; species Parnassius glacialis. Next base: position 37,014,827 of record JAVANC010000012.1, on the reverse strand, counting down.
ATTAAAGTACTATATAGTTACCAGTATCATTGAGGGAAATTTCCCAGTATTAATTTTTTCAGTACATAATAAAATAATTTTCTATATATACAGTTTTTCTAACATAGTTATTTTAATTAAATAGTTAATTCACAATACTCGAAACGGTGTATCTCTAGCTCAAATCCACGCAACTAACTTAATGTATATTTCGTTCAGAGGAGCGTGCAAAGATGTGGCCGCAAGGGAAATTACCCGGGTCGCGAGTAGTCCGGATAATTCGTCCTTGTCTAGTCGCGGTGCTGTCATACGTCGTTGTTTCGGAATTTGTCCTCTCGTTGTTACATTATCATCAAATGTGACGTTACGTGGTTTCTACTGTGTAGGCTCCTGAGCGAACCTTGTTTTGTGTAAAATGACTATTCTTTAAATAACTTGGTCACTGAAATAGATCCGTATATTTGAAAAAGGCATCTTGATATTTTCATTCGACCCTTCTTATAATTTTTCATCGATTTGTGTGTTTAAAAAAGGCTATAACGTTGGTTTTTCATCTTTTTCTTTTCATTAGTCTGTAAAAGTACACTTTTGGACCTGGGCTTCACCCGTTGATGAATTGAGAGTTTATCTATTGGATGAATGTTTCATGAAAATGAATTATATAACAAGATAGATATGTGATAGATAACTTGACAGTATCCTGAATTGGTATTGCTGTCGAATAATTTTCAAATGACTTCAAAAACGGAGGAGCTTCTTAATTCATCGGTATCATTTTTTATGTATGTTACCGATTACTCGAAGACGCCTGAACCGATTTGGAAAATTTTTTTTTTGTTACAAGGGGTATATATAACAACAAAGGATATATGTATCGAAATCGGTCGAGGGGTTTTAAAAAAATCTACAATAAATTATATTCATATTGAAGACGTTTATACAAAATTTTAAATTTACCACTTGTTACTTGCCGTAATTGCCTGAGCAAAATTGCTGTGCTTCCAGCAAAGCTAGCCGGTGCAGTAAGGTAATAAGACTTCTTTTTTAATGATCATAGTGGGATCATGGGTGCTGGAATTTTTTTTTAGGATCAGGTGACAAACGAGCACACAGTACACCTAATTGTAAGTGGTTGCTGTGACCCATAGACATCTACATCTATCCTCATTAAAGAATCGAAATGCAGATGCATTGTCACCCGTGAGGACTAAGATGGAATGCTTCTTTTCCAGTAAAAAGGGTCTCCGGTTCTCTACAGTCACCAAACGAAACAAAGCAGTGTTAAGCTGCTATTTTACGCTGGTATTCTGTGAGAGCATGGTCCTACCCTGGTCGAGCCGACCCATTCGTGCTACAACTATACTACTAATATAGCTGCAGCATGGCTCTACCACGTAAAAAATCCAGTTGACACAAGCACATATTATAGTTGTTAGTTTTGATTGTGATAGATATTGAATTACACTCCCCCTTTAAATTACATAGTGTGCGTGTAATCCGAGTTCAAATAACGTGTAAAATATTTACGATGGACATGTGTCAATCGTGAATAATTTGTTCATTTCCCGGGTCGCATCAAAGTGTTGATGATTGCAATTACGTTATTGAACGTTCCGGATCGAAACATTGACAGTACCTACATATAGGTCATACACCGACAATTTTGAGCATATCTCACAGGCCACAGAGTACTGCAACTCGAAATGATCCATTTGTATGATTGACCCGAATGACCGGGTTCATAAGACGAGTGAATACTTGAATGATCGGGTTACTGGAAATGAATGAATGACTAATTTACGGGTATGCAACATACCGCGCAGTTGTGGCGTCAGAAAATCCACTACTCCAGGTCATAAGTTGCTGCATAAGAGGTGACAGAAGGAAATTAAACAGGAGATGTAACAGCATCTTCCTGGTAACAACGCAAAATAAAAATTAAAACTGCGGTAGCAAAATCCGCCTGGAGTCATGTGGCAGTCTATGGTAGATAATTATGTTTAGCAGTGGAATTTCGATAAACTGAAATAAATAAATTATAACAGCAACTTGCTAATTGTAAGCCACTGTCTGGTGACTGGTTAATGTAGCAAACCCTACTCTACACAGTCCACCTGACTTTAAGTAGATGCTATCGCCCACAAACACTTTAACCTATCCTCAATCAAGAACCAAAATTCAGAAGCTGTAGTGTTATGCTACTTACATATCATTTTACACTGTTTTTCCATTCTGTTTTTGATTTTCTGCATTTATATTTTGCATCACCTTTATTTCCATAGGATCCTGTAACGTTTTTACACAATAACAAATCATTTTTACTTCGTATTTTCACGCTGTCAGCTTTTTCTAAATCGCTGTCAATGGAGTCTTACCTTTTTCGATCTTTTATTAAGTTCTCCGTAACTCTGCAATTTCGGGTTTCGTGCACGCTGTTGCGCTATTTTTTTTCCTATATAAATAATATCTCATTTCTTACATAAAACTTGCCAATTCTTAATAACAAGCCTAAAATCAAAAATTTACATATTTGACAATTGTTATTTATTTGGTTGTCATGGCAATTTTTATTCAAATTCGTTACCGGTCTGATGTTTTATCTCGATATTTCTACATAAATACTCTTTTGCTTTGGGTCATTTACAAGAAATTTCCTTTTAATTTAAATAATTTTCTGTTCTCTCTAAAAAGGTATAAAAGCCGAACCATCGGTGAATACGGGGAGTCTCGCTTCAGTTTTCAAACGAGAAGCATCTACTAAAGGCCTTATGCCGGGGCCGCACTGCCCCGGGATCCTGCAAGCCTCCATCTACATCTTAAGTCGTCGGCGTAGTCTACTTCAAGCGCGGGGCCGCACTACTCCGGGATCCTCGGGATCGGGATTTTAACAGTGGTAGAGTCACGCGGCAGGTTTTGCTGTCGCACGGATGGGCCGGCTCGAACCGGGGTGGTACCACGACCTCACAGAAAACCAGCGTGAAGTAGAGGTTTACCTCTGCGTTTCGCTTGGTGAGTGCAGGTGGCCGGAGGCCCTTTTTACTGGAAATGAGGCATTCCATCTTAGTCCTCACGGGTGACAACGCATCTACATTTTGATTTGTAATAGAGGATAGATCTAGATGTCTATGGGCCGCAGCAACCACTTACCATCAGGTGGACTGTGTGCTCGTTTGTCACCCTTATCATATAAAAAAAAAAATCCTACAAGCCTATACTTTCATCTGGAGTCGTCGTCTGCGCCTCCACCTGCTAGTGCCCGCGCTACCTTTGGGCGCTGCGACTGCTTGCTCCAGGCGCTGAGTGCACCTACTCCAGGCGCTACGTGTGCCGGCTCCGGACGCTGCGTGTGCCTAGACCAGGCGCTGCGTGCCATCACCGCCGAGAAACTACAAGCTCAGCGTGTGCCTACTCCTACTCCAAACGCAGCGTGTGTCACTTCGACCTTTAGGCTCCACTACAATATTCTCCTATCTTTATTTTTTTATCTAATTGTAATTTCACGTCATCCATCACCATCATCATATTTCATTTTTTTTATATAAAATTGTAAACACCTTTTTAAAAATTTAAATATATTATTTTCTTGTTCTACTTTTGTTGTTTTGTTGTTCTTAGGTTAGGTTCTTTTTTTTTTAATTGTCGCTTCACGACAAAGCTTTGTCACCTCTGAAGCCTAAGATGAAATGCCTCGTTACCAATAATAAGAATCACTGGTGTTCGTCACTAACTATAAGTAACAGAGCAGCATTATACTGCAAGTTCGCGCTGGGATGCTGTACAGGCAAAGGCCTCACCCGGTCATATCAATCCCTTCGTACTCGCTTTAGTGTGGCTGTACCATGTAAGGCAACTATACATTTTTATGGGTCTTGATAGTATTGCCATTGCTACATTAATTAATATAAAACTACAAAATATTATTACGACATACGACAGCGAAACCATTACAACAGTAGAATGTACGGCAATTCGAAAACGTATAATAATTTACAGTATAGTCACAGATATGTACATTATACAATTGTTAAAGATAGGTTTTATCTTATTTATGACATAATTTCGAAGCAATAATTCCCAAAATAAATTATTCTGATTCATAATGCTGGCTAGAAAACGTCAGGATGTTACATGTTCTCAAAATATGGTAAAAAATATTACGTAGTAGACCCACTCTCCAGCTATATTATGGTTGTAGCACGAATTGTTCGGCTCGACTGGGGTAGCCGCCCTCACAGTACATCAGCGTAAAATAGCAACTTAATGCTGCTGTGTTCCGAATGGTGAGTATAGAGAACCGGAAATCTCTTTTACTGGAAACGAAGCATTCTGTCTCAGTCCTCTGGCGTGACAATGTATTTGCAATATGATTCTTAATCGGGGATACATTGTATTGATAAACGAGCACAATTGTGTGCTCGTTTATCAACCTCATTCTATAAAAAAATGTTTCCCAGACAAGCAGGTTTTCTCTTGATGTTTTCCTTCACCGGCGATCACGTGGTGTACCAGCACGTAAAATTGGAATTTACTATTTGATTGTTACAAGGTAGGACCGAACTTGGATTGCTCGTATGCTGTGCAATTTAAGCGGGGCGTGTAACTGTATAGCTATCACGGTTTATATGTACTATCAACCAAAACGTTCTCACAGAATACCAGCGTAAAATAGCAGCTTACCGCTGCTGTGTTTCGTATGGTGAGTGTAGAGAATCGGAGACACTTTTTACTGGAAACGAGGCATTCCATCTTAGTCCTCACGGGTGACAACGCATCTACATTTTGATTCGTAATCGAAGATACGAGTAGATGTAGATGTCTATGGACCAGAGCAACCACTTACCATCAGATGGACTGTGTGCTCGTTTGTCATCCTTATCCTATAAAAAAAACCACAACTAATTCAAATGCCGTTAAACTAGCTGAAGGTAGTATCTGTATAATATTGTTTTTTTTTTTACTTTTAACATTGTTACACTCGATCGATTCACTCTCAGAATTTTAGTACAAATAATGGTTGTCAACGTTATCCTATAAAAAAAAAAATAAACCAGCTATAATATGTGTGTCACAATGCGAATATTTTTTTCTTCCCTAGTGACCACCATTACAAATGTTTCTGATAACAAGTGGGTTGGGAAAAGTAAAGACTGTGTGAGAACATTCGAAGGAGGCGGAGTTATAGACGAAATATGAATTTTTTGGTTTTTGGCCATTCTGACCCCCTAGGAGTGTAATGAGAACTTTTGCCCCTATTCTACCATGACCATCATGACATGACATCCTCTGCATGTTAGGCTATTCTAACTGACTATGCCTACATTTCAAGTCACCCCCCTACTCATTTCTCAAGTCTTTTCTTCAAATTACTGTCAAATATAGCAAAGGAGAAGGCAATCAAGGTGTAAATTTGTAAGAGGTTGTGTAGTGTGTTATGGTGATGTTTTAGGGACTCATTAGTTAATAGAATTTGTATCTAATTTCTTTAGCATGACTTCGTCAAAATTAATAACAGAGTAACGCACATATTGCAATAAGATAGGAAGTTTTGTCTTTCAATAATAGGAGTGATATGAAAATTTGAGTTAAGATTGTCGGAGGCAGCGTGGCCGAGTGGTCTAAGGCGCTGGTTTTAGGCACCAGTCCGAAAGGGCGTGGGTTCGAATCCCACCGCTGTCAGTTAATTTTTATCAAAATGAATTAAAACTTTAAATTGTAAGTATACTTATATTATGATTCACGGTACCTTCTAGAAACGGGTATATTCCTAAAAGTACGAAACTGCAATTCCCATGGTGTTGGTGAGCCGCGTAATCGTCTGCTCCGTAGACATTTATCTTGTTCTAATAAAAAATATACAATAAAGTGGTTGAGTTTTGCAAACTCGAACTTTTCTAATGAAATACATTGCTCTTTCAAGCAAAACAATCTATTGTTTCGATTCACAAAAATTTTGGGCTCAAATGCCAAAAATTTATAAATTATTTTTGCACATCGAAGTGAAGAGGTTGAGCTTTATTGTCGTATTGATAAGGTCGCGCTACCTGCTTCCATTAAATCTGGTTAAATATTTTATTCTCCACTGATGCGTGAAGAAAAGTAAATTAATATTATAATATGGAAACACTAATGAATTAAACTGTTGCTTGTTCAATGGCATTAATATATATATATATATATATATATATATATATATATATATATATATATATATATATAGCATTTTTGTTATCACTTCTTATTTATTTATATATTTGTATATCTGTTCGGGTGAAATTTATATTTATACTCGTAGCTCAGAATCAGATGACAATGTAAGAATATTAAAACAAATAGCCGGCCAAGTGCGAGTCGAACTCGCGCAATACGGGTTCCGTACCATCGTAATACATGTTTCTAGTAGGGGAGCCCCCTTTTAATTTTATTATTTCTTTTATAGTGGAAATAGAAATACACATTCTGTGAAAATTTCAGCTGTCTACCTATTACGGATCATGGGATACAGCCCGATGACAGAGACAGTCGGTCGGATAGCGGAGGCTTAGTAATAGGGTCCCGTTGGTTACCCTTTGGGTACGGAACCCTAAAAATACATTATTTTTTAAAAATTGCCCTTGTTTTAAAATAATTTTGTGAAAAAATAACACAGGTAAGTGTAGGTGCAATTACTTTTTCGAGCTATGACTAATAAATTATTGCATAGACTTGTAGTATAGTGTCATACTGAATTTTAAATACTTGTTCCGGTTATGCTGTTGTCTGTATACGTAACAGTAGGATTGTTAGGAAGGTACAGAGCAATGCTATGAAAGGAATCAGAGAAAGTTTTGGTAGCCGGGGACACATGCTATCACTTTCTTTCTTTGACTGACAGTTCCGAGACAGTAAAATAAAGTAAAATTAAAATTAATAAGTAAAAGTCGACATTAAAGAACTAAAAAGAAAAAAATAATTCCCACATAACAGCTTCAGCAGCGGGTACTTAGACTGACTCGTAGTGTATAGAAGAGTTATAGCCCCGACTTTAGAAGCTTTTACGAAATTATTTTAGTCTTTTAGTTTCTGGAAGCCTATTCTTACGTGCCGCCTTCCAGGAACTGCCGAATTCAAAAAGTGTATTCGACAGTATGTTATTTTTGTTTTTAGTGTTATACGTGTGTATCAATTTTGAAAATTTTCTTTTGTTAATTGAATAGGTTATTTCAAGGGTGGTAATATAGTGGTGGTGCAGTAGTATAGAATAGAATATAATAGAATAGAATAGAATAGAATATTGATTTATTTGCATTGAATGTAGATTATAACAATAAGGTGTTGACAGAGTACATAGAAGATCCATACATTCTACCATTTTGGCATGCCAATATTAAATTAAATTTATTTCTATATAATACTAGTAATTATTTATAAATAGATTTAAAATTATAATTATGAGTATAAATAGTTATTACATTATTATAATTCAAAGTATTGCATTATTATTATTACATAAATTTAGATTGTTGAAATTTTATTGCAGTTAGCATAACACATTATAAATTATTAATACAAACAACATATTATAAACAATTAATTAACTGAAACGTTATTTAAATATTCGTATCATTTAAGAAGTCCGATACTGAGTAATAGCATCTTTCTAATAACAAAGAAGTTAGACTCTTTTTAATTTTTTGATTTTGGGTTGATTTTTTACAAAATTTGGGATTTTGTTATATATGAAAGGTGCCATGCTCATAACATTTTGTTTAATAAAGCTGTTTGAAATCTTCCTGTATACAGTAAATCTTTATATTGCGTTCTCATGGATACGGTTCGTTAGTAGTGTTAGTATATTAGGAGGCATATAAATAAGGAGAATAAGATACAACCCTAAGGGAGAAAAACTAACTTCCTTTTAGTTATTTGTCAGCTTTTAAGTAATATCACAAGCTCAAGGTAACAACATCAAGAAAGTCGTCTAATTAGTGACACTTAACACTTTATTCCCTACTCTAAGTCGTACAATTCTTTCTCCAAATTATTTGAAACTACTTCTGAAGTTGTCAACTAAATAAGAAACGGTTCACAATTGACGAAGAGATCGCGTAATGTACATTCATTATAATCTCCCCTTTTTTGGAAGTCTACTGAATTGTGTACTAAAGAGGTAGTAGTTAGTAGAAGGTAGTAGGACTCCGTTTTTGTATGGAAGTCATTTTGGCTAGGTTTCACCATCTTATCTATTTCTGTCTCGAAACGGATCTGCCGGCACTCTTGTGTTGCGGTCTGTAGGGTGTAGAGAGTATAGTTACAGAGTGTGAGTCGTTGCATTTTAGACCTCAGAAGTGACAATGCATCTATAGTGATTTCTTAACATATGGCTGACTTGAAGCACCGACGTTCTGGGAAGTCTGTAGTGTGTGAACATGTTCAAGATCATCCCCGCTGTTATATTAGATTTGATAGACCACAAATCCAGACAAAAGAACACCGATTCGTACCAAGGATGATTCGCGAGGCTATTGATATTAAAAAAACATCCTAATTTCAATAGAGAAGATGGATATGTCCTGCCATCTGCTTGGGATCCTATAATTAATAAAATTAAATCCAAACACGAGCTGCAAGACACACACTGCAAGACTTCAAAATACTGTAAGCTCATTCTGCATAGATCGAATCAAAAATGAATATTCAAAAACTGAAGGTAGCCGGGCTAACGATGACATCGGTCTGGAATTCAAACAACTCTGACCAGGGGCAGGGACCGCGATAAAATCCGTAAAAATTACTTTCATTGAAATGCATCTATACGTTTCTTTGTTTGAAGTTGGGTGCTTGTGTCCATTGTACTGCAGTTCCCACTTACTATCAGGTGGACTGGAAGCTCGTTTGTCTCTTTTTTAGGGTTCTGTGCCCGAAGGGTAGCCAACGGGACCTTATTACTAAGTCTCCGTTGTCCGTCGGTACGTCTATTTGTCAGCGGCTGTATCTCATGATCTGTAATAGGGAGACAGTTGAAATTTTCAAAGAATGTGTATTTTTTGCCGCTATAACAAAAAATAATAAAAATAAATATAAAATTAAAGGGGGCTCCTCTACTAGAAACGTGTTTTACGATGGTACAGAACCCTTCATGCGCGAGCCCGACACGCACTTGTCCGGTTCTATTTATATAGAAGAGGAAGATACATATAACGAAAGCTACTTCTTTTTACACCAATGTAGAAGAGAAACACTTGTTTCGATTAACACTGAGGAAATTTCTATACGTGGTAGAGCCACGCTGCAAGTATATTGTAGTATGAATGGGTTGGCTCGACCGGGGTAGGACCACGCTCTCACAGAATACCAGCGTGAAATACCCGCTTAAAGCTACTGTGTTTCGTATGGTGAGTGTAGATAACCCGGGACCCTTTTAACTGGAAACAGATTATTCCATCTTAGTTTGATCTTAACCGAGGATAAATGTACATGTCCATGGACCACAGCATCCACTTACCATAAGGTGGTCTGTGTGATCGTTTGTCACCCTTAATATTAAAAAAAAAAACACTGGAGACCCATTTTACTGGTATATAGGCATTTCATCAATGAGAGTTTACAACGCAACACATCTAGATTTGGGTTTATAATTGAGGATAAGTGAAGGTGCCTATGACTCATATATCTCTCTTACTTCTATAAAATTGCAATTAACAATTTCATTGGTGCCAGCGGGGATCGAACCAGGGTTTCTCGCGTACTGTGAAACTTACAGCGAGTGTTAACCATCTGAGCTACCACGGCTCTCCCCACCGGCACCAATTAAATTGTTAATTGCAATTTTAAGTGCTGATTTACCACGTGCTCGGCGGTGAGAAAACCTGCATGTCTGACAAATAAGAAAAAAATATATTTCAAAGACATGTGAAGTTCGCCAACACGTATTGGGGCAGTGCGGCGGACCTTTCCTTGCCCTAAAACCCTCTCAGAAATGAGAGGAGGCCTGTGCCCAGCAGTGGGACGTCTATATAGGCTGTAACTTTAACTTTAACTTCTATAAAAATAGTGTCGTGTCGTTCGTTATATCGTTACATCATCATCATCATCGTCGTTACAACCATTGAACAATTTTACTACTGAACTTAGGCCTCGCCTAAGGAATGACACAAACACTATCCCGAGCTACCTGCGTTCATCGATATCCTGCATGTCTTACTATATTAAATAAAATGCATGTCTTACAAATTTAATAATTAAGATCGGAGAAAAGTTTCTTGGTATTTTATTTACAAATTCAAGACATTAAATGAATGTGGAATCTGGCCGGCTTTACTCGGCCACTGTGACGTAGGCGTGGTACCCGAAGCTTGTACTTGCTCGACGTGCTGAAGCTCGGCGGCCATATGTTTTCTGTCACAGATCCCTCGTGCTCTCTGATACATAGATTTTCCCACGGTAGCTAACTGTGATGGATGATGGTGCGATTCACCATTTAAATAACGGTTGGTATGGGTCTTTTTCCTATACACAGTGTGACAAATAGTGTTATCAGGATTTCGGACGACTAAAACATCTAGTAAAGCTAAATAATTGTTTGCCTCTAACTCCGTTGTGAATTGTATTTTAGAATTTAATTTAATTTACAGACCGATTTCCTTTCCGAGCCAAGTTTTCGAGTGTCATTTTGAATCGTCTCGCACGCAGCCTTGACGACTTCCAGCCTCCCGAACAAGCCGATTTCCGAAAAGGTTTTAGCACTATAGACCAAAAACATAACCTACGGCAAATTTTACAGACGTCTGAGGAGTTCAATATGCTAATATGTCTGGCGTATGTGGACTGTGAGAAAGATTTTGATTCCGTCGAAATTAGGGCGTTGCTGCTGTCCCTACCAAGTTGACTGTCGGTATATTGAAGTGGTGAAGTGTTTGTACAGTAGGGCTACGATGGTTATCCGAGTACAGAACCAGAGGTGACGTTATATCCCCGAAACTCTTCACCGCTGCGTTGGAAGACTTTAAGCTTCTGGACTGGAAAGAATACGGCATTAACATCAACAGCGACTTCATCACTCACCTTCGATTTGCCGACGATATAGTCCGTATGACAGAATCACTGGTTGACCTAAGCACTATGCTCAATGACCTCAATAGTGCTTCCCAATGGATAGGTCTTAAGATGAACATGGACAAAATAAAGATCATGTATAACCACCATGTCACATCTATGCCGATAGTTACTGGGAGCACTAAGCTCAAAGTTGTTGAAGAGAATGTTTACCTGGGGCAAAGAGTCTGACTAGGTAAGTCCAACTTCGACCGAGAGGTCCATCAACGGATTCAACTCGGCTAGGCAGCATTTGGGAAATTACAGCACATCTTCTCGTCAGGTGTACCTCGAAACTTGAAAACGAGACTGTATTAATGCCTATGGTACTGAGACGCGTGGTGTTTTACCGCTGGCTGGATGAGGAACGTCAAGCTCGCTCAGCGAGCTATGGAGAGAGCTATGCTCGGAGTTTATCTGCGCGATAAACTTATAAATTAAGATATCTGCAGTAGAACCAGAGTGACCGACATAGCCTGAAGTGGCAATGGGCCGGCCATATAGCTCGAAGAACCGACAACTGATGGGGAAGAAAGGTTCTCGAGTGGCGACCCCGTACCGGCGGACGAAGTGTAGGGCATCCCCGACTTGATTGAGTGACGACCTGGTAAGACATGCAGGAAGTCGATGGATGGAGGTGGCTTAGGACCGTGCTTTGTAGCATTCCTTGGGGGAGGCCTATGTTCAGCAGTGGACTTGTGAAGTGCTCGAATGATGATGATGATGATAAAAACATTAATTTTTTTTTGATATGTTAAGATATTTCCTATGAGGATATTAAATTATTATCAATCGTTACAACAAATCTTGAACGTCGAATCTGAAGTTTACAAAATAATTTGCCGAGACAGGGAATTCGCCATTAATCACGCCTCAACTTCGGCGCAGCGACTGCATAGTTTAAATAAGACGAATGTTCTGGAAGAGAAATTACTTGAAAGTGTTGTTTGAACGACAATGAGGCAGACATCCCAGAAGTTGTCAGGTGCTCGCATTTTATACTTACGTAAGGTTGGTTTATGTTAAATTCATGTTGGAAATTTTTTTCGAAATAAAGACGAATGAATTTCCACCACCAAGTTCAGTCCCGCCTTCTAGCTGTTTTGATTACACACTGGTTACCTGGTTTACAATCTAGTAACATCGGCACATTACTTGATGTGGAAAGCTTAAGAATTGCCGTAGGGATCCGACAAGGAGCGGCGATTCGTCAACCTCATCAGTGTCCCTGTGGTAGCAGCGTCGACGAGTTTGGACTGTTTTTTGGAGGTAGGACTGTATAATAATTTCAATTTTTAGTTTTAGTTTTTCTTTATTTTAGTTTTTTAATATTATATGTATTTCAATGTTATGTAAATAAATTATTTATCGTTACAAAAATAAAGTTCTCTAATAAATAATTTCAGTTACTTTATTGGTAGGACTTATTTTCTGCTTAGAAGTATGGGCTGGCATGATCTTCTTGGTTATTTCTGGCGCCAAACAGCAGTGCGTGCATTGCTTGGCTCCGATCTTAAGGGTGTAGTCTACATAAGTTTTTATAATTGCAGGCAGCGATGCATTCCAATTTAGTACTCGCTAGTGACATTGCTTAAGTAAGTTTTTATTTTATCAAATTGGTTGCAGGTGGGGGTCTGTAATAGCCACTTACCACCAGGTGGACTAAGAGTTCGTTTGTCACTTCAACATTAAGAACTTACTTTACCTATTATGTTAAAAATAGTTACAGTGTATGTCTCACTACTGGCACAGGTCTCCTCTCATTTCTGAAAAGCTTTAGGGCTAGGAAAAATTCGCCGCGCTGATACAATGCTTGTTTGTGGACTTCACATGTCGTCGAAATATTTTTTTAACTTTTAATACAGCGAGTTTCCTCAAGATGTTTTTTTTTCACCGTAGAGCACGTGGTAAAACAGTACTTATTATTGTAATTAACAATTTCATTGGTACCGGCAGGGTTCGAACCCAGGTTGCTCGCGTACTGTGATATTTACAGCGAATGCTTAGCCCTTGCTAAAAAGTAGTTTTAATATAACCACATTATAGGTAGGTAACCTATTAACCTATAATGTGATTATATCAAAACTACTTTTTTTTATGGAAATAAATGCTGTGGCTCCTTGTCACCTACTCGTACATTTTAACTCATTTGATAATATCTATACTCTATACATCTATAATCTATACATATAAATAAATAAAAATATTTCTGCTTGTAATATTAAAATAACAGCTTTTTACTAAATTCATATGAAAGTACTTATATCGGTGCTAATAACAAAAACCAATTTTTAAAAATTTTCTTTCTGTCTGTCTGTCTGTTATTTCCGGCTAATCTCCGAAATGGCTGGACCGATTTTTACGGGAATTTCACTGGTAGATAGCTGACGTTATAAGGAGTAACTTAGAGTACTTTTATTGTAGAAGAAGAATTAGGTTTCCGCGCAATAAAATTAAACTCTTGAAATCGTAGTAAACTCCACGCGGACGAAGTCGCGAGGGACAGCTAGCCGTAAATATATTTTTTCTCCGAGTAAAGGAGATGTTCGATTTTGGGCTACCACTATGTACACTACATAGATAAATAGGAAAAAAATTGAGGAATTTCATAAAAATACTAAAAAATTAATTTGAAAAAGGGTATAGCCGTACAAAAATGATAATTTAAAAATATTTTTGTTATGATAACCCTATTTTAAGGGCAGCCATGACAGTTGTGTTAGATAATAGATAATATGACGTTTGACGACTTTGACAGTTTTAAAAAGTGACTAGACGTCTTTTGAGTCTTTCTTTATTCTTTAGGGTTATAATATATGTTCTGAGATTGGATGTGTTTCGGAGATTTAGTGATTGATTTTGTTTTGCGACCCAGTTTACTACTACGGACATTGATTTATTGCTTCTCTGTTGACCCTCTGTTATATTGTTTCTGATTCGTCTGTGATTTGGGTTCCGTCATGTGTTATTTTACAAGAACAAGTTCAGTTTCAGGTATGTCCCCTATCCGTGCATTTACTGGTTGTTTTGTTCAAATGTTATTTCTATGTGATTTTTTCGTCCCTTGTTCCATATTCTAACAGATTTTAACTCACTTATTCCAGTTTATTGACAATGGAGTGCCTACAGTGCACCTCTGTAATAGATAAAAATGAACAATATTATGCTGCCGATGATATGGGTCCTGAAATAATTTCCGTCATCGAGCGACATCTTGGCCATCTGGTAAAAAAAAATATTTATCTATATACTGTAACATATCTATAAACACTTAATAACCCCTTTTTTGTTTTAGGTTGATGGAAATGGAGTGATGTGCTCACAATGCTTTGGTATCATAATGCAAGAAATGTCTAATGATAGCGCTCTTGCACGCGGAGATCACAAACTCCAGCATTGCCATAATAGTAATAGTAGCCCCGTACCTTCAGGTGTTCCTCAAGGATCTCATCTTGGCCCGCTCCTGTTTTCCTTATATATTAACGATATTGGACAAACATTAAATGAGAGTCAACATCTTCTTTACGCTGATGATGCCAAGATATATAAAATTGTTAAGTCAAGAGAGGACTGTCTCAAACTGCAACAAGATTTGCTTGCTTTAGAAAAATATTGTGTTACTAATCAATTATATCTCAATACTGACAAATGTCATGTGCTATCTTTTTCACGTAAAGTCAACCAAATAAATTTCGAATATTGTCTGAATGGCACCATTCTTAAAAGGGTTACTACAACGAGAGATCTTGGCCTAATCGTGGACTCTAAATTGTCTTTTAACTCTCATATAGACCATATTATAAGTAAAGCTTTTCGAAGTTTGAGTTTTATTTTAAGAATAACAAAACCATTTAATAAGGGTATTACTCTCAAACTGTTATACTTTTCTTTTGTACGTTCGATCCTTGATTTTTGCAGCACGGTATGGAGCCCCTCTTATCAAATACATATTGAGAGGATAGAAAAAGTTTTTGAAATCCCTTAACTATCGTTGCTGTATTGAGAACGAATCATATAATGAAGCTCTGTGCAGACACAAAATGCTGAGTCTTTTTAACAGACGTAAAATGTTTGACATTATTTTTCTACATAAAATTCTAAATTCATTAATAGATTCACCGACTCTTTTGTCTATGATTTCATTTCCAGCAAGCGTTCGTCTTCCAGTGCGCTCCTCACGTTCGTTACCACTATTCATTCCTCCGCGGTTTCATAAAAACTATACACGTAACTCTTATATATGTCGTTCCACCAACATGTATAACAAACATTTTTCAGAAATAGATCTTTTTAGCACTAGTTCAGATCTTCTTAAAACAAATTTAAAAAAGTTTTTGCAGTAAAATTTGTTGCCCGACTATGTTGTCTCACAATGTAAATAATATGGTTTATTAATGTATATTTATTGGCACTACTTGGTCCTTTTTAAAGTGTAATGTAAAATGTAAACTATATAATAAGAAATATGACTGTTTGTTGCCAAAATAAATGAAAAAAAAAAAAATAGTAATGTTTGTGTTAGGTGTAGGACATCTTTGTTTAGGAGTGCTCACTCTATTCCCGAGGGTGCCGAAAGGCAATATATTGCTGAAACAATTACTCCAAGAGAGGTAAGCACCCCTTTTGTTTTATTTTTTATTCATACAAAGGTATGCAAATGTAGATGTTTCTTAATTATAGTCAAAGACAACATCGTTTCAAGAAGAAAAACAACAGTCACAGTTTAATTTTTGGAAATGTGTGTAGACATGTGATTTATATATAACATCACTTCGGCTGAGTCTATAAAAGTGATATTGAAATAACTAAATCTTGATTAATTTAAATTATTTAGAAATATTGAGATATAAATAAATAAATCTTAATTTCATAGAATATAATAGAATGATTTTTTATTCAATATTGATTATTACATAATACTTATTGAAAGTCATTTTTTATTTACATTTTTTGTTTTAGATACCTGAAGGTGCTTTAATATGTTTTGCTTGTTGGGTACATACTTGGTGTACAATACAACAACAAGGAGTCATAGCAGCTTCTACTGTTGTTATGAATATGAATGTATGTGTATGGTGCCGATGGTCTCTTGCCTAGACACACAGCCACTCCATACCTGAAGGACCTGAACGGACCATAATAACAGAAACAATATATCCAAGAGAGGTAACGTTAACAACTTACTCAATTACCTAGTGTTGGAATTAAATAATTGTGTGAATAGCCAATACATATTGTATTCTTTTCTTTTATTCAGATTCCACCAGGAGGACTGATTTTCTATGCTTGTTGGGTAGCAACATGTAAAAATGTGGAGCATGCTACAAGGATTGAGGATAATCGGCAAACTCCAACCCCATCTAGCCTTCACCAAGTCTAATGTATGCATGGTGTAGAATGTCTCTACACCGAAGGCTAACATACATGGCTAGTGGTCCTGTAAGAGATAAACTTGCAGCAAGAACTTACCCAAATCAGGTTAGATTATTTAAATTTACCAAACCACCATACACAAGTAATGTTACTGTACATTCAACTATAAGTAACCTTATCTGTTGCCCCTATAAGTAAATTGTTTCTTGTATTGTTTCAGTTACCAGAACATGTGCTTATTTGTTCCAACTGTTGGACACATGCACAGGAAAATATAGCAATAGAGCAAGAAGTTGTGCAACAAATTGATATGCAGCCACCAAGTGCATCAATAACACTTGATGGTTTTACAAACACAACACAGACAAGTGCTCATTATTTTGTGCAGGCTTGTAACAATGTAGAATGAAATAGAGTTGTGGAATACTTAAGAAAAATTATATAAACACTCACGCCTGTCACCCAGAGGGGTAGGCAGGGACTATGGAATTCCATTTGGCACGATCCTGACACACCTCTCTCGCTTCCTCCACATCCATATACCTACGCATACACGCTCGTCGGTTAAAGGTACTCTTAATTTGGCCCATTTTCAATATATCGCCTATTTGGTCGATAAACTTTCGCCTAGGGCGACCCTTCCCGACTCTGCCATTCACCTCTGCAACATAAATTTGCTTTGTCATTCTTTCCTCATTCATTCTTTCTACATGACCAAACCACCGAAGCATTCCTTTCTTAATCCTAGTCACAACATCATCTTGCAAACCACACATTTCTCTTATCACACTATTTCTCACCCTGTCATTCAGATTCAGCCCTAGCATACTACGTAATGACCGCATTTCTACAGCATTTATTCTACTCTCGTGCTTCTTCTGCCATACCCAACTTTCACTACCATACATTAAAGTAGGCACTAACACAGCATTGTGAATTGCCAAACGTGCCTTTTTGGACACATTCTGACTTTTCACAATAGAGTGTAGAGCCCCATTCAATCTATTTCCTGCATTCACTCGTCGTTCTATATCCTGATCATATCTACCATCCCTGCTAAACACACATCCCAAATACACAAACTCATCTACTTGCTCTACCAACTCCCCTTCTATTCTTATTTCACATATCGTTTTACTTTCTTCTCTTTCAAAAACCATAACTTTCGTCTTACTTGCGTTCACTTTCATTCCCTTTTCTTTTAATGTCCTGTTCATTAATGTAACCATCATTTGCAACTCGGCTGCCGACGACGCAAGTATGACTTGATCATCGGCGTACAAAAGGCATTTGACGGTTAACTCACCCATTCTTAACCCGCATTCTTCTGCTTTCAAATTTTCCAAACAACTGTCCATAAATAGGTTGAACAGCCACGGGGAAGCCACACAGCCCTGTCTGACACCTTTATGGATGCCAAACCAGTCCGAGTAGGCCCCGTTGATCCTGACACAAGCACTAGAGTCCCTATATAGAGACTTCAATGCCTGTATCAAGCCAGCGCTCAACCCAAATGAGTTCAGTGTTTGCCATAACACATCCCTGTCCACTCTGTCATAAGCCTTCTCCAAGTCTATGAACGCACAAAAAACTTTTTGGTTTTTGGCCAAAAACTTCTCCGCGATCATGCGCATGGAAAAGACCTGATCCGTACATCCCATTCCCTTTCTAAATCCCGCTTGCACATCCCAAATTTTTCCATCAGTTTCTTTCATAACTCTTTCAATTAGTACCTTAGCATACAGTTTTCCCACAATGCTAAGAAGGCTGATACCACGGTAGTTTTTACAGTCCTGCTGTGATCCTTTTCCCTTATATATTGGGACTATCACGGCTTTGCACCAGTCTCCCGGTACCCGCTTAAGTTCCCAACATAAATTAAACAAGGTGCACAGCAGGTCTGCCACCACTCCTTCTCCAGCCTTTAGCATTTCGAGAGATACTCTATCATAACCGGCTGCCTTACCTGCTTTCATACTTTTCATTGCTTTCATTATTTCATCTATACTTATATCTCTATCTATTTCCTCTTCTTCCGGAATTTCTATTTCATTTAATTCAAACGTCTCATCACTCATAAACACGCTTTCAAAGTATTCCTTCCATCTCCTTAAACTCAAAACTTCGTCATTCAGAATACAGCCATTCTGGTCTCGTATAGCATTCACTCTAGGCTGTTTTGAATGTCCCCTGGTAGTTCTTACGAGTTTCCAGAACATTTTAATGTTTGCCTGGAAGTTATCCGATATTCTTCTATCATTCATATCCGTTCTTTCTTGCTTTTTCCTTTCAACTACTTCTTTTACTCTCTTATTTAGGTGTCTAAAGACTGCCTTTTTCCTTTCAATATCATCATTCATACTGCTAGAATTACTAGCCTTGGTTGCTAGTAAATCTAGCCATGCTTTCTTCTTTGCTTCAACTTCCATCCGTACCTCATCACCCCACCATAACGTGTTAATTTTCCTTTCATTCGTTCTCTTACTTACACCACATACTTCGGTAGCTGCATCCACTAAACCTTTCTTGACATTATACCACACAGTCTCCAAGTCTAAATCATTCATACACAATTCAGCCATACCACTTATATTTTCTCTCAATCTATATTTGAACTTCTCTCTCACACATTCATCTTGTAACCTCTCTGTTCTTATACGCTGTAAAGCAGTGGTAGACACAGATATCCGATGCCTCCAACGTCTGAAAAGACCATTAATTCGGCATAAGACCAAGTAATGATCCGTCCCTACGTTAGAGCCCCGGTAAACCCTTGTATCTACCACCGCGCTCCTCATTCTTTCATCAACAATTATGAAATCTATCATACTTCTATCATCACCTCTTTCCCATGTATACGTGTGAATCTTCTTATGACGAAAGAAAGTATTCGTCACAAAAAGACTCTTTTCCACGCATACGGCGAGAAGGCTTTCACCATTCTCATTTATACTTTCATCACCAAACGTTCCCAATATCCTTTCATAACCAAGCCTCCTCACCCCAACCCTTCCATTAAAATCGCCTAATATCACAATATTTTCATTAACCTTGCATTTCATTAGCACAATCCTTACCAACTCCCAAAACTGCTCTCGGATATAAGTGGGCTTAGACATGTCTGGGGCGTAGACCCCTAAAACAAGCAACTTCTTTAAGCCCACTTTCATTCGTATCCATAGCAGTCTCGGGCTTACACATTCATACTCTTTCACACAATGACCCATTCTTTCTGAAAGGATGATACCGACTCCCTGGCATGCCCGCTCGGTCTCGTCTACACCAGACCAGTACGCGGTATACATGCCATGTGTAGTAGCATCCTTTCCCTTCCGTTTCGTCTCATTTACACATAACTTTTCGCCCCTCCGGGGGACAGAACGTGACGGGTGGCGAACCTCGTCGCCGATTTTCCTCCCGGAGATTCTTCGCACCCCTGCCCAATTAAAGGGGCGCCGGGAACTCGGGGCCATTTCTTTAATTCTATGCCTCATGGTGCGAAAGTGGGGTGTGGTATTTTTTACGCCGCTACCACACGGCGAGGAGCCGAGTCAGTTCTTTCGGCTTTGTCGCTTGTTTAGCACCACCCGGGGGACACGTGTAGGGTGGGCCTAGGATTAGGTGGTCAAAGCCTACGGACGCGAAATTATATATATTTTATTATTATTATTATATATAATCAATCACACAATAAATGATTTAATTAATAGGAATTTATTAATACCCGAGGGCTTGTTTGGAAACAGAGAGGCAAGAGTACCAATAATAATATGTGATGGTACCTATATACATCTTAAAAATCATCCAACTACTTGTTTCAAAAACAAACTTATAGCTTGCACAAATATAGAAACCTTGTTAAACCTTTTCTCATTGTTGCCACTGATGGTTACATTATTGATATTTTGAGGCCCCATCCAACAATTAAATCAGATTATGACATCATGAAAGCTTTGTTCCAAAACGAACAAGACAAGGTGTGTGACACTATGCAGATGGGTGGTAGAGGTAGTTAATGTTCGATTTAAAAGAGACTAAGCAACTGAGACATGAATATTTTGATTTGGCTGCCACCCATTTGATGGACGATGTTAGTATTTGGACGATGTCATAATTAATGCCTTCCATCCTTTGATTGAAAATAAAGTAAATGCTGTAGCTATACTTGAGCAATACAGAGTGAAAATATGCCCAACCGGTTAGCAGAATTTATAATTGCTAACCGAATCACCCGCTTTAGAGCCCAATTCACAAGAATTGATGGTCAACTTCCAGAGTTAAGTATTTTCCCTAAAATGACTATGTCTGAATTGATACTTTTTGGGCTGGGTACCTATCAAATAAAACAGGCTAGAAGCTATTTCGGGGAACATATTAGGCAGCATGGATCATTTCAGGTAGAAGTATCGGACCAACTGGAAGTAGTAGCAGAAGCAACCCCATCCCAACTTGATCCTTTTTTAATAAGAGCCTGTATAAAAACTCGACATAGCTCAGGACGAACATATTATACCTACATATTGCTGGCAAGGTAAGGATCAAGTGGGGATGATAAAATAATTAGCTATTATTGTAATTGTATCTCAGGACATCGGACAATGGGTTGCTGTGCTCACGTCATGACCACTGTGTGGTATTTGGGTTGGGCTCAGTACCAAGAGAGCATAGAAGCACCGGTGTCATTCCTGGATGGAATATTAATAAGGGATGTGTGGAAAACGAATAAAATCATAATTTCCAACAAGTTTTATTTATATACCTCTCATGACTGATTTCTCATCTTTTTGATGTCGCTAATACTAGGAATTATATAACATAGAACTTGTTTGAAAAATTGATAGTGTTAAGTTGGGACACTGGGCTGGCATTGTGGATTACACAGTCCAATCCCTCACAGAAAGGAAGTATATGTCCCAGCAATGGGAACATTATAGGCTGATTATGCTGCTCCTGCCTAATTGAACTAAATTAGTTGGTATCTTCTCAGCTGTTACTGTGTAATAGGAATAGATAACTACTTTAACAATAACTTGCAGTTGTCAGATATTGCACAGCTCACTGCTCGCCTATGAATTATCGAAGTCCAGAATATATTGATATGGTCCGAGAGCTCATGACGCATTTTTCATGAAGTGTTTGATGCATCATGAAACTTTGTTTAAAGGTATCAGTCGACTCAATAAGCAGGTATATGACTGTCTGCCTGGCCTACCTGGGTACACCTGGTACTGCGCATACAGGTAAGTCGCAAAAAAAATTGCCCAAAAAAAAGTGTTTGATTCAAATAATAATAATGACTATCCGTCAGCTAAGTTGATAGAGAATTAAGAAAAAAAAATGGCAGACACTTCTGAAGGGGTTTACATAGGGGCAGACTACCCCAAAGTTGTATTTTCAAAAATTCCAAATAAAGTGTTTGATTCAAATAATAATAACGACTATCCGTCAGCTAAGTTGATAGAGAATTAAGAAAAAAAATGGCAGACACTTCTGAAGGGGTTTACATAGGGGCAGACTACCCCAAAGTTGTATTTTCAAAAATTCCAAAAATGTGTTTGATTCAGTCTGCCATTTTTACAGCGTGTTTATTATGTACATATAATAAAAAAATATCACAAAAGGGCAGAAAGTTTCTCCGGGGGTTAATAGTTAAAAAATATTTAAATAAATCTTGCGAGGAAAGCAGATAAATGTGCCACGGGTTGTAAAGAGTGCGACAGAGAGCGACGGTCGCCGATATGTCTTTAGTCATTCTTCGCGCTCCCATTGCGGATCACGTGATCTTGTACAGTTGTTAGAACTAACATGTAATATAATGCATAAGCATGTTATAATACATAATATGACTATAATATAATTTTTTATAAAGACATATCGGCGACCGTCGCACTCTTTACAACCCGTGACACATTTGTCTGCTTTCCTCGCAAGATTTATTTAAATATTTTTTAACTATTAACCCCCGGAGAAACTTTCTGCCCTTTTGTGATATTTTTTTATTATATGTACATAATAAACACGCTGTAAAAATGGCAGACTGAATCAAACACTTTATTTGGAATTTTTGAAAATACAACTTTGGGGTAGTCTGCCCCTATGTAAACCCCTTCAGAAGTGTCTGCCATTTTTTTTCTTAATTCTCTATCAACTTAGCTGACGGATAGTCATTATTATTATTTGAATCAAACACTTTTTTTGGAATTTTTGAAAATACAACTTTGGGGTAGTCTGCCCCTATGTAAACCCCTTCAGAAGTGTCTGCCATTTTTTTTTCTTAATTCTCTATCAACTTAGCTGACGGATAGTCATTATTATTATTTGAATCAAACACTTTTTTTTGGGCAATTTTTTTTGCGACTTACCTGTATGCGCAGTACCAGGTGTACCCCGGTAGGCCAGGCAGACAGTCATATACCTGCTTATTGAGTCGACTGATACCTTTAAACAAAGTTTCATGATGCATCAAACACTTCATGAAAAATGCGTCATGAGCTCTCGGACCAATAGGCGCTAAAGAATGAAGCAGCAGTGTTACTAAGCAAAATAACTTTCAAGGCTTCGTTTCGTTTCGATATAACCAATCTCTAACTACTCTAATAGGTGATATAAGACGTGCTGCCGCAATCGAGTAGAATATCTTGTAGTCTAATATTATCGAATCCCAAGATTTTCGAAATTCGTTTTTTTTATTGCAGATTTTACGATACACGTCAATCAAATGTCAATGTCATAATGACATTTTTCGTGTTTTCTCTGTGATCCACCATGTTTAATTTAATGTTGTGTTGCTCTCCTTGACCAAGTTAATTTGAATGTACATTGAAACGAAGTGAAATTAAAGAAAACTAACAATAAAAAACGGTTACTATATTATATAGCGATATTTATATATAGTGTACATAGTGCTGGCCCAGGCTCCATACATTTCTGGAACATCTCCTTTAAACAAGCTGTCTAAAAACAAATCGATGCGCTCTATAAACGAACAAAATTATTTTAAAGCTTTTGTTTAACAAAAAAAAATAATAAAGAAAATACTATAAATATAACATATTACATAAGTGTAATGTAGATATAAGTACAACTTTCACTACAATAAAAGTACTAAAGCAGACGTCACCAATTCTCTGTTTTACTTTATTACACTATGAATCCAGCGTGTCATTGTACGGCATTAAAGCTGTAGCAAACCATATGTATTCGGTACTGAGTAACGGGTGCGCCATCTAGTACCGAGTAACGAAACGTTACACATGAATGTCTTTCGTTTCTCGCATTTTTCGTACTATGAGTACCTACACTGTTTTAGTTCACGCAAGTACCGATGATACGTGATGCGTGTATTGTAACATTTTTGCTGATCGTATGTTTTACGCATTAGAAATATGTATGCTTTTGTTTTTTATTATGGCGTATTTTCACGTTTTTTGTTAGTTCTTATCTTAAAAGAGTTATTATAATAAAGCCGCTCTAATTGGATTTAATTGTTTCTTGGTTAACAAAAGCTGTTAATTATCAAATATTGTTAATTGTTCGTTCATTTTCGTCATTTACGACAAAATAGTAAATCCATTGCAAATTTAGTAGATTCCGTCAACAGTTCACTTGTAGTTTTACATTTTACCTATTAAATTAAACTAAATTTATAATAACTTAAACACAAGTCTGGTTCAAAATACGCCGCGAAGTCATACTGTACGCGTACGCAATACGACTCGATTCGATGCTCTAACATAACAGCACGTTGTGAGGTATCAGAAGTAACGAGTAACGTAACGATACGATAGTAATGAGTACTAATTTTTTTACAAAAGAGTAACTTTCAATAAGTATTGTTTATAATCTATATTAAATAAAAAAGTTTCTGTTTCTGTTTCCGCGAAGTCATACTGTACGCGTACGCAATACGACTCGATTCGATGCTCTAACATAACAGCACGTTGTGAGGTATCAGAAGTAACGAGTAACGTAACGATACGATAGTAATGAGTACTAATTTTTTTACAAAAGAGTAACTTTCAATAAGTATTGTTTATAATCTATATTAAATAAAAAAGTTTCTGTTTCTGTTTCCGCGAAGTCATACTGTACGCGTACGCAATACGACTCGATTCGATGCTCTAACATAACAGCACGTTGTGAGGTATCAGAAGTAACGAGTAACGTAACGATACGATAGTAACGAGTACTAATTTTTAAAGTAACGAATACATACGGGTACGCTTTTTTTCGTTACTTTTATACCTCTATACGGTATACGTATACCGTATCTAGACATTGGCAATATTGCAGCGAGAAAGTGTCTGTTATGAGCTTTTTGTAGTCTTCTTTCTTTGACATTGGTTGCATTCTTCCAACAACGTAATTATTACGAATTGGACAATTTTTTACGCAGAAAATCGTCTACTGTAATTGTTATTTCACTTAAAAAAGCTTGTGTTGTGTACTACTTATTTAATGGTCCATATAAATGACCGAAACTGCAGTAATTTTCCTGACAGGTTTCGTTGAAGAAAGGACAAAGGATCTCATTTGATGGCACAATAAACTTCGCTGCAAACAGCAGCCATCAAAATACTACGCCATTAAAATCTTCCTGTCGAAATACCGGATCATTGTAGCAGGAGGTATAAGCTGAGGCCGGATGACAGTATTAAATAGACAGAATGACGACCCGTTTTAATTGTGATATTAAAAAAAGTAAACATTGGTAGTGAACACATTCATTTAAACTGGGACAGGAAGGACAAATCTGATACTTTAGGAAATACAGGTTTATGGCCTTAGAGCCAACCGTTTAGTGGCGGAGCAGGAATATCCACTACCCCCTATCGTCCCGTGGGTGTCGTAAGAGGCAACAGAGGGTCACTGAAACAGATGGGCAGCAGCAGACAAAAGCTTAAATTAATAAAAAAACAGCGGTTGCCATCCCGCCTGCCAAGCGTGGCACATATGGCAAATTGTTTTTTTATAAGATAAGAGTGACAAAGGACCATACAGTCCACCTGATGGTAATGACCAGCAGTCGCGTTTACATCCACTATACAAATATGGAATATGGATCTTCTTAGGTTACCGACATGGTAAATTATTCAATAAGAACTATAAAAGAAGCTACAAATGTCGTGAAAGGTAAGGACTGGCTGGTTCAGCAGGTCAACCAATTGCCGTTGCCACTAAATAAAGAAATAAATAAAACGATAACTTGCAAATAACAAAATACATCTACCGAGTTACTTTCGCCATTATTTCTTAAGCAAACAAAAATCTCATTATGAAATGGTACAAAGTTCTACAAGAAACCACGTTTGACGAAAAATTTTATTTCTTAGATTGAAAAAAAAAGCAATAATCGTCGTTTTTTTTCTATAGAATAAGGGTGACAAACGAGCACACAGTCCACCTGATGGTAAGTGGTTGCTGCGGCCCATAGACATCTATATCTATCCTCGATTACGAATCAAAATGCAGATGCGTTGTCACCCGTGAGGACTAAGATGGAATGCCTCATTCCCAGTAAAAAGGGCCTCCGGCCACCTGCACTCACCAAGCGAAACGCAGAGGTAAACCTCTACTTCACGCTGGTTTTCTGTGAGGTCGTGGTACCACCCCGGTTCGAGCCGGCCCATCCGTGCGACAGCAAAAGCCGCGTGGCTTTACCACTGTTTCTACAAGTCATTCAATATTTCTGTACTTGTTCACATCTACATTAAAAAATTATTATCCTAATGTAAGATGATTATCTGAGACTCTCTTAATGTATATATCGAAGTTGTTCTCTATAAAGTTTGCTAGTGAAATACAACACTTCAAAAGATACTGAAAGATTAAATTAACAAAGAGAAATAACTTATTGTTATTTGGAAAGTTTCTTTAATGTTTCTCAAAGTTGTTCAGTGGAGTCTGGATCATTTAGCTGGCACCTACTGAGTTTCAGAATGGTAGAACTACTTTAACGAATTTAACTTCCAGAGTGTCCGAAGATGTATTTTTGTTATTTATTGTTTCATTAAAAAAAGGTTTTATCCTATTGATTTTGCACATCTGCTCTCTCTCTCTCTCTGTCTCTCTCTCTCTCTCTGTCTGTCTCTCTGTCTCTCTCTGTCTCTCTCTCTCTCTCTCTCTCTCTATCTGTTTAAATTTTTTTCACTTTTTATAGTATCTGTGATTGACTATTGAAGTACGCTTGATAACCACGTGCTCGGCGGTGAAGTGAAGCATGGTGAGGAAACCTGCAAGTCGGAGAAATGAAAAAAAATATTACAAAGACACGTGTAGTCCACCAACACGCATTAGAAAAGCGCGGCGGACACTTTCTTCCCTCTCTTAAGTGAGAGGAGGCCAGTGACCAGCATTGGGACGTATATAGGTTGTAACTTTAACTTTACCTATTACGATTGATAAATAAGCACACAGTGTGCCTGATGGTATAAGTGATTATTGTGACCATAGGATATCTACATTTTATCCTCAACCAAACAAAATGCAAATTGTTTTTACAGGGTTGTTACTTATGCCTCGTTGCTAGATAAAAGGGTCCATAGTAAGTTTATATTGGCAGCAATATCCAGCTTTCACATCATCAACATTAGGTGGATTGTTGTTCGTTTGTTAGTCTTCCTTCTTTCAAAAATATCTCTGAAGAGTTTGCGTTTTAAAATCATACATGTAATTTTGTTTACCGGTTTAATTTTCTAAATGAACAAACTTCATAAAATAAAAAATTTGTTACGAGTTTGAATTTACTAAAACTGAAAGATAAGTTTATCTAACATTATGATTTATTCGACGTCAAAAATATTGATAGAATTGAATTTTTGATCTTGTTTATAGCGAATTTGATATGTATCGATGATAGGAGGATAGGATCTCCTGTACCGTAAAGCATAAACATAAATTGCATCTTTACAAATCCGAGACCGAGAGCATTTGTTTGTAGAATTTACAAATATACTTCTGCTTACAATGTTTTGGTATTAATTGAATTTTTAACACGACCGGTGTCGCCTTTTATTAGTCTGTTTTGTTTGTTATTTGCCTTATTTCCTTAATCATGCTAAAATGTAATTTTTATTTTAAAATCTATGAAAATGTCTTTTTTGAAAATAAATTATAACAACGTCATCGTGATATTTCCATATCACTTTCACCTATATCAGCACCAGTTTCATTTTTATTCCACAAAATATACATATTTCATTTCCACGCAAGCAGTTGATGGATGCATGTCATTCTTTATCCATCACATTGTGTTTCGTCTAAAGCCATCTGTTCTAGCGTATCACACTACATAAATGAATTTTGAGGTGTCTCTTTAAGCTACATGAAAGCTTAGTGTATTTTGTATAGTATGAGAAATATATTATTATGTTGATCGCGTGGATGTGCCGTCAAGATCTCAGTCGTGGTTAACATAGACATCAAAAAGTTGGTTTTATAACTGTAAGCAAAGGTGAAAAAGAAGCAAACAGTTAACCTGATTGTAATTTGGCGTGATCCTTTCCCGGTCTATCCGAGCCTTTTGTGCTACAGCGTACTTCCAACACGTACGAATATAAATTGTTTTATTTTTTTTAAAACTTAAGTGACAAACGAAATTAAAGTTTACATGAGTTTATATAAGTCACATGTTTCACCACTAATTTATGGAAAAGTGTAGTTTAACTTGACGCACGATGTTCTAGAAAGTCTGTAGTCTGTGAAAAATTTTTAGATCGACTCCGCCATTTCATTAGATCAAGCTCATTCTGCGTAGATCGGACTGAAAATTAATATTCAAAAACTGAAGTTAGCCAGGCTAGCTATTACATCGGGACCTCAAACAACCCACTCCCCCCACTCCCGTGACCACCGAAACGTCGGGAATTACAAAGATAAATTAAACGCGATAAAATCCGTAAATTTTGTTTTATTTAACGGAAGGCTATGTCTGTAATCTTGATTCTCCGGCGTATTTATTCATTACAAATTTTATTTAACGCAGAAACTAAATATAAACTATAAAAGCGTCCGCTTAAGATTGAAGCTTAAATATACGTTAAACATAAAATATGCAAAGGAAATGATAGAAATGTACGTCACCTTTATAATGGAAATCCCTTATTTAGTTTTGAAAGCAATATCATCAGTAGTACATTATGGGCGCCATTTGTTTTATGTAAGTCATTCACTCGTATGGGTCTGTTTATTATTAAAGAGAGGAAGCAACGTAACGAAGGCATTACTTTGTTCCCCTTGGAATGATATAAAGTTTAGGACACAATATATTTTTTTAACATATTTTAATCAAGAGCAAACTTTAAGATCAGCCGATTTTATAGTAATTTTTTCATCAATTTCAAAAATTATTTTTTTAAATTGAAAGATAAATGTAATAAATACTTTAATTTATCACAATTTTCCATTGCTACCAATATTTTTAACTAAACGTCGTGCCTACCTCCTCAGGGATAACAAGTATGCCGTTGTAAATATATTATCAATATTTTAATCATGGTGCACTACAATGATAGTTTATGGTTCCATTTTTACCCGATAGCAAAGACCGGTTTGTGCTTTTCACGCGTATCTGAGTTTGTATGTGGGATTCTTTGTACACTTGTAACATCCTAACGGCTGGATGAATTTTAAACAATAAGGTGTCTGTCGATTCGTCTAAGCAAGGTTTAAAGGCTAGGGTTTGTTGTTATAAAAACCAAAATGGCGGCTGGATAATACAAAATGTCGATAGAGATAAAAATCGTAATATATTGTGTGGCATATCACTAAATAGGTCTCTCAAAATTAAGATCAAGTGTCCTAGAGAATTCTCGAAGATCTCTTCATACATATATTTTTAACAGTGGTAGAGCCAGGCGGCAGCTTTTGCTGTCGCATGGATGGGCCGGCTCGAACCGGGGTGGTACCACGACCTCACAGAATACCAGCGTGAAGTAGTGGTTTACCTCTGCGTTTCGCTCGGTGAGTGCAGGTGGCCGGAGGCCCTTTTTACTGGAAATGAGGCATTACATCTTAGTCCTCACGGGTGAAAACGCATCTGCATTTTGATCTGTAACAGAGGATAGATGTAGATGTCTATGGGCCGCAGCAACCACTTACCATCGGGTGGACTGTGTGCTCGTTTTTCACCCTTATCCTATAAAAAAAATATAAAATTTATTTTACAGATCGCCGTTTATTTTTTATTTTAGTAATTTTTGATATTGTTTTTTTATTGTATGATATTTGTTTTTTGTTTTAGATTTTAAGCAATTTTTACTAACAATTAATATAAAAAAATGTAATGTTACTAACCACTTTATGGACCTTTGTCTGAAATAAAGTTTATTCTTCTTATTATTATTATTTTATTATTTTTCATTATAAATAGGTGGTTTATGTAAGTTATTCACTACCAGCTGGTACCCGGCGCATTGTAGCCGCAGAAGAAACAACTGTGGAAATATCGTTTTTAACTTGGAAAGATTATATTGCATAATGAGGAATGATCATACATTCATTGAAAATGAGTGATATATGGCTTTCTAATAAATAACGTACGATACGCGCGCCACCTATTTTAAGTTAATTGTACAATACCTCTAACCTTCGCACACGTACAAGCAATTAGTTGACTAAGTTTTAGCACAATCTAATGAACGGTATGCCAGCGCATAAAATATGAACAAACAATCATTAATTTTTATATACTATTGTTATAAACATAAACATGTTGTTCCTGGCATTTACCACCCGCCTGTATGACTTTTTCAAAGAAATTTTCGAGACAATCTTTATTGAGATGTCCCGTAATTATAAATTAATTCATTGCGTTAATGGCATTAATTCTTCAAGAAGTTTTATTAAAGATTTTATAGACACTTTGAAATCCGTGAATGAAATTCATTTTTTTTATTTATTTAACTTTTTTGAACCTTATAAAATATATAAGTACAAAAGGCGGACATAATGCTTAAAGCATTCTCTGCCTGTCAACCTTGAGGAGTGGAAAAACATCGAAGGCGGTTATTATAATACATAACAGTAAAGAATAAGAAATATAATGAATTTAGAAATTATAGCATATAAACATAAAGGTAAAAAACTACATATACCATACATACATATATACATATACATATATACATACCACAAACACACATATATATATATACACATATACACATATAAATACATATATACACACAAATATACATATATACGTAAAAAACATATGATGATGAAATTAGCTACTAACACAGATTAACTAAGATGATGACGCCAACTTAGGAATTCTTTACGACTTTCAAAAAATGTTCTTTAACATACTTTTTAAATGTTATTTTGTTGGAGCGTTGTCTCAAAGTTTCAGGCAGTGCATTCCAAAGTCGCGCAGCTCGTACAGTAAACGAGGAAGAAGAGAAACCGGAACGGTGAAGTGTAATGGAGAGCGTAAGAGTCTCCGAAGAACGTAGAGGTCTTTTATGCGTATCAGATAGAAATTGAAACTTACGTTTCAAATAGTCGGGACAACGATTGTCGAATAAAATAGAAAAAAGTGTGAGAAGTGTCCTGACTTGCCTCCGTTGGCGAATGGGAAGCCAATTTAGCTGAAATCTAAAGGAGGAAACATGGTCAAATTTGCGAAGACAGAAGATGAATCGGACACAGTTATTTACGAGACGATCCAGCTTGTCTAGATGGTTCTCATTAAGATCAGTACAACACACATCAGCATAATCAATAATGGGCAAAATAAGAGACTGCACCAGAGTTATCTTTACCTTGACCGGAAGGAAGTTTCTAAGGCGATTTAGGGCACTCAACTTAGCAATAACTGAAGCACTTATTGTTTGAATGTGAGTGGACCAATTGAGAGTTGAGTCCATACAGAGGCCTAGGTTTTTCACAGTGCTGGAATAAGGGATGCATGATCCATCAAACATGACAGGAGCGACAGAACAAATATCAAGTTTAGATAACTGACGAGCACTTCCTATTAAAATTGCTTGGCATTTGTTAGGATTCACTTGGATGCCAAATTTGCTAGCCCAATTGCTTAAATTTAATAAATCTGTATTAATATTGATAACAGCATTATTAATGTGATCAACATCAGTCTGAGTATAAATTTGCAAATCGTCGGCGTAGAAGTGGTAAGAACAGCAAAGATGAGAGGACAGGAAGTTAATAAAAATAGAGAACAATAAAGGAGATAATATTCCACCCTGTGGCACGCCAGATACAAGTTGACACCAGTCAGACAAATGATTACCAACTCGAACAGCTTGTTGGCGACCACAAAGGTAGGAAGAGAACTAATTTAAAGCAATGGAGGAGAAGTTTAGATTACCGAGCATAGCGAGGAGAATATCATGGTCAACCATGTTGAAGGCATTAGAAAAGTCCACGAGAACAAGCACAGTGACCTTTCTATTCTCCAAGCCTTCCCGAATGTCCTCTGTAACTTTAAGAAGTGCAGTGGTGGTGCTATGTCCGGGACGAAAGCCCGACTGAAATTGAGTGAGCAAGTTATTATTATATATAAAACCTGATACTTGCTGGTGAACTATAGACTCCAGGATCTTTGATAAGAATGGAAGAATAGAAATAGGTCTATAATTATTGAGTTGCAAGGGGTTTGAAATTTTAGGAAGCGGAATTATATAGGCTTTACACCACAAAGAAGGAAATACCCCTGACAACAGAGAAAAATTAATGATGTGAGTAATGACTGGAAGAAAGAGTTCGAGAACTAAAGAGATCATAGCACGACTCACATTATCACAACCCACTGCTTTTGATTTAATAGAAGCAAATGTTTTACGAACATCGTTAACAGAGACAAGCGAGAATAAGAAGGGTATTTGTAAAGGTTTAGCCTTGGAATTAATTTCTAAGATTAACAGGGACTTAATAACTGGAGAGAGTGAAGAACCTGTTGAAAAATAGGAATTTATGTCATTTAGAGGGAAAGGGATATTATGTTTCATAGTGGAGGATTTACATAGACCAAGAGAATTAAGAAATTTCCAAGTATCTGCCGAAGAAGCGCTAGATATATTGTCAAAGAAATAACGACGCTTTACCGCCCTTACCATTTGGTTGCAACGATTGCGAGCAATTTTGTACAAGTCCCAATTCTCATTGCTCCTGTCACGCTTAAACCTTCTGAAAGCTCGGTTACGTCGAGTCATCGCCATGCGCACTCCCTTCGTTATCCACGGAGCTGGAGGCCGCTTAGCCCTAATAGATCTCACCGGTGCATGCGCATCAAACAGTTTCAGTGTTAATTTAGTGAAAATAGATACTTTATCGTCAACTGATGACGCACAATACACAGGTGAGAAGTCGATGGCCTTTGCATCAATCAGAAGCTTCGTTGGGTTAACTTTACTGTAACAACGGACCAAAAGTATCTCGGGTTCAACTTTTGCAAACTTCAACCTATATGCAAGGTAAAGCAAATCATGACGCGAAAAACCGGAAGCTGACAACTGACCATATTTATTGACTAGATCAGGACAGGACGTGATTATTAGATCTAGCCAGGTATCCGGGGAGTCAAGGTTATGGTGAGTAGGAGAGCAGGGAAGGATGGATAAATTTACTGAAGACAAGATATTTATGAGCTTACTTGACCTAAGACCTAAGACCTAAGACCTTGATTCTAAGACCGTTTCTAGGCTGGAGAAATAATCAACAGAAGGAGGACAGTAAACAACCCCAAGTGCTAATTTGGAACGCCCCACCTGAATTTCCAAGAATAAATATTCAGCCGAAGCAGAGTATTGTGAAGGTGAGGATGCAATTACAGAATAACGTAAGTCGGACCGTAGATAAATTGCAACACCTCCCCCACCCTTGCCTAATCTATCATTTCTAATCAAGACAAAGCCTGGTAAGCTGTTAGAAACATTTGAAAGAGAGGGCTTCAGCCAGCTTTCAGAAATTAGAATGGCCTGCACATTTGAAGAGGCAGAAGTGAAAGTATCTAAAAGGTCGGAGTAATGAGAGGGTATGCTCTGTGCATTCAAATGGCAGACTTTAAAAGAAGAGGGGAGATGTTCCAAAGATTTATCAAGCACGTTGCGGAGAGTTTCCGGCTCATCAAAAGAGTCAAAGCTTGTTGAAGAATCGTTAGCAGAATAGAATGATTCATCATCTGACATTATAAACAAATATACATAAATAAGTACAATATAAAATATAAGTAAATATCAAAACAACACGTATATATTATAATAAAAAAAAGGCAATATTATGTCTACTACCAATCCCGCCGGTTAACCATAGCAGAATATTTAAACAACATTATTTTATTATCAATTAGTGCAAAAAAAAAAGAAAGAAATCTGGGCATCATTAATCACAAATAACAAATGAACAACATAAGTATTAAAAACTCAGATAGTGAAATCAAGCAAGCGATTATTACAAATTAGTAATTATTTAGTGAAACTTTAGTATGATATCCTAAACATAAATAACTTATTACTTACTAAATAAAAACTTAGGAGAAACACATTAAAAACAATATTCGAAAACAAACTAAAAATAAAATTAAAAAGAAAATTAACTAAAAATGGCCAGAAAATTATTGATATGGCTAAAACAAAATCCAATGCAATAACTGAATGACAGTGAGGAATAAGCTAACTAAAGTAATACAATAAAAAAAGCTGTATGGTCGTGCGATCTTTGCCTATCACTGACAACTTACATATCATGACACTGACAATATGTCAGTGTTAGATATGTGCCCTGTAAGCATGGGCGTTTTCAGATTTTGGCTGCAACGGTTACATAACTGATATTTAGTTTTCATATCGTTATTGAAAACCGTTTTCAAATATCGATATCAGTAGTAATGGTTTACAACCGTAATATAACCTAAAATCAGGGGTATGAAAGTCCTCAGTAGCTTGCTTTACGTTGATACTAGTGCCATCTCACAGTAAAAGTACTATTTTTCCCGATATTTTTACATAATCTATTAAAAGATGGTGCCACCGTGGGTATTTATTATTTATACCGAAGCCTAAATCATGCTAGCAAAGTTTTGAAATACGCCGGTATGTATATATAGAATAATTGTTTGTAAAGGAAGCAATTAACATCATGGTTTTCTCAAACCAACATAATAAATATTTACTTGAAACAAATTAGTTAATATTTAAATTTAAATTAAATTGATTTACTTTTAATTTTATTGAAATATGTACGAAATAATACAGAACCTAGGTGATAGCGCCCTCTAGTGTAATTTTTAGTAATTTATAATCCCTACGCCATCTAAAAAACCGCAGAAGAAACTTTCCTCGTTTCGTCACCTAATTATTTTTCAGAGTGGCTTATCTATGCCTGAAAACTGTAGAACGAATGCAACATTTATTTTACGAATTACTTCGATTATTTTAGTTTAGAAGTCAGAGGCTCTAATATAATCTTAGATCTTTAGACATGTATGTTAATATATAATTTATGATTGTTATGAAGTAATATAGTATTATAAATGTCTAAAATTACATTCTTTCTATTCTCATTTATGCCTATAATGTTTATACCCATATTTTTTTAAAGTGAGACGTAAGATTAGAGTTTGATTTCGAAGTCTATAATTAAACTGTATTCATAAGTATACTTAACTAGGCTTAGGACTGTACAGGAAAGTTTTAAAACAAATGTACAAAATGCATACAAATATTAGAAATAAATGTACAAACGCAACGTCAAAAATTAATAATTTTACAGATACTTTCATAGTGAACGGCACACGCCACCAATGTCAAGTGCGTAATTGTGTTACGTTTGAAAAAAAAATCAAATTCTAACTTTCACATAAACAAAAATTGCCTAAACGAAATATAATGTAATGAAACAAATCTAAATCTAGTGCCTAATGTCCTAAAGATCATTTAAAACTGACAACTCTCAAAACTACACAAACTTAAAAAATTAGGCAATTTTAACCATTTAAAATTCGACCTTATTGTTAAGAACATTATAATTATATTTCACTACGTGCACCGTTTTATGATAACAACCAAAACATCGCAACAAAATCCATATTCGCTTCATCTCTTTCATACGTATTTATGATACTGTCGCTAGAACGAGAAACAACGAATATCAAAGGACATCGGTTAGTTTTGGTTTTGGGCCGTTTTCGGTTTTCGGCATATCGTTACAGTTTGCGTTTCACGTTTCGTACGTTGGTTAGTTGATTTTGGGTTTTGGTTGGATATGTGATAACGGTTATGTTCTTAGGTTTATCGATATGATATGATATTTGATAACATAACGTTATTAGTTACGTTTTGATATATCGGTCTCATGCCTAGTGCCCTGAATATTGTTGACATTAATAACGTACTGAACTATGTTAGCAAAAGTAACATTTTTAAATAAAAACATTCAAGAAAATTATAAAGGTACCCACCACAGAAAGAAATTCACATACCTATAGATCCACAAACAAAAGTACCTTTAAGGAAATATGTAATGAACAGTGACAACATGAAGTGCGAATTGTTGGAAGTGAATATAAACTACACAGAAAGTATGCATACAACAATGAGGATTATTTTTTATGTCTAGCGGATCTCTTAGCCTTCGACAGCTGGTCAGATGAGGCCGCAGGTACGGGGGAAGCAGATGGACACTTCTCGCCTCTAACAGCATCATTATATTCATTGTCTGAAACACCAACAACAGCCGAAAGGTCTTCCTCAGTAGTAATGCGATGGCGTAACCCATTTTGAGTCTTTATAATAATATTTCCGTCAACAGTCCAGCAGTTGCGGATGCCCAGACGCTTTCGAGCAAGCATGAACAGAGATTGTCGATGACGTGTGAGGAACTCTGACACTACAATTGATGTGCCCTTAAGTCCAGCCTTCTTTTTCCACACTGTTGACCTCACAGCTGAATCTGAGAAGCGGACCAAGACTGGTCTGCATTTGCCGTCAACTAATTTACCTAAACGATGGCACACACTCAGAGCATTGGTCTTGAATTTTAAGTTTATCAGAGAACACATTACCAATATAGCTTGACAAGTCGCCTGTGGTATCTTCTGGAATACCATGAAACAAAAGATACTTCCTTCTGTGTCTCATTTCAATTATGTCCATGGACTTTGAGCACTCTGAAATTTGTTGACGAAGGAGACCCATTATACTCCAGACTTGGGCCTTAAATTCCTGGAACTCTTCTTGAAGACGTGTCAATGTTGTTTGTGATGCAGCTGGTTTTAACTGAGATTCAAATTCAGATAGTTTTTTCATTATATTTGACTCAATAGTCAGCTGTTTTTCAACTATGAGATCATATGAAGCCATTTTGAAGTGCAGTGAAAATGTGTTTAGAGGTTAGCCGGTGGATAGGTAGGACAAAAAATTATTTGAACATAAAACTCTACACCTTTTATGTCACTGAATGTATATGTAAGTAATCTACAACTGAATGTAAAAATAAAGAGTAATTACTCCATAAAAGCAATTTTAATTTATAATAAATAAGGAGCACACTGTCTACTTTTTTAACACCTACCACCGAAAAAAAAGATTTCTATTCGTAACGCAAAGAGATTTAAATATGTAGGCATTTGTTGTAACGTCTTTCTGCCTATCACTTCTTATTGCTTATAGTTTCCTGAAAAATGTTAGCATTTCTTTTAAAACTCAATTTGATAACTATTACATCAAAAATTTCTTTATTTATAAGGAGATCGCAATGTACATAGTTAGGGAACAAATCAAATTATTAATTTTATTTTTAAAATCAGCGGTAACTTTGATAAGATTAAATTTAAAGATTTTAAGAAGAAAGAGAAGATTTAAATCTACGTAAACCATATTTACCACTGTTTAGGTTTCCGTAGCCAAATGGCAAAAAACGTCTGTCCGTCCATATGTCACAGCCACTTTTTTCCGAAACTATAAGAACTATGCTGTTGAAACTTGGTAAATAGATGTATTTTGTGAACCGTATTAAGATTTTCACACAAAAATAGAAAAAAAAAAACAATACATTTTCGGGGTTCCCCATACTTAGAACGGAAACTCAAAAACTTTTTTCCATCAAACCCATACATGCGGGGTATCTATGGATAGGTCTTCAAAAATGATATTGAGGTTTCTTAAACCATTTTTTCTAAACTGAATAGTTTGCGCGAGAGACACTTCCAAAGTGGTAAAATGTGAGTCCCCCACCCCCCTGTATCTTCTAAAATAAGAGAATTATAAAAATAAAAAAATATATGATGTACATTACTATGTAAACTTCCACCGAAAATTGGTTTGAACGAGATCTAGTAAGTAGTTTTTTTTTAAACGTCATAAGTCGTAAGTTATGTCACTTGCTGCTACAGAACCCTTCATGGGCGAGTCCGACTCGCACTTGGCCACTTTTATTTATATTTCGTTTTTTTTATGGAATAGGGGGCAAACGAGCATGTGGCTCACCTGATGGTAAGTGACTACCGCCGCCCATGTACAACCGCAACACCAGGGGAATTGCAGATGCGTTGCCGACCTTTTAGAAAGGTGTAAGCTCTTTTCTTGAAGGTTCCTTAGTCGTATCGGTCCGGAAAATTCGCTGGTCGTAATTGATTCCACAAGGAAGTCGTGGACCGCCAATCATCCAGATGGTATGGATGGTAACGCGAGTTTTGTCGCGATGGGCGATGGTGAAATTGAGCGGCTGGAATTAGTCCGAACAATTCCTCAGAGCACTCCCCGTGATAGATGCGATAAAATACGCAAAGAGATGCAACATCTCTACGCAGTGCCAGTGTATCGAGCCGATCAGAAAGAACTCGGTCGTTGACGATTCGAACTGCTCTGCGCTGGATGCGGTCAAGTGGAAGGAGCTGGCACTGGAGTGCCCCGGCCCAGAGATGAGAACAGTATTCCATGTGGGGCCGTTTCATACTTATTATTCTTCAAATGACAACATTTGACACTTATTCTTTTTTACATAATCTTGAGTTTGAGCACTGGTCGAGTCGGTTTAAAGCAGTTTCTCTATGTACGTAAAGATCCGCCAGTGCTCATGTACACACGTGCCTCAAGCTTGTTGTAGTGTATCTATCACAGTGCAGTTGTATAAAGCTTTGCCTCGGTAGGGTACGATTTTTTTACTCACGTGCCATAGTTACCTTAGCTAATAAATAAATACATAATGAATAAATTACACGTGCTTCAAAAAGAGATGACAAATATTGAGTCTGAAAGACATAAAAAGAAGCAAGTAAAATAAAAGCTTTTGATTAAAATAATAACTGCTACTATTAGAACTAAATTCAATATTTCCAACACGAAAGCACTCAAGGCCACGTTCATTTAAAAAATATAATATTCGTGACTGGCAGATAGCGGAGTCATCAAATATTCACCTCGGTCGGAATCGAAGCTGAATAATATTCATATTATGTTTTATTTCATCACAATGCATCTATTAAATGTTAATTTTATCGTACCTTTTTCGGTTTGTAATCATATCGTGTAGCAATTAAAGTAGTAATCTGTTTATAAATGAATAATTGTACTACTTACTGGAAATAAATCAGGAAAGGTTAATTGTTAAAAATAGTAAGTGTGAGCGGGGTTGTTTAACTTATATATAATATGATATTTTTTTTAATAACATCGTTACCCCTACTATAGGATTTTCTCCTGTATCGTGGGGGCAGTTTACATACATAAATTTTACAAGGACTAACGTCCAGACCCGGAACAATTATTTGTAGGCCATACAAATACTATTGCGTGTTGGATTCGAACCCGCGGCCCTTAGCGCTGCAACTCATTGCTAAGCCACTGCACAACGGAGCCGTCAATTAATTGGGTAATCGTTATCAGTAATAAGACTGCGTAATGCACTATATATTCAGTATAGAGCAATTACAGTTCGACCACACCGTAACACGTGCCTGCCACAATCACACACCAGTGTAATATGAGGGTCCTAATTACACGATAACGTAAAAGTATGCAAGCCAACAGCAACACTAACAATCTCAGTGTAACACAGCGCAGCCTCCCAGCAACACCATCCCCCTTGCCTGCACCAGAAGAACCACCAAAACGGACAGAACCACGACATTATCTTAGCACTCGTAGAATGATTTAAGCGGAATGTCTTGTATACGGCGCTTACAGTGAAATTTATACTGCACAAAAGAGTGGGGATTTCTCGATATACCCTTAAATCTAACACGCCACCATCGATATGACACTCATTACTCTAGAGTGATGCAATCTCTCGCTCACTCTCGATCCATCCGGTATTTTAGACGCGCTGATAAGTAAGTTAGATGTAGATCCAATGGACTGTAACATTTACTATCAGGAGGACTGTTTTGTCGTTTGTCACCCTTATAATATTAAAATAATGAAGGGTTTAAGGTTTAATTGCTTTTTTGGTCTAATGGTCGTAATTGCAACTGCTGATATCAGATATTGGGTTTGTCTGTCTAGAAATTCTTAGTAGCAACCTGGAGTTAGGAAGTCCGCAGTATTTCACCGCATGCCTAGGCAGTCGCGTAATGCCATTGATCCTGCGCCTGCTTTCTGAAAATGATGATGATGATATTAATTTTATGTGGTTTCTCTGATCCTATTAACATTTTCCCTATCCGATTTTCACACACAATAGTAAGACGATAGCCATGATCTATATGTAGTACACGGTACAGTGAAAGGGTTAAGGATATCACTCTTATTTTTTTATAGGATAGGGTGACAAACGAGCACACAGTCCACCTGATGGTAAGTGGTTGCTGTGGCCCATAGACATCTTTATTTAGTGTCAATAAAGGATCAAAATGCAGAAGCGTCGTCATTGGTGAGGACTAAGATCGAATGCCTCTTTTCCAGTAAAATGGGTCTCAAATTCTCTACACTCACCATACGAAACACAGCAGTGTCAAGCTGCCATTTTACGCTGGTATTCTGTGAGAGCGGGGTCTTTTCCCGGTCCAGCCGACCCATTCGTGCTACAACTATAATATGTACTACTAATATTGCTGCAGCATGGCTCTACCACGTTTAAGTTTATATGATATAAAAATATTAAGTGTTAATATTTTTTATCATAAGCATATAATGGGCCCACGGTATCCGTTACCGTTAGCGCCTATTAAAGTCCACTGCTGAACATAGGCCTCCCCATATTTGCCATAGTTGCTGCGCTTGGCATGCGGGTTGGCAGCCGCAGTTTTTTACTTTTAGTCGTTATTAGAAAGGCGCTGTTGCCTATCTCTTTAGTTTTTTCCTCTGTAGCCTCTTACGACACCCACAGGATGATATGGGTACTAGGTATTCCTACACTATACGGTACGGGACCATGGTGTAACACTAATATTTAGCAAAATTTCTTATTAGTTGCTTTAGCTTTTTAGTATTGTTAAATAATAACGCATAAAGTTTTATGTTTGATTGTACGCCGCAATATGACAGATTAACGGCTAAGTAAGGACATCTATTCCGTGGTGTGCTGGAGCCGAGCCCTTGCGGCTATCAACGTTACAGGCTCGTTTGTACGAAATTTACATTTAGTGGTAAGTTAAATTCATTTTGATGAGATGAAAACATGAATGTAAATATGCTCGGTATGTCTATGAAGTCTAAAAATAAAGATTTTTATATTAAGACTTATTTAATAACTAGCTGAACCGG
Organism: Parnassius glacialis; assembly: GCA_033319125.1. Lineage (NCBI taxonomy): Eukaryota > Metazoa > Arthropoda > Insecta > Lepidoptera > Papilionidae > Parnassius > Parnassius glacialis. The sequence goes on along the minus strand of JAVANC010000012.1, from coordinate 36,973,743 downwards.
CGAACTTCGTACCGCCTAACAGTCGATTCTCTAATTTTTTTAAATACTTATTCTGCTATTCGGGACACCGGGTCAGCTAGTAAGATAAAAAAAGAAAAAAAGTTGATAAGTCAACAATTACATTGTCAAAAAATAAAAATTATAAAACACTTAAAACTCTTTTTGCCGTGTAGTGGCGGTTAAGAATATTCACTACCCCATATTTTCCCGTGGGTGTCGTAAGAGGCGATAGTGGGAAACCGGCAGAAGATGGGCAGCAGCATCTTCCTGATTACAATAATATCACAATAAAAAACTGCTGTTGCCAACCCGCTCGCCAAGCGTGGCAACTATGGCAATATACCCCTATGACGAGTGTAACAAAAAGACGGCCCCCAGTCCCCGGCGGCCCCGCTATTCCTGGCTACGGTGGCGACCACGGTAACGGCAGGGCAGGGGGTGCTAATAATCTCCGGTGGAGGTTCGGTTGTCACCTACAACGACTCGACCTGGCAACTTATAACGCCCTGAGCACTGACGAGAAGATCCTAGAGCTGAAAGAAGAGAAAGACCAAGTTGCGCTGGAATATTAAAGGATTATCCGAGGTCCGAAGAGAGAGGGAGGACACGGAAATTCTCGAATTCGGCAACTTATTCTATCACCAGGAGAGCGACCGTCTGTCCGAAGGAGGTGTCGGATTTATCGTCCACACGTCTCTCGTAAACAACGTTGTAAAGATTGGGAGTGTGTCGACGAGGGTTGCGTACTTTATACAGGTCATACAGGTTTACGCACCAATGAGTAGGTTGAGGAAATGTATTAGGATATCTCTATATACTCTATACTTCATGGAGAAAGAGGGACTCTTTATGATGAACTCTTTCTTCCAGAAGTGGCCCCACAGGAAGTGGACCTGGTCGAGTCCCGATGGATCGACAAAAAATTAGATTGACTTCATTATGACGATCAGACGACAACTGTTCAGTGATGTCTCAGTGATCGCCAGGGTGAAAACCGGTAGCGATCACCGAATGGTGAGAGGCACACTGAACCTATACGTTAAGTTGGACAGAGCACTTCCAATGAAGTCAACGCTCCATCCCCCTCGTGCTTTAGTCCAAAGTCCCGAAATATTTCAGCTCGAGTTACAATACCGTTTTCAGTGTCTAGGAAATTGCAATGAAGTGGACGATATGAATGATAAGCTCGTGGAAACTGTCCATGCGGTCGGAGCTAAGTTCTGCAAGACCCGCCGCAGAAGAACACAAAAACTCTCCAAACACGCTATATCTCATGGCTGTTAGGCGGGAAATGAAGCTGCAGTCTTCAACAGATTTGACAGCATACAGGCAACTGAACAGACAGATCTCCAAATGCATGCGGCGGGACTTACGCAACTTTAATACAGCTCGTATTGAAGTAGCGATCGAGCGGAACTAGGGCTCCTAAGTCTTTGCTAGAGATCTGTCTGCCAGAAAGAGCCAACTGTCGAAGCTGAAGACCGAGTGTGGCAGCGTCATTTCCGGGACACCTGAGATTTTGAGTGATATTGAGAGGTTCTATGGGCAGCTGTACACATCATCGTTGGAGCCACACGCAAGTGTGAGTAACGATCCAAGAGCGAGTCTTATCCGACATTATTCTGATGATATCCTAGACGTCAGTCTGAGCGAGATTAGAATGGCTCTCCAGCACCTTAAAAACGGCAAGGCCCCAGGAGAGGATGGAATTACAGCGGAGCTTCTGAAATCGGGTGGGAAACCGGTACTTTAAATCCTTCAGAAGCTCTTTAATTCCGTCCTCCATGGTGGCATTACACCAGAGGCGTGCAGCAGAAGTGCGATGTTCTTGTTCTTCAAGAAAAGCGACACCGCTCTCTTAAAGAACTACAGACCGATTTCCCTTCTGAGCCGCGTCTACGTGCTGTTTTCGAGAGTCATTACGAATCGTCTCGCGCGCAGACTTGACGGCTTCCAGCCTCCCGAACAAGTCGGTTTCCGAAAAGCTTTAGCACCATGTACCACACACATACCCTTCATCAAATTGTACAAAAGTCCGAGGAGTACAATTTGCCACTATGTCTGGCGTATGTGGACTATGAGAAAGCCTTTGATTCCGTTGAAATTTGGGCGGTGCTGCAGTCCCTTCAGCAGTGCCAAGTTGACTGTCGGTATATCGAAGTGCTGAAGTACTTGTACAGTAGGGCTACGATGGCTATCCGAGTACAGAACCAGAGTACGAAACCTATCCAATTGCAGAGAGACGTTATATCCCCGAAACTCTTCACCGCTGTATTGGAAGTCGTTTTCAAGCTTCTGGACTGGTACGGATACGGTATCAACATCAAGTGAGTACATCACTCACCTTCGATTTGCCGACGATATAGTCCTTATGGCAGAATCGCTGGAGGACCTAAGCACTATGCTTTTATAGTGACCACATCAATACTTAAAATCTTTTATATTTTAAATAAATAAATTGACTTGGCCATCGCATGAAAACACAATATAACTCTCAAGTAATACATATTATATAAAATAAGATTGTTTATATATTGATGACTCTTTTCTTTATTTGAAAGCTGGTGCTTCACATGTGGTCCCATATAAATTTGATCAAGGTGTGACCAATAGTTTTTGAGTAATACTTAATAATTTATATTGAAGTCGGCTGTACAAAATATTTAATTATAAATTATATTAAGTATCTTAAATTTAAATAACGTTACATTAAAAGATCATATCCAGGCGGGGCGGGTCCCTAGTTCTCAATATATCGTCTATATAAATATAAATGGAGTGATCCAAAAAAGATACATTCAAAATGTTTGCTCAATGTTTCATATATTTAAAGAAAGTAACAAATCTTAGTGTTCACTGCACATTAGGCGATTTATAAGGTTATTTTGCAATTACCGGCCAAATTTTGCAAAGAACGTTAAGAATAAGTAATTTAGGCGAATGGTGAAGAAAAATCACAATATCTGTTCTTTTTATCATTTAAATTCAAAATGCGTGGCAATGCAGTTCAGTTCCTTCTCATTCACTTAGTGACACAACATTATTATTTAAAAATGTATTTATTGCTTTTCGATGTATCCTCCGCGAAATTTGATACATTTTCCATACGATGGAACCAGTCATTGAAGCAACCATTCCATTCGGAAGTTGGGGTTTCCAAAATGGCCGTTTTGTAGGCGTCCACAGTTTCTTCAGATTATGAAAATCTCTGTCCACGCAATTTATTCTTTATTTTAGGGAAAGTATAGAAATCATTAGGGCTTAGGTCGGGGCTGTACGGCGGATGGTCTAATAATTCTATGTTTTCTTGCTCTAGAAACTCTTTTGTTCTGTGTGCGGTGTGAGAACTCGCATTGTCGTGATGGAGGATGATGCGGCGGTTGCAGTTCTCTTTACGGAGTTCAGAAACGACCTGTGGCAAACAAATGCTAGCATATCATTCTGCATTAACCGTTCTTTGTCTCTCAAGAGGAATAAGCACGCATTGAAGAGACAGGTCCTACAACATTATCTTAAGGAAAACTGCATTTGATCGCCGATTTCTATTTTTATTTTTAGTTATTTTATATATTATATATACAATATTTATTATATATCTTATTATTTAATATTTTCATAATTTATATTATTTTATATATGTAATATTAGAACGTATGCGAATGTATTTTATGTTTATAAATAATTTATGTTTAGTAATTTTAACATTTTTTGACACCTACCAACTTTTACTTGTATAATTCTCTCAGGGTTGACTGATAGAGAATGCCATATGGCATTAAGTCCGCCCATTGTAATCCTTAGATTAAGGTGTAACACAATAAAGAATAAATAAATAAAAAAATTGTCGTAACATGGCCGGTTTTGGAGACAAACGTGGCCACCATTTTTTTGCAACACTCCGTGAACGAACAATTTTTGTTGGCTTTAACTCATTTTCGAACACCCAAACTCGTGACTGGTTTTTTGTTTCGAGTTCGTACGCGTATATCCAGGATTCGCCACCTGATACGATGTTGTATACAGCTTATTGAGGATCCTGCGTGGAATCTTTCGAAAGTTCTGACGCACCAAGTAACGCGAGCCGCTCTTTGCTCTTCACCGAGCGAATGCGGTATCCATCGGCAAAAACAATTTTTTTACACCTGATTGTTCATGCAAGATTATTTGTATTTGATTCATGCGTCAACGTTTTCTTGGGTGACTGCAGTTTTTGGATGACCTTGACAGGGATCATCACTGAGCTTGACACGTCCACGTTGAAATTAAGCAAACCAGCGATAAATTGTGGTTTTGGATGGGGCTTCATCACCAAATGCAGAAATCATCCGGTCAACACACTGTTTTTGTGTTAAACCACTTCGAGAGTCATAATAAATCATCGCTCTTGAATTTTCTCGAGTCAATTCCATTTTCTCAACGACTAAACAAGTTTGACAAAACCTTGTGACAAGACCGAGAATCGTTTTTTAAATAAATAAATGGTATTCGATTTTTAAAACCAAGGAGTTTTCAATTAAAAAGATTTAAATATCACAGGAACAGTGAAAATATTCCATTTCCGATACTTTTAGTGCAGCCTATGTAGGTAATTTGACAGTATACTGAATTGATATTACTGTCGAGTAATTTTCAAACGACTTCAAAAAAGGAGTAGTTCCTCAATTCATCGGAATCTTTTTTATGTATGTTACCGATTACCCGAAGACGCCTGAACCGATTTCGAAAATACTATTTTTTTTTGTTACAAGGGGTATATATAACAACAAAGGGTATATATATCGAAATCGGTCGAGGGGTTTTAAAAAAACCTACAATAAATTATTTTCATATTGAAGACGTTTATACAACATTTTAAAATTACCACTTGTTACTTGCAGTAATTGCCTGAGAAAAATTGCCATGCTTGTAGCAACAAATACTTATACCTTCAAGAAAAGAGCGTTCTCTTTTTTAAAAGGCCGGCAACGCATTTGCAATTCCCTCAATGGTGTTGCAGTTGTTCATGGGCGGCGGTAGTCACTTACTATCAGGTGAGCCGCATGCTCATTTGCCCCCTCTCCTATAAAAGAAGCAAAGCTAGCGGGTGCAGTAAGGCAATAAGGCTTCTTTTTGAATGGTCATAGTGGGACCATGGGTGATGGAAATAAAAAAATCCAGCTGACACATGCACGTGTTATATTTGTTAGTTTTGGTTGTGAAAGCTATTGGGTTACACTCCCCCCTTAAATTAGTATAGCATTACGTAGTGTAATCCGAGTTCAAATAACGCGTAAAATATTTACGATAGCATATGTCAATCTTGAACGATTCGTTCATTTAACCCGGGTCGCATCAAAGTGTTGAGGATTGCAATTACGTTTTTGAACTTTCCGGATCGAACCATTGACAGTACCTAAGATCAAAAGTATAGTCTGACACCGACAATATCGAGCAGGTCTCACAGATCATACAGCACTGAAACTCGAAATGATCTATTTGAATGATCGACCCGAATGACACGGTTCGTAAAACGTCTTTACTTCCAATTCCTTCCAAATATAGCAAAAGAGACAGCAATCAAGGTGTAGATTTGTAACAGGTTGTGTAGTGTGTTATGGTGATGTTTTAGGGACTCATTAGTTACTAGAATTTGTTACTAATTTCTTTAGCATGACTTCGTCAAAATTAATAACAGAGTAACGCACACATTGCAATAAGATAGGTAGGTATTTCTATAATAGGAGTGATATGAAAATTTGAGTTAAGTTTGTAGGAGGCAGCGTGGCCGAGCGGTCTAAGGCGCTGGTTTTAGGCACCAGTCCGAAAGGGCGTGTGTTCGAATCCCACCGCTGTCAATTAATTTTTATCAAAATTAATTAAAACTTTAAATTGTAAGTATACTTATATGATTCACGGTACCTTCAAGAAACGGGTATATTCCTAAAAGTACGAAACTGCAATTCCCATGGTGTTGGTGAGCCGCGTAATCGTTCTCCGTACACGTTTATCCTATTCACATACATATATATACATATAAAACATAAACACTCACACCTGTCACCCAGAGGGGTAGGCAGAGACTATGGACTTCCATTTGGCACGATCCTGACAGACCTCTCTCGCTTCCTCCACATCCATATACCTACGCATACACGCTCGTCGGTTAAAGGTACTCTTGACTTGGCCCATTTTCAATATATCGCCAATTTGGTCGATAAAATTTCGCCTAGGGCGACCCTTCCCGACTCTGCGTTCACATCTGCAACATAAATTTTCTTTGTCACTCTTTCCTCATTCATTCTTTCTACATGACCAAACCACCGAAGCATTCCTTTCTTAATCCTGGTCACAACATCATCTTGCAAACCACACTCTTCTCTTATTAAACAATTTCTCACTCTGTCATTCAGATTCATCCCTAACATACTCCTTAATGACCGCATTTCTACAGCATTTATTCTACTCTCGTGCTTCTTCTGCCACACCCAACTTTCACTACCATACATTAAAGTAGGCACTAACACAGCATTGTGAATTGCCATACGTGCCTTTTTGGACACATTCTGACTTTTCACAATAGAGTGTAGAGCCCCATTCACTCTATTTCCTGCATTCACTCGTCGTTCTATATCCTTATCATATCTACCATCCCTGCTAAACACACATCCCAAATACACAAACTCATCTAATTGCTCTACCAACTCCCCTTCTATTCTTATTTCACATATGGTTTTACTTTCTTCTCTTTCAAAAACCATAACTTTCGTCTTACTTGCGTTCACTTTCATTCCCTTTTCTTTTAATGTCCTGTTCATTAATGTAACCATCATTTGCAACTCGGCTGCCGACGACGCAAGTATGACTTGATCATCGGCGTACAAAAGGCATTTGACGCTTAACGAGACGGGAAGCCACACAGCCCTGTCTGACACCCTTATGGATGCCAAACCAGTCCGAGTAGGCCCCGTTGATCCTGACACAGGCACTAGAGTCCCTATATAGAGACTTCAATGCCTGTATCAAGCCAGCGCTCAACCCAAATGAGTTCAGTGTTTGCCATAACACATCCCTATCCACTCTGTCATAAGCCTTCTCCAAGTCTATGAACGCACAAAAAACTTTTTGGTTTTTGGCCAAAAACTTCTCCGCGATCATGCGCATGGAAAAGACCTGATCCGTACATCCCATTCCCTTTCTAAATCCCGCTTGCACATCCCAAATTTTTCCATCAGTTTCTTTCATAACTCTTTCAATTAGTACCTTAGCATACAGTTTCCCCACAATGCTAAGAAGGCTGATACCACGGTAGTTTTCACAGTCCTGCTGTGATCCTTTTCCTTTATATATTGGGACTATCACGGCTTTGCACCAGTCTCCCGGTACCCGCTTAAGTTCCCAACATAAATTAAACAAGGTGTACAGCAGGTCTGCTACCACTCCTTCTCCAGCCCTTAGCATTTCGAGAGATACTCTATCATAACCGGCTGCCTTACCTGCTTTCATACTTTTCATTGCTTTCATTATTTCATCTATACTTACATCTCTATCTATTTCGTCTTCTTTCGGAATTTCTATTTCATTTAATTTAAACGTCTCATCACTCATAAACACGCTTTCAAAGTATTCCTTCCATCTCCTTAAACTCAAAACTTCGTCATTCAGAATACAGCCATTCTGGTCTCGTATAGCATTCATTCTAGGCTGTTTTGAATGTCCCCTGGTAGTTCTTACGAGTTTCCAGAACATTTTAATGTTTGCCTGGAAGTTATCCGATATTCTTCTATCATTCTTATCCGTTCTTTCTTGCTTTTTCCTTTCAACTACTTCTTTTACTCTCTTATTTAGGTGTCTAAAGACTGCCTTTTTCCTTTCAATATCACCATTCATACTGCTAGAATTACTAGCCTTGGTTGCTAGTAAATCTAGCCATGCTTTCTTCTTTGCTTCAACTTCCATCCGTACCTCATCATCTCACCATAACGTGTTATTTTTCCTTTCATTCTTTCTCTTACTTACACCACATACTTCGGTAGCTGCATCCACTAAACCTTTCTTGATATTATACCACAAAGTCTCCAAGTCTAAATCATTCATACACAATTCAGCCACGCCACTTATATTTTCTCTCAATCTTCATTTGAACTTATCTCTCTGTTCTTATACGCTGTAACGCAGTGGTAGACACAGATGTCCGATGCCTCCAACGTCTGAAAAGACCATTAATTCGGCATAAGACCAAGTAATGATCCGTCCTTACGTTAGAGCCCCGGTAAACCCTTTTATCTACCACCGCGCTCCTCATTCTTTCGTCAACAATTATGAAATCTATCATACTTCTATCATCACCTCTTTCCCATGTATACGTGTGAATCTTCTTATGACGAAAGAAAGTGTTCGTCACAAAAAGACTCTTTTCCACGCATACGGCGAGAAGGCTTTCACCATTCTCATTTATACTTTCATCACCAAACGTTCCCAATATCCTTTCATAACCAAGCCTCCTCACCCCAACCCTTCCATTAAAATCGCCTTATATCACAATATTTTCATTAACCTTGCATTTCATTAGCACCATCCTTACCAACTCCCAAAACTGCTCTCGGATATAAGTGGGCTTAGACATGTCTGGGGCGTAGACCCCTAAAACAAACAACTTCTTTAAGCCCACTTTCATTCGTATCCATAGCAGTTTCGGGCTTACACATTCATACTCTTTCACACAATGACCCATTATTTCTGAAAGGATGATACCGACTCCCTGGCATGCCCTGCTCGGTCTCGTCTACACCAGACCAGTACGCGGTATACATGCCATGTGTAGTGACATCCTTTCCCTTCCGTTTCGTCTCATTTACACATAACACGTCTATTCCTCCATCATGCATCATATCGCATACTTCATCCATCTTATCATTCATTCCTCCACATACATTCAATGTAGCCAGACGGGCTTCCGTAATCCACTTTTCGCCCCTCCGGGGGACAGAACGTGATGGGTGGCGAACCTCGTCACCGGTTTTCCTCCCGGAGATTCTTCGCACCCCTGCCCCATTAAAGGGGCGCCGGGAAATCGGGGCCATTTCCTTAATTTTGTGCCTCATGGTGCGAAAGTAGGGTGTGGTATGTTTTTTTTCGCCGCTACCACACGGCAAAGAGCCGAGTCAGTTCTTTCGGCTTTGTCGCTTGTTTAGCACCACCCGGGGGACACGTGTAGGGTGGGCCTAGGATTAGGTGGTCAAAGCCTACGGACGCGAGCGACTCTTCCCCCAATCTCAAAATTTATCCTATTCGAATAAAAAATATACAATAAAGTGGTAGAGGTATGCAAACTCGAACTTTTCTAATGAACTGCACTGCTCTTTCAAGCAAAATAATCTATTGTTTCGATTGACAAAAAGGAGAATGGGATTTTTGGGCCTGAAGTTAACAAATTGGTATATACTTCAAAAAATTGTTTATATTTTTCGGAGTACAAATACAAAATCCTAGCTCATTTTACAATGTAGAATTTGAAAAAACATTAAAATAAGAAATAATTTGGAATATCGATTATATAAATACAATCGATTTCAAATTTATTCGGACTAGAAATAAATATAAACTAAAAAAGCTACTGAGTAATAACTATCAAAATATATTATTTGCACAAGGAATAAATTAAATAAACATTTATTATCAATAAATCGATTAACGTCTATATGTTAATCAATTTATTGATAATAAATGTTTATTTAATTTTTTCCTGTAGTGTAATTCTCGTTTTGGAGCGATACATAGACTAACGTCTTCTAAATAGTTCGTAAGACTTCTCTTTTTGACACTTGACTGTACAAACTGCAAAATTATTTACATAATGCATGTCAATTTGTCCTGAATAGGGCCGATTTTCGATTCAATTTGTCACGATCGCAATATCATCGATTCGCGACTAAATTGAGCATTTTAACAAAAGCTTGGTGTGCCAAATTATAATTAATAATTAATTTATAAATAGCTGCCAAAGATAGCAACTTAATATATCAATGAAAATGAGAACTTTCGACTGTGTAAAAAAAGAATTACCAATAAAGATTCATGATATTGATGAAGATATCGACTAACATAAATAAAAACAGACTTTTCTTCTTTTTCTGTCTGCTAAATGCATGATTACTGTATGAAAGAAACTCTAACTGTATTGCATTTATTAAGCACATAAAATACATAGGTGGCATTTGAGAAGCCCTATTGCCAAATACTCTACAATTAACTCGTCTTTTCGTTTTGGCTTTGCACTAAAAAGTAACGGCATCTGTTATTTGATAATGAAGTTAACTTTATCGATAATAAAAAGTGCAGATACGTTTAGTTCATTCTCAGATTATAGCACATTTTAAATAAAGATTATGTATACGAAAACAGCATAAGTAGACATGCGTGATAAATAAAGTCGCTGTATAAATAATACCGTGACTTTGTGAATTATTTTGACAATTTAAAAAAGTTCCAAATCTAAATCTTTGACGCATAGGTGGAGAAACTAACTAGTAACTATGTTCCTACGCGCACCCACCGTACTACGTACACCGTTTAAAATCAGTGACAGGAGTACTGCTGCGTTACTCCTGTCACTGATTTAACCAAAGAATAGGAACCACCCGTATGTACTAGAACGGTACACCAACGACAACAAGGTTAGGTGAAATTCGTATATTAAAGAAAAGGTCAGGTAAGGAAGGTAATAAAAAAACGACCTGAAATAAAACCTAATAAATTAAAATGCTTTAGTAAAGTCACGTTATAAGTTTTTTTTAATTTATTTGTTAATGAATTTATGATACAGTGGTGTTGCTTAATTCTAAACTCGCCAAACTTTTACATTTGATGGCCGTTCTAATGTTCCAAGTATCCACCGTTATTGACGTACAATATTACACGATGATTTTTCACTGTGACTTTTTGGTAACCGGAACAACAAAAAGTGGCTTCTATGTGATTCGGTCCGATACCTATGATATGTGGTTCGAATTTCGTTAGGTACATACCAATTGAAACAGGCACGTTCCTACTATGGTTAACACATAAGAGCAAATGATGTTTATATAATTGAAATGTGCAAGGAGGCTAGCAGCAGTCTATTGCGAGAGCTGTATGTTTCAAATACCTAATGGCTGCTTAGAGAAAGAATAAATTCAAGGCACATTAGCCGCAAAATATACTTTGTATACATATTGGTTGACAGCTCTCGTAGCGGCCTAGAATTTATTTTTCAATATTATTGTAGAATAGATCAATTATATGGTACCTTAGTTGGGCAAGGTATCAGAACAATATAGTGCCACCTGCACAGTTCCTTGAAGATATTTTAATAATTATTGAAGACAATTAAAATACATAAAAAAAATGTTTTTTTGTTGTTTTGTCGGATTTATTGCCGTCTTGACAAGGGCACGCTACCTGCTTCCATTAAATCTGGTTAAATATTTAATACTCCACTGATGCGTGAAGAAAAGTACATTATTATTATAATATGGAAACACTAAAGAATAAAACTGTTGCTTGTTTAGTGCCTTTTAATATTTATTTATATATATATATATATATATATATATATATATATATATATATATATATATATATTAATGTAACGGAAATATAGAAATGAATTTTATTCGTAATCAGCGTAGAGTTAGCTTCTTAGTTAAAGTAGCATATTTATTTTTTATTTATATATTTGTATGTCTGTTCAGGTGGCATTTATATTTATACTCGTAGCTCAGAATTGGATGACAATGTAAGAATATTAAAACAAATAACCGGCCAAGTGCTAGTCGAACTCGCGCATGAACGGCTCCGTACTACAGTAATACATGTTTCTAGTAGGGGAGCCCCGTTGTATTTGCCCCGTGTGTATTTCTGTTGCCGCTATTGCAGCAAATAATAAAAATAAAAATGAATGAAAAATTAAAGGGGGCTCTCCTACAAGAAAGGTGTTTTACGATGGTATAGAATCTTTCATGCGCGAGTCCGACACGCACTTGTCCGGTTCTATTTATATAGAAAAGGAAGATACATGTAACGAAAGCTACTTCTTTCTACACCAATGTGGAAGACAAACACTCGTTTCTATTAACACTGAGGAAATTTATATACGTGGTAGTGCCACGTTGCAAGTATTTTGTAGCACAATGGGTCCTCTCGACCGGGGTAGGACCACGCTCTCACAGTATACCAGCGTGAAATAGCCGCTTAATGCTGCTGTGTGTCGTATGGTGTGTGTAGAGAACACGAGACCCTTTTTACTGGGAACAGGTAATTCTATCTTAGTCCTCAGGAGTGCAGAATTTTGATTCTTAAACGAGGATAAATGTAGATGTGTATGGGCCAAAGTATGCACTTACCATGAGGTGGTCTGTGTGATCGTTTGTCACCCTTAATCTATATAAAAAAACACTGGAGACCCATTTAACCGGTAAAGAGGCATTTCATCAGAGAGAGAGTTGACAACGCAACGCATCTAGATTTCACTTCATAATTGAAGATAAGTGTACGTGCCTATGACTCATTTATCTCTCTTACTTCTATAAAAATAGTGCCGTGTCATATTACATCATCATCGTCATCGTCGTTACAACCACCTAACAATTTTACTGCTGAATTTAGGCCTCGCCTAAGAAATGACACAATCACTATCCCAAGCCACCTGCGTCCATCGATATCCTGCATGTCTAACTATATTAAATAATATGCATGTCTTACTATATTTAATAGTTAAGGCCGGTAAAAATGTTTCTTGGTATTTTACATACAAATTCAAGACATTAAATGAAACTAATTTTTACGGATTATATCGCGTTTAACTTAACTTTTTAAATCCCGATGGTTGCGGGTCACGGTGAGGTGTTTGCCGTTCCGATGTCATAGTTAGCCCGGCTACCTTCAGTTTTTGAATATTAATTTTTGGTACCGGTCTACGCAGAAGGTATGGTAGAGCTTATAGTATCTTAAAGTCTTGCAGTGGTATACTTGGGTTTGGATTTAAATTTATTTATTATAGGATCCCAAGCAGATGGCAGCATCCATCCTTCTATTGAAATTAGGATGTTTTTTAATTCCATCAAATCTAATGTAATAGCGGGGATGATTTTGAACATGTTGCTGTGAATGTGAAGTCTGTACTGATACGACTTCCGTACGACTTACAGGACGTGGCTCAGAAGGGAAATCGGTATGTAGTTTTTCAAGAGACCGTTGTCGCCTTTCTTGAAGAACAAGACCAACGCACTTCTGTTCCACGCCTCCGGTGTAATGCCACCATGGAGGACGGAATTAAAGAGCTTCTGAAGGACTTCAAGTACCGGTTTTCCACCCGCTTGTGGATCGTTCCTCACACTTGTGTGTGGCTCCAACGATGTTTACAGCTGCACATAGAACCTCTCAATCTCACTTGAAATCTCAGGTGTCCCGGAAACGACGTCGCCACACTCGGTCTTCAGCTTCTACCGTTGGCTCTTTCTGGCAGACAGATCTTCGGCAAAGACTTTGGAGCCCTGGTTCCGCTCGATCGCTTCTTCAATATGGGCAGTATTAAAGTTGCGTAAGTCCCGCCGCATGCATTTGGAGATCTGTCTGTTCAATTGCTTGTATGCTGTCAAATCTACTGAAGACTGCAGCTTCATTTCCCGACTAACAGCCATGAGATTAAGAGTGTGATCGGAGAGTTTTTGTGTTCTTCTGCTGCGGGTCTTGCAAAACTTAGCTCCGACCGCATGGATAGTTTCCACAAGCTTTTCATTCATATGGACCACTACACTGCAGTCTATTAGACACTGAAACTGTTTTGTAACTTGAGCTGAAAGGTTTCGGGATTTTGGGTTAGAGCACGAGGGAGACGGAGCGTTGATTTCATTAGACAAGACCTCTCCAACTTAATGTTTAGGTTTGGTGTGCCTCTCACTATTCGGTGATTGCTACCAGTTTTCACCCTCGCGATCACTGAGACATCACTGAACAGTTGTCATCTGGTCGTCATAATGAAGTCAAGATCATTTTAGTCGACTCGTCGGGGCTTGAACAGGTGCACTTCTTGTGGGACCGCTTCTGGAAGAAAGAGTTCATCATAAAGATACCCTCTTTAAATGTTTGGTTGTTATTACATATTACGATATTTCGTACCGTGTAGTGGCGGTGTAAAAATATAAACTTTTAGTTTAGGGCTCCATGGCACAGTGGCTTTATCTTTGTTTTAAAACATTACCCCCACACTAGGATTTTCTCCTGTATCGTGGAGGCAACTCATTGCTAAGCCGACAGCTCCATAGAGCAGTGGCTTAGTAATGAGTTAAATCGCTGGGGTTCGCGGGTTCGAATCCCACACGGAACAAGTATTTGTATGGCCTACAAATAATTGTAAGTCCTATGGTCAGTAGTAGACTTTATATACTGTAACGGTATTTAATATCCAAATCACTGTCTTATATTGAGCTGACAGGGTTATTTGCATACCAGGGTTATTAGCAAAAACCTCAGAAAAATAAAAAAAACCTTTGATTCTTGGCCGAACAGATTGTAATGAAACTATACGAACAGATTGAGTGCAACCGGAAGTGATCTAGACTATTTTATATTTTGGATATATGCTATCCAAAATATTGTTAATTTAAAAAAATGATAAATTAAGACTTTAGATAGGCCTTTTATTATCTTAAATTTAAATAACGCCACATTAATAGAAGAAAGACGCAGCCGAAGCCAGCTGTAATATAGCAGAAGCAAGTTTAATAATCAGGTCGGGGTAAAGTTTCTTCGTATTTTGTTTGTATAAAATTGAAGAAAACTCTCTTTTGTTAAACTGTTTGTATCTCTCTGGTTTTAATTTCAATGATTATCATCATTACAGCCTTTCATTAGTCCACTGTTGAACATAGGCCTCCCCCAAGGAATGCCACAAAGCATGGTCCTGAGCCACCTGCATCCATCGGCTTCCTGCATGTCTTACCAGGTCGTCTTTCCATCTAGTGGGGGTCGCACTACACTTCACCTACCGGTACGAAGCTGCCACTCGAGAACATTTCTTCCCCGTCGGTTGTCGGTTCTTTGAGCTATATGGCCGGCCCATTGCCACTTCAGCTTACTAATCCGTTGGGCTATGTCGGTTACTCTGGTTCTACTCCGGATATCCTCATTTCATCAAGCAGAGAAACCCCGAGCATAGTCCTCTCCATAGCTCGCTGAGCGACCTTGAGCTTCCTCATACGGCCAGCAGTGAAGGACCACGTCTCAGATCCGTAAGTCATCACTGGCAACACGCACCGGTTGTACAGTTTCGTTTTAAGGTTTTGAGGCATGTCTGTCTTCAATACATATAAGACATTAAAAAAAATAAAAATAAAAAGTAGAAAACACTTTCCCGCCATTTCTTAATTGTTTCTCTGCGAAAATGCGACCCGCTGTTTATGAACCAAATGCAGTGTCAGTAAGAATAGTAAAAAGTTGATAAAAGCGTTTTCAGTCCGGGGATTTTGATGTTAAAGATGCAGCTTGCTCTGGTCATTGTCATACAAATATAGTCAATGCCATTTTTGAGAAAGTGGAGCACAATCGGTGTTTAAGCCAAACAATTAACTTTGAAATTTGCATTCACACGCGCGTAAGTCGCCGACTTGTGAAGGTCACCTTGGTCCCTCTTTTTCGTGCGTAAAGGGCGCGAGGTTGGAACGTGAGCGCAGAGAGTCATTTGCCAGCTGTGCTATTGACAGCACGCTGTGAAATTTTGGGAACGCAAATAGTGTAGGCGCGTCTAGTAAATATACTGTTTAGGAATTGTAACGCGCATTCCTTGGTTGAGAGCTTCTCCCGGGACTTAGTTGTGTTTAATTCTGAATCCGTATAAGTGCATTCGACAATATTAACTACTAGTGCGGCATTTGATATTCTAGAAATAACTGTTGCCACACGAAACTGTAGTGACCTTTGATCCGGACATTCTGTGTTCGCTTTGTGTGTTAAGCGTTATAACAAACGAGAGTTAGTGGCTTCTGGAAGTTAGTTAATCGTACGATAGAGTTAATGGACTGTCCTCGTGACGAACGACGAAAGTGACTGTGGGCGACTCCGCGGAAGATTACCACAATTTGGAGTGGTGCTGAAGTACGAGCTGCTGCCGACGGCAACGGTCTAACCAGGTCTACCACAATCAGTCACACACAGATACATATCACTGACCCTTACTTCCCATACACCATACAACCACATGCGACCTGACCGAACTCTGAGGGACCAGTCGCCTTGGATATAGGTAAGTAAGCTCGGTTTTAATATTCTCCCTGTTGAATTGTAGTGGGATAGAACGCTCCCCCTTATTGTTTATTGTAATTAGAGATTTTCCACTTTGGCCTTAGGAGGCCCGACCTGCATCTGCTTGTAAGGTCTTCCGCTATGGGCCCGGAGGATTCTACTGTAAGATAAGCAGCTGCACGCCGTAAAAATCGTCATAATAGTAGTTACGACTAGCCAAAGAATTGAATATTGACCAAAAATTTTTCTACCCATTTAAAAAAGTCTGGCTACACAAAAAACTCGATATTTTGGTACCACTTGATCTCATTGAATGAAATCTAATGAATCGTGTACTCAATTGCGATTTTCTATTGAAACATAATGAAACGGAACTACTTTTGAAAGGATTGATCACTTGTGATCAAAAGTGGACCTGCGACAAGAACGTTCGAAAAAGAGCATGGTCAAAGTGTAGTCAAGCTCTACACTGTAGCGAATTTTGAAATAACATACAATAAGGTAATGCTGTGTGTATCATTTATTATGATATTTTACTACCGGACAAAACCATCGATTCGTGTCTCTACTGCCAATATTCTAATTTCCTTGTTAAGTAACAGTAAGATAAAAACATGCCTATAGAATATGCAGTATTACTCAAACACTGCCTCACATCTGGCTATCTAGTGTGGAAGGAAGAGTTCTACAAGCAAGTAGACGTTATGTCGACAGGCTCACCTGTATCTACCCTAGTCGCCGACATATTCATGGAGGACTTTGAGGAGAAAACCCTTATTACTGCTCCTGTAATTGCAAGATTCTACAAGCGGTATGTACACGATACTTTCACAGTTTTACCATCAGACAAAGTAACTGCATTTTTAAACCACCTTAATTCCATAAACTCTAAAATACAATTCACAATGGAGTTAGAGGCAAACAATTCTTTAGCTTTAAACTCCGCTGGGCAGCGTTAGGGAAATTACAGCACATCTTCTCGTCAGGTATACCTCAAAACTTAAAATCGAGACTGTACAACCAGTGCGTGGTGCCAGTGATGACCTATGGAACTGAGACGTGGTCCTTTGGAGACTAAGAGAGGAAGCTCAAGGTCGTTCAGCGAGCTATAGAGAGGGCTATGCTCGGAATTTCGTGATAAACATAGAAATGAGGATAATACGCAGTAGAACCAGAGTGACACATTTAGCCCAACGGATTAGTAAGCTGAAGTGGCAATGGGCCGGCCATATAGCTCGAAGAACCGACAACCGATTGGGAAAAAAATGGCGGCCTCAGACCGGCGGACGAAGTGTAGGGCGTCCCCCCACTAGATGGAGGTGACGACCTGGTAAGATATGCAGGAAGTCGAAGGATGTAGGTAGCTCAGGACCGTGCTTTGTGGCATTCCTTGTGGAAGGCCTATGTTCAGCAGTGGACTTGTGAAGGTCTGTAATAATGATAATGATACAAACATTTACAATTTTTTGAAATTTTAAGATATTTCCTATGAGGATATTAAACTATTATCAATCGTTATAAGAAATCTTGAACGTCGAATCTGAAGTTTACAAAATAATTTGCCGTGACAGGGAATTCTCCATTAATCACGCCTCAACTTCGGCGCAGCGACTGCATAGTTAAAATAAGACGAATGTGCTGGAAGAGAAATTACTTGAAAGTTTTGTTTGAATGACAATGATGCAGACATCCTAGAAGTTGTTAGGTGCTCGCATTTTATACTTACGTAAGGTTGGTTCATGTTGGAATTTTTTTTTCGAAATAAAGGCGAATGAATGACCAAGTTCACTCCCGCCTTCTAGCTGTTTTGACTAAGGAATCTTGTTTCACACTGGTTACATGTTTATTATCTAGTAACCTCGGCACATTACTTGATCTGGAAAGCTTGTGCATCGCCGTAGGTCTCCGACAAGAAGCAGCGACTTGTCAACCTCATTAGTGTTCCTGTGATAGCAGCGTCGACGTGTTTGGGCTGTTTTTGGATGTAGGACTGTATAATAATTTAAGTTTTTACTTTCAGTTTTTCTTTATTATAGTATTTCAATATTATCTGTATTTCAATGTTATGTAAATAAATTATTTATTGTTAGAAAAATAAAGTTATATTATAAATAAATTCAGTAACGTAATTGGTAGGATTTATTTTCTGTTTAGAAGTCAGTATCGGCTGGTATCACCTTCTTGGTTATTTCTGCCAACAAACAGCAGTTCGCGCACTGCTTGGCTCCGATATTAAGGTTATAGTCTATATAAGTCTTTATAATTACAGGCAGCGATGCATTACCACTTAGTACTCGCTAGTGACAACGCATAAGCAGTCTTTATTGTATGAAATTGGTTGAAGGTGGGGGTCTGTAATAGCCACTTACCACCACGTGGACTAAAGTTCGTTTGTCACTTTAATATTATGAACTTACTTTATCTATTATGTTGAAAAAAGTTACAGTGTACGTCTCACTTCTGGGCACAGGTCTCCTCTCATTTCTGAGAATGTTTAGGGCTAGGAAAAGTCCGCCGCGTTGCCCCAATGCATGTTGGTTGACTTCACATGTCGTCGAAATATTTTTTTCAGTTTTTACTACATTCCTCAAGATGTTTTTCTCCACCGTAGAGCACGTGGTAAATCTTACTTACTTCTAATAACAAAAAAACAATTTTTAAAATTTTTCTGTCTGTCTGTTTTTTCCGGCTAACCTCCGAAATAGTGGTACCGATTTTGACAGACCTTTCACTGGTAGATTAGCTGACGTTATAAGGAGTAACTTAGGATACTTTTATTTTAGAAAAAGAATCAGGAATCCGCGCAAAAAAATTAAAACCCTTGAAGTCGTAGTCGTAAATATATTTTTGTCTCCTAGTAAATTTAAACAAGCTGTCTAAAAACAAAAGTCGATGCACTTTATGAACACTTAAATAATCAACATTGGTCATAACTGTACAACATATTATTTAGTTTTTAGGGATGGGCTCTAAACAAAATTACTTATCGTCCTTTACCACAAAAGTTTCGCTAACAAAATTATTTGAAAGCTATTGTTTTACAAGAAAAAAACAAAATACCATAAATATATTACATAAGTGTAATCTAGATATAATTACAACTTTCATTACAGTAAAATTACTAAATCATTGGTGACGTCTCTATAATTTTATTACTCTATGACTCCAGCGTGTCATTATACGCCATACATATACCGTATCTAGGCAATGGCAATATTGCACCGAGAAAGTGCGCGTGATCTTTAAATGCGGGTGGTGCGCAGCGCGATAAAGTGTTCTGCTCACACACCTAAAATCGTTGACGCAGAGACAAGCCTTAATCATTTCGCTTGGCATGCGTTTTATGTTTTGGTTGGTTTTGCGACTGCGGTACCAGATGGCTCGCAACTTTGACGCTGCTCTCCATCGTAGGTCTGGGAATTTTACGTCTGGCGTAACAATACGACGTTACTGCCGTCCGTCGAACGCCATGGGAAGTTTCTGATATTTCCCATAGTTATCATTTACGACACTTGTGGGATGAAATGGAGTTGCCACTGAATGGCAACAAAAAATAAAGCAATAACATACATACATATATAAATAATAGATAAACTGTCACGTCTGTTACCCAGAGGGGAAGGCAGAGACTACGGACTTCCATTTGGCATGACTCTGCCATATTTCTCTCTATTTTTAACAAACAAGCATATATCTATGCGTACATACTTATCGGTTTAGGTTTAGGGTACTCTTAACTTGGGCTATCTTCACTATATCGTCAATCAATAACAGCAGTTTGCTAATTAAAACATTTTTTCCATTTTTGACATGCTGGAATCATAGACTAATAATATTATAGAGACGTCACCAATGATTTAGTAAATTTACTGTAGTGAAAGTTCTAATTATATCTACATTATGTACTAGTATGTGCTAAGTTCTCTTCAATTCGGAAGACATGCCATGCCACCAAAACATTGTTTTCAATGTGGTAGAGTTACGCTGCAGAATGGAAGGACTTTGTTCTCCAGGTAAAATCTAAAAGCTTAGTGCTGCCGTGTTTCAAAGGCTAGCGTAGCGAACCTGAAACCCTTTTCACTGGTAACAAGATATTCAATTTTAGTCTTCAGGCGAGAGATCTACAGTTTGATTCTTAATCCAGGATAGATGTAGGTGTCTATGAGACACTGCCACTTACAGCATCTACTTACCGTCATGTGATCCGTTCGACTACTGTGTTTTTTACAGGATAAGGGTGACAAACGAGCACACAGTCCACCTGATGGTAAGTGGTTGCTGTGGCCCATAGACATCTACACCTATCTTCGATTATGAATCAAACGGCATGTTCTCCGGTTTTATACACTCACCATACGAAACAAAGTAGCATTAAGCTGCTATTTTACGCTGGTATTCTGTGAGAGCGTGGTCCTTCCCCGGTTGAGCCGACTCATTCGTGCTAACACTATACCAGTAATATAGATGCAGCACGGCTGTACCACGTATAAATGTATGCTCGTTTGTCAACCTTATTCTATTGAAAAAATGCTTTACCAAAATTGAAACTGTGCTTGGCATGGCAAAATTTATTTCACTTTGTAATAAAAATCATATTATTTCTAACTCAACTCTAAAAAAATTTTTTTTTTAAAATTAAATGCTGTTTTTCTTAACTTTAAATTTCAGTAGAGTCATGAAATATGCCTAATGATGGCTGTGCATGAAACTCATCCACTTTTATAAGTGGTACGACTCTTTCTCCGCCTAAGCACTCGTCTGGGTAGACACCACCGTCTTAACTTTTTGTACCGCCAAACAGCAGTGCTTACTTGGCTATTTGCCGGTCTGAAGGATATAAAGAGCCAGAATGATTTCAGGCTGTGAGGCATTACACCTTCGTTCTCAAAGTTGACGAGCTTTCTGTAGTCTGTTTTGTTTGATATTGGTTGCATTCGTCCATATGCACGTATTTTCAATTAAACAAAAAACACAATGGGAAAAAGTAATTGTTACGAACTGGACAAATTGTTACGCAGAAAATCGTCTACTCTAATTGTTATTTCACTTAAAAAAGCTTGTGTTGCATACCACTTATTTTAATGGTCCATATAAATGACCGAAACTGCAGTAATTTTCCTGACAGGTTTCGTTGAAGAAACGACAAATGGTCTTATTTGATAGCACAATAAACTTCGCTGCAAACAGCAGTCATCAAAATACTACGCCATTAAAATCCTCCTGCCGAAATACCGGGTCATTATTGCAGGAGGTATAAGCTGAGGCCGGATGATAATATTAGATAGACAGAATAGACAGACGACCCGTCTTAAGTGTGTTATTAAAAAAATAAAAATTAGTAGTATTAATAACATTAGACAGAAAGCAGAAATCTGATACTTTAGGAAATATCTACAGGTTTATTGTCTTAGGGCCAACCGTTTAGTCGCGGTGTAGGAATATCCACTACCACCAATCATCCCGTGGGTGTCGTAAGAGGCGAAAGAGGGAAGCTGCAGGGGTGCAGTGTTGCGCGCCACGATTAATACATGGTACATGGCGACACTAGTTACCTCTAGCGCCCTCTAGTGTCGAGTAGCAGAACTAGGAACTTCAAGAACATTCTAAAAATTTCCATGGATAAACTTTCTAGAACTAGCGACACCTAGTCAATCGGGACCGATATTTACTCGAACATTCTGAAAGTTTCTATAGTAGAAGGTCCTGAAAACTACCTGAGGCCGATATAGACCGCGACCGGTACAGTAATGAATTGGCGATACAAACGAATACTTCGAAGCGATACAACTACGAAATAAAGTAATCAGTAGTACAAATGTGTTTTATTATTAGTGTGGTTTTAAGTTGTAATTAGTGTTCTGTAATAAAAGTGTCAATTTCGGTAATTCAATCGGCAGTTTTTAATTGTCTTGAACCCCAAGCTCGTAACAAAAGGATAAGAGTAAACAAAAGATCACAGAGTCCACCTGATGGTAAGTGGTCACTATGGCCCATAGACATCTATATCTATCCTCAATTATGAATCAAAATGCAGATGCGTTGTCAGCCGTGAGGAATAAAGCGGAATGCTGGTTTCCAGTAAAATGAGTCTACGGTTTTCTACAGTCACCATTCAAAACACAGCAGCATTGAGCTGCTATTTACCGCTGGTACTCAGTGAGTGCGAGTGTAGGCGCCAGCGCAGGCGCACTCTCTGTTCTCTTACTCGCATAGATGGGACAGTAATCCGATACGACAGCAGTGAGATATGGTGAAAGACCAACGGTTTATCGTGCTTACCGTCGTGAAACACTGCCAAGTTCCTGACTCCGGTCTGCTGCTGAGAATTTCTTGACAGAAAACACAAAAACTGATTTTAGCCCGACCCGGGATTCGAACCCGAGACCTCACGATTAGCAACCGCGTTTACGATCACTATAACAACAAGAGAGTCAGTAATAGTAGTAGAAGTAGTAATAGAAAAAATAGAAGCCATGGTCAACTATAATTGTTAAGGCACTTAAATTGTACCTCAGTTATTTGTGTTATTATTAATAATGTCCTCCGGAATAAACTTTCAGCGCAGAATCAACGGCTTTAGGTGTTTTTTGAGACACGGGACACTTCCTGACTGATGAAAAAACTCAATAACTTATATATTTTCGCCCGATCCGGGATTCGAACCCGGGAACTCATGAACAGCAGTCGCGTTTACAACCACTATACCAACGAGACAGTCTTTTTATTTATATTATACAGTATCTAAAAGAGTATTGTGTACTATCTCACAGAATACCAGCGTAAAATAGCAACTTAAACTGCTGTGTTTTGTATGTTGACTGTAGACTAACGGAGACACTTATACTGGAAACGAGGCATTCCATTTTAATCCTCACAGGTGACAAGTCATCTGAATTTTGATTCGCAAACGTGGAGATGTAGATGTCAATGGGCCACAGCTACCACTAACCATGAGGTGGACTGTGTGCTCGTTTGTCACACTTATACAATAAATCAACATTCCGTTGGTGACCTTAGAAACATAATGAGTAACGTTAGTTTGCCGTATTGTGTATATGTGCCAAATTCTAGAAGAGTTTGAGGAGTACGAATAAAGTTCATACTCATAGAATATGGATCTTGTTAGGTAGCTAACATGGTAAATTATTCAATAAAAATTTGAAGAGAAGCTACAAATATCTTGAAAGGTAAGTTTCACAGCGGTGGGGTTTCGATCCATCGTCCTTTAGGACTGACTTGTTCAGCTGGTCAACCAATTGCCGTTGCCAGTAAATTGAAAAAAAAAAACAATAAAACGATAACTTGCAAATAACAAAATATATCTACCCAGTTACTTTCGCCATTATTTCTTAAGCAAACAAAACCTCATTATGGAATGGTATAAAGTTCTAAAAGAAACCGCGTTTGACGAAAAATTTTATTTATTAGATTGAACAAAAAAAGCAAATCGTCGTGCCAACAAGTCACCCACTATTTCTGTACTTATTTATATCTACACAAAAAAATTGATTATCTTCAAGTAAGATGATTATCTGAGATTCTCTTAGTGTATATATCGAAGTTGTTCTCGATAAAGTTCGCTAGTGAAATACAACACTTCAAAAGACACTGAAAGATTAAATTAACAAACACAAATAACTTATTGTTATTTGGAAAGTTTCTTTAATGTTTCTCAAAGTTGTTAAGTGGAGACTGGATCATTTAGCTGGCACCTACTGAGTTTCAGAATGGTAGAACGACTTTAACGAATTTAACTTCCAGAGTATCCGAAAACGTATTTTAGTTATTTACTGTTTCATTTAAGATTTGAAAGTTATGCAAAAATGTTTTTATCTTATTGATTTTGCATATCTTCTCTCTCTCATTCATTCTCTCTCTCTCACTCTCTCTCTCTCTCTCTCTCTCTCTCTCTCTCTCTCTCTCTCTCTCTCTCTCTCTCTCGCTATCTGTTTAATTTTTTTAACTTTTTATTATATCTATGATTTGATTCTGATGTATTATTGAAGTACGCTTGATAACCACGTACTCGGCGGTGAAGGGAAGCATCGTGAGGAAACCTGTATATCGGAGAAATAAAAAATATTTCAAAAACATGTGAAATCCGCCAACACGCATCAGAGCAGTGTAGCGGACACTTTCTTCCCTCTCATAAGTGAGAGGAGGTCAGTGCCCAGCAGTGGAATGTATATAGGTTGTAACTTTAACTTTTAACGATTGATAAATGAGCATACAGTCTGCTTGATGGTATAAGTGAATATCGTGACCACAGGATACCTACATTTTATTCTCATTTAAACAAAATGCAAATATATGTTATTACAGTTAAGTTGCTAGTTAAAAGGCTCCATAGATGTATCTAGGGGCAGCAATATCCAGGTTTCACATCATCAACATCATGTGGACGGTTTGTTTGTTATTCTTCTTTTTTGAATAAGATTCAGAGTATGCATTTTAAAATCATACATTTAATTTTGTTTACCGGTTTAATTTTCTAAAGGAACAAACTTCATAAAATAAAAAAATATGTCTAAGTTTTCTGTTTTAAGATTTTCATATTCAAGATTAAACTGAAAGATAAAATTATCTAACATTGCGATTAATTTATTCGACGGCAAAAATATCGATAAAATTGAATTTTAATGTTGTTTATAGTGAATCTGATATTTATTGATGATTTGTTTGTTACAGTTACTTTTCTTAAATTCTTTCTTAGAGTTTTCTTCTTCATCATCAGTCTGTAGTAGACTACTGCTGGACATGGGTTTGTCTCAGTGTAGGGATAATTTGTCTTATTTTTTTTTTTTATAGTAGAGGGGGCAAACGAGCATGCGGCTCACCTGATGGTAAGTGACTACCGCCGCCCATGAACAACTGCAACACCAGGGAGGGAATTGCAGATGCGTTGCCGGCCTTTTAAAAAGGAGTACGCTCTTTTCTTGAAGGTCCCTAAGTCGTATCGGTCCGGAAAAATCGCTGATGGTAATCGATTCCACAAGGAAGTCGTGCGAGGAAGAAAACATCTTCTAAATCGCACAGTGGTGGACCGCCAATCATCCAGATGGTGTGGATGGTATCGGGAGTTCTGCCGCGATGTGCGTTCGTGAAATTTGGCGGCTGGGATTAATCCGAACAATTCCTCAGAGCACTCCCCATGGTAGATGCGAAAGAAAATGCAAAGAGATGCAACATCTCTTCGCAGCGCCAATGAGTCGAGCCGATCGGAAAGAACTCGGTCGTCGACGATTCGAGCCGCTCTGCGCTGGATGCGGTCAAGTGGAAGGAGCTGGCACTGGGGAGCCCCTGCCCAGAGATGGGAACAGTATTCCATGTGAGGCCGAACCTGCGCCTTGTAAAGTTGCAGGCGGTGTGCCGGCATGAAATACTGTCCCGCTCTGCTGAGCACGCCAAGCTTTTTAGAGGCCAATTTGGCCTTCTCTTCCAAATGACCACGAAACTGCACGTCACTCGATATGTCGACGCCGAGGATTCCGATACTGGCTGAGGCAACCAGGGGAGTGCCTTGAAACTGAGGAGATACGACAAAGGGGTTCTTTTTTGCGGTAAACGCGCAAACTTGTGTCTTCTGAGGATTAAACTGGACTAGATTTAGTCGCCCCCAGTTCGAGACTTTGTCCAGCAAAGACTCGATTTCAGACACAAGTTTGTTCCGGTACTCGGAGACGTTTTCCCGAGAAATATTAGCACGGCCGGTGTATAGAGCATCACCAGTGCTGTCATCCGCATAGCAATGAATGTTACCAGTTAGCAACATATCATTGATATGCAGAAGAAACAGCGTTGGTGATAGCACACAGCCTTGTGGAACACCAGCGTTAATAGGCTTGTAGTCAGAACATGCACCGTCTACAACAACCTTGATGCTCCGATCTGCAAGGAAGCTGGTGATCCAATTGCACAATTTCTCGGGAAGCCCATAGGAAGGGAGCTTCGATAGAAGCGCTTTGTGCCAAACCCGATCGAAGGCCTTCGCAATGTCCAGACTAACGGCCAACGCCTCCCCCTTGGACTCTACTGCCTCCGCCCATCTATGGGTCAGGTAGACCAGAAGATCACCAGCTGATCGACCCCCACGAAAACCGTATTGGCGGTCACTAATCAGCTGGTGATCCTCAAGGTACCGGATGAGCTGGCAGTTGATAATGGATTCCATTATTTTGGAGAACAAGGAGGTGATCGCGATAGGCCTATAGTTGGACGGGTCTGAGCGGTCGCCTTTTTTCGGGATCGGGTGGACAAAAGCTGTCTTCCATGAATTCGGGACTACGCCTTGGGAGTAGGAGTACCGAAAAAGACGCGTTAGGACCGGTGCCAACTCCGGAGCACACGTCCTCAGCACAATTGGGGGGATTCCGTCAGGCCCACTCGACTTCTGGATGTCCAGGGAGAGAAGTGCTTTGCGAACCGAGCGCTGTGAGAACAGCACATCCGGCATAGAGCACTCACACCGCGGGATGGTCGGCGGTGTTTTCCCCCCGTCATCAAGAGTCGAGTTGGACGCAAAAAGGGAGCCTAAAAGGTCCTAAATTAAATATATAAAATATATAAAATTTAATTATGACAATTAAATTCGGAAACAAAAAAAAAAACACTAAAACCATAAAAAAATTTGATCCGCCTGATCGTAAATCCCAATACCGGACGATTTTCCGGCAACGTTTGATACATTTAAAGAAGAAAGAAATAGTAAATTTGTTAGTTATTGAATGTTTGTTAGTTATTGAATGTTGTATAAAATTTAGTTTACGATTAATTTTCTAGGATTATTTTTTTAAGAATATCGTTTATTAAAAAAGTAGTACCAGCAAAAAAAAATCGATTCCTTTGAATCATTTATCATCCAAAATAATTTTTCTTTACGTAATCAATAAAGAAGCGCCGAGCAATAATGAAAAATGATATTAATTTTAATAGTGACAGAGAATTACAATCACTCTGAAAATAATCTGAAACATTACATTTAGGGATCCATAAAGCCACAAGCTTTGCATCAATAACAGACAATAAATATAAATGGCTTCAAGTCAATTCATGTTAACAAAGTATTTAATTCCTGTATAAAATACAAAAGAGGATATAACGTAGATTTTCGGAGTTTTTAAATATTTAGTCTGGTCTGGTTCTTGCGAAATAGTTTTTGTCTGATCTATAAGTAAAAAGTATAGAATAATTTCTGTTTTATAAAACTTATCCCATGCTAGGATTTTCTCCTTCATTATAAAACATTTTATATACATAAATTGCATTTTCACAAATCCGAGACCGAGAATATTTATTTGTAGAATATACAAAAATACTTCTGCTTACACTTTTTTGGTATTTATTTAACTTTTAACACGACCGTTGTTGCCTTTTATTAGTCTGTTTTATTTGTTATTTGTCTCTTCCTCGTTTCAATTTGCCTTATTTACTAAATCATGCTAAAATAAAATTGTTATATTTAAAGTTATGAAAATGTCCTTTTTATTTTTCTTTAAAAATAAATCATAACAACGTCATCGTGATATTTCCGTATCACTTTTATCTGTATCAGCATCAGTTTCATTTGTATTCCACAAAATATACATAATTCATTTCCACGCAAGCAGTTGATGGATGCATGTCATTCCTTATTCCATCACATTGTGTTTCCGTCTAAAGCCATCTGTTCTAGCGTATCACACTATATGAATGAATTTCGAGGTGTCTCTTTAAGCGACATGAAAGCTTAGTGTATTTTGTATAGTATGAGAAATATATTATTATATTGATCGCGTGGATGTGCCTACAGTCGAGATTATTAATTAGCGGGTCTGGGGTTCGTATCTCAGTCGTGGTCAACATTGACATAAAAAGTTGATTTTATAAATGTAAGCAAAGGTAAAAATGGAGCAAACAGTCAACCTGATTTAAATTTAGCGTGATCCTGTCCCGGTCAATCCAAGCCATTTGTGATACTGCATAGTTCCAACACGTACGAATATAAATTGTTTTATTTTTTAAAAAACTTAAGTGATAAACGAATTTATAGTTTATATGAGTCCATATAAGTCACATGTTTCACAACTAATTTATGGAAAAGTGTTTTTATAAAGTAATGAATTTTATTTATTAGGCTATTGAAATTAAAAAACATACTAATTTCAATAGAAAAGATGGGTGTGTTCTACAATTTGCTTGGGTACTATATTTATAAAATTCTGCAAGATTTCAAGATACTGTAAGGTCATTCTGCGTAGATCGGACCGAAAGTTAATATTCAAAAACTGAAGGTAGCCGGGCTAACTATTACATCGGGACCTCAAACAACTCAGTCCCCCACTCCCGTGACCATGGGTGCTGGTAAGCACCCGAAACGTCGGGAATTACAAAGATAAATTAAACGGGATAAAATCCGTAAAATTTGTTTAATTAACGGAAGGCTATGTTTGTAATCTTGATTCTCCGGCGTACTTCTTATTACGAATTTTATTCAACAGAGAAACTAAATATAAATTATAAAAGCATCCACTTGAGATTGAAGCTTAAATATACGTAAAACATAAAATAGGCAAAGGAAGTGATACAAATGTACGTCACCTTTATAATTGAAAGCCCTTATTTAGTTTTTAAAACAATATCATCAGTGGTACATTATGGGCGCCATTTGTTTTATGTAAGTCATTCACTCGTATGGGTCTGTTTATTATTAAAAAGAGGAAGCAACGTATGTAACGAAGGCATTACTTTGTTTCCCTTGGAATGATATAAAGTTTAGGACACAATATATTTTTTAACATATTTCAATCAAGAGCAAACTTTAAGATCAGCCGAATTTTGTAATTTTTTCATCAATTTCACAAAAATTATATTTTTTTTAATTTGAAAGATAAATGTAATAGATACTTTAATTTATCACAATTTTCCATTGCTACCAATAGTTTTAACTAAACGTCGACTAAATGTATCGCTGCTCATTGCCTATCTCCTCGGGGATAACATAGTTTAATCATGGTGCACTACAATGAGAGTTTATGGTTCCATTTTTACCCGATATCAAAGACCGGTTTATGCTTTTTTCGCGTATCTCAGTATATATGTGGGATTTATTGTACCCTCGAAACATCCCAACGGCTAGATAAATTTTAATCAATGAGGTATCTGTGGATTCTTCTAAGCTTTTCAAAGGTTTGAAGTCAAGGGTTTGTTTTTATAAAAACCAAAATGGCGACTGTATAATACAAAATTTCGAAACAGATAAAAATCGTAATATATTGAATGGCATATCACTAAATACTCTTCAAAATTAAGATAAAGTGTCCTAGATAGTTATCTAGGATCTCTTCAAACATATTAAGTTTATTTTACAGATCGCCGTTTATTTTATGGTTTTAAAGTATAAATTGGTGTTTTATGTAAGTTATTCACTACTAGCTGGTACTCGGCGCATTGCTACAACAGAAGAAATAATTGTGGAAATATCGTTTTAAACTTGGAAGGCTTATATTGTATACTTAGGAATGATAACACATTCATTGAATAAACTTGTCGGTACGATACGCGCAGAACCAACTATATGTTAATTGTGCAATGCGTATAACCTTCGTGCACGTGCAAGCAATAATTTGACTAAGTTTTAACACAATCTGATGAACGGTATGGCAGCGCATAAAATACGAAGAAACATTCATTTTTATTATTATATACATATATTATATAATTAGTAATTATTTTTAAAATTGAAACTGAAATAATTTTTTTTTCAATTTTTTAAAATTGAAATTAAAATTAATTTTTTTTTATTTCTCACCACATCATCATCATCATTATTACATACCTTCACAAGTCCACTACTGAACATAAGCCTTCCACAAGGAATGCCACAAAGCACGTTCCTGAGGCACCTGCATCCATTGACTTCCTGCATGTCTTACCAGGTCGTCACTCCATCTAATCGGGGGTCACCCTTTTTTATCGTGGGAAAATCTTCATGGATACCTTCTATTGCGGGGGCAACGGAAAGCTTATGCCAGACTCCTACCGGCCAAAATCCCACGGTGGTCTCCATCAGCGTATATGAGGGGTCCCGTGATCTCCGTTCGGAACGCAACCGGGGCCCCTCTCACGATTTGCTCTATTAAAGCCCGTCCCGGGGGCAATCCTTACTACCCTCAGCACCCTCGCAATGCTATCACGGTGCTCGAGACCACTTTCGAGTCACCGTCCTCCTCTGATGTTTATTTATTTATTTATTTATTTATAAGGGTCACCGACAGGTGATACACAAATACTAAAAACAAGAACCAAGCATTGTGAGAAATATGCAATGTGCTCACCCAGTTATAGGTAACCACAGCTAACACAGAGTAATGTTGCGAAAAGTTAATTATCGTACAAAATTTAATAGCACAGTAGCAAAATTGCGTATTTGTGAGAAATTAAAAAGGGTTTACATTTATCATCTAAAACTTAGATTCTAGTAGTAATAGTAGATAGTAACATTTTTCTTCTGAAAATATTTAAATTGTCATTGAAAATATCTAAATCAGATGGCCTAGATATATCATTATACAGTCTAAACATTCTGCATAATGCTGAATTAAGACCGAGGTTAGTCCTGTGACGTGGGACCATAAACAGCTTGTAGACATTAAATCGTGGTAATCTGCTTGGAGCATTAATGTTAACCATTTCCAGTAATTGAGGACAGTCGATGCCATTATTACACAGTTTATAGAGGAAGCTCAAATCCAAAAGTTTGCGCCTGTTATATAAGGAAGATATACGGAAATGTTTTAGCTGTTCATCATATGAAGTTAACGAGCGGTGTTGGTTAAATTTCAATGCTAGCATACTAAGGAACCTCCGCTGTACTCGTTCAATTCCACTCTTATGAACCTCATAGAAAGGAGACCAAACTTGAGAACAATATTCAAGGTTGCTCCGAACTAAGCTGTGAAAGAGTAGTAGTAATGTTTGAGTTTGTCTGAACCGTTTGGTGTTTCTACCTAAAAATCCGCACATTTTGGACGCCTTCGTTATAATACTGTTTATATGTGGTACAAAAGACAGTTTACTATCCAACAAAACGCCCAGGTCTCGTATACACTCTACTTGATTGAGTACTGTGTTGCCAATTTTGTATGTAGTTTGGATAGGAGTATGTTTGCGTGTGAACGACATATGATAACACTTTTTAGCATTCAGAATCATATTGTTTTGAGTACACCACTCGATCAATCTATTCAGATCGGCTTGAATAAGCTGGGAGTCTGCTGATGATCTAACAGGTCTAACGAATTTCAAATCGTCAGCAAACAGGTAAACCTCTGTGTTCAAAAAACATTCTGTCACCGAGTTGATCAAAATTAGAAACAAAAGGGGCCCTAAATGTGACCCTTGAGGAACACCCGAGGTTACCTTAAACGGTTCAGACTGGCTCCCATTAACAACTACATAACACTTGCGACGAGTTAAGTAAGATCTAAACCAATCCAAAATAGGGCCACCAATACCACAACTACTTAATTTCGTCAAAAGTATCTCATGGTCAACTTTATCAAATGCCTTGCTAAAATCAGTATAGATAGCATCGACTTGAGAACCCTGATCGACATGCTGGATAATATAATTGGTGAAGGCAATTAAATTAGTAGTGGTGGACCTATTTCTAAGGAAACCATGTTGACGATCAGTAATTTGAAATTTTAGTAAATTGTAAACATAAGGGTAGATTAAAACTTCAAAAACTTTAGGAAAAATAGATAAAATGGATATTGGTCTGTAATTTCTAATGTTATTCTTAATACCGTCTTTGTAAATGGGAACAATTTTAGCAATTTTCCAGTAGGTAGGAAATATTCCAGTTTTAAGAGATTCGTTGAAGATACAAGTAAGTGGTAATGATAGTTGCTTAGCACATTGATGTATAAACAAAGGCGGTAATCCATCTGGGCCAGGACCTTTATTTAAGTCAAGTCTTTTTAACCTCGTGAGAATTAAATTATCCGACAGCATAATAGAACTAAGCGAGGATGAAAATGAGTGGACACCGTCGCGTTTATGGTAACAAACTTGTGGATTTAGACTTTTACTATAAATAGATGAAAAATTTTTCGCAAAGAGTTCACTTATGCTTGTTTCATCCGCTCCAGTTTCATGGTCTAATTGCATACGGGATGGTATATTGCTACTATTTTTACGCTTATGCTTTATAAATGTCCAAAAATATTTAGGATTTGAGGTTATACTATGTTCAATGCGTTTGTAATAACTATCATAGCACTGTTTCATTAAATTTTTTGTTCTTTGTTTTAGCAAGTCCAGGGCAATTTTATCCATCGGATTATTATATTTCTTAACGCGTTGTCTAATTTTGTATTTTTCTTTAATACTCCTTATAAGACCTTTAGAAAACCAAATTGGATATTTAATGCTTTTAGGTGTGGTGAGTGGTACATGTTTACTTATAGTAGCACGCAATACATCATAAAAACGAGTAACCATTTCATCAACATTCCTACATAATGCAAATATATTGAGCCAATCAACACTATCCAATTCATTTTTAATAGACTCATAGTTAGCTTTGTGGAAATTAGGTCTAGGTTGTAGGGATGGTTGTAAATGATTGATGGAGTGGAAAGTAATTTCAAATACAAGAGGTGGATGAAAAAGATCAATAGCGGTTAATGCTTCGTCGGCTTGACCAACATATACGTTACTTTCTGATGAGAATATTAAATCAAGCATTTTCAAGTTTTTGTTTTTAATGTAATTGAACTGCTTAAGATTATTTAGGGCCATAAACTCAGAGATCATATAAAAGTATTGGCATTGAGAGTCATTTAAAATAGTAAATAGGTCATTATCATTTTTCAGCCACTCCAAATTAGGAAGGTTAAAATCACCAATTACCAATGAGTGATCAAAATCGGAAAGATTATTATTAATATTATCTACAAACTGTTCATAGTTCCTTGAATTAACGGAAGGTGGTATATAGACCGCACATATGCAAAGTTTTATAAGGTTTTTACCATTTCTGAGATGAACTACAATCCAAAGATCTTCTATTAGCCCAGTGCCTTCGTTTCTATTAATCCTATGTGAGTCGAAATTTCTATTGATTATTATCATTACACCACCTCCAGTCTTCTTTGAAAATGATTTAGTCAAGTCTCTGTCTCGTCTATATACAGCATAATTATCGTTAAATAACTCTAAATCGTTAACATTATTTTGTAGCCAAGTTTCCGTTATTACAACAATATCGTATTCATTCATACACATGTTACTATAAAATTCATTAATTTTTGTATTTAGGCCTCTACAGTTTTGGTAATAACAATTTAAGGCAGTAGATTTTGTGCAGGTATACATAAAAAGCAAGATATGAATAAATGAGAAGAAATCTAATCGGTTAAGTATTGTAACGAGGATAAATTCTTAATAACAACAACAGGAGCTGACTCCGACTTTCTCACAAAAATGCGGCCACCTCTTACCCAAACGAACTTGTAGTTCTTTTCTTTGGCCTTAAGTCTGGTAGCCCGATGCAGATCTTTGTTACTTGGAGAGAGATGCTCAGTCACGAATACAGGTTTCTTGTCACCTCCAATACCCAAGTGGCTAGAATTAAGTTTGTCCGATTGGTGGTTCTTGTTGAATTTTATGACGGAAGCTAAAAATCCATCACGAATCAGAGGGCTGCGTAACTTGACAATAATTGATCTAGGTCTGGTGGTGGCAGGATTAGCCTTAGCAATTCTAGTGCACATGTGAATATCTTCTTCTTTAAGGTCGAAGGAAACCGTTTTTGCAAGCTGCTTAGTCAGTAGAATCAGATTTTCTGATTTATGTTCAGGTACACATTGTAATTCTAAGTTCGAGGCACGAGAGTGCTGTTCTATTTGTGCCACACGATCAGATAATTCCCTATTAGCGATGGTCAAGTCACTACATTCCTTCTGTAACCGACAACATAATTCTGATTTTTTGTTTAAATCAACCTTGATTTCCTCATATTGTGAGTTTATAAAATCCACAGAAGTTTTAAGCGAAAGCAAATCACTTTTTAAGCATGCAATATCAGAAACAGTTTCTCGAAGTTCAGACGCAATCGTTTTCTCAATCAAGACGGTCAACTCCTTCGTTAAAATATTTTTTAGTTCTGACTGTATGATGTCCCTAATCTCATCGACAGTGGGGTAGAGAGAAGGGGCTTCATGTTCACTTGCGACTGGAGAAGTACCGACCCTGTTGCCTCGTGATCGCTGCGAAATCCAATTAGGTTACATCACTAGACGCTCGGGGCCCCCGCCCTGAGTGCCCGTAACCACCGAGGCCCCGTTACTGGTAGGGGAACACCATCATCAAGGGGAGGGCCCTGATGAATGCCTTGACGGCATCGTCTTCGAGCGGGATCTGTTCTCTCCCGACACCTCTCAGCAGTCTCCTTCTGGATCATAACGGATTCACAGAAAGCGGTTACGGCCCGCCACGTGGAGTCCCTGCTCAGCATCACCGACAATACTGCCGGCAGGGATAGGTAGGACCGATTCGGCTTACCAGGACCGTCCGCTTCCGTTCCCACGCAGGGCATGTTGCCAGCATATGGGATGCGAAGTCCTATTCCTGCCCACCGCAGTGGAAACAGTTCGCCGTCGCTTCGCGTCATCTTACACAAATAATCACCGAAGCACCCGTGCCCGATCATTATCTGTGTAAGTCTGTAGGTGAGTCTTCCTGTTGTTCGATGCATCCAGGCTTCAAAGTGCGGCAGGATTGCTCCAATAACGCGTTTGCATAACGCTCTTCAGAGAGGCGAGCGCGCCACGTTACGAATGCGTTAAATCGTTCCTGTCGCTTGACTCCTTCGAACATAACTTGACATAGCGAAGGCCTTCGATCGGGTCTGGCACAAAGCGCTTCTTTCAAAGCTTCTTGCTAGGAGGCGACTAAATCTAGTCCAGTTCAATCCACAAAAGACACAAGTTTGCGCGTTCACCGCTAAAAAGAACCCCTTTATCGTATCTCCTCAATTTCAAGACACTCCCCTTGCTGCCTCAGCCAGTATCGGAATCCTTGGCATCGACATATCGAATAGTGTGCAGTTTCGTGGTCACTTGGAAGGGAAGTACAAATTGGCCTCTAAAAAGCTTGGCGTGCTCAGCAGAGCGAGACAGTATTTAATGCCGGCACATCGCTTGCAACTTTACAAAGCGTAAGTTCAGCCCCACATGGAATACTGTTCTCATCTTTGGGCCGGGGCACCCCAGTGCCAACTCCTTCCACTTGACCGCATCCAGCGCAGAGCGGTTCGAATCGTCGACGACCGAGTTCTTTCTGATCGGCTCGATACACTGGCACTGCGTAGAGATGTTGCATCTCTTTGCGTATTTTATCGCATCTATCACGGGGAGTGCTCTGAGGAATTGTTCGGACTAATTCCAGCCGCTCAGTTTGACCATCGCACATCGCGACAAAACTCGCGTTACCATCCATACCATCTAGATGATTGGCGGTCCACCACTGTGCGATTTAGAAGAAGTTTTCTCCCTCGCACAACTTCCTTGTGGAATCAATTACCACCAGCGAATTTTGCGGACCGATACGTCTTAGGAACCTTCAAGAAAAGAGCCTACCCTTTCTAAAAGGCCGGCAATGCATCTGCAATTCCCCTGGTGTTGCGGTTGTTCATGGGCGGCGATAGTCACTTACCATCAGGTGAGCGGCATGCTCGTTTGCCCCCATATTCTATATTAAAAAAAGAACACCTCATCTAGCTCACTCCCGACACTCTGGCGGAGGACACGCGTCCGGTCGTACACCCTCGCATCCATGTCCGCCAGTATGTTCAGAGGTGGAAAGCGAGCCAGGACTGCCTCCGCCCCAAAGGATATCGTGCGGTATCCTCGGGGTTGCCCTACACTTCGCCAAACGGTACGAGGCTGCCACTCGATAACTTTTTTATCGATTCTTCGAATTATAATGGTTTGCCCATTGCCACTTCACTTCACTCTGGTTCTACTGCAGATATCCTCATTTCTAAGTTTATCACGCAGAAAACTCCAAGCCCTCTCCGCGACCTCTTCGCGACCTGGAGTGTCCTCATACGGCGAGCAACGAAGAACCACGTATCAGATCTATAAATTATAAGTGGCAACACACTGGTTGTAACATCTCGTTTTCAGGTTTTGAGGTATACCTGAATAGAAGATGTGTTGTAATTTCCCGATCGCTGTTTCCATCTTAGTTACCGATAATCATTGAGCTTTTATGTTAAAAATTTATAAATATAGATACGCGTGCGAGAGTTTATGAGTGCGTGCGCATGCGTGTCCGCGCGTTTTATGTATATAGAGAGCCTCTGTCAGTAAGTGAGAGCTCAGTGGTGATAACGCACATGTGGCCTTCTCTGCTTGAACTTGGCTGCAGGTGTCCATGGGCTGCAGCATTCACTTGCCACCAGACGGAAAGTTTTATCGATTCTAAAAATGATAAGGGTTCTTTTATAGCTCAAAAGTAATAAATTAGTATGGACACTCGGCGAAGAAACGCAGCTAACGTTCTTGACACAAACCGGGGGTAATAGGACTTTATGGCAATTTAGGCTTTTAGTTTTAGTTTTTTATGGAAATGTATATTGTTAATGTCGTCGCGTCTGTAAAACCGGATGGATCGAGAGTGAGCGAGAGGTTGCATCATTAGCGGAGTGGTCATATCGAAGGTGGTATGGTAGAATTGAGAGTATATCGAGTACCCACTCGTTTGTACAGTATTAAATTCAGTAAGACTTTGGAACTCCTTATCCTAGTCAATTAAAAATACTCAATTCTTAAATGTGTTCCAGAAACAGGTTAAGGAACATTATTTGTCTTTCTAACCCCTCTTCCTCCCTCCCTTAATTGGTCATTAATCCACCTGAAGAATGTTGTCTTTTTGTAAGTCATATTACACTTAGAAACTACCGATAGCGTCATGACGTCACGAAAGGTTCGTTTTCTGATACTTCCGATATTATTGTTTAGCCGATACTAGAGAACCTTTCTTCTTTATCGGTTGTCGGTTCTTGTTGGTCGGCACATTGCCCATTCATCCTAATAATTAAGTTTCTAGTTTTAGTTTTTTTTATTAATATTTTAGTTTTTATTATATAGAATAGTATAGAATAGAATAATTTTTATTCACTATACATTACATGTGTAATATAAAAAATAAACATTAAACTATTTCATTCATTCAAATTGGCAAACGTCTTTTATTAAGTTGCTTAATATTTGTCATTAGCTACTATTGTAAAGTTTAGAGAAGAGATAAAGTTGATGAAATTGTATTGTTGTCCTAACAATGTTGCCTAATGTAACGTTAGAGTTTCTAAAACTGACGTTACACGGAGAGAATTAGTCGATAGTTTGTTTCAGTATCACATGAGCACTCCCAATGTTATCGAGTACGTATTCTCACAACCAACACAAAGACCTCTAACATTGTTTGTCAAGTGATGGTGGAAGAATTTTATTGTTCATTAGCAACCTGCCACGGCTCGGATGGTATCTATAATGTAGCGCCATTTAGATTTTTTAAATAATCAATAGTAACCAACTCGTCGAAGTTTTAAATAATCAACAGTAACAGGCGGAGTGACGACGTGGTAAGACATGCAGGAAGTCAATTGATGCAGGTGGCTTGTGATTGCGCTTTGTGGCATTCCTTGGGAGAGGCCTATTGATTGTAGTTCGGCAGTGGACTTGTGAAGGGCTGTAATTATGATGATGATGATGATAATGACCATTTATTTTATAAATTTTTCCATTTTACAAAAAAGAAATCGGTTATTTATTTCGGTCGGTCAGTCCAAGTATTTTGGAATTAATTATATAGATTAGATCATTTCTTGTATTACTCTGTATCTGTTCGAAAAGTTTCATCACAGTTGGTTCTTCAATTCCGAAGACTAGTCCGGACAGACAGACCTACAGACAAATATTAACATATAGTTTCATGACAACTGACAAAATGACTAATGGCATGCAAATAACCTTCTCAGTTTGATAAAAGACAGTTATTTGGATATTACAATACGTGGTAGAGCCATGCTGTAGCTATATTAATGATATAATTGTATCAAGAGTGGGTCGGCTCGACCCATCGTACACTCGGTGAGTGTAGAGAACCGAACACCCTTTTTACTGGAAACGAAGCATTCCATCTTAGTCCTCAGGGGTGAAAACCTATCTATATTTTGATACGTAATTGAGGATAGATGAAGATGGGCCACAGCAACCACTTATCATCAGGTGGACTGTGTGCTCGTTTGTCACCCTAATTCTATAAAAAATATTATGCCAAAATTCAGCTTAATGTCTCTTATTCCGAGGTTGATGCCTAATTTATATAGATTACATATATTTAATTTTAAGGCTTAATTAAAAATACATCTCAAATCGTTCTTCGATAAGCATTCATAAATTTATTACATATAATTGTATTATCCGTCTAAAAAAAGGGGGAGGTTTTGTTTTCGG
Source organism: Parnassius glacialis (assembly GCA_033319125.1). NCBI lineage: Eukaryota > Metazoa > Arthropoda > Insecta > Lepidoptera > Papilionidae > Parnassius > Parnassius glacialis. The sequence goes on along the minus strand of JAVANC010000012.1, from coordinate 36,934,984 downwards.
TTGTATTTATATTTATGTTACGCGATATCTTTGTTTACCGAAAACCGGTTTTGTTTTTTTTTTATTTACCTATCCGAAACCTTACAAATCATTCCAATTAATTTATAATAGCTTATAGAGCTTGTGCTAAAACATAGTGTATAGAAGAATTAAAGAATCGAATTTATAAGCTATCATGTAAAAGTTATTCTTCTTAAAGTCCTTTGAAGTCGGCTTTTACGTTTATTAAAAGTAAAATTAAAATCTTTTGCGGGGACTAAATAGGTAGACAAAAACTTCATCCCATATTTTTCACCCTAAGGGTTGTAGTTTTTTCTTCAAATTTATATGTGACCATTCCAGTTACATAATACAAATAATTATTAAAATTGGTTCAAAATTGACGACAATATCACGTAACATACGTATAAAGATTGATGTAAAAAAAAACATTTAACCCTTAGCCACCTAACGTGTATTCTAGTAACACTTCCACCTAACGTCGGTCATGGTGACCGCTTGCATATAAGTACTATTATAAAGGTGAAAAAATCATAAATTGGCAAAAATGGAAACTACAAAAAAAATCAGTTGTTTTTATTTCAAATTGTTTCAATAAACTCTTCAAATTAATACTTCTTACTTCTTATTACTATTAATAAAATTTGACTAACGAATATTTTAACAAATTATAGGTTTTCCGATTAAGCTGAGTTCTAAGCAATAACAATCAATGAGACTTCTTTGTTTTTAAATATTTTAGTAACTTAAATATATAACCTCTTATATAAAACTATCATTGGCACAATCAAATCACAATCGTTACAAAATTACAACACCCTAACATTCACAATTTCTCGCGGCAGCGTACACATTTTTTGAGAACACTCAACGCAAATTGGATTTTTGCACTGAAAACACAAATGGAATGTTTTACGTTTCTTCTTTGGGTCACACGTTGAACAAGTTTTGCGTGTTTCTAATTTGTCAGAGCTGTCTGCCGAAGATGTTCTGGGTTCTTCATCTATTTTGAGAACCCGGTGAATAGCGTTCTGAAGTTCCCTTTGCAATCCAAACTGGTTCGCTCGACGTCGTAAATGGGGTGTAATAAGGTCTTCAGCCAGTTGTTTCATGAAATTCAGTCTGGGCACCTTTCTCTGAGATTGGTTCATGCTGCTGATGATGTACACATTTGCAGCAGAAATATCCAGCATTCTGTAGAAAACCACAATTGGCCAGCGCTGTGTACGTCGAGAAGTTGAGTAAATGGCACATTTCTGATCTAATGTATCGACGCCACCTTTGGTGCTATTATAAAAAATAATCATTTCTGGCTTTTGCTTTTGTGGATCGATGGTTGGTGAGTGATGGATGCTGGAAAGAACAAGCACGGATTTGTTTCGCTTTGGTACAAAATATAGCAATGTTGCATCTGACGTGAATCCAAAAATCGAAGAGCCAACGTCCCGATGACGGCTAGGCAGAAATTGAGGAGATATTTCCCTTTTATTTTTTTTAAGGGTACCCACAAGTGTCAGCTGTTTTTGCTTTAGGATGTTCACTAGCTCCACCGAAGTGAATCAGTTATCAGTCGTTACATTTCTGTAGATTCCTTCAATCGACGCAACCAATCGCAAAACCGCTTGCGTGGGTTTGTTCAGTCTTTGGTATTCAATGAGCCAGCCTTGGCTATCTGAGTCTTTTCCCAAGTATATGTAGGCATCCACAAGGTATCCATTTTTGGCATCAGTCATGCACATAATTTTTAACCCATATTTGTTGGGTTTTTTCGGCATGTACATTTTGAAGCTGCACCTCCCACGGAAAGGCACCAACATCTCGTCAATACAAGGGTAACTGCCAATTGAACAAACTTCTTTGCAGTTTTGTATCAACTTTTCAAAAAGCTGAGATATAGGTGCAGCTTTATCAGTGCTACGGCGTTCATCTCTGGTGCTCGCATCATCAAAACGAAAGCAATTCAGCAATGTTTCGAACCTGTTCTTGCTCATTATACAACGATAAATCTCTCTTCCTGTACCATCTGTGCTGTACCAACATGTGTAATGTGTGTGGTTCTCTTTGAAAATTGAGGTATAGTACAACATACCGATAAAAGCCTTCAGCTCAATTACGTCAAGGTCTTTAACACATGTCTGGTTTTGACAGTTAGGTCTTTACTTTAAATTTTTTCGTTAGTATGCTTTACAATTTCTTCTAACATATCATCAGTAAAAAATAAATTCCATAAATCGGATGATGTTGTATTACTGTTCAAAACATCTCTGAAGTTTCTATTCAATCCTGGAGGTTGCTGAACTATGTTGTGTTGCAAAGTCCTTGATCGCGAAACTGGAGGTTGAGACGACCAAAGGAACCGATTTTTTCCGAAACAGTTCCGGTATCTTGACAATGGAACATCATCATCGGAAGATGCATCATCAACTGGCAGATCATTTGTATCGTCATATTCATTTAATTCTTCAACATCAATTTCAGAGTCTGATTGACCCTCACCATCAATGACGTGGTCTAATGGCAAATCTTCTACATCACTGCAGTCTTCATTTGGTAATTCCGGCACGTCCCTTTCATCCTCGGAATCTAATTCACACTCTTCTAACCATCTTATGATATTTTGATCATGTTCAGACATGATAAACCTAAAAATCAACACGAAAATGTTAGCACTAAAAGTAACGTAACAACCTAACGTCGGTCACCATGACCGCATGCGAAATATATTTACCTGTATTTTTTATTGCAAGCATGTATTGCTTGGTCGAGCGCAGGGCGAAAACTGGAGAGAGCGGGGAAAAGTACATAGAGTCTAAGGCGCGTGGCCCGTGTAATAACGGAAGTATTTGAAAAAATATATCGCCTGGAGTCACTGTGACCGACGCTAGGTGGTTAAGGGTTAATATACCTATCAATTTTTTTTCATATTCTTACATTATCACTCGATTCTGAGCTTTGCTCAAAATTACAAGTTTCTAATACATCGGGAAGTTACTTTAAAATTAATTAGTAAATTCGATTTGAACTGACTGAGCAGATAGAACAGACAAAGCGAGTTAATATATATGAAAACCCGATAAAAAACAGAAGATATAGTCGAATTGAGTGAGTACATCCTTTTAATGTAGTCGGTTAAAAATCGAACGATCGTGTGTGAAAGAAATATCATATGACAAAACGTACTTTCTAAAATTTAATGGTTGTCGGATGACTGAATCCGTCGTAATTTTCCTGCCATGATTTACGTAGCTAAGGAACAAAGGTCCTCATTTGATGGTACAATGAATTGATTCCAAACACAATCCGCTGAAATGCGGTGCCATTAAATTCCCTTTGCCGAAATTCACGATTCATTGTTGCAGAAGATGTAATACCGAACTACCGTCATTTGTAATACAATAAGAACATTAGAGAACTTTGAGCTAAAACGAACTGATTATATACTCTTGCTTTGAGCTAATACCGAATTACAAAAACATACCATAGGATGCAGATATTTCAAAAATTGGTGTGGGTGCCATCTATATATATTTGCCTGTTTGGAAATCATTATCACCGCGGAATCATCACAAGGTCACAAAACGTTGACCCCTGCATAGATTGCAACGCACGGTCCCGAGCGACTTCCCAGTTGGCATGTTTCATGTTTCATCAGGACGTTACATTTAATGGTGGATAGCCCACCGCTGCGTTTGCTAGTACAAGGCTGCCTCTCGAAAACCTTTCTTCCCGATCGGTTGCCGGTTCATCGAGCTATATGGCCGGTCCGCTGTCACTCCAACCTACTAATCCGCTGGTCTAGGTTAGATACTCTTGTTCTTCTGCAGATAATGTCGTTAGAATTAGAATCTCGTAGCATAGCCATCACAGCGTGAGAAAATAGTGGTATCAAAGTCCATGTACCTCAAAACGTGGAGACATATTGAAATTTGATGCTCAATTATGAACGTATTATGGTTTATTTATTTATTTATTCTGAAGTAATATCAACAGTCAATCAAGTAAAAAAAAAAACATTGTCAGCAGGCTTCGTTTAATTGTAATTGTAACAAAACGCAGCAAGTTATTGGAAAACTTGTACGAGTAGAGCCCGCGTACGGTATCGCAATCAAAATGGATTTTAACATTTACACCAAAAACATCATACGTTACGCACGCACGCACGCACGCACGCACGCACGCACGCACTCACGCACGCACGCACGCACGCACGCACGCACGCACGCACGCACGCACGCACGCACGCACGCACGCACGCACGCATGCACGCACGCACGCACGCACGTACGCACGCAAGCACGCACGCACGCACGCACGCACGCACGGACGCACGCAAGCACGCACGCACGCACGCACGCACGCACGCACGCACGCACGCACGCACGCACGCACATATATATATATATATATATATTACAATAAAAAACTCAAATAATCATACATTCCTTCTCCCCGCGATATAGTGCCAAGACCGCTGGCTGCGTTTCCTCGCTGAATAGCCAAGCGTACTGAATAGTTAAGCAGTAAGTAATCAGTGTTCCTTATTTCCCAACGCACTAATATCGCCTCTAAATCTTCCCTAAATATTTCACAATTCTTTAAACTGAAAGAAAATTCATAGAGACAAGAGACCTTTAAATATTTAATCGTTCAGAGAAGTAAAAATTAAAAAAAAAATTTAAATATGATAAAAATAAAACACAAACAGAAATTAAAAGGTTTCAATAAAATCAAAAAAGGTTTGGTAAATTTATTTTACAATTTTTTTTCGGTATCCTTTTTGTGCACCCAAAAGTAGCGTATATGATGTTTTAGGTTTTTTGTTTCGGTCCGATGCTCTCCACGGAACAACTGTTAACTGTGAGTTTAATCTAGCTGCGCAAACCATAGTTCGTTAGCTTTTTTAATAGAAAAGAAGAGCAGAGCTTCTATTTTTAACAATATTTGTTAGTGAGTAGTTTTTAGTTGTAGTTTTGATATATGGTAATTTTAGAAAGTTTTAATTAACGATATAATTGAGCCTGAGTAGCTCAGGGCTAAGCGCTCGCCGTAAACACAGTACGTGGGCGACTCGGGTTCGAAACCCGCTGACAACAATGAATAGTGATAATGTGAGTCGTGCTATGATCTCTTTAGTTCTCGAACTCTTTCTTCCAGTCATTACTCACATCATTAATTTTTCTATGTTGTCAGGGGTATTTCCTTCTTTGTGGTGTAAAGCCTATATAATTCCGCTTCCTAAAATTTCAAACCCATTGCAACTCAATAATTATAAACCTATTTCTATTCTTCCATTCTTATCAAAGATCCTGGAGTCTATAGTTCACCAGCAAGTATCAGGTTTTATATATAATAATAACTTGCTCACTCAATTTCAGTCGGGCTTTCGTCCCGGACATAGCACCACCACTGCACTTCTTAAAGTTACAGAGGACATTCGGGAAGGCTTGGAGAATAGAAAGGTCACTGTGCTTGTTCTCGTGGACTTTTCTAATGCCTTCAACATGGTTGACCATGATATTCTCCTCGCTATGCTCGGTAATCTAAACTTCTCCTCCATTGCTTTAAATTGGTTCTCTTCCTACCTTTGTGGTCGCCAACAAGCTGTTCGAGTTGGTAATCATTTGTCTGACTGGTGTCAACTTGTATCTGGCGTGCCACAGGGTGGAATATTATCTCCTTTATTGTTCTCTATTTTTATTAACTTCCTGTCCTCTCATCTTTGCTGTTCTTACCACTTCTACGCCGACGATTTGCAAATTTATACTCAGACTGATGTTGATCACATTAATAATGCTGTTATCAATATTAATACAGATTTATTAAATTTAAGCAATTGGGCTAGCAAATTTGGCATCCAAGTGAATCCTAACAAATGCCAAGCAATTTTAATAGGAAGTGCTCGTCAGTTATCTAAACTTGATATTTGTTCTGTCGCTCCTGTCATGTTTGATGGATCATGCATCCCTTATTCCAGCACTGTGAAAAACCTAGGCCTCTGTATGGACTCAACTCTCAATTGGTCCACTCACATTCAAACAATAAGTGCTTCAGTTATTGCTAAGTTGAGTGCCCTAAATCGCCTTAGAAACTTCCTTCCGGTCAAGGTAAAGATAACTCTGGTGCAGTCTCTTATTTTGCCCATTATTGATTATGCTGATGTGTGTTGTTTTTTTTTTTTATAGGATAAGGGTGACAAACGAGCACACAGTCCACCTGATGGTAAGTGGTTGCTGCGGCCCATAGACATCTACATCTATCCTCGTTTGCGAATCAAAATGCAGATGCGTTGTCACCCGTGAGGACTAAGTTGGAATGCCTCATTTCCAGTAAAAAGGGCCTCCGGCCACCTGCACTCACCAAGCGAAACGCAGAGGTAAACCTCTACTTCACGCTGGTATTAATACTGATCTTAATGAGAACCATCTAGACAAGCTGGATCGTCTCGTAAATAACTGTGTCCGATTCATCTTCTGTCTTCGCAAGTTTGACCATGTTTCCTCCTTTAGATTTCAGCTAAATTGGCTTCCCATTCGCCAACGGAGGCAAGTCAGGACACTTCTCACACTTTTTTCTATTTTATTCGACAATCGTTGTCCCGACTATTTGAAACGTAAGTTTCAATTTCTATCTGATACGCATAAAAGACCTCTACGTTCTTCGGAGACTCTTACGCTCTCCATTCCACTTCACCGTTCCGGTTTCTCTTCTTCCTCGTTTACTGTACGAGCTGCGCGACTTTGGAATGCACTGCCTGAAACTTTGAGACAACGCTCCAACAAAATAACATTTAAAAAGTATGTTAAAGAACATTTTTTGAAAGTCGTAAAGAATTCCTAAGTTGGCGTCATCATCTTAGTTAATCTGTGTTAGTAGCTAATTTCATCATCATATGTTTTTTACGTATATATGTATATTTGTGTGTATATATGTATTTATATGTGTATATGTGTATATATATATATGTGTGTGTTTGTGGTATGTATATAGGTATATGTATATATGTATGTATGGTATATGTATTTTTTTACCTTTATGTTTATATGCTATAATTTCTAAATTCATTATATTTCTTATTCTTTACTGTTATGTATTATAATAACCGCCTTCGATGTTTTTCCACTCCTCAAGGTTGACAGGCAGAGAATGCTTTAAGCATTATGTCCGCCTTCTGTACTTATATATTTTATAAGGTTCAAAAAAGTTAAATAAATAAATAAATAAATAGTTTATACTTGCGATTGTTGTCACTTAATGAAACTTCAGCTTCATTCCTTGTGATTTATCTAAATTACAAAAATATACCAGAAGTTGTTGAAGCTCACTTGTACTTGTTTATATAAATATTTTTAACACGTTCACCGCGGCACTGATTTATCTGTACTTTCCATTACTGCGCTTCGGGGCGTTTTGAATCTAGTCCTAAACCAGGTATTATGGTGGCACTGAAGTCAAATAAAAACATGGATTTTTGTATTATAATTATTAATAATGAATTGATACACCCACATCTGCCGCCACCTATGGTTGGGTTTATTAGTTATTACGCCCCATACCGCACTGGATAAGTGCAGTTTTTCATATAGTTTAGTGATGGGAAATAAAAATATCGGTAAACTTTATTTTATTTGTATTTATTAAAAGAATAGATAAGTACATATTTTCAAGTGAGTTTAGATGTAAGTCCTTAATAACAGAGAAGTTATGACTTGCATATTTCCTGCTACTACAGTTTATTTTGTCAAACTTATGCGTGTTTTTCATTAAAAAAGTTCAAAAAAATCATATTTTATGCACCCAGTGCATTCTGTGAGGATTTTCATCACTTTTATGTCAGCCGGACGACTTGGAAATTAGGTACGGAGTTTTAACATAACATCAGACACATCTCCTCTTGTTTGAAAACTTTTCAATATGAGCTCTTTGTTTGTTGCTCTTTGTCTTTCTTTGTGTGTTCTAAGTTTTAGCTGATGCTAGAGCAGAAGAATAAATTGTAAAAATATGGTTCTATAGGAACGATATACAGTACCCGCCTCAGTGAAATCGTACAGAACCTATGCTCTCATTTACCACCCGTGTCTTCTTCATCACTGTCTTTTAAAGCTAACATTTTCGGAAAAGTTTCGATATACCGTCGCGGGCGCAGATTCGAATGCGAGGCAAAACACTGGCCGCGAGTAGCTAACGCAGAGTGCGGTACGAGGTACATGGGTATACACGGGGTTTCCAACCTTGTTCTGCACTGTATTAAAATATTCACTTATCAGTGAGGCGCAAGGTTTAAGAAACCCGATATTAAAGTACGTATACCACAGAACTCGGGATCAATAGTACATCTCAGATATATATTTATCTCTTTCCTACACTAATCCAAGTAGAAGTTACGCCTACCGCACGATAGAGAAGTTTATGTTTTTCCTTGGCGCACCACAGGCGAGACATGGACAAAGTGTTATAGGCCTTGTTTTGCACTGAACGTGTTAAAACAACTCAAATTAATATAAAAACTGCGGTTACCAACTCGCCTGCCAAGCAAGGTAACTATGATTAATATCCCTTCTTCAAGGCCAAACTCTGGGAGTGGCCTATCCACCCCTGGCCTTTTAATAGGATGTATGAATGATAATGGATAGATTCTGATGAAAGTAATCGAGACCTGGAACAGTTATTTGTCATAAAAGTAGTCTATCTTTTTACGCTTGACATATCGGATAGGCTATTGAGTAAGAATGAGGGATTCTTACCTTAGTAGCCAATTAATCGAGGATAGACACATAGAATAGAGTAGAATGATTCTTATTCAATATAGATTATAACATAATACTTATTGAAAGTCATTTTTTCATTTGAGAGGAACCAACAAGAAACTCAGCGGGGCTTTTTTTAAACATGACACTACAATAATTTTGTTTGTACAATTTTTAAATTAATTTTAATAGAACCAGCATGGTGGCGAACTTTTTCAGGAGTTATTTTCATTTATGTATTCTTACCATATTTGTACAATGTTTCTTTGATAAAACTTTTAAACTTGTTTCTTGACAAATTTAGTACATTTTCTGGGATTTTGTTGTAAAAACGTATACATTACCCTACAAATGAATTACTAATTCTGTGTAGCTTAGTATTTGAAGTTGTAGATGTCTGCAAAATACATTCACCGTCATGATTGTGTGTCCTTTATTCGTATAAAAAAGAGACCGAATGAGGTTATGGTTATAGCCCTTTCAATAAGAATAAAAGCACTTCTATAATACGACGAAACTAGCTCTTTACTTTGAATAGTTAGCTGCGGGCATTATGCTTGGTACACAAATTTTTTACTTAAAATTTACTCTATATAAAAGAAGACTAGATGCAGTATAATTTAAAATTAAAATTTTTGTACAACCGACTTCAATATAAACTATTAAGAATAACTCAAAAACTATTGGTCACACCTTGATCAAATGTATATGGGACCACATGAGAAGCACTAGCTTTCAAATAAAATAGAATCATCCAAAACTGTTCACCCAGAAACATTTATGAATAAACACACATAAAAAACATACACTTAAATTGAGTACCTCCTCTTTTTCGAAGTCGGCAGAAAGGATAAAACTGTGTTGGATCGATTGTTACTTACGTAGGTAGTCATTCATTAATTCATTTATTCATTACAATTCTTCACAAGTGAACTGCTGAAAATAGGTCTCCTCCAAGGATGCCATGTGGCATACAAGGCACGGTTCTCAACCACCTGCATACATCGACTTCATGCATGTCTTACCACGTTGCCACTCCATATATTGGAAGCCATCCTACACTTCGCCCATCGGTACGAGACTGCTACTCGTAAATCTTTCTTCCCCATCGGTTATCGATTTTATAAATGTGGGAATTTATAAAAGTAGACGAAAGCTAAACGACCTTTATAATGAAAGATCATATAATCATAGTGCTATATTTAGAGAGTATGTAAAACCATATCCTAAAATTTAAAAATAAAAGTATGCTCCATAGCTAAGGCTTTACATTTAAGCAACAAAATTAAAACTGCTTCCGATAAAATTAAAATGACGTTAATAGTGAAACGGGCAAGGTCAAACAACGGAACTCGGATTTTCAATTGAATATTAATAATAATTTAACTCAATCTGATCAAGAAGTTGCTATGGCTTTTGAGAAACATCTTACTGTTGTTACTTTTTTGCTAACAAATTCATTAAATTCTTCTGCTACTGTCACCGAATCATTTCTTAAACAAAGTGTCTTGTTCATATACTTTTAAATTCCATAGAGTATTACCAAAAGATATCGTTAAATATTTTAAAAATATTGATGTTAAGAAAACGGCAGACTTAAGGGGTATTTATTTATTTTTATATATAACTTTAAGTTATTGCAACTATAATAGATATAATAGCACCTTATCTAGCCATAATTTTTAGTACAAGCGTCGACTCTGGTGTGTTTCCTGATCTAATGAAACATAGTAAAGTTATACCTTTATTTAAATCGGGTAGTACATTAGACCCCGCCAATTTTACACAAATTTCTGTAGTGGTAGTACAGTCTGTACTACCAACATTGAGTAAAATTTTTGAAAACATTATTTTAGATCAGATGTTAAGTTTTTAATATAAATAAATTGCTTCATAAAAATTAATTTCGTTTTATAAGGGGTTGCTCGACTACCGACGCTAGAGTTGAAATTATAAAACATATTTTTGTGCATGCGAGAATTCAGAGGATGCTTTGGGTGTGTTTTGTTACCTTTCCAAGGCCTTCGACTGTGTTCACCATGAGACATTAATCAGGAAGCTTCAGTACTCAAGTGTCGGTGTTAAGAACACAGCGCATAAACTTATTATTTCATTTTTAAGTAATAGAATGCAGAAAGTTATTATCAATGGTTAAAGTTCTTCCGGGTTGTCCGTAAAGACGGATATCCCTCAGGGCTCGATTCTTGGCCCATTCCTATTTTTAGTGTATATTAATGACTTACAGTCCCTTGTAGGGGATAATCGTGATATAGTGTTATTTGCTGATGATACTTCCTTGATATTTAAAGTTAAACGTCTATCATTTAAACTTGACGAATTGAATAATGCTATTATTTGCTGATGATACTTCCTTGATTTTTAAAGTTAAACGGCTATCATTTAAACTTGACGAATTGAATAATGCTATATAAAGATAATCCATTGGTTTAATGTTCATAATCTGCATTTAAACGGCAATAAAACTAAATGTATTAAATTTACAACAACGAATACTAAAAATCTGAATACGAATCGCGCGCTCTGCCGCTATTTCGACGTGAACACACACAAATACCTACATACGTTTGATATTGCCGCAAGCGCGCCGCGCGCGATATTCGATAGCTTGCTCGCTACATCTACCGCACCTGCGTTATGTACGTCAACACATGCATATAATGCCATATGTTTGATATTTCGAGACCGTGCCCATTACCGCACCCACGAGTTAACGTGAACAAGCACAAAAGAGTCCGAAGCCTCGGGCATTAAATAGTTAAAAACAAACGCGATGAAATCCGTAAAATTTGTGATAACTAGCGAAGCATCGCAGCTTTGCCTGGATAGCAGAATATATGTTTAAGATAATCAACGACCGTTTATTTCATCAAATTTCGTATGTTTTCCAAAAAAAAAGACTTCAATTTTTCGGATAAAATATACCTTTTAATAAAATAAAATTTATTTTAAATTTTTTAAATTTATTATTTAAATAAAATTATATATATATATATCGGTTAAGCCATTTCGAAGATTCGCCAGAACAGACAAACATTTGAAAAATGGTTATTAATGTCTTTATGCCATTCAAATCACCCACTCAGCTAAATATAAGGCAGTCATGTAGGATTACAGATAGACTCTTAAATTTTATTTATATGTGTGTAGATTTCGATTCGTGTAAATATAAATAAAGTTTTAATAAAATCATTATTATATTTTACGCTGGGCGCACGATAATATTTTATTGCGGAACCTGTTAATTTTTTTTTATAGGACTATCGTAAAATTAGTTCTTAGCGAGCGCTAACGCTCAACACCTTAGTAAACATTGCGAAATGAGTAACTATACTAAATTTCACGTTAATCGGGTGTATAGTTTTAGAGATATCGTGGTGAGTCAGTCAGTGGTATTTCACTCATACGGGTAAAATATATAGATTTTGTCTGAGAAAAAGGACAAGAACCTCTTTAATTCACGAAATTAGATTAAAAAGTAATGGTAAAAATGTCATACGGTCAATGCCCTATAAACTTTTCAAATGGATCTAGTGTGCAATGCACTTATCAAAGAGATTTAAAATATATATATATATATATATTACTACTTAAATGTCTTTGGCACTTATAAATAATTAGCACTTTCAGTTTTTAACATTTAAAATAAATTTATTAGCGGCTCCCAACGATAACAATATTAAAGTAATAATTATTACCCGCGTCAATTATCGCGTGCTGTGTAATTTATGGAATGGTGGTACTGGAGTCCATTTATAATCGCTCTAGTGTTATTTTTCCTTGTTGGCACCATGTTTGAGGAAAGAAGCGAATCGATGATGCATCGCTGGTGTAAGTTATTCAACATCATCTTATTTAATTTTATTACAGCTCTTCACAAGTCCATTGCTGAACATAAGCCTCCCTCAAGGAATACCGCAAAGCACTGTGCTTAGGTACCTGCATGTCTTACCAAGTCGTCCCTCCATCTCTTGGGGGCCACTCCACACTTCTCTTACTAGTACGAGCCTGCCACTTGAGTACGTTTTTCCCCATCTGTTATAAATAAAATTTGGTCAGGAGAGCATTGTCATTACTACAAATAATTATTGTTATAAAATTATATATAATTATATAGTTTTCTAAGAACTGTTCTTATGGAAGAAAGCTCGACGACTTGTAAGGTCTAGTTTAAAGAACTTTTATTATGGGTTGTATTGATGGACAGTTTTCAGAATCAATTCATTTTCTTCTATATTAACATTTTCATCATTATCATCATTACAGCATACTAAAAATCCACTGCTGAACATAGGCCTTCTATAGGATTGCTACATAGTTTTGATTTGCCATAGTTTGCACGCTTAGCACGGCACGCTTGACAGCCGCAGTTTTTTATTTTCTTGATGTTATAAGGATGACGCTGCTGCTCATCTCATGTTAATTATATCATCATCATCATCATTACAGTCCTTCATAAGTCCACTGCTGAACATATGCCTCCCCCAAGGAATGTCCTGCATCCATGGATGCAGGTGGCTTATGACATTTATTACAAATATCTATATATATATATATATATATATATATATATATATATTGTATATATTTTAATAAAATTGCGGTTGCCAACCGACCTAACGTGGCAACAGTGGCAAACTCCACTCCCACCCAATATATGGTGAGGCCTGAGGCAGTGGACTTTTCATAGGCTATGATAGATTGGTAATAGAAATATATAATAGATGTAAATTAATCGTTGTTGTTGCCAGTAGAACGTCGGCGTGCGAATTTGAATCAAGCAAGGGAACAGATATCCGGATAAGCATACGATTCTACACATATTTTATTTGTATTTTATTTTATGTGTGATATATATATATCTTTCTTTTTAATAAAATTTCTTTATAAATAAGAAAATGCGTCTATTAATTTCATTTTATTTCTTCTTTGACTCATTCAAGTTGATTGTAGGAGCGGACTACAAGAAACCTAAACTATAAGTAAATTATCTGTTTAAAAACGAGCGTGCAAAGTTTCTTTGAAAAATTATTGTATTTAGAAGCATAGCCCAAACCAGTAAAGCCAAGTAAGTAGGAGTGTAAGATTGAAACAATACTTTCCTTTTATTATGTAGGCATTTACTACGAAAGGCCTTTGGAAAATTCAAACGTAGCACGAATGGGTCTGACTCGGCCGGACCTCGCTCTTACAGAATAATTAATGCTGCTGTGTTTCATATGGTGAATCTAGAGAACCAAAAGGCATTCCATCTTAATCTTCAGTGATGACAACGCATCTGCAGTGTGATTCTTAATTGAGGATAAATGTAAATGTGTACGGACCATAGCATCCTTTACCATCAAGTGGACAATTTGTCAACCTTATTTTAAAAAAAATACAAAAAAAAACTTTTACGAATTAAAAATTCTAGAAGCATACCTAATATATTTCATTAGAAACAATAATTAATTTAGACACAATTTATTTATTTATTTACAATATGGCTCGTGAGCCTTTGTAATTAGGTACAGGACTAGATTTAGCAACTGCGAACTAGTTTTTTTTTTATAGGATAAGGGTGACAAACGAGCACACAGTCCACCTGATGGTAAGTGGTTGCTGCGGCCCATAGACATCAGATGCGTTGTCACCCGTGAGGACTAAGATGGAATGCCTTATTTCCAGTAAAAAGGGCCTCCGGCCACCTGCACTCATCAAGCGAAACGCAGAGGTAAACCTCTACTTCACGCTGGTTTTCTGTGAGGTCGTGGTACCACCCCGGTTCGAGCCGGTCCATCCGTGCGACAGCAAAAGCTGCCACGTGGCTCTACCGCTGTTAGGGGTAGGTGCATTATGGCTTGAGTACGTTATTGTAACTTTCTAAATTATTGTTATTACAGCTTCATTGTGAAAAAATCATTTCAGAAAATATTGTTTTTCTTTCTCTTTCTATAGGGTTGGCAATCTGCCTGCCAAGTGTAAAGCGGCATATTCACTTGAAGGACATGCATGCCGGACTTCGCTACTATAGGTCTGTGCAAAGTTTGATAGTGACCGTCGCCGTCGGTCTGGCAGACTTGCCCGTTGAACGTCTGCGCGATCCCATTTTGTCTGCGCGGGCACAGACAAAACAAACTGATGAGTCTGTGTAGTATATTGCGGCGACAGACATGCCCGAACGGACATGCCCGAACGGACATGCCCGCGGGCATGTCCGTCAAGTGAATTCCCCGCTTCAGTCTATTCTGTGGGAGAGGTCAGTTTGCAACAGTGGACTTTTGATAATTAAAATTAATAATGTATATGTAATGTAAAATGAATTAATGGTTGGTATTTCGGGTGGATGATTATTGGATGGTAAGAGGCTACTGCAATGGAAGCAAGAAAGGCCTCTAAGGCTGAGATCTATAGACTGTACTTTGACTTTACTCAAACTTTATTTTTGAGCTAAAACAATGTCGGTATTTATAGAGCCACCTTCGAAATGGTGCCGAGTGCACGCTTAGCAATAAAACCTAAGTCAACGAAATCGATGACTTACGAATAACTCATGATATTATAAAAATATCAAAAGAAAATTGCATTTTTAGATTATTAGAATTAATTTAGAATTAATTAATATAGAAATTAGAAGATTAGAATTTTTAGGTTTAGAGTTAGTTTTAAAAACTAGAAAAGAATATATTAATAAAAGCAATAAATGAGTAAAAGCCTTAGCGTTAGCTCAAAGCATAGTTATTGCTTCATATAGCGACTAATTACACTGGCTCTGTATACTCTTCAGATAGAAACACAGTAGTGCTGGTAATGCTATTTGGTGGTAGAAATGGATGGGAGAGTAGTAATAGGTAGCTATCGGTAGTAATAAAACAAGAGGTATAGAGTTAGATATTTTAGAAATAAGAAAAGAAAATATTAAAAAAAGCGATAAATGAGTAAAAGCCTTAACCTTAGCTCAAGGCATAGATAGTGCTTTTTAGCGTCTAATTATACTGGCTCTATATACTCTTCAGATAGAAACACAGTAGTGCACGTAATGCTATTTGGTGGAAATAGGTGGGAGAGTAATAACTGGTAGCTATCGGTAATAATAAAAATATATATGATTATTATTATTACCTAGTAGAATATTATAATGTTTATATTATCTTCTCTATTTATAAAATCAATTTCTGTCCGCTACTCTTGCTAAACTCAAAAACGGCTCGAATGATTTTAATAGAAAAAAATTGTCTCTAGATGGTTTAGATTCACATTTGGTCTCGGCAGGTGGCGCTGTTGTTAATATCCAAAATCACCGATGCGCATCGCTAGTCCTAAATAATTATTTCGTGCTATAATTAATCGTTTTTTTTACAGTGTTCTCATTTATTGTAATTGCTTGTAAGTCGTCTTGTGTTGTTTTTAATTAGTTAACAATTTGTTAATTAGTAGTAATCGAACAATATCCGTACTAATTGAATAAGAAAATAAAGATAAATTCCCTGTTATTACCCCTCCTGACGATAAAATGGGAATTGAATCAATTATTTGTAATATAAAAGACTTCTTAGTATAAGCAGATTAAGTACCCACGTTCTATATTTGAAACCTCTTCGAAAACCTCGCGCGACATTAAGTGGCCATAAATTCTAAGTCCTTGAAACGATAACGAGTGTGTTTGGCTTTTCACTGTAATTTTATTGATAAGCCTTTTAAGGTTTATATAAGTGTGCAGTGTAGTCACAAGAATATATTCTTGTGGTGTAGTGGCGTTGTATGACAATCTACTACTTCATATTACTCTGTGGGTGTCGTAAGAGTTTTTTTTCCTTCTCAATGTTTACATGTATTTTTTATTGAACTTATGTACGCTTGTTATTGATATACATATCAGTGAGGTGTTGTTTTTCATATAGTTTAGAGTGTTAATGCTTAATAATATGTATATTGTAAGATAGCTCATGAAATAAATAAATATATATAGAGGTATGCTGAAACAGGAGATAAGTAGCAGCATCTTCATGATAAGTACGCAAAATAATTAAAAAAACTGCAGTTGCCAATCGGCCCGCCAGTTGCCAACCTGCCCGCCAGTTGCCAACCCGTCAGCCAAGTCAAAGTCAAAATACAATTTAAAAGCATTTAAATTTAAAAACACTTTTTGAAAGTTGAATGCTATGCCGAGAAGGAGCGCCAAAAAACCCACAAGTAGGCTATTCTCCTCCCAACAGACACAATTTGAATTTTTAAAATATATACATAAGTAAAAAAGGGCTACGGGAAATCATAATGTCCACGCATTCTTATCTTTTAAATAATCATCACATTTCTAATATCCATTCTTCATAACAATGTTTTTACATGCGCTTTGAATTTATCCCCTATCTTTTCCATCATCGGATAACCGGGCGGTCGGCGGGTCTTCACAGCTTTGTTTTCAATATTCCACGCATTAGAACGAAATGGTTTGCTTCATCTTTTGTAATGCGTAAAGCAAAGGAGTAGAATAATTTGCCGGCGTCTATCTTTCCGTCCGATTACTTAACTAAACTTAAACATTCGACCGGCGGTAATGAACGCTAAAATGATATAATACTACCCGTTCGGTCATGGCGTAATATAATTCATTACCTTATTTGGTCTCGTAGGTATCGTACCTCGATTTAGTAGCCACGTAACTAGATTTGGTTTAGTGAGGAGTGCTGCTGTAATAGTTTTATTGTACGCTTAGGACCGCGTGGATTTTAACTTTGACAGAGAGGAACCCCTGCGTATGGCTACTCTCCTCCAATTCACTGGTGGTGGCCCGTGTTGCTTTATGTTCTTAGCTGACTTTTAAAAAAGGAGGAGGTTGTCTATTATATTATATGTTTTTTTTCTTACTTTCTTTTTTATGTTTGTTACGCGATATCATCGTCATTTATGAAACGGTTTTGATGATTCTTGTTTTATTAAATAGGGTTTACTTCAAGCGTAGTTTCACATAAAGAAAAAATCTACCTTTAAATGTGTTCACCCTTAAATAGGGGATCCCGTTAAGTACGTTATCGAAATCAGTATTCAAACGTATAGCAATAACTTTACTTCACAAAACTCGGCCGTAAAAAAATAAAATAAAATTTAAATAAAATTTTATTAGCAAATCGTATGTGGTTTTATTATCTCTAACTTACACGCGCCTCGGTAAGGCAGCGTCTTCGACATTACTCTGACTGCCCGGCCAACGCAGAGGTAACAAAATTGCTATTCTGCCACAGCCTTTGCTAATTTAACCGTACATGCAGCAGAGCCTATGGCAAGTGGTGAAACACATGTGTCTTTAAATAAAACTAACACTAACTGAAAACACAAAAAAGTCAATAACTTGAGGGTGTAGTAGCGACACAGAGTCGGAGATTGTTGTTGAAATAGTCACTAATGGCATTTTTGCCGTAAGGTACATGTAGATAGGGTAGACGGGATTGGTAGTGGGAACTCGTCCCACCTTTATGTTAAGTGAAGCCTTTGTCCAAGACAGGAGTGACAGGCTGATGAGGAGAAGAACTATTGTTTTAATAGTACTACCAATTCGGCGTCAAAGTCCAAAGATATGTCTGGCACTGCGATCTTCCATTCGCTTGCCAAGAAAGCAAACTGTGCCAGAAGCCCATATTTTTTTCAATAGGCTAGGGGCGACAAATGAGCACATAGTCCACCGAGTGATGGTAAGTAGTTGCTGTGGCTTATAGACATCTACATCAATTCTCGATTAAGAATAGAAAGTCAGATGCGTTGTCATCGCTGAAGACTAAGACGGAATCATTCCGTCGTCTTTTATATTTAATTAGTTATTGTCATGTAAAGAACGTGAAGATATTGTGAGCCTCTCTGTTGAGCGAACTGTAGAAATGGCATGTGTTGAGTTTGAGCACCTCATTGTTGTGAGCGTCTACAGACCCCCATGTTCTATATATGATACTTTTGAAAAAATTATGGAGGAAGTTTTTGCTAAGCTTAATAAACAGAATAAATCTGTTGTAATATGTGAAGACTTTAACATCAATCTCCTAGAAGCTTCCTCAATCAATATTAAATTTAGATCATTGTTTAAATCATATGGTCTTTTTAATTTATTTTTAGAGCCAACTCGTATTGCTCAATCTAGTGCAACATGTATAGATAACATTTTTATAAATGTGAAGCCGTTGCATAAATGTATAATTCAAAAATTCAGTTCTGATCACTGTGGACAAGTAGTTTCGTTACCATATGTTCAAAAAGCAAGTAGATAAGAAAGTTGTGTTTGTCCCAGTAAATGCACGTCGCTTGGAGAAATTTAGAAGTAACATAGTGAAAAAACTTCCATCACTTTCATACCAAAATGATCCAAATTTTTTGTATAGAACATTATTTAAGCTTATTTGCAATAATTTTAATAATACTTTTACTTCTAAAACATTCTCCTTAAACAGTCGGAAGTCATTTAATGAATGGGCGACAGTAGGAGTCCATAAGAGCAGACATAGGTTATATGATCTTTACCATGAAAGGTCATATAATCATAGCGTCGAATTTTGGGAATATGTAAAAAAATATTCAAAAATATTTAAAAGAGTGTGCTCCACAGCCAAGTCTTTGCATTTGAGCAACAAAATTAAGACGGCTTCTAATAAAATTAAAATGACATGGAGTATAATTAAAAGCGAAACAGGTAAGATCAACTCTCGCAATTCAAACTACCAGTTTAGTGTTAATAACAAATTAACCGAATCAGATCAGGATGTTGCAACGGTTTTTGAGAAATATTTTACTAATATTCCGATATTAACCACTAAGTCACTGAATTCTTCTCCTGCGGTCGCCGAATCATTACTTAAACAAAATGTAAATGCGTGTACAAAGAATTCTACATTTCATAAAGTATCATAAAAAGATATTGTAAAATATTTTAAAACTATTGATGTTAAGAAAACTGCGGATCCGTGGGGGATTTCCGTGAAAGTTATTGCGTCTATAATACATACAATCGCGCCTCATTTAGCTATTATTTTTATACTAGTATCGAATCTGGTGTGTTTCCTGATTTAATGAAGTATAATAAAGTAATACCTTTATTTAAATCTGGTAGTACATTAGACCCCGCCAAATTTAGACCTATTTCTGTACTACCAACACTTAGTAAGATTTTTGAAAAAATTATTCTTGATCAAATGTTAAATTTCTTTAATATAAATAATTTACTTCATAAAAATCAATTTGGTTTCACAAGGCGTCGCTCGACAACTGATGCCGGTGTTGAGCTGATTAAATATATATTCAATGCATGGGAGAATTCACAGGATGCTTTGGGTATATTTTGTGACCTATCCAAAGCCTTCGATTGTGTTCACCATGAAACATTAATCAGGAAACTTCAACACTACGGTGTAAGAATCGATGCTATTAAATTAATTATTTCATATTTAAGTAAGAGAACGCAAAAAGTTGTCATTAACAGTATGAGTTCTTTCAGGTCGATGGTACAGATGGGCGTGACTCAAGGCTCAATTCTCGGCCCCTTTCTGTTTATTGTATACATTAATGACTTACCTTGCATAGTAGGAGATAACCACGATATAGTATTATTTGCAGATGACACTTCTTTAATTTTCAAATTAAGTCGACAATTGCTAAAATATAACGAAGTAAATAATGCTATATCTAAATTAGTAAATTGGTTCAATGTTAATAATTTGCATTTAGATGGCACTAAAACGAAATGTATGAAATTTATAACTCCAAATGTAATTTTAAATGGCGAGAAACTGAGTCTTGTAGATACCACCATTTTTCTTGGAATCACACTAGACGCGAAGCTTCAATGGAGCCCCCATATATCAAAACTAGCAAGCAGACTTAGTTCTGCAGCATATGCCGTAAAAAAGATTAGAAGTCTAACTAGTGTTGAAACAGCTAGGCTAGTTTACTTTAGCTATTTCCATAGCATAATGTCGTATGGTATTTTGCTATGGGGACACGCAGCTGACACTAAAATTATATTTGTTTTACAGAATAGGGCCATAAGACCAATTTATGATTTAAAGCCTAAAGAGTCGCTGCGTCAAAAATTTAAGGAAATTAATGTATTAACTTTGGCCTCTCAATACATTTATGAAAATGTAATTTACGTACACAAAAGTAAAAGTAATTTTACAAAAATAAGTGATATTCATTCTGTAAATACTAGGAACAGACACAAGCTAATAGTACCAGTAACTCGACTCCATCGAGTCAGTAATTCATTCTTGGGGCGATGTATACGCTTTTACAACAAAATTCCAGAAAATATACAAAATTTGACCTGCTCAAAGTTCAAAAACTTTATTAAACTAAGTTTGTATAAAAAAGGTTATTATAGTATTAAAGAATTTATAGATGATAATAACCCCTGGAAATGAGGTGATCGCTACCAAGCTATTTCTAATTTGTTGTGTTGTTAATTTGTGTAACATACATGTACAATCATGATTGACACATACATGATTGTAAGCTGTTATTTAAAACAAAAGTCCCGCTGGATTTCTTGCTGGTTCTTCCTAGGACAGAGGTTTCTTTCGAACCAATGGTAATTATACAAAGGAGTGATTTTCAATTAGTATTATTTATAATCTATATTGAATAAAAAAGTTTCTGTTTCTGTTTCTGTCGTTTCTTTATTTCGTATATTCGTCATTTCCGATACTTTTTACTAGAAACGAGGCATTGCGTCAGAATGCCTCGTTTCTAGTAAAACGTATCTCCGGTCCTTTACACTCACCATACGGAACAGCAATATTGAACAATAGTCAGAATACCTTCGTAACATTATTACAAGCCCACTAATAATAGGTCTTTACCTATGAAATTGCCGTTCTGCAGTACTGGCCATTTCCGAAGCCAAATAAAAACAGACACCTCTGTGGCTGGAACAAATAACTTCAAGAGGCGCATCGGGTGGCCAGGCTTAACTTTAGGATATAGTTGTCGTATAATAGGCCATCATCTGGAGAGATCTATGTTTAAATGAATGAGCCCCGTAAAATATTCAAAAGTCGGTTAAAATGCTGTCAACGAAACCAAGAACAATTGAAAATGGACGTCCTAGCACAGCATAGGGTGGACAAAGACTTTAAACAGTCTTGGAAGGCTACCAAGAGATGTGATGTTAGGCCTGGCCTCCCGGTGATTGTGGGTGGGAAGAGCGAGTTGGTACATATTGCGAATAGTTTTGGTCAACATTTTAAAGTGCATTACCCACTGAGGCCCTTAGTATCTGTGAATAGTGCTAAGGCCGGATGTCAGGGGGACGTGCCACTGATGCGTGGCGTTACTGCAAAGTAGGTTAGTGAGGCGCTAAAAAGAATGACCAGCGGCAAATCATGACGGTATTTGTGTAGAATACCTGAGGCATGCGGGGCCTCACCTGCCGAGAGTGCTGGCCCTGTTCTTCTCAATGTGCATAAATCACTCTTATTTGCCACGTGACCTTATAAAGACCATCGTAGCGCCCATTGTTAAGGGCAGGACCGGTGATATCTCAAGCAGGGCAAACTACAACCCTATATCACTTGCAAAAACAATTTCTAAAATGTTGGATAGTGTGTTTGACTCGAAAGTAGATAAATATGCAAACATACATGTCGCGCAGTTCGGGTTCCGATCTGGACTTTCTGCTGGTACCGCAATCCTGAGCCTAAAGCACACTGTCCAATACTACACAGATCGCAAGACGACGGTGTACGCCTGTTTCCTTGACCTCTCCAAGGCCCACGACTTGTGTCTTATGAGGTACTTTGGAAAAAGTTGGCAGGAGGGGGTGTACCAGCTTAATTTGTTGGAAATGTTAATGTTTAGGTATTACAACCAAACCAACTTTGTAAAGTGGGCTGATTCTCTATCGGAAGGATAAGTGTTGGAGTGCGGGGTGAGATAGAGGGACTTGACGTCTCCTAAGCTCTTCAACATGTATGTGAATGACCTTTTCGCGGATCGTGGTAGATGGCGTTAGCATTAATAATATAACTAACGCTGACCATATGGTGCTGTTCAGTACAAAGGTGGGAGGCCTAAGAGAAACGATAAATGTATTGTGAGATGTATGCTACTGAGCATGGGCTCACATACAATGTCAAAAAAACAGAGTACATGGTCTTTGAGGCCGCTGGTAAATGTCACAATATTGCAGATAATGTTACCTTTAGTGACATGAACGTGAAATCTGTCACTAAATTTAAATATCTGCGACATATTATTACTGGTGACCTCAAAGATGATGCCGACATTGAAAGGGAGCGCAGGGTGCTAGCGGTTACAGGTAATATGTTGGCTTGCAGATTTTCCCGTTTTACAAAACAAGTTAATCGCCTTTTTAAGCATACTGCCAGAGCGTATACACGGGGAGCCTGTGGGTCAAATACATCAAAAGATCGCTTGAAGACCAGGGCATCCAATATAATAATATATTCAGGATGCTGTTGGGACTGCCTCGCTTTTGCAGTACATCAGGGATATTTGCAGCATACCATACAGATGGGTTTAATGCCATTATACGCAAAAAAAACCGCATCCCTTATTAGCAGGATACGAGCCAGCACATCAGCATTCTGAGAATTGTAGCGGACAGGTATACATCACCGCTGTGAAAATATCTTGTGCAGAGACAGATCACTGGCCCTATCCCCCATGGTGGTCTGTCTCGGCACATGGTTACACTACTTTTTTTCCTTCTACTTAAGCAAACCATGTTTTACTAACCCTTTTTATTATTAGTTTTGTTCTACTAACCCACATCTGGATTTTTAAATTATCTGAAATAAACAGTTTTTATATATTTATTTAAGTATTTTAATATCAAATTAATTTTATTTTAAAAATATGGAATTATTTTTTCAAAATCTGTCACTTGTTTATTGATTAGCGTTATATTTTCATCGCATTTTAATTTTTACATCATCATAAATACGTTAAAAATTCATGTATTTATGAGTACCGTTGTTGCAGCAAAATCAACGACATTTACGGTGCAAATACTACAAACGAACGCGCCACCTGTTATAGATCTGCCCGCTTCCGTTTTCGAAATGTCGATCTGAAAAATTTACCCCTTGGTCGTCCTAAAACTTTGGTCAACAATAACAAATAACAGGCGATTGTGGAAGCTGATGATGCTAAATCTACGACTGAATTAGCAGCAGCTTTTGACGTTAGCATCATAACAATATTGTCCCATTTGTGTAAAATTGGCAGGGTAAAAAATCTTAACAAATAGGTGCCCCACGAACTCAATGATCACCAACGTGAAGAACGCGTCGAGACTGTTTGATAATTGCAAGTGCTCAGCAAGTTGATTGCATCCTGGTTCAGCACATAAATAATGCCATGGTAATTGTTTGGTGGTCTA
Organism: Parnassius glacialis; assembly: GCA_033319125.1. NCBI lineage: Eukaryota > Metazoa > Arthropoda > Insecta > Lepidoptera > Papilionidae > Parnassius > Parnassius glacialis. The sequence goes on along the minus strand of JAVANC010000012.1, from coordinate 36,910,861 downwards.
ACGCATAAATAGGACGACCATTACTGCAGATGTGCACAACTGATGGTCTTCAAGTTACAAGAGCTGGGATTGGAAGCTCTTCGTCATTTGCCGTACTCACCAGACCTTGAGCTGGATAGCTATTTGGCAGGAAAAAATTCAATCAAATTCGAGAGATAGTAGAAAATACCTTTGAAGAATTTGTTGCCTCCCGTACAGCAGATTTCTTCAAAAAGGGCACCATTAAACTGCCACTGACTTAGCATCAGAGTTGCCAATGCCATGTATGTAATTCCCCAAAAATCCAAATAATATTACCCTAATTTTTGCATAAAAATCTGCTGATTCCCCACAAATTCCCTTTAATATTATTTTAAACAATAAAACAAGTTTCAACTATTTTAATAATATTTATTTTTTACGTTTTGTATCGTTATATATTTTCCATAATATTTGTTGCAAGCATTTTGCTCGAAGGATTAAACTTAGCTCTGCCACACAACTTTTTAATCCCTTCTCTTGTTGCCATTAAATATACTACAGTATATGTATGTAGCCGATTGCGGTTTACTGTTTTTAAATTTTGATGCACACTTAATTTTCGTCCGACCGATGCGTTTGTAAATGGGAAGGAACTAAAATCTTATAAACAATTTTACGATTAGTCAAAGAATAAAGATGCTGAATTTAAATTTGGTGCATTGAAGAATATTGAGTCGTTCGCTATCCATAAGAACCTAAGCTAATAAAATATTAAATCATTTGGAACTCTCGAAGAAGTATGTCGACTAATAATAATGCCAATCTCCAATAAATCCCCATTAAACTCGTCATTCCCGAAGTTTGGGGAATTTCCCACAAATCGGCAACTTTGCTTAGCATAGAATTACAGCGCTGAGGGCTCGGGATTCGAATACCACAAGGAACAAGTACTTGTATCGCCTACAGATAATTGTACCGGGCCTGGATATATGTCCTTGTGCAATTTATGTTTGAAAATTGTCTCTACGGTACAAGTTAAAGTCCTAGTCTGTTTCTTTCTTTTTTCAAAAAAGAAAGAAAATAAGAAAAATTACTGATTTTCAATGATGATCACTGCCAGCAGGTGTTGTTCCGGGTTCGATCTTAGTACTTTAAATACTACAAGATCTTAGGTCTTTAAGTATTAATCGGTAACTCCGATTATGATAGATTATTTGTTCTCTGTTTTTAATAAACTACGAGCAAACGTCACGCACAGGCAGTTATTTTCTTCGCCTCGTTCGGAAGCCCGTATGAAAGCTTTGTCTTGATATTAAGAGGCCATAAATATCTTCGTGTCAGCGGAGATGATAACGACCGTTCTACTGTAAACGCCTCCGTGGCGCAATATTATCGAGTTTTCTAGAATACTGTTCATCTTTTATTAGACGCCTGGTTTTATTATTTTATACTTTTTTTTGTTATTTTAGAAGTGTTATTTTCGCGATATGCACTCGTAACTACATTAAATTGCTACGTTTGGACAAGGTTCGACGTGTAGTGACGGCGTGAGAGAATCCGCCACCCCATATCATCATGTGTGATATGTAAGAGGCGGCGGAACTAAACAGGAGATGGGCGGCATCTTTCTTATAACAACTTAAAATACTAAAAACTGCGGTTGCAAACCTCCTTGCATATCGTGGCTACTATGGCAAATCCCCTCTACGAGGCGATGTGTGAGGACGCGAATGTTCAGCAGTGGACGTTTGGTAATAATGTCTAGACTAGACATCATCGTAGGACAGAATTATAGCGCACGAGTGTGTATGTAAGCAAACGGAACTCTATATTTCGTCACTCTCATAGTCCCAGTGTGCGGAATATTACCGACACTACCGGAGAGGGAGAGATATCATGCTCAGGACCATCTTTACATGCTTTCTGCAGCACAGGAGTGAAACCCAGTATTTTTTTGGCTCCAGGCGTTTTGACAGAAAACCTATACGTGGTAGAGACACGCTGCAGTTATATTACTGTTGTAGCACAAAAGGGTCAGTTTGACTGGGTAAATGCCACGCTCTCACAGAATACCAGCTTAAAATAGCAGTTTAACACTGCTGTGTTTCGTATGGTGAGTGTAGAGAACCGGAGACCCTGTTTACTGGAAAAGAGGCATTCCAACTTAGTCGTCACGGTTGACAACGCATCTGCATTTTGATTCACAAACGAGGATTAATGTAGATGTCTATCGGTCACAGCAACCACTTACCATCAGGTGGAATGTGTGTGTGAATACTAGCGTAAAATAGTAGCTTAATGTTGTAGAAAACTGGAGACACTTTTATTGGAAACGAAGCTTTCCGTCTTAGTTCTCAGTAGTAACTACGCATCATTTTGACTTAATATCGAGGATAGATGTAGATGACTTTGTGCTCGTTTGTCATCCTTATACTATAAAAAACACAAACGTCGATTTTTCGTTTGGCCCGCGACTCGAACTCGGGATCATATGGTTAGCGTTTATGACCACCAACGAGGCAGTTAAATATAAGTAGGCTGAAGTGTTCGTCGTTAAATGAAACGTGATTTTTACCGATAAATACATCTTACCGCAAGGCTAAAAGCTTTACATTAATTAATTGAGATCGTAAAAGTTTTGTGAATTTAAATGAAATTTGTTTTTTCGTTAAGCTGTCTAGGATTGAAGGAAGGAACCCTTATAATTTCTTTTAGTGTTCCCTCTCTGTATCAAGGTTTTGACATCATACCTTTGAAATTGTATAAATATTTAATTAATACATTTTAAAAGGTATGATGAAAATTCCATTTCTAAGGGCAGGAAAATAGGGAATAAATTTTATAATGTGTAAGTATTAAGACTCAGAAGGGTAAAAAATTATTACAAATTAAAAGCCTGTTTCAAAATACTAAAAAAATTAAATAATATTCTAAATAACAGCTTTTTATGTTTAAACTACGGCATTGTGTAGAGATTAATTAAGGCCTAGACTTCAGAAGCTGTTATGGAAATTTTTTTTGACATCGGTTTTTACATTCTATTAAAAGTTTTAACTTTATGTCATAATAACTTTTACGCCCATTTAAACTTATAACGAAAAATTCCACATTTCTCAGTCCCCCGGCATTGCGTCTGCATTTTGATTATAAATCGAGGGTGTAAGAGTACTAGGGTCACATCATTCATTCAAGACTAGTTTTTCAATCCTAATTGCATAAAAATTAATTTTTCTTTATTTTGCGAAATATCAAGTTTCAAAGAATCATGCATTATATTATCCACTTTAATTTCTTTTAAAAGATACAATAAAATGAAAGTGAGTGGCAGAATCAGCGAGGAATATCCTAAATCGAAGTTTATCGACCAAATTAGCGATGTAATAAAGATGGGCTAAATTAATTTTACCCTTTACTGCTGAGCATGTATACATACATATATAGATGTGAAGGAGAGGAAGAAGAGGGGTGTATCAGGATCATGTTAAATGGAATTCTGTAGTCTCTGCCTAGCTCTCTAGGTGACAGGCGGGACAGTTTATACATCGATTGTCTAAAAGACAAACGTGCTAAAGGCAAAATTTTGTGGTTTACACTTTTTAATGTCAAACATTCTAAATTAATAGGCCGCATCTTCTGCACTTATCGCAAAACTGTAATTACATCTCTTTCAGTCCAAACCGAACCTGTACATTTGTAATAAGAAACGTGAGACACGAGTTAAATGTCAAAGAATCAAAGTCGCTTATCTACCCATGATAGAAATTACAAAATGTATTAAGTAGCTTTATATCACTTTATCTTTGAGTATTGAAATTCACACAAGTGTTTTTGATAGGCAATTGACATAGTAAACCTAAAATTGGTACCTAATTTACATGACAATTCAGGTGGAATGTTACAAAAATAATTATATTAATTTAATAAATTTTATTTTAAATTTTATACACAAATGCACTAAGTGAACAACTGAATAACAAAATTATTAAGTGAATGTAATTTTTCATGTCACTGAGTACGTCCCAGTACTTTTATGGTTCAGAACAATTATTTTAAATGAATTGTATAACAGATAAAATACCCCAACTAATAGCAAAAGTATAATATACGTTACACTACCCAGCTTTACATACTAACGGGTCAAACATTAAAATTTATATAAACTGCTCTCCTGAAAAATTACAACCTCTGTAATTAATACGTTTGTCTTCTAGCCTAACCATCGATATATACATTTCATAATCAACTTCCAATAAAATTTTAAAGTGCAGCATTTTGACTGTAAAAAATATAGAGAACCCTTACGTGTGTGTGTGTGTGTTTCCACACGAATTCAGTATATTTCATTTTTATGCCTACTTTATGGTATTACAAACCCTTTGTTTCAACTGCGTTTGCTTTTACTGTTTCTTCAATAATCCTTCCAAACTGATGCCAACACATAAAAAGCTTTCATTACATTTTAATACTCTGTAAATGTATGTTTTTATCACGTTCTAAGCTTAACAAATAAAAAAGAATTACTAGTGTACTATTCTAGCAATATACATCACAACGTTTTTATTCTACTGTGTAGTGGAGGTCTAAAAATATCCACTGGGTAGCCGATATCGTCCCATGAGTGTCGGAAGAGGTAACAGAGAGCAATAAACCAGGAGGTGGGCAGCAGTGCCTTTCTAATAACAACCAGAAAATAAAAAGCCGCGGTTGCCTACCCGCCTGCCATGCGTGGCAACTATAGCAACTATCCCATTAATGATACGATTTGGGGAGGCCTATGTGGACTTTAAGGATGATGATTGACTGCCTCGTTGGTCTAGTGGCTGTAATAGTGCAGCTGCTGATCATGAGGTCCCGGGTTCGAATCCCGAGTCGGGCCAAAAAATCACTTATTGAGTTTTTCCATCAAGAAATTCTCAGTAGCTGCCCGGAGTCAGGGAGTTGGCGGTGTCTCACCCCCGGTGCATCGGAAAGCACGTAAAGTTATTGGACCTGCGCCTGATCTCTCTCCGGTCGCGCCGCTTTACCGTCCTATCGGACTATGAAAGTGAGAGAATACAGAGTGCACCTGTGCTTGCGCATACACTTGGGCACTATAATCCTGTCCTGCGCCAATGGTTAGTCTCCGTTGAGACGGGCCGCCGTGACCGAAATTCGGTCTGGAGGACATTAAGATGAAGATGAGAAGAAGAAATTTCAGTTATTAGTAAAATTTTTGAAAGCATCAGGTCCATAAATAATGAAGAAATAGATATGCTATTTATTTCTTCATTATCATATAATAGAAGAAATAATAATCAACTGCGACCGAGTGGTCAATCGACGGATCGAATTAGGCTGGGTAGTGTTAACATAATGGATCTAAGAAGTGATCCTTTACTGCTGGCCATGTGAGGAAGCTCTAAGTCACTCAGCAAGGTATTAATTGATTGGATTGTGCCTGGAGTTTCTATGCGTGACAGAATTCCATATGAAGATATCCGAAATAGAACCAAAGTAACCAATATACCCTCAATAAGCTGATGTGGCTATAAGAACCGACAACCAATGAAGAAGGAAGTTTCTTGAGTAACAGCCTCGTACCGGTTAGCGAAGTTTTTACGTGGACATGCTTCAACTATATTATGGTTGTAGCATGCATGGGTCGAGAGTACCGGAGATCCTTTTTAATGGAAACAAATTTTCCATCTTAGAATTCAGGAGTGACAACGTACCTGCATTTTGATTCTTAATTGACGATAGATGTACATGCCTTTGGATCACATCATCCACTTATATTATCAAAGCTTCAGGTGGACTGTGTACACGTGTGTCATTGTTGCTTTATTTAAAAGGTGAAGTGTAGGACGGCCCTCCACTGACGGAGACGGAGTGATGATCTGGTAAGACGTGAAGGAAGTCATTGGTTACATGTGGTTGTGGACTGTATTATTTAGCATGCATTGGGGGAGGTCTATGTTTAGTAGTAGACTTGTAAAACCAGTAATGATGACGATAGTCACCACCACGCTGGTGTTGATGGGGTGTACAATTTTTTATTTTTCTATAAATACTAAAACTGAAAAATTAAAACAGTTATTTTTAGACGCGCTAGAGTTACGCTACAGTTATAGGCTGCGCCACGAATGGATCGGATTGCCAGGGTTTGGACAACGCTCTCACAGAATACCAGCGTGAAACAGTAGAATAAGCTGCTGTGTTTCGTATATTGTAGAGTGTAGAGAACCGAAGACCCTTTGTACTGGTAACGAGGCATTCCATCTTAGTCTGTAAGGGTGACAACGCATCTGCATTTTGATGTAGATGTCTATGGGTTACTGCACACTGTAACTGTATCCTCACTTGCATCATTTTTCTATAAAATAAAAAAATATAACCATCTTTCTCATAATCGTTGATTATGGTATTATATACAAATTAAGTAATCTCTTCGTGTTTTTTTCCATTTTAATTGTGTGTAAATTTTAAACATTTCTAAAATTGATGTTGGTTTTTCATGAGTAAGGCCGTTATGCGAGTTTCTTAAAACAAATGACAAAATTATAATAGAAATTGGTTTCGTTTTTAATCAAGATAAGAAAGGAACATAACAATAGCGGTTTCGGTACTCTTTGAATTTAGAAGCCTCTTTGAAAACTCGTGAAATAAAGTGGCCATAAATTCTTCGCCGTCGAGGTGATAGCGGTTCTTTCCAGTGTAATATTATTTATACGGTCTGCGTTGTGTGCGTATTTTGAGATGTTTGGTGTCGAGGCTTCAAGTCTGTCCGATTCGTGAGGGTTCTTTTAGGTGTTGTGTTTTGATTATGTTTATAAAATTCTATTTAGAGAATAAATAAAAATTTCTCTCCCAAAAAAAATTAATAATTATTAAATTAAACGGGGGTACATGGTCGTCGCAAACTACTTTTTGGTATTGACATTACCAAAAAATAACAATATTAAATGTTCATTAATATAGTTATTTTTTGGTAATGTCATTGCAGTAGATACATAGAGACACGTGATTCTAGTGGGTCGAACAAAGTCTTTTATACGTAGTAGAGCCATGCTGCAGCTATATTATGGTTGTAGCACGAATAGGTCGACTCGACTGGGGAAGGACCACGCTCTTAATAGCAGCTTAACGTTGCTGTGTTTCGTATGGTGAGTGTAGAGAACCGGAGACCCTTTTTATTGGAAACGAGGTATTCCATCTTAGTCCTCACGGGTGACGATGCATCTGCATTTTCATTCGTAATAGAAGATAGGTGTAGATGTCTATGGGCCACAGCAAACCACTTACCATCAGGTGGACTGTGTGCTCGTTTGTCACCCTAAACCTATAAAAAATATTATTTCTTCTTTTATAATATAATGATAAAAGAAGAAAACATGGATTGTGGATAAGGAACAGCGTGGATCCAGAAGGAAACGATGCAGCAGACGAACTGGCCAGAAAAGAATCAGCTCTGGCCACTAAATGGCCGGAACTAATCATACCAATCCCCTTTGGTATCGTTCGTTCACTGGTACGTAGAGACTTCACTAAAGAACACGCTCAGCTTTGGAAAAATCTAGTAGACAGTAGACAAGCTAGGGAGGCAATGCCTGAAAAAAAAACAGTCGGTTAACCAAGATTATAGTGAGACTGAACAAGCCATATATCAGGATAGTAACAAGTGCTATCACAGGACATGGCTCCTTTAACAAACATTTATTTACCATAGATGTTACAGATATACCTCTGTGCATGGCATGTATGTGGGAGAAAGAAACGGCGGCCCACGTGTTGCTGATATGTCCAGAAGTCGCTACATACAGAGCTTAACATCACGGCACGCTGGGATCACTCCTAGTAGTTGCTTGCAACACCAAAGGACTGTTGAACTTCCTCGGGGAGATTTTATGACACATTATTCCAGCCCACACGCAAAATACGCGCTTAGACGTAGAAATGCGGAAAACAGCCAGCGGAAAGCAGCGTAAACTAACTTACTAACAAACTAAGTGTCGACGGTGATGCATTTTTACTAGTGTAGAGGTCATCTTCAAATTCGGTAAGACACATCACAGTACTAATTAAGTTTGATATAGTTTATAAAATATATCAAACATTAATTAGCTACTATATTTAATGGATATCCGCAAAGTGTTACTATTAACTTCTATTCTTCCACAAAAATTAGCAGCAGTTAGTTTAATCTAAGAAAACTTAATCACGTCGGTTTTGTTCAGATTTGTTACATGTTGATTGTTTTTGTTGCCGATTGGCGCGCGGACAGAATTCTAACCGCCGCTTACGAGACTAGTTGTTACTTGTTCTATTAATGCTTTGTTTGTTTGGATCGTAAGCACGTTTAAACATTTTCGGAATATTAGATAAGTAAAACCTGTTTAATAGTTTTGGTAACTTATTATTAATACGGCGTTTATTAAAGGTAATTGTAGTGGCGGTGTAAGAATATTTACTACCTCATATCATCCCGTGGGTGTCGTAGCGACAGAGGGAAACGAATCAGGCGATGGGCAACAGCGTCTTCCTAATAACCACTAAAAATAACAAATAAACTGTGGTTGCCAAGCCGCTTGCCAAGTGTGGCAACTATGGAAAATATGCCCCCTATAAGATAATCTGTTGGAGCGGCCTATATTCAGCAGTAGACTTTAATATACTGTACCGGTAACGGTTATTAAGGGTCGTGTTAGTTGCACAATATTCTTGACCAAGCTTAGGCTTGGAAAGGGCTGTTGTGCAGTAACAAAAGGCAAGTAAAATATTATTTTACTTACTGTTTGCCGCCGTGGTAATTGAGGAGCAAAGCGCTCGCTGTATATTTCACAGTTCGTCAAACCGTGTTCAAATCCTGCCAACTCCAAAGGAATTGTTTATTGCAATTTTCAGTGCTGGTAAGCTCGGAATTGAAGGAAAACATTGGGAAGTAACATGCACGTCTAAACAAAAAAAAATCACAAAACACAAAAAATCGAAAACATGTGAAGTCCCCAAACACGCACTGATGAAGTGCGGTGGACTAATTGTTTCAAAATCCTCACAGAAAAGAGAGTAAGAAGTAAGAGTAAGCCTGCGCCCTCCTGTGGATTTATATAGACTATGCCTTTTTTATGGCTTGTGGACTTTAGGATTTAAGTTGGGGCCAACATTTGTGCAAACTCCAAATTGTTGGCTTGCATCAGTATGCGGCTATTTTACGCTGGAATTCTGAGAGAAGAAGGTAATATCAATAATACTTAACATGTGAAAAATAGACAAGTCGGGTTTGATTCCAGCTGGCACTAATGAAATTGTTCAATATAAATTGCCCATTTATCACATGCTTGGTGATGAAGGAAAACATCTTGAGAAACTTACATGTCAACCCCTGTAGCACTTACGTACAAATTTGATATGCAGTCATAGTGACACATCAGATCAAATTTGTACATTTTATAATATTTATTATATCCATCTATCAGTGCCCTATGGTTTTAATTATTAAACTAGTCTACTACTAATAACCTATAAAAGAAGAGCCCTGTGTCCAGTAACATGATTCATATAAGCTACTATTTTAAGGTTTTCATAATTTACCAACATAACACAACCTACGAGAGACATTTACCTGCCTTTTAAATAATAACTTTTGTATTTTGTATTCCAACAAATAAAATTTTTCGTTTCATCAGTTTTATTTTTCAGTAAAATCATATCTAGGGTAAACAAGGTCCTGAAGTTATTTCTATAAAAACGGACCGGAATTTCCGCAAGAAAATTTAAATGGAGCCGTAATTCGCCAGAACGTAGTCGAAATGAGATTCATTGTACCCAAAAATGATCCCGTTGTTACACGCCTAGATAAAACACGACAGGAAAATTACTGAAGCTTTAAAACAGCAATTAACTGCAAGGAACCTCATAATATTTTTGGTCATTAAAGTTGCAATGACGATGGGACATTAAATTTTTATTTTTTATTTGTTTCGTGAGCAACCTGGATTCTATTCAAATTGGCGCCAAGTGATTTACCAAGTACTCGAAGGATTTTTTTGTGAGTATTGTATCTAACTTATCTTTACTTTAAAATAGTATAAATTGTAGGACTATTTGTACTACGTGATAGTAGTTCTTTTTTTGTACTACCCTCTTAACCATATCTGTCGCAAAGCGAAAGCTATATGCATCAATAGGTGCTGTACTCTGTTCCGGTATAAAGAGTATGGCAGGTATACCTTTAAAATATACTCTTAAACATTGTGAAGACCTGTTAAAATATGCAGGAAGTCGATAGATCCGGGTCTTTCAGGATCGTGATCGTTTTAGATTTGTGGCTTCCCTTGAGGGAGCCCTATGTTCAGCAGTGGACTTGTGAAGAGCTGTAATGATGAAACATTGTACATGTGTTTTTCTTCTTTTTTTGTAATAATAATAATAAAGCTTTTTATTTGTCTCAACTCACACATTTTATACAAGGGTTTTACACAAGTAATATTATACAAGGTTGTTAAAAATGTAAGAAAAGATCATCACAAATTTAGCTAAGAAACATACCTATTTATAACAATAGTAATGAGATAAACTGGTCTGTGACTCAGCTATGTAGTGAGCTGAGGTCTTCGCTATATTCTGCCATAGTCTACTTTTAAATCTATATTATAAACCAAAGACAGTATCTTAACCTTATTTTGCTACTGACGTAATCATTTTCTGAAATATATACTCTTATGTGCTATGTATGATTACCGTGTAGTGGCGTGGTGTGGCGGCCACTATCGGTTAGTAAGCGACAGACGGTAACAAATCAGGAGATGGGCAGCAGTGTCTTCCTAATAACAACTAAAAATTTAAAAAAATCATTGCCAACCCGCCTGCAAAGCGGTCTGTGAAAGTGGCAGCTATGGCAAATATCTTTAAGAAACGAGCTTATTCCTTTTTATAAGGCCGGCAACGCGTCTTTGATTCCCCTGGTGTTGCAGTTGTTCATGGGCGGCGGTCGACACTTACCAGTGGCCACCAGACGTTCCGACAATGTATACGTAATTTAAGTAAACATATTTATATCACTGACGTAAAAAGATGGGATCAAATATTCTATATTTATATGATCTCCACGGGGTTTGTTGGTGTATTTTGATGTATCAAATATTCTCTCTAGCGTAATAAATACAGAATATGTTTACGAATTTATTAGAGAGCAGCGAGAAAGCTATAAAACGTGAAACGATGTGGGACGTAATAAGTACCAGTCACCGTGTTTATTTTCTTTGGAAATTTGACTCTGTCAGGTGTTATGTATTTATTGGATGTCAAAGTAGCTTTACAATTTTTATAAACGTTTCCCTCACCCTAGGGATTTCTTCTTTATCAAGTCGTTTTTAGCCAATATTCCACGTATTAGAACTGAACGGTTTACTTCGACTGTCGTAACACATAAAGCAAATTATTGGAATAGTTTGCCAGCATCTGTCTTTCTGTCCGAATAAAACCTGAGCGTCGTCAAGGCAAGAGTGGATAGGCTTTTGTTACGCTAAGACAGTGCGATTTACTATCTAGGGCTTCATCACTACTTACCACCAGGTGAGATTGTGGTCAAGCACTGATTTATAATAAGTAAAAAAAAAACTTTAGAAATAAGATGATGAGGCAATTCTCAATACGACTGTATGAATTAAAGTATATGTACTACGGACTAGAAGAAACGCCGAGACTTTGTTATTTGCAACACGCGTTAGATCCCACTGCACTGGCTCAAACATACTTTGTCTATGCCATACAAAGGTACCCTGGGCTTCAGATCACGCGTCCTGAACTACCGCACGGATTTTGTTCGAGGTGACCGTTTTAGCACCGAGATTTTTGTTTTCCAACACGTGTTATAACCCACGGGTTTAAACTTATTTACTTTGTGCCACATACAATGACAAATAAGTCCACGGGCGGTAAAGCTCATTGGCATACCTACAGAATGGGAAAAGAAACTCTACCCTTCTTTGTTATGTAAATAAGCGTATACAATAGTACATATACATACTAGTGTGGTTGCGGCGTTAGAGAAACCCTCACTCTATTTAGTCCAGTTGCTAGATGCGACTATTAACATATATTCATCTCGTTTAAGCCAGCCATAAATCACCCAAATCGGCAACCATCAAAGGCTCGAGTCGACAAGTTTTTCGATTATCAATCCGTAAATATTTGTAATTAATTTTTGTGTGTGTATGTGTATATTTATATTTGTATTATATATTTAGTACCGTTACCGTAACCGTTATATCCTATTAAAGTCCACTGCTGAACATTCCTCCCCCATAGATTGCCTCATAGGGGAGATATTTGCCATGGTTGCCACACTTGACAAGCGTCTTGGCAAGCGCAGTTTTTATTTTTAGTCGATATTGGGGAGACGTTGCTGCTCATATCCTGTTTTTTTTTCGCTCAGCCCCATTTACATCGGGATGATATAGGATAGTGGATATTCTTAAACCGCCACTACACGGTAATATTTTATTATTATTATATAATATTATATGACAATGTTTAAATATTATAAGTATATTTAGTAATTTTAAGTAATTTATATTATTTTGTATTTTTTTGTTAGTGCGTTGTTAGTGTTCATAAAGTATTTGTACTTAACTAATATACCACTAGATGGAGTGACGACCTGGTGAGATGTGCAGGAAGTCGATGTATGCAGGTGGCTCAGGACCGTGCTTTGTGGCATTCCTTTGGGGAGGCCTATGTTCAGCAGTGGACTTGTGAAGGGCTGTAATGATGATGATGATGAATACACCATATTAATGGTTCTAGTTATTAACTGACAGACTAACACGCGCGTTGTTTACCATCTGATTTGCGCATTGCCTTACCATCTGAGCTGACTTACTGGCAAACATTATTTATTCTGCGTACCAGTAAGGTAAGCTTTGTTGTCGGTAACCTCGAGTGAAATATGCTTAGTGAGTGGCCACAGTTAAACAAATATACAATTGTTTAGTCTGAAAATGATAAATCGAGACTACTACAAAAATTGTTTATCCTGCATTTAGAAATGAATCATTTTTGTATTTTTTTATGATTAAAGTATGTCAGATTTATCTACTCTACCTTGTGCAAAATGTGTGTGAACTCACACTTTTTTCTACCGCTAGTTTGCTACTCTCAGTTGGACATGTTTGCCAAATAAAACATGTTTAACAAAACTTTCCCAATTTCTTTAACTCTATTCACCTCACGTGGCAATTAGTAGTCGTTTGTATTACCTTATAAGGCTCAGCCACAGTCTTATTTGTTTGTTGTTAATTGTATTCACGCCAAATAAAGGGTGAACTTGCGTCATTTGGCGGCACGACTTTGCCAGGTAGGTGGTGAAATATACTAGTGGTCGTTTAGTGGTTGAAATTCCAATCGTAATTCAAAAATATAATAATTTTGTATAATAAGCAAGATGTACCTATTTTATTTTCAACTGTACATTAAAACACATATCTCATATTATAAAATATAAAATTAACGCTTTTTTGCCATGAAAATATTCCTTTTTTAATTCTAAATTCGATTTTATGTTTTTTTTTGTATGTTACACGGTATCTTCGCAGATTGTGAACCAATTTTAATGATTCTTTTTTATTAAACAGGTCATTCAAGAGTGGAACTCCACATAAATCTGGGGAAAACTTTAACCCCAAAGGGTAGCCAATAAATAACATTTTTTGTACCAATTTGAAGTCGGTTTTCACTTTTTGATAAAATTTATAATTATCAATAGTCTGTAGAGTATGTCCACAGAGCATTGAAAAAAGATCATTTTATATCTTATAAAAGTAAAGTTGTAATTATTTTTTGGCAACATTATAAAATTCTTTGGGTACAATTTCTACTGTGTGCGACTGTTTGACCATAGACTATTAAGTGTTTGATATTAGCTGAATGAACTTTAACAACGAATTGCATACCTTAAACGAAAGCGCAAGGTAATGTTCCACTATCGCCTAAAAATTAAAATTCCAACATTTTACCGAATAAAATCGTATCTAGCAATCATATTATACATATAAATGATATAAAAAGCACATTGTTAGAAAGATAAATGATTGTTGAACTTATTAATAATTTTTTTAAATCGATTAATTGCTATTTTTAAATAAAAAAAAGTGTTTTAGTGGCTTATGGTGTGGATTTATCATGTCCCTGTGGCTTGTAAACACTATAACTTTTGAAAATATCAATTGTTTAACTCAATCTATTTTTTAATCTCTTCATCTATCATGTGGGAAGCCACTGAATGTAAATGACAGTGTAATTTTCTTTTGTTCAGCTATAATTAATTTTTTCGGCTCCAAAATGGCGAAATTTTCGTTGATTTGGTTGCCTCGTATATAAATTGTTTCTGTAAATGGGGATCTACAGCCACAGAGTAGTTTAGTTCACAGAGTACCTTTGTATTAAGTTTAGTTCGGCTTCAGTCGCCGTCGTAAGTGGACATTGTTTCGGTTGTTTTCAGCGGCTCAAAAAGATCGCTGTACAAATACACAATATTCGAATAACCAAATTTCTTAAATACTTGATTATAATAATAATAAGAGATTTTTATATTACAATATTTAAAAGCACAGAATAAATAATAGTAAATATAGTACGTACTAAAAGTAAGTAGTATAATTTTTTTTGTCATGGGTGACATTTTCATGCTTTTCGAGGGTGTCGAAACCGATAGGGTTGTCGAAATGTAAATCCAAGATGGCGGCCGCAATAGGTATCAATTTTTTCATCATGGGTGTCATTTTAATGGTTTTCGAGGGTGCTGAAGCCGATAGTGCTGTCGAAATGTAAATCCAAGGTGGAGGCTGCAATAGGTATCAATTTATTCATCATGGGTGTCATTTTCATGGTTTTCGAGGGTGTTGAAACCGACAGTGCTGTCGAAATGTAAATCCAAGATGGCGGCTGCAATAGGTATCAATTTTTTCATCATGGGTGTCATTTTCATTGTTTTCGAGAGAGTTGAAGCCGATAGGGTTGTCGAAATGTAAATCCAAGGTGGCGGCTGCAATGGGTATCAATTTTTTCATCATGGGTGTCATTTTCATGGGTTTCGAGGGTATTGAAGCCGATAGTGCTGTCGAAATGTAAATCCAAGATGGCGGCTGAAGTAGGTAAAAATTTTTTCATCATGGGTGTCATTTTCATGGTTTTCGGGGGTGCTGATGCCGATAGTGCTGTCGAAATGTAAATCCAAGGTGGCGGCTGCAGTAGATATCAATTTTTTTATCTTGGGTGTCATTTTCATGGTTTTCGAGGGTGTTGAATCCGATAGTGCTGTCAAAATGTAAATCCAAGATGGCGGCTGAAGTTGGTACCAATTTTTTCATTTCGGGTGTCATTTTCATGGTTTTCAAGAGTGTTGAAGCCGATAGTGCTGTCGAAATGTAAATCCAAGATGGCGGCTGCAATAGGTATCAATTTTTTCATCATGGGTGTCATTTTCATGGTTTTCGAGGGTGTTGAAGCCGATAGTGCTGTCGAAAGGTATTTAAACTACTTTAATAATTCCGTATAATCATGTTATACGTAATTTTTTTAATGCGCTTAAGGTATGCCCAATTGGATTTACCAATATATTTTATTAAATGAATGCTGTATTTTAACACATATTATATATACGTGGTAGAGCCATGCTGGAGCTATATTTATAGTGTACATAGTTGTAGCACGAATGGGTCGGCTCGGTTGGGGAAGGACCACGCTCTCACAGAATACCAGCGTAAAATAGCAGCTTAATGCTGCTGTGTTTCGTATGGTGAGTGTACAGAACCGGAGACCCATTTTACTGGAAAAGAGGCATCCTATTTCAGTCGTCACGGCTGACAAAGCGTTGTTTTAATTCGCAAACGAAGATAGATGTAGATGTCTATGGGCGACAGCAACCACTTATTATCAGGTAAACTGTGTGCTCGTTTGTCACCCTTATTCTATAAAAAAAACATACATTTAATCTTTCTGCAATCTTTCTCGTTACTAACTTCATCTATTTATTTATTTATTTTTATTTATTTATTTATTAGGATTACCAACAGAAATTACAACAGTAATACAAAGATCATTTTCTTAACAAATTCAACTATGACAAATCTCACAATCCTACGTGCGGGCAATGTGTTTAAAAGGTGGTGCACAGTTTTTCATTTTATTTACGTTTTTTAAACTTAAATTTCACGTATTAATATATAGATTTTATTTTGTTCAGGAAGAAACTAGCAATACAATATAAAAATAGAAATAATATTTTTACCTCTAATTCTACGTCAAAAACAATACACGCCTTGAGAAATATAATCAGCTCACGCACTGATTAATTTTAGCGGGGCAACTTTTAATTCCGTAAACCTTTCAATGTTTTAGCTTTATTTAACAGGCTATAAAACTGTCTTCTTATTTTTATTCTAATGACTATAAGGTTAAGATTTATTTTACAACGGCTCTACTCGAATAAGATTTGTAAGGGTTGTGTAGTTGTAATGGAAAAACTTCCATTTTTAATTATTGTTTTCGAGGTCTAGGTTTGGTATGGAATATTGAATCGCCACGAATTGATCGAAAAGTATTTATTTTAAATTTTTATAACTCAACGATTTAAGTCCTCTCACGCCTTTCCACCATTGAATAGCCAGGCCATTGAATCCCTCTTATGTAGATATTTCACGCATTTGAACCAAATGGTATGCTTCGCTTTTCGTGATGCATTCCGCAAAGGAGTAGAAACAATATGCTTTACTCGATGAAGTTAAGACCTGTTCGGAGAAGTAGGCGACGTTTCAACCACGTGCCTCTAAAAACATATTAAGACGTTGGTTCGGACCCTTACCTCTCTCCGAACGTGTGGTCGCGCGATTCTTAATCGAAGATAGATGTATGTATGTATCTCAGCGAGCTATGGAGAGAGAAATGCTCGGGGTTTCTCTGCATGATAAACTTAAAAATGGGGATATCTGCAGTAGAACCAGGGTAGCCGATATAGCCAAACGGATTATTAAGCTGAAGTGGCAACAGGCCGGCCATATAGCTCAAAGAACCGACAACCGATGGGGAAGAAAGGTTCTCGAGTGGCGGCCTCGTACCGTTAGACGAAGTGTAGGGCGACCCTCCACTAGATGGAGTGAGGACCTGGTAAGACATGCAGGAAGTCGATGGATGCAGGTGGCTCAGGACCGTGCTTTGTGGCATTCCTTGGGGGAGGCCTATGTTCAGCAGTGGACTTATAAAGGGCTGTAATGATGATGATGATGTGTCTACCATAGAATCCACTTAATATCGGGTGGACTATGTAATCGCTTGTCACCCTTATTCAAGCAAGCATTCGTTTTTATAAATATTCTCGTTAGACAGTTTATAGCCTCGCTATAAAGAAACATGTAAATCATTAAGCGTTTTGCGAAGTTAAAAAGTTTCCCTTTTTCATAAATCAGTGTAGTTCCTAATAATTAAACACCATTTTTATATGTCTACTTCCAATTTGTTTGTCAGCATCTTTTTGATAATAATTTAAATTTATAAAAAAATCCGGTTGCCAAACCGCCTGCCAGGCATGGTTACTTTGGCAAATATGTCCCCTGTTCGGAAATCTATGGGGGAGTCCTATGAATTTCCCTATGCGGGAAATGCAAGACGATGAATAAACGACCGAATTGAATAAAACAATATCATTATTTGTTCACGAAATAATTAGGGTAAAAATAAACCATGAACGTACATACGTATATACATACATCCTCCATAGCACGTAGTTCAGGAGATTTTAATATGTCATCATTTAAAATTTGGAAATACTAAATGATTACATTAATTTAAAATACAGAGAAATTAATACATAATCAATGTATTTGTCTGAGATTAGACTCCAAGAGGTTCTTAGTGATCGCTGGAACACTTAGATTATTCGATCAAGATTAAGGTGAAATCTTAATAATCCTTAATAATTAAAATGAAATTCCCTACAGACTTAATAAATAGTCCAAGCAATTATTTATTTGTTAAAATATAAATAATAATCTTAAATATAAGATGCTGCTGCACATCTCAGTTTTTTTTTCAGTTACCTTTAAGATACAATTGATTGGATTGACTTTGAATAAAGATTTTAATTTCATCACTTATTCATTCATCACAGTCTTTCAAAGTCCACTGCTAAACATAGGCACCACTGAAGATTTGCTTATTATTAAACTTTACGATTTACCGTGCAGTGAGAAAATAAGAGTATCCACTACCCTATATTATCCCGTGGGTGTCGTTAGAGGTGACAGAGGGAAACAAATCAGGATATGGGCAGCAGCGTCTTCCTAATAACGACTGAAAACAAACAATAAACTATAGCGAATAATCCCCCTTATAGGCAATCTATGGGGAAGACCTATTATTAAAGTCCAATACTGAATATTGAACTTTAATAAGCTGTAACTCTAACGGTAAATTAAACGATGGAAAATTTCGAGTAATTCATTATTTGTTCTAAATACACCTAATGATACCTTACGAAATTAATTGAAATGCAAAGACGCAACTTGTTGACTAAACGGACTTAGGTTATATTGAGTTTAATGCTTAAATAAAATATTTTGACCAAGAATATTAGCAAGTTAAATTATTAGCTTTTTGATTTTTTGATTTTGTATATATTTCAATGACATGTAAATAAAATTTAAATTTAAATAAAAAATACTGTCAGGAGTAAAATTATGTCACTTAGAAAGTAATTTTAAGGAACAGTTACGAAATTACTGTTAATAGAACGTCAGTGTTTAAATCCGACATTCGATAATTATTGTCCTGAACTTCTGTAACAAGTATTTTAAACCAACGTTTTCTCTGAAAATTAGACGAATATTTCGGCCATGGAATTTAATATTTTGGCCATGGAATTTCGATGGACACGAATTTCGACAGTTTAACACTCGAAATTAAATTCATTGTTATATCCAAATGGACCTTTTTGTTCTTCAGCGAGATGAAGCAAAGCAGTAAATTACTTCGCAGAGCGTGATCAATGTTGGTCATCAAATAAAGGTCATTACATAGATCTGTCAGGCTTTTTACGCTATTATGGAGATAACTGTCACTGAATCACCTACTCTGATTAATACGCGGATGTTTAGTTTAGAATTTCCGGTAGTTAATATTACCGCCAAGATGAAATTTAATTCAGTTTACTCGTTTTTCATTTAATTCCTTTTAATCGCTCAATAATTATACGTGGCAGAGCCACGCTGTAGTTTTATTATAAATTAGCACGAATGGGTCGGCTCAACTGGGGTAGGACCACGCTCTCACAGATTACCAGCGTAAAATAACAACTCAGTGCTGTTGTGTTTCTTATGCTGAGCATAGAAAACCGGAGATCCTTTTTACTAGAAACGAAGATTAATGCATCTTAGTCCTCAGGGCATCTGCATTTTAATTCTTAATCAAGGAATGTGGTAAGGCTGCGGGACTAGACAGAGTTACTGCTGAAATGGTCAAGTATGGTGGGCCTCGCGTCTGCGACAGCTTTTATCTGCTGTGCAATTTGTGCTGGCGGATGGGGGATGTCCCGGATGATTGACGATCCGCAGTCATTGTGCCTTTATACGAGGGTGGATTGAAAAGTACTCGGCCTAACACAGATCCATTCAATTCTAAAAATCAAATCTACCCACATTATTTAGTTCACTTCAGACTAGTTCATTGTGTGAAGTTCGAAACGTGTGCGATAATTAGTTGTGATTTTATAAATTTATTAACAAAGTAATCAGACATAATTTCCGCGAATGGAGCAAATCGAGCAGCGTGCCGTCATTAAGTACCTCCATAAGAAGGGGCTATCATCAAAAGCCATCCATGATGATATGGTCAGTACATTAGGCGATTGTGCTCTGTCATATTCATCCGTCAAAAAATGGATAGCAGAATTTAAGCGTGGTAGAGAGAGTGTGAAATTTGAACCCCGCTCTGGAAGGCCTTCGACGTCAACTACTGACGAAAATATTAAAAAAGTACTTGATTTAATAATGGGAGATCGCAGATAAAAAATTAGAGAGATATCCGAGATTATAGGCATCTCTTATGAACGAACTCAAAACATCATTGTCAACGAGTTGAGTTTCCACAAGGTGTCTGCGAGGTGGGTTCCGCGACTGCTTTCAGTTGAACAAAAAAGGACGCGATTGACTATTTCACGTGACTGTTTGGAGTTATTTGAAGCCGATGCAGATGATTTTTTGAATCGTTTCGTTACTATAGACAAAACATGGGTTTATTACTGTACACCGGAAACAAAACAACAATCAAAACAGTGGAGAAGACCTGGTTCACCACCCCCTAAAAAGGCTAAGTCGATTTTGTCGGCAAATAAGGTGATGGCTTCAGTATTCTGGGACTCGTAAGGTGTGATTATGATTGATTATCTTGAAAGGGGTCAGACTATAAACTCTGATTACTACTGCACCTTACTACGTCTGATTACTACTGCACCTTACTACGTCGAGAGGAAATAAAAAAAAAAACGTCGAGGAATGCTCAGAAGAAATGTCCTGTTTCATCAAGATAACGCCCGTGTTCACACGTCAGTACAGTCAATGGCTGAAATTCACAACTGTGGCTTTGAACTGTTACCGCATCCGCCGTATTCACCTGATCTGGCACCATCAGACTTCTTTCTGTTCCCTAACCTAAAAAAGCACTTGGGAGGTCAAAGATTTTCGACAAACGACGAGGTCAAAGCAGCTGTAGACGCATATTTTGACTCTAAGGAAGAATAATTTTTTTTCAACGGTCTAAATGCTTGGAAGGGGAGGTGGCAAAAGTGTATTGAACTTGATGGTGATTATGTAGAAAAATAAAAATATAACTGATTTAGTATGTGTTAATTTTCTTGGTTAGGCTGAGTACTTTTCAATCCACCCTCGTATAAAGGTAAAGGTTCACATTTTGACTACGGGTTCTATTGGGCGATCAGCTTGACCAGTTTAGCAAGTAAAGTTTACTCGAAGGTTTTGACACGTAGGATGCAAGAGAAATCGGAAAGATTTCTATGGGAGGCACAATGCGGATATAGACCTGGAAGAGGATGCACGGATCAAATGTTTTCTCTACGCATGATCACGGAAAAGCTTCTGGTTGCTAACCAGAAGATTTTCTGTGCTTTTGTGGATCTTGAGAAAGCATTTGATAAGACTGTAAGGAAGAAAATATGGGAACTGTTGCTGAGGTACGGTGTGGATGGTCGATTGCTAAGGGCTGTGCAGTCACTTTACTGTGACTGTAAAGCCTGTGTGTGGGTAGGGCATGACCTGTCACCCATGTTTAGCGTCCAAACGGGCGTAAAACAGGGTTGTGTCATGTCTTCCTGATTGTTCATACTATATCTCGACAGCTGTTTACAGAAGCTGAAAGATAGCTGTTTGGGTGTGAAATTGGGTAACATAAAAGAAAATTGTCTGCTGTATGCTGATGATGCAGTGCTTATTGCACCATCAGAGGCAGAACTGCAGGCATTAGTCACGTGTATGAAAGAGGAATGTGAAATTAAAGGTCTCCGTTTGAATGCTAATAAAACTAAGGTTCTGGTATTTGAAAGGGACGAAGAGAGAACGAAGTGTGAAATATGGGTAAATCAGGAATGTCTAGAACAGGTAAATGAAATTGTTTACTTGGGGAGTGCTTTTAGCCGGGATGGAAGATGTGATTTAGATGTGGACAGGCGTGTCGCTGCCGGGAACAAAGTCAATGGTGCCCTGACTGCGTTAGTCAAAAGGCAAGGCGTAGTGAAGAGTGCACGCCTTGCCATACATAACGCAGTGTTGGTACCGACTTTGTTATATGGCAGCAAAACCTGGGTATGCCAGAAGAAGCATAAAAGCAAGTTGAATGCAGTGGAGATGCGATCTCTTCGTAAAATGTGCGGCGTTACCATAGCCGACCGAAAGCGAAACGAAGAGATTCGCAATATGGCAGGTTTGAAAGATGACCTAATCACAAAAATTGATAAGGGCGTGCTTCGATGGTTTGGGCACTTTGAGCGAATGAGTGAAGACCGAACGGTGAAGAAAATATATAGCGCGAAAGTTAATATTAAAAAGTGTCGAGGTAGACCGAGACGACGAGAGCATGTATGAAGAAGATAATAAATCTGAAAGAAGCGAAAGAGGTATGTAAGGATCGTGACACTTGGCGATCTGTTCTCTCTGGCTACCCCGTCAGGGATTGTTTGTGAAGATAAGTTCAGGATAGATGTTGATGCCTATGGGCCACAGCATCCACTTACCATCAGGTGAACTGTATGCTCGTTTATATCACTTATTCTATAAAAAAAAAACTTGTACACGGCTCATTCTTATCACGGGATACAAGAAAGCTGGTTCTTTTCTCGGCCAAAGGCTAAGTATAGTCTTCAAGCGAGAAAACGCAGCCAGTGATTTTGGCTCTTGTCACTTCTGTGGACTTCTGTATGATAATTTAATTTTTATTTATTTTTTCAAATGTTACTAATATTGTGTATAATATTATGATATTAAATTTAAGGCCTTAATAGTGGTTGAAATGCCTAAATCTTGGATATTTAAGTAAAAAACCTTAATAACTGTTCATTTAATCCACAAAGAATAAATACAGGGTAACAGAAGAGGATTTGGTAAATGTTTTTAAATGAACAAAATTGTATTTTTGTCAACCCCTTATTAGAAAAAAATCCCTAAAAATTACTTATCTTTGTCATATTTTGCAAAATTTCTCTAAAATGGCACAAGCTTTTTAAATAGTTCTTACACTAAAAAAAAAAGGTCTTAAAAATATTAATATTTTTAATTGAGAGTTTTATTTTTATTCTCTGTTTTATAAGAGAATATATCATTTTCCCTGAAATTGAATATATTTACACGAGCCCGCATGCTCCGCGCCCTGTCAGCCTGTCACAGTCCGTTTTCGGACATCGTCGAGGCTGGACCGCGCTTCGGTGTCGGGGCGACTTTATTCAATTATATATTAGTTTTTTAAAAGTTTATACTCAATTATAAATATTTTTTATGACTAGAAATACTTAACTTAGTTAATATCTGTACACTGGTAACTGTAAATATTATTTTCTAAATAAATTAATTTTTAAAGTACCCAAAGAAGAAGAAATTTTCGCGCGACGTTAATTAGTGAAATTGAAAAATGCATTTTTATATAATTTAGATGTGGAAGGACCAACATGCTCTCGTTACATTTCGATAGTTTTTAATACCTATGTAATTTTATTCTTGCATATTTTTATTAATTAGTTTATACTGAATTTTATAATTATGTATTACAATAAAACGCTGTTTTTATGAGTATGACTTTTTAAAATATTTTTGGGGAGGGAAATATAGATACAGATACTTACGTTTAGGTACACTGTTATCAACTTAAATCAAACAATTTAAATAAATAAGAAAATGGTGCTTCCCTAAGTATAAATAACTATATAAAGACATTCTTGGGTTTTGGTTTTTTTATGTTAGACAAACTATCATCTAAAAAATGTAAAAATCTTAAATTTTTGAGGGGTTTCTCTACGTGATAAAGTTAGAAATGAAGATATTCGCTGTAGAACCAGAGTAACTGACATAGCCCAAAGGAATATTACAGTGAAATGGCAATAAGCTGACTATATATCTTGGAAAACAGATAAAAAATAGTAAGAAAGGTTCTCGAGTGGCAACCTCGAAGTAGTTCACAACCTTTATTTATCTTCACGTATTCTCATACGCTTTTTTCACACACACACACGCACACGCACACGCACACGCACACGCACACGCACACGCACGCACGCACGCACGCACACACGCACGCACGCACGCACGCACGCACGCACGCACGCACGCACGCACGCACGCACGCACGCACGCACGCACGCACGCACGCACGCACGCACGCACGCACGCACGCACGCACGCACGCACGCACGCACGCACGCACGCACGCACGCACGCACGCACGCACGCACGCACGCACGCACGCACGCACGCACGCACGCACGCACGCACGCACGCACGCACGCACGCACGCACGCACGCACGCACGCACGCACGCACGCACTCACGCACTCACGCACTCACGCACTCACGCACTCACGCACTCACGCACTCACGCACTCACGCACTCACGCACTCACGCACTCACGCACTCACGCACTCACGCACTCACGCACTCACGCACTCACGCACGCACGCACGCACGCACGCACACCCACACACACACACAAACACACACACAAACACCCACAAACACGCACACACACACACAGACACACACACACACACACACACACACACAAGCACACACAACCACACAAACACGCACACACACACACACACACACACAAACACACACACACACACACACACACACACACACACACACACACACAAACACACACACACAAACACACACACACACACACACACCCACGCACACCCACGCACACCCACGCACACCCACGCACACCCACGCACACACACGCACACCCACGCACAACCATGCACACCCACACACACCCACACACATACACACACCCACAAACACCCATACACACCAACAAACACCCATACACACCAACAAACACCCATAAACACCCATACACACTCTCACACACCCAGGCACACCCATACACACCCATACACACCCATATACACACACACACCCTTACACACCCATACACAACCATACACACCTGTACACACCCATACACTCCCATACACTCATACACACCCATACACACACACAATAGGTCGCAAATAATACTTACCCTAGTACTAGTACTAGTATTAGGCAAGAGTGAATAGGTTTTTGTTAAGTGCAATTCACCATCTTAGGCTACATAACCACTTACCGATGGGATTGTAATTGTAGTTGCTTTACTACTTGCTGGGTAAAAATAGTAAAAAAAATTTACCCTGTGAAAGTTTGCATTTAGATATGATTTTTCTAACCAACCATAAAAATATGATGAGAATATGTATATAAGTATAAAGGTTACCTCACACGGGACAGTAATATAATATTATATCTTACATTATCTACCCATGAAAACTTAAAATCTCTGAATCCCGAGGTATGTTCATATTAAGAGGCTGAATAGAGCCATATTGATATGCATGGGGATCGTTTTGTAATTTCACATCGTTATCGAAAAAACATTGTACGTATTTCAGGTGGCGGTTTGCAAAACACGATTCCACAAAAATTCACTCAATAGAAATAATTGCAAAGTTGCTTCTGAAAATACTTAAATTTTCAACATCAATTTTTTCTTACGTGGTAGAGCCATGCTGCAACTATATTAGTAGTAGGTATAGTTGTAGCACGAATGGGTCGGCTCGACTGGGGAAGGGCCACGTTCTCACGGAATACCATGTATAATAGCAGTTTAACCCTGCTGTGTTTGGTATGGTGAGTATAGAGAACCGAAGAACCTATTTACTGGAAACGAGGCATTACATCTTAGTCCTCACGGGTGACAACGCATCTACATTTTGATACGTAATCGAGAATAGATGTAGATGTCTATGGGGTGGAGCAACCACTTACCATCAGGTGGACTGTGTGCTCGTTTGTCACCCTTCTTCTATTAAAAAAAAACTCTGAGATTTCAGTAAAATAATGTTAAGTATTGTAAGCACTCGTACAATTATATATCTCATGTTAATAAAGCTATTGGGCTATTTTGATTTTTAATAATGTGATTTTACTTAATAGGTTAAATAATTTATTTATCCTTCTATATCAAGAACCGTTCTTCTGTCACTCCTATTGAATTTGACAGTGAATTTGAATTTGACAATCTTTAGATGGGTCAGAATCGCGCGCAGATCAGGCTGTTAGATATTGCAAAAATAATCGAAAATATTTATTTTTACTTTCATGCCGAAGACTATCTTGTTTTATTTTATAACGGTCAAATAATATTTATCAGGTTATAAAGCAAGTATTTACAAATATTTTCGTTGCTTTGTTATTCTATTGTTTACAGTTATTATCACGTCTTAGCTTTACACCAAGAATTACATTAGAAATTCTTGATGGGATGCGATGTAACGCGCATACTTTATTTTCATCAAGAACTATAATATATATATATATATATATATATATATATATGTAGAAAGGGTAATATTGAGTATAGTACAGAGACTAATTTTGTAGTTAGGAATAATAATTAATTCGTTTACACGAATTAATTATCC
Organism: Parnassius glacialis; assembly: GCA_033319125.1. Classification (NCBI taxonomy): domain Eukaryota; kingdom Metazoa; phylum Arthropoda; class Insecta; order Lepidoptera; family Papilionidae; genus Parnassius; species Parnassius glacialis. Next base: position 36,884,684 of record JAVANC010000012.1, on the reverse strand, counting down.
AATGAGTCGAGGATAAACTAGTAATGGAATACGACAAGCGTACTGTTCCACGTCAGAGCCAAGACTGTCCTAACGGCGGCCGCGCCGTTTTATACAAGCAAAACGAGCGCCAATGCAGGTGCAATGGTGCAGGTGTGCGGAACACGTGTTATTTACAAGAATTCTGTCTAACTGCACCGACGGCTACCGCGCCGCACGTGCAATGGTGCTGGTCCCGTCATATATATATATATATATATATATATATATATTTGTTTTTTTTTTACCAGTAGAGTTTCAACACAATCTTAAAAATTTCAATGATTTAAAAAAAATGCCGATAATTATATAATTTCAAGTGAGTGTTTTACATTTAAAGATCAGTTATAAAGAGCCAAAATTCTTATTTTCATTTTGATTAATTTAATTCGAGAATACAATAAATGCGAAAGGGCAAATCTGCAATAATAATTTTCATCAAAAATAACATAGACTTATAATAGTCATATACACGGTCAATCATACTGAAGATTATCAATTGCACTACAAAATATTTAAAAGACTATTTCCAGTATAATGACCCGAATATCATCATTAATGATTGACTGGCACACTTAAAAGTTTTATCATATGGCTAAATGATTGACTATTATATTATGATAAGGTCATAATATAATAGTCAATGATCATACTTTTCTATAAAAAGTTGCAAGAAATTTTAAATCACGGACCTATTGGTTTGTTATACTTTTCACTTAATTAGTGAAAAACAAGATGGACTGATCTAAAAGTTTACTTTCTTGTGTAAAAAGTGCCATTTAGAATTTTATGCAAATGATAATTAAAGTTTATATGTAAATAAGTGTAACATAGCGGGTATTATATTCAATGGTAGCGGCCATCCATATTTGCAAAGCCAGCATCATTTTTTGTACAGAAACCGGCAAAGTGTTGCTCAAGGCACTATAAACAAAGCAGCTGATAAAATGTTACACTCATGATTGTTAACAAAAACTGTTTCTGCAAATGGTCTTATAGATAATAATAAATTTTCCGCCGTGTTAGGTGCAGGAGCTGTTATTAGAAGGAGAAGAGGTAAAATTTTTGTTTTAGAAATGCGTAATCAATAATGTTTTGTCTTCAATTGAGCATAAAATAAAAAATAACTTCAGCCAAAGAGCATAACTGGCATTATACTCAGGCCCATCAATTAGTATGGAAAAAAATAATTTTACCAGGTTTAAAAAATCAATCAAAATTCATAAAACATAAATATTAAAATCAAAAAAATATATATGTATGTCTATACATACATATAATGATTTATGGCCGCTTAGTAACTGACGGTGACTCAGTATAAAATCCTACAGTCAGGCCGAAACTAAGAGGAGAGAATCACTGTAGAAAAGGTAATAATTTATTGCGGAAATTTTGTGATAAAATTAAAAAAATTACAAACTTATCCAAGTTAATCTAACTTAGTCTAACTTATCCTTATGCCTTACAAAAAAAAACAAATAAAAAAATAGTCAAATGGCGTCAGTTTTTAAGAAGATATAACAAAAATAAACAAAAAAATAAATTTCAAAAAAGTTCAGTATTTATTTGATTAAATACCGCTAACACTTAATCACGCTTTTCGAAACCACGCCAGTTGTAAACAATACTTGTGTGAAAAGACAAAATTTTCTTTTCAAATTTCCGCCGAGTTGTAAGTAGAAAGGCAAATAGGTCATGTGTCAATTTTAATTAAATATATTTTATATGAAGTGATCTTGACTAAGTTTCATCAATTAACGATTGGTAAAAATTAAAACAGGAATTTTACAATTGTGTTTATAAGAAACATTATTAGATGAACCTTGCAGCTTTTTCATTATTTTTATTATAAATACCTATAAATGTATATATTATTAATAAATAGTTCCAATAATATTTTGGATTATTTTTAATTTTGCCCTATCTGCAATGTTCTACGCTCTTTCTGAGAAGGAAATGCCCGCCGAACTGCCCCAATGCGTGTTGACGAAAATTGCAATTACAAATTGCATTCGTGCTGTCGGGGATCAAACCCGGGAATAATTTACAGCGAATGCTTTGACCCAGATCTACTAATACGATACAAATAAATACGGTTTAACATATATAATAAAAAACTCTTACGTACTTGAAACTTGAACACTTGATAGCTCGTGACGCCTACCGGACAAAGCTACAGCACAATGTAATTGAAGATGCGTAACCGCGACATAATTCTCAGTGATGCGCAAGCATAACATGCAGTACGTCACTTTTATAATTGTCATCTCGGCAGTATATTAATCTTTGCACTTTTATAAGTAATACAGAACGTAGTTGCTAGACGGTGTTGACGTTGGTTAAAATCTCTGCGATAGCCTTTTCGTCAAGGTCATTCAGGGTAGTTGAAGCCTTAATTAGATTGTGTAGTATTCGAGTATAAAAAAAGATTTCACATTACACTCGGTATTCACTAACCTCAGACATCTTTAGAAACTCTATAGCTATTAGACCTTTTGCTCTTTGATTTGGCGGTGAGGTCATAAATTTAGTGATGCCTTTGGTAAGTAACAAATGGATGTGTTTGGGAAAAAGACAAATTGTACTGACCGCGCCCGTGACCCGTGTCACACTGCTGCGTGATTCCATTCAATACACTAATTTCACTAGCCTTTTCAAGTTTTCGTATCCGAAATAACTGATTTATTATATTGGAGTATAATTTTCAATACTATTTTATTAACAAGTAACAAAACTGAGCGCGTAGCAGCGGTGTAAGAACATTCACCACCCTTTATCGTCACGAGAGTGTGCTATAAGATGACAGAGGAAATCATTTTCCTCTGTCATCTGACAGGAGATGGGCAGCAGCGTCTTTCTGATAACAACTCAAATTAATAAAGGAACTGCGGTTTGTAAAGCTTTCTTGCCACCCATGAGGCCATCTATAAGGGAAACCTATCTTTAGCAGTGTGCTTTTATAGGTTGTAATGGATGGATGGATGTAACAAAATTGATAAGTAAAACTGACCGTACGCAGAAGAACGCAAATAACTGTATCCCAGAAATGTAGTGTCGGTGTAAGTATATCCACTAGCCTCCATCGTCCCGTGGGTTTAGTAAGAGGCAACAGAGGGAAACAAATCCGCAGATAGGCAGCGGTGTCTAGCTAATAACAACTAGAATAAAAAGACATGTCTGCAGTTCACACACGAAAGAAGTGAAATTTTCAGAAATACACTATATACACTATTCTATCTTCTTATCTCGCAGGATAAATCCTATAGATGTGTATGTTTGTTTCTTTTTAGTGTTGCTTTTTCGTTTTATCGAGTTTCAAATCACAACGATTCTAAAGATTTTATTTCAAAAATGATGCTGTGATTGCCAACGTACCTGCCAAGCGTGGCAACTAAAGAAAATATCCCCCTAAGAGTCAATCGATGAGGAGACCTATATTGAGCAGTGGACTTTTAAACTTTATAATGGATAGTGGATCTTCTGCCGTACGAGGATACTTAAAGTCTCTAAGTGAGTTGTAGAAAGGGCTAGCTTGGAGTTTCTCTGAGTAATAGAACCCGTTACGAAATTATCTGCAGTAGAACCATAGTAATTAATATGGCCTAACGAATCAGTAAGCTGGAGTGACAAGGCGCCATCCATATAGCTCAAAGACGAGCGGAGTCAGGACTTTGATAGGCTATAATGGATAGTGGATGGACTGCCGTACGAGGATTCTTAAAGTCTCTAAGTGAGCTGTAGAAAGGGCTAGCTCGGAGTTTCTCTGAGTAATAGAACCCGTTACGAAGCTATCTGCAGTAGAACTAGAGTAATCAATATAGTCTAAGGAAACAGTAAGCTGGAATAACAGTGACAGCTATATAGCTCGAAGACGATCTTTGTCACGTTGTGATAAACGGAATTTATGGTGGCTTATCACTTCGGCCTGGTAAGACAGGTAGAAAGTCGAAATATGCAAATGTCTTGGAACCATGTTTTGTGGCACGCTTAAGAAATACCCCATTGGTCTGAGGGCATGTTTTTGACGTGCTGGTTGAAAGCTATCACGACCTCTTCTGGCTCAAAAAAAACTTGAACATTTTTTGCTCACTCTTCTTGCATGCCTCATTTTGTAGATTTGCTATCGCCTTTGAACGCCTATTCAGAATACTAATGTTTTCTTTTCAACACCGTAATATTGGATATACGCCTAGTCAATTAGTGGCCTGACAGTAGCCACACTTTCTTTTCTTTTCTTCTTTTTTTCTTCTTTTCTTTTCTTCTCGCAGTTGACGGACGACCTTTATGATTTTCATTATGTAGAAACACAACCATGATGAAAATTGCCTTACAGTGTCAAGTCATGTGAGGTGTTTCTCTCTCAAAACAATTTTAAACGCGACTATGCGAACTTTTAAAACCAAGTTATTTTTTATCGTTATTCCATTATTGCTACGGATGACGAAATACAACTTGTGATAAAAATAATTTAAAAACATGTTAGTAATATTGAAGTCGGCTGTACAAAATGTTTAATTTTGTACAGCCGACTTCAATATTACTAGCATGTTACTATACTAACTAACTTAATAACTTAAGAATAACTCAAAAACTATTGGTCTGACCTTGATCAAATTCATATGGGACCACACGAAAAGTACCAGCTTTCACATAAATAAAGAATCATCGAAATCGGCTCACCCAGTAAAAATATATGAGGTAATACATAAAAAAAACGTACAGTCGAATTGAGTTTGAATTGAATTGAGAAACTCAGCGGCACAATTAACCGGCCACCTTGATTTTTTACCATTTTGGTTAAAAAAAAATTGTGGCCTTACTTGTGAATGTTATTTTATAACGTAGGTATATTGAAGTAAAATGAAAGATAATATTGTTTTTAATTATTACGTTTATTTATAAAAAAGTCTGAAAAACACTTTGACCGTAAATTAACAAATGTGATGAAATGGCTTAAAAATAAAAAATCTGCTGAATAAATAAATTCTAATAAAAGTGCGTATTTCCACCTCTAGCCCTCATGACTTCCATCAAACGGTTTGGCATGCTGTCGATGACATCTTTGATCTGTTGTTGTGGAATGTTCTGCCACTCCTCAATCACGGATTGTTTTAATTCATCTATGGTGGTTGGAGCTGGTATGCGGCTTCGAACACGTCTTTTTAAATTGTCCCATATGTGTTCAATAGGATTTAAATCTGGGCTCCGGGATGGCCATGTTAATTTTCAAATGCCGACGGTATCCAGGTACGCGGTAACAACTCTAGCAACGTGGGGGCGAGCGTTGTCCTGCATTAATAAAAAATCTTAGCCAATAAATGGAGCAAATGGCATTACATGAGGTTTCAATACTTCTGTTACATACCTCTGAGCATTTATTCCACCTCTTTCGAAGATAACCAAGTCAGTGCGTGCTTCGTAAGTAATGCCGCCCCATATCATGATAGAGCCACCTTGGTAACCTACTGTTTCCACAACAGTACATGGTGCAAACCTTTCATTCTTGCGTCTGTATACACGCTGGCGACCGTCAGGACCGTGCAAGCATATTCTTGTCTCGTCAGTAAACATAACATTCTTCCATTGTACCATATTCCATTCGGCGTGCTCTCGGGAAAAACGAAGTCTTTCTCTCCGGTGGCCTACGAGCAATTGTGGCACTCGAGATGGTCGAAAAGCTCCAAGGGCATTCTCTCCTAGTCTTTTTCTCACTGTTCTTTAACTCACTTGAACATTGAGAACCTCACGAAGTTGGTTTCGTGCCTCAACAGCTGTAGTGAACCGATTTCTTAGAACATTGGTCACAAAAAATCGGTCGTCACGAGCGGAGGTGCATCTTTTCGGCCCTGTCCTGGTCTTCGCTCATAAGAGCCAGTTTCCCGAAACCGTTTCACTGCATTCCTTAAGGTGGTACGTGTGACACCAAGCTTCCGCGCCACGTAACGCTGACTAAACCCTTCGTCGATAAGAGCGATGGCTCTCGCCACTGAATTAGCATCAAATGGCATGTTTGTGATGTCCAAACACTAGCTTTAAGTTACGAAACCAAAACAAACTCAAATTGTTTACTTTTAATGTCACTGAAGCAATGTAAGCAGTATGGCAACGATAACGATAATGAGACGAAATTTGATATTTGTCCTATTCACAACTTATGCTTAAAATACAAAGTTAAGTAGGTAGCTTGTAATTTTTTCGTCACTACATTTCTTTCACACTTGACTTATTTATGCCCAATAACTTACAACTGCGATAACATCAAAGTTTGCCACTTTAAAAGGGTGGGCGGTTAATTGTGCCGCTAAGTGTGTATATATATATATATATATATATATATATATATATATATATATATATATATATATATATATATGTGTGATTTTTATGTTTTTTTAATATAACGTTAGAAATTCAAACATTTATAAGTGGGCAGAAGCGTACCACTTTACATGTGTGTTAAATATTAAGTGTGCCATGTGCACAGCCATTATAACTGAATACTAATAACTTACCAAACATCAAACGACATTGCCTTAAAATACCTAGCTATTTGTGAGTTGGAGCTCTTTTGCGTAAATACGTCCAAATGGGTTTCGACGTCGCCTTTCTCGATGGAGTGCAGCAGGAAAATTAACAGGCTTCCCATTCCAACAGCTATGTCGTCCATTCAATATAGACTGTGATGCTGGCAGTATTAAAGGCTACTAAAAGGTAACTTTTCACGTCACTAGAAATAAAGTGTTCTTTGGGGCTGCTTTTACACCGCTAAATCAATGGGAAAGTCACACCTGGCCAATGACAAACATTTCCGAGTGAACAATAAGGGCCATTACAGATAGACTTTAAAAGCAAGTAACTGGTGCTTAAAATGTTGCAAAACATTTATTACAATGCAGGTGGAAATTCAATTGTTATAATTTATACTTGCGATTATTGTCATTTAGTGAAACTTCATCTTAATTTTTGTTATTTGATTAAGCAAGTATTTTTCTTTTTATAAACTAGTGCTGGTCCACAATACCACCTGGTAGTAATTGGTGAGCTAATGAGTTGTAGCCTTAGATGGTAAATCGCTCTGTCTTAGCGTGATACACGCCTATTCACTACAACCTTGAAGACGCCCAGATGGTATTCAGATGAAAAGACAGGCACCGGCAAATTATTCTACTCATTTGCTGTACGCATTGGAAAGTCTCATAATAAATTTCCTATTTAATTCTTCATCAGCCTGTAAAAGTCTACTGCAGTACATAGTCCTCTCCCGTTACAGAAAACTTCCGTTTTTAGGGTTCCATAGTTACACAACAAGGAACCCTTATAATTCTGCCATGTCCGTTCATCTGTCTGTCTCCTAATTTGCTTAGAGACCCTAGGTGCTACAAATCTGTAATATGGTATTGTTATAGATATTAATCACGCCTAGAAAACTGTGAAATAAAATCTTAAAAAACATTTTTATTTTGATTACTTTCCATTTTTACCCGTCTGTTCCATCATGCGGGTGTCGTTGGATATCTCTATCAAAAACATTGGAGGTGTGAAACAACATCTTATTCGATTTAGGGGTCCGTTTGCGAAATATATAGCTTTAAAGTGGTATTTTTCATTAGAGTCTTGTTTCCTCCATCCTACCAACCTAACCGTTATTTCTGGAAATGTGAAAAATATACACTATACTATATGTATGTATAACGAAATTAAAAAGAAATCTATCACAATTAAGAAGTTAACGAGTAATTATCGACCAATTTATAAAATGCATTTGGATTAGTAAAAGTTTCGTTACAACTCCATAGGAAATGACCTAAAACTAGCTGCATTAACAATTTTGTAATATTATTGTATACTGTTATTTTATGAAGAAAACAATTTATATGCAATACCACTCTTAGCTTTACTTTTTCATTTGCAGGACTGATAGGGTATTAATATCGAAATCAAAAATGTTTTCTAATCTTTTTTGAATAGCACTCCCTACTAGTCTGCTTTGAAAATATTTCCTTCAATTACAATCTCCCTATTCAGCTCATTTTTAGTCGTGATAGTGGTCATACTGCGCACTCATTTATTATGCTCATTATCAAGGAAGCGCACGTATTGTGACGGGTAACTTCGGAACCCTACCTCTACATTGTGCGTGACACGATACGCACTTGGCCAGTTTTTTATTTTTCACAAAAATGTAGTGACAAACGAACTTACAGTCCACACTGACGGTTACGGGCTGCTGCACATGGATACCTGCAGCGGACTTGAGACAAAGAAGACTACAGGAGGGTTGTCACCTCTACAGACTAAGCTACTGGCAATTAAATGCGTCACAGTCTGTATTTATCGGATTTGTTGTAATCTTCATGCTTGGTGGTCAGATTGATCAAAGTACCGGACGTGAGCACTTTTGATACTGCGGCCCGTCGTTGCCTTGACTATTTTAGTTCTGCCGTTAACAAAATGCTTATACCGCCATCTATCGGAAGCCATAAGATTATTCTGGCATTTCCAGAGAATCCTATAGCTAACTCACTACGGAAGTCTAGATAAGTCCAGGTATGAACTTTCAAGGCCAAATGTAATCAGCAATGACACAGTCAATTTCTATTTGATGTGTGATTTACCATGTGCTCGATGAAGTAATTCATAGCAAGCAAGACATATCAATTCACAACGCATTGGAACCTGTGACGGACACTCGATGATCTTGTAACATTTGATTCTAAATTGATGATTTATTATGCCATTTACCTTAAGATATGAGTAGATTGTCAGGTCGCTTGGCAACTTTACTTGCAATAAAAAATAGAAACATTTAGAAATCAAATATTTTAAAAGCGCCATTTTAATTTCCTAAGTCGGTTTACGCGGAGAAAAGGAAAGTGTTTAATCTTGTAGGGTTCTAAATGAGTTTCTTTTTACTTTAATTCACATAAATAATGTGAAAGTCAGTCTGCTTTTGTATTTTAGTTTTAGTGTCAAACGCACGAAAAACAAAAATTAAACGCGAAGAAATTCGAAAAGAAATTTATCGCGTTTAATTAAATTTTTTGTTTTTATCGTTGCTGCTCGATATATATTTATACGATGGCAATTTTTCAATGTTAAGTACCAAAACTTTTAGCCCGTAGGTTGACTTCTGTGCGAAAATAATTTTAAAGCACCTTTTTGGAAGAATTGAAAATAAAATTACACACATATTAATTATAAATTTTTAAAATGAAGCTTCAAAGATCTCTTAACTGACATCCAAGGATTTCAAAAAGAAATTAATATTTCTACTTAACCCCCCGAGAAGTCACAAATTTTAATTTCAAACATGACTTTGTTACTTAGGGAACTGCATAAAGTATGACAATGTTATTTTTAATCTACGAGAAACAATTTCTGACATAAACGTCTGTGATAGGCTATCACGGAGATAATTTTGTTCGGTTTCTATTTCACTAAATTTGGTACGGAACATTAAAGTCCAAGGTACATTTTTTGGTTACTTTAAAACAAACATGAAAAAATAAATATAAAAATCAATATTCGGATCTAAAAAGAAAAAATATTTTTTAAGGAATGACGAGAAGAATTTTTAAGGAGTGACAAACGAGCACTCAGTTCACACGATGGAAAGTTGATGCGGTTATGCATAGATACTAATTATCTATCCTCGATAAATAATCCACGTGCATATGCGTTGTAACCCCTCAGGATAACGACAGGTTCTAGAGGCGATGGGGTTTTACAACTCATCATACGAAACAAAGGAGTATTATTCTGCAATTTTAATCTTGATCCTTCCCGGGTTAGCCATTCCTGCTGCAGTCTCATGACGTTGTAGATTAGCTCTACTACGTTCATGAATTTGTTTTGAAATGTTTCAAGAATTATACGTGGCGAAACCACACTGCAGCTATGGTAGCTATATTTAGCTGCAGCAAGAATGGTTCGGCTCGACCATGGTAAGATCTTGCTTTCAGAAAATCTCAGCATTAAACAAAAAAATAATGCTGGTGTGTTTCGTACGGTTAGTGTAATGAACTGGAGACTTTTTTAATGAAAACGAGGCATTCCACCTTAGCCTTCAAAAGGGACAACCAATCTAAATTTTTATTCTTAATCGAGGAACATAGACGTCCACAGTAACCACAGTTTCAATGTCGTTTAAATAGTCACATTAAAAACTTCATTCCTTATTTTGTCACGCTTAGGGGTGTAAGTTTTTCTCCCAATTTATTCTACATCGCTCCTGAAGTATTCATAAAAACCTATTTCATAAAAACGAATTATAAAAATTGGTTTATATTGACAAAAATATCGCGTTACAATGATACTAAAAAAACATACAGTCGAATTGTAAGCCTCCACCTTTTTTTAAGTCGGCTACAAATGTTTCTATTTCTGTTTCTGAAATAATTCTATTTCTGTTTTCTGAAAAATGTTACTCGGTATTTCTTTATAAGGTAAATTTAAAGGCAACAAAACAGTAAAAAGTTTTTAAAAACGATTTCCTTTTGGCGACAGCGGCAGCAGCGGCCAGCGGACATAAATTTAACTGCGCCTCTGATATGTAGCATTTGTGTGTGTACTAAATAAAATTTATACAAAACGCGCTGGTTTTGTCGTTGATTCAGTACAAGTTTACTAATGTTTTACTTCTCGTAATCTATACGAATAAATACAATTGAAGTATCTGTTTGTAATATCAAAATAACAGCTTTTTACTAAATTAATATGAAAGTATATACGCGACTTATAACAAAAACATATTAGTAAATTTTTTGTCTGTCTGTTTTTTTTTCCGGCTAATTTCCGAGGTGGTTGGACCGATTTTGAGGAAACTTTCACTGGCAGATAGATAGTGTCATAAGGATTAATTGAAGCTACTTTTATTTTCGAAATAAATCAGCCAGAAAAGCGGTGATCCAATTGCACAATTTCTCGGGAAGCTCTTAGGAAGGAAGCTTCGAAAGAAGCGCTTTGTGCCAGACCCGATCGAAGCCCTTCGCTATGTATAAACTAACGGCCATTTCCTCCCCCCTTGGACTTGATCACCTGTGCCCATATATGTTTTAGGTAAAGAAGAAGATTACTAGCTGAGCGATCACTAGTCAGCTGTTGCTTCTCAAGGTACCGCATTAGTGGGTAGTTATTAATGGACTCCATTAATTTCCAGAAATAGGAGGTGATGGCGATAGGCCTGTAGTTGGACGGATCAGAGCAGTTACCCTTTTTAGAGATTGGGTGCACGAAATCTGTCTTTCATGAATCCGCGACAACGCCTAGAGTAGCAGCACCGGAAAAGACGCGTTAGAACTTGTGCCAACTCTGGAGCACACGTGCTCAGCATATTTGGCGGGATTCCGTCAGCCCCATTCAATTTGTGTATGTTCAGGGAGAAGAATGCTTTGCGTATTGAGCACTGTAAATCGCACATCAGGCATAGAGCACTCACATTGCGGGGTGGTAGGCGGTGTTTTCTCCGCGTCATAGAGAGTTGGACGCAGAAAGGGAGCTTAGAAGGTCGGCTATTTCTTTTGCAGCGTGGGCCAGTAAGTCGTTCTCCCTATGCAGACATGGTAGTGATGGCTTACAGAAATTCCCTTGAACAGCCTTGGACTAATTTCTAGCCAATTCTACCAATGTACTCTTACTTTGCCTTGCCAATAACTCTTTTGAAGGACCTGGAGGCGAAATAATACTTCTTTTTAAGCATGCTGGTGTTTACATCCCAATCCATCGAAGCTTCAGTCCAGGCCTGATAACACTCCTGCTTACTGCGTCGTGCATTCAGATGCAGGAGCGATCAAACCAAAGCTGAGATCTGTCTCTGATGGGTACCACAGATAATGGAATAAATAGTTCCATTCACTGTAGCACCACATCAGTGACAGTATCAGCAACAGCGCTGGGATCATCCGGCAAAAAACAAACCCGCTCCCATGGCAAGAATGCAAAGAAAGACCTCATTCCGTCCTAATCCCCTGACCTGTAATGCCAAACTCGGCGGCAGCCTTCAAAACGCAACCGCGAGGGTAGTGTGAGTGGAACCACACTCCGCATCATACAATGGTGCGAAGAGCCAAGAGGAGCATCGACGAAAATCTGATATCCATTCGGATGAGGGGTCAGCAGAAGGTACAACAGGGTATGTGTATGATCCTCCACATCTGGATCTACGTAAGCGAAGTAATCAGTTGTGTCAGACCATACGCCAAGGCAAAGTCATAAACAGATCTCCTTGCATGATCGGCGATCGGAAACGTTAACCGAGCCATTCGGCATGGTGAGCGTTAACATCGCCAAGTATCACCATCTCTACGGATGAGATCTGTTGTAGCAAGAAGTCTGTAACCATTTGGACGTGGTCGATATGTCGGTCAGTGTCGGCATTACTGCTTTAGCACCTATAAAGGCACCCGTAGGCGCAGGATGGTCATCGCTGTCTATGCGCAGACAAAGGATGGACAGGTCCGTACCTTCAACAATGCCGAGGTGTCGAGAACAATATCTTCCCTAACGTATACGCAAACTCCAGCCCGGGGCACAAAGATCTATCCTAATTTATACACCGGGTAGGATAGATACGAAGTAATAGGCGAAGAGGACACCTGCATCTCTGTCAAAAAGAGCAAGGCCGGCTTCAACGTCTCATGATGGAAGTGGACGGCGTTAAGGTTCGAGTCAATTCCAGTGATGTTACAGAAGTCCACAGATAGCGTGTCAGGGGTCACCATGATTTTATCTCTCTGTTTGCCCCGTGCAGTGTGTGGGATTTTGAACCCCCCCCCCTCCAGAATACGCGGGGCAGACTGAGCACCCACGCTCAGGAAAAAGAGGGTAGCTTGACCGTGCCATGCTCAATGAGGGATTGTCCATTACCAGGGGTGCTGGTACCCTCCTGTGGTAGTCTTTTCTTTTCGAATTCCGCTAACATTTTTTGTATTTCTTTTTTGTATTTTTTTTATAGAAGAAGGGGCAAAAGAGCGTGCGGCTTACCTGATGGTAAGTGACTACCGCCGCCCATGAACAACTGCAACACCAGGGGAACTGCAGATGCGTTGCGGGCCTTTTATAAAGAAGTTGGCTCTTTTATTATATCTTCCTTTATTATTCGTATTATACGGCTTGTTAACGCAGCGTTTAAGTGTTTGGTTAAGGCCGGTTGTTCAATACGGATGGTTCAATTCCCGAAAGAGACGACAATATATAGAGGCTACATATAGTTCCACTAATGCGATAGGTGACTTCTGTGGGCATACTGTTCGGCTTTGTTTTGACTTTTGATATTTGTTTTCGATGTATTGTGTAAATGTATCAGTATCAATAACAAGCCTATGTAGTTTTAAAAATAATTTCTCACTTTTGGAAACATAATATTATTATAATGAAAAAATATATCGTAATTTCGAAGAGACACTCACAGGCAAACGATTAACAGTAGTTACATAATCGCGTTTATATACTTGCAGTTTTTTTAAGTAAAATTAATGTCATCATCTTTCAACAAATCATCAACTTTAAAAAAGATACGCCTAATGAGTTTAAACTTTTTTTTCAAATTATTTTTTTTTAAATATATAATATAACTAAAACAAAAACAAGCTACGTACTTTTCGGTAGTGCAGTGGATAGCGCTTGACTGTGGTGCTGCAGGACCGTATGTACGAAGCTCGAATGGAACTACAAATAATTGTTCTGGGTCTGAATGCTTGTACATGTGCAATTTATGAGTGTACAACGCCTCCACAATACAGGAGAATATCCTATTATTCTATTATATATAACGTTTACAAAACAAACAAACATTTGATCTCATATGAAACCACAAAACTAAATTGATTAAAACTATATTCTTATTTGTTTATATAACTATTTATGTGACAATGTAAAAAATAAAATATATTTTGTACAAAGGCACTTTATACATGGTAACGACTTTTTTATATTGAAATGTCTTGTAGATTTATGTTACTTTTTTTTTATAGGATAAGGGTGACAAACGAGCACACAGTCCATCTGATGGTAAGTGGTTGCTGCGGCCCATAGACATCTACATCTATCCTCTATTCCAAATCAAGATGTAGATGCGTTGTCACCCGTGAGGACTAAGATGGAATAACTCATTTCCAGTAAAAAGGGCCTCCAGCCACCTGCACTCACCAAACGAAACGCAGAGGTAAACCTCTACTTTACGCTTGTTTTCTATGAGGTCGTGGTACCACCCCGGTTCGAGCCGGCTCATCCGTGAGACATCAAAAGCTGCCGCGTGGCTCTACCACTGTTTACTATTATTATATTAAAATACGCGATGTAAAATAAAGATTATAAATACCTATACATTCATCCATCCATACATACATTCATACAAATATACCTAAATACATATACATACAAGTACATATATTCACAAGTCATAGATGAAATGATTGGGACGACAAAGAAAGATAGTGCTCTTTAACACTCCTATTAAACACTGACACTGTTTCATACGCTTTTACAACAAAGTTCTAGAAAATATACAGACCTTTTCTATCAAAAGATTTAAATTATTTATTAAGCATAAATTGTCTAGTAAGGGTTATTATACTACTAAAGAGTACCCCAGGGAATAAGGTGATCACCATCAAGCTGTTTCTAAATGTGTTCATAACATTTGTATAAAATATCATATTGTAAATTGTGCTTTAATAAAACAGTGCCGCTGGGTTTCTTGCTGGTTTTTCCCAGGACAGAGGTTGTTACGGCGTGCAGCTGCCTATCCAAGAGCAGGATCCTCCCGGCCCATGAAGGAAGAACCTACAAGCAGATGCAGGTCGGGCCTCCTAAAGGCCAAAGTGGAAAATCTCTAATTACAACAAACAATAAGGGGGAGCGTTCTATCCTACTGCTATTCAACAGGGAGAATATTAAAACCGAACTTACTTACCAATATCCAAGGCGACTGGTCCCTCAGGGTTCGGTCAATGTCGCATGTGGTTGTAGGGTGATTGGAAAGTAAGGGTCAGTGATGTGTATCTGTGTGTGACTGATTATGTTAGACCTTATTAGACCGTTGCCGTCGGCAGCAGCTCGGACTTCAGCACCGCTCCAAATTGTGGTAATTTTCCGCGGAGCCGTCCACAGTCACTTTCTTCGTTCGTCACGAGGACAGTCCAATTACTTTAGCGTACAATTAACTAACTTCCAGAAGCCACTAACTCTAATTTGTCATAACACTTAACACACAAAACGAACACAGAATGTCCTGATCAAAGGTCACTACCGTTTCGCGTGGCAACAGTTATTTCTAGAATATCAAATGCCGCACTAGTATTTAATATTGTCGAATTATTTTATACAGATTCTGAGTTAGACATAATAAGTCCCGGGTGAAGCTCTCAAGCAAGGAATGCGCAAAACGTATCCTAGACAGTATATTTTCTAGACGCGCGGGCACTATTCTGCGTCCCCGAACAAAATTCACAGCGTGATGTCTTTAGCACTGCCTGCAAACGACTGTCATTTGCCCTCGCGCGTTCTCGACACACCCAACGCTCGCCGAATGTCAAAACCGGTATAGCGCCGGGACGAGCGCCCTCTGGCGTCGATTCTTGACATTAGCGTTGGGCGCGAACAAACCTCCGTCCCGGACATAAGGATTTAGGTCCGCGAGCAAACCGGTCAGCGGGACAGGGTCGCGACGGCAAGTTGCAAGACCGAATCTACAACCAAAATAGGCCACCTTAGGCACCCTATCAGATCTTGCAACCCTAACAAACGCCTCATAATTACAGCCCCAACGTGGGCAAGCCGGAGGGTTGAACTGCATGCCCTTCCTGGACATCGCAGCACATAAATAAGTCCTATTCCTAAACAGAAGTCCGACGACCTCCTTCAAACACCTATCTGTGCTTCTATGATTTGCTCCCCACTCCGACCGAATCAGGTTTGCAAACAGCGACGCGTTACGAAACGGCCCAGCGTGGCCTCCTTATCTTCAGTGCAGAGAGCACCCACAAATTCCACATGAACGTCGTCTGCGAAGAGCCAAACGAACGCACTGATAGTCCCTAGTATGAACTTTCAAATAGTAGGCATAATCAATCCACCTACTATATAACTATTCAATTGCTCCAATAGTGCGGCAGCAGATTTCCATCTGATGATCTACAAACCACATAGCCCTTTAGGCAGGTAGTCTTATGCTCATATTTCAACTAATTTTTCAAAAGCATCAATGTTCAATTACAGAATTAATTCAAACAAATTAATCACCGATGCACATAGGTCAAACTGACAAATTAAATGAAACGATAAACGTAAGTGACAGCCCTATTTCTCATTTCAAATAAATATCTTATACAGTGGCAACAAAATGTAAACCAAAAGAGAATTGACTCTTATTCCCTTCGGCACAAATAGGGTTATCTAATTTCAGCCTTCCTTTTCACAAAGCATAAAAAGCAAAATTAAAAATTTTGAAAAAACCCACGACGGATGTAAAAATTGCAATCGAAAAAGGATTTAATAAACATATTGATAAACCCCCGACTAAAAGGAAGTAAGTCACGAAAGATAAAAATAAAAAGAGTTTTTAAAAGGGTTGATTTACCGCGAGGTCTGTCATTACAAACAACTAATTATGTCTTTCCTTAGTCATTCCTAGCTTTGTGTACCTATTAGTTTGTTGTAGCGATAGACACAGCAATAATAAAAAAATATAGGTACTACACCTATTCACCTACCTGTTAGGTAATATACTTATAAATCAAAAAAAATCCATCGGGGCTGCCATTTTTGACGATGATGTCGTGTGATGTGATGATGTGTTTCTCTATTCCCATCGGCACTAACGAAATTGTTTAAGAACTGATTTACCACTTTCTCAGCGGTGACGATAACATTGTAAGGAACTTGCACGTCAAAGATGTAAAAACCTTGAGATTAGGTGAAGTCACGTATTCCCCAAAACATAAAACAATAGTGCACAACTAGTGCGCGTTGCATGTAATGACTTATAGAGCTCAAAATTACTTGGTGTTTGATGGAAAGGATTTACTACTATGCTCGGTGATTCTCTGCGGGATAAGATCCGTAACGAGAATATCCGCAGTAATTTTTACGTAGTAGAGCCATGCTGCAGCTATATTAATAGTATAATTGTAGCTGGAATGGGTCGGCTCGACCGGGGAAGGACCACGCTCTCACAGAATACCAGCGTCAAATAGCAACTTAACACTGCTGTGTTTCGTATGGTGAGTGTAGAGAACCGGCGACCCTTTTTACTGGAAAAGAGGCATTCCATCTAAGTCCTCATGGGTGAAAATGCATCTGCATTTTGATTCTTTATTGAGGATAGATGTGGATGTCTATGGGTCACAGCAACCACTCACCATCAGGTGGACTGTGTACTCGTTTGTCACCCTAACCGAGTAAAGTATAGTAATCGAGTATAGACCAGCTTAATGACCCGTTGAGCTAACCAACGGATCATTAAACTGAAGTGGCATTGGGCCGGTCATATAGTTCGTAGAACCAACAACCGATGGCAGCTTCGTAATGGTAAGTAAAGAAGGTATCCCCTCACTGGATGAAGATGGTAAGACATGTAGAAATTCCACGGATGCAGCAGTCGATGCAAAGTGGTATTCTTTGAGAGAGGACACCTACAGGAGACCTACATTCAGCAGTGAATAGAATAGAATAGAATATTTTTTATTCAATATACATTACATGTGTAATTCTTATTGAAATTCATTTTTTACTTTACCACTGGTTCGAAAAAACCCCTCTGTCCTGGGAAGAATCAGCAAGAAACCCAGCGGGTCTTTTTTATAATAAATTTTTCAATATAAATGATTACGAACTATTTACAAAATTTATTTTAAAACCGCTTGGAAGAGACCACCTCATTCCCAGGGGTTATTATCAACCATGTATTCATTTCTACTATAATAACCCTTTTTATACAGTTTCAGCTTAACAAAACATTTAAACTTGGTAAGAGAGCCTGTACACTTTCCGGGACCTTGTTGTAATAGCGTATACATTGCCCCAAGAATGAATTACTGACTCTGAATAGTCGAGAAACTGTGTTCAAGTGGACTTGTGAATGCCTGTAATGATGATGATTATGATGCAGTTTAAGTATGCTAATTCGTACGAGAGCAGATGATAGACGCAATACTTAATAAGAATAATTGAAATGGGTGAGCGTTTTTTTTGTCAAAGGATCAAGCTCGAATTGGGAAACAAGCATTTTGTTATGCTTAAACAACAGTGTTTAGTGTCGGTTGCTCGGAGTATCAAGAATTCTTAACATAATGCTGATAAATAATGTGTTAGTGGTAAATACACCTTCATTATATCCTCCTTGTATACTTCTTATTTATTTATGTGCACAAATCAAGACACGGAAACAACAGATAGTGAGTTCGTACAAAGGTATAATCCGTAATTGATGAATTGGAATATTTGACAGTAAACGTAAGTGGTTCATTAAAAAAATGGAAGAAGGAAAGTCGGTTTTTTAAATGTTATGGAATTTGATAAATTGATCTTTTATATTTCTTGTAGAATAAGGTTGATAAACGACAGTCCACCCGATGGTAAGTGTAAGCTGTGGCCCATAGACTTTTCCTCAATTAAGAATTAAAATGTTAATGGGTTGTCACCCCTGAGAACTAAGATGGAATGCCTCGTTTCCAGTAAAAAGGGTCTGCAGTTATCTACACTCACCATACGTAACACAGTAGCATGAAGCTGCTATTTTACGCTGGTATTCTGTGAGAACGTGTTTCTACCTAGGTAGAGCCGACCGATTCGTACTACAATCATAATATAGCTGCTGTAGGACGACTCCAACTTTTTTATAAAGTATATGCTTTAATAATTACAATCCAAAACACTCTAAATATCAATAAGCACTCAGATTAGAGCGGGCTGTAATATAGCTTCTTATTTATATAGCTATATTTACAAACTGAACACTGTTAAAGAACAAGGGCAGAAAAATAGCTGACAAAAACTATAACGTCTAGAAATAACTTATATTATATAAAATGAGTTTTATTATTTTTCTATGATTTTTCAAATAAAAATGTATTTCAATTAAAGCCACAGAAAAAAACAAACATTTTTGTGAATATCAAATGACTTTAATAATTATACACTATTCAAGTGTTGCCATTTACTATGTTCATACTATTTTCGTATACACTTTGTAAGACTACCAGCACAACACACAAACACAAAATATTTGTATATTAAGTTATTATTAGTAATAACTATACTATCAGTAATAATAAAAATAAAAGTAATATGATTGAAAATAAGTCTTTTGAAAAGAACATCCTGCAATAATACATTATCTCAGTCATAGTACTTTGTAACAATTCCATTTAATGTCATGGCAACAATAGCTAAACCAAAATGTCACTGTTTTTTTAACTGGATGTACGGCTCTGGGTTCTAGCCCTTCTGAGAATGTCATTGTAAGACACAAAGGCCCTGGAGCTATGCCAAAAATATACATTTATATTAGTATTTAATAGTAAATAGTATTTAAATATATAATAGAGATACAATTATCTAAAAGCTCTCAATTATGTAGGTAGGTACATTATGTTGAGAATGTATTAAGCTTACATCAAACAACCACAGGACGCATGACTTTTCCAAGTGACATAAGACGCAACCTAAAATGTTCAAATTTAAATATCTTTTTTTGACGCCTTCTCGGGACAAAGTTCTTTGATAAAGTTATTCAGGGACTGACGTTTAATATTTTAAGATATTTTTGATATATGGGCACTCCTATTCCTTTTCAACTAATTTTATGTATGAAAGTCTGCCATTGTTCTTTCAGTAGGTAATAATTTAAAGAAGTTTTAATTATAAAATCAAGTTACATCATTATTATACATCGTTTCGAGAGAATATTTCTACTCGTACACTGAACTTATTCTGAAAAATTAGTAAGAGAAAAAACGAGGCACTCCATTTTAGTTCTCATTGGTGCAGATGCATTTTGATTCTTAAACGAAAGTAGATGTAGATGCCTACGTGCCACAGCAACTATTTAGCAGTGGCTTCTATGCTCGTTTTCCACCCTTATTTCTTAAAAAAGAACTGATAGCAGGTGGATGCTACGGCCCATGGACTCATATATCTATCCTCGATTGCACATCAAAAATTTTATATTTTTATAGTTAATTTTCTTAAAGTTAATTAAAAAAATACATTAAAGAAATAGCAGCAGAGTTTCTTCTGTCGTTTCTTCTTCGGTCAGATGAACCTCAATTCTAAACGGTAGTAGAATTGGCAGGTTTAAAAATTGACATTTAAGTCGAAGACGACTTTTGATGGTTCCTTAGCGTAATGACTTAACTTTGAGTTAAAGCGCTCAAGGCCGCGGGTTTAAATCCTGCACGGAACAAGTATTTGTACGTCCTTCAAATAATTGTTTAAAGTATGGATATTTGTCCTTATGCAATTAATGTATGAAAACTACCTTCACGACACAGTAGAAAATCAAAGTTTAGGTAATGATTTCTAATATTCAATCCTAGTGTAGGGGTAACGTTTTTTATAAAAAGAATAAGAGAGAAATAGTAAGAAAAAATAAGGATCTAAACATAAAGATAAATAGACTCCCGTTCTTGTCAACTCGACTCGTCACTGACCATATGCAACACTGCAGCAACGCAGCGCAACACAACTTAATATACTCACCATGCGAAAACACCAAACAGCGACTACAATCTGTAAAAGCTTTGTATTTCAAGCGGTCGCAGCGTTGGCAGGGGCACAGTAATTTTCCTGTAGTGTTTCATATACGTGTACGCGACTAACAACGGAACTCATTTCGCGACGCAACCAACTTTATCCCGAGCGCAATCTGCTGAAATAGGTCTACGTTAAATCTTCTTGTTCAACGTTTAGTTCATGCAGTTTCAATTTTGTCACGTTGCTTTACTAGGTTACAGTAAAGTAAAAAAGCAAAAAACAAGTAATAAAGGTATGCTTAAATATTTCTGTAATTAACAATAGACAATATATAGAAAATAGTATTTTAAATTGTGACTCAACATTGTATTGGATGGACTCGATAATTAAGTTATATATATATATATATATATATATATATATATATATATATATATATATATATCGTTTTTTTTTAGTTATATCATACTCTTTTTATGTAATTATGTACAAATATATTTTTAACTACACACCTTAACTTACTGCCATTAGTTACAATTTTTAGTTTTTTTTTTATATTTGGTTAATTTTTTTAAATTATGACAGCTCTTTTCGAGCTCCATATATATATATATATATATATATATATATATATATATATATATATATATATATATACTTAATTATCGAGTCCATCCAATACAATGTTGAGTCACAATTTAAAATACTATTTTCTATATATGTCTATGTATATATTGATCGAGCTCCATATATATATATAAATATATATATATATATATATATATATATATATATGGAGCTCGAAAAGAGCTGTCATAATTTAAAAAAATTAACAAAATATAAAAAAAAACTAAAAATTGTAACTAATGGCAGTAAGTTAAGGTGTGTAGTTAAAAATATATTTGTACATAATTACATAAAAAGAGTATGATATAACTAAAAAAAACGACTAACTTTTAAAAAAAAGTTGTACTTTCTCTTACGTATATAAAGTAATGTAATAACCGTTGATGTCACAGACATAATAATAATAATAGGAGCGTTAAACTTGATAAAATTGTAAGTTCTAACATCTTGGAAGTAGATAATGGTTACAGGATCTCATAAAAACTTTTGACATTACTAAGTTGAATGCGGATTTAACAAAACAATCAAATAATCGCGAGAATAAGTATTCCTACATTATTCTACTTTCATTTTCACTTTACGTTTGGCTGTATTTTATTTTATTTTTATTTATTTATTCTTTTTTACATCCAGCCTATAATAAGGGATATAAAGGGCGGACTTAATGCCTCGTGGCATTCTCTACCAGTCAACACTGGATGATTTGAGAAGCTGTGGTAGGTGCAAAACCACTCCATACCTTAATAAATAAGTAAAAACATTATATCTTACAACAAAAAGCAAATAAATAAAATACTTTTAAAATACACAAGTTTAATATCTACTTTGTAATAAAGATAAAAAAATAATAGTAAATATACCTAGTCAGGTCATAAATTCTGTCACATGTTTAATATAAAATAATTGAAACAAGTTTATTCATTATGTAACCATTTATATACCAAAATGAACTTAACAAAACATAGATTCTTATGACACTAAAGTTTATTCAAAATGACCTCCGTGATTTTGAATACAGGCCTTCAATTTGCGCGGCCAGTCGTCTATCGCAGCACGAACGAGGTCCATGTCAATATCGGCGGCTGCCTTAATCAAGGATGTCTTGATTGACTCCAAATTGGGATGAAGCTTTGAGCACGCCTTTTCCTTCAAGTTTTGCCATATCTTGTAATCTAACGGATTCAAATCTGGACTGGAGGAGGGCCAGTCTTCGTGCCGGATGAAGTCGATTTCACGCGCCGCCAGCCAGTCTTGTGTGCTCATCGCTCTATGAGCTGGCGCCGAATCTTGTTGGAATACCCAGTGCCTGTTATTGAACATGGTATGAGAAACAGGTTCCACAAGGTTCGTCAGGACTGTATTTTGATACACAACTGCGTTCGTTTTTACACCTTTCTCACAAAAATATACCTCTGTTAAGCTCCAATAAGAAACTCCCAACCATACCATGAGCGAGGATGGAAAATGACCTGGTTGGACACGCGGAATACGGTTGCTCGCTTCTCCACTACTGTGTGCGTTTACCTTATCATTTTGTTTGTTGTAGCTCTCTTCTACGGTAAAAATTTTTTCATCCGATGTCGTAAAGCGACAATTAAAAAAAAAGAACCTAACCTAAGAACAACAAAACAACAAAAGTAGAACAAGAAAATAATATATTTAAAATTTAAAAAGATATTTACAATTTTATATAAAAAAATGAAGTATGATGATGGTGATGGGTGACGTGAAATTACAATTCTATAGAAAATAAAGATAGAAAAATATTGAAGCGGAGCCTGAAGGTCAAAGTGGCACACGCTGCGCTTGGAGTAAGAGTAGGCACACGCTGAGTTTGGAGTTTCTTGACGGTGGTGGCACGCAGCGCCTGGTCTAGGCACACGCAGCGTCCGGAGTTGGCACACGTAGCGCTTGGAGTAGGCGCTCTCAGCGCCTGGAGTAAACAGTCGCAGCGCCTAAAGATAGCACGGGCACTAGTAGGTGGAGGTGCAGGCGACGACTCCAGATGAAGGAAGGCTTGCAGGATCCCGGAGTAGTGCGGCCCTGCACTTGGAGTAGGTTAGGCGACGACTTCGGATGAAGACAGAGGCTTGCAGGATCCCGGAGCTGTGCGGCCCGGTGCTTGGAGTAGGCTACGCCGACGACTTCAGGTGAAGACAGAGGCTTGCAGGATCCCGGAGCAGCTCGGCCCCGCGCTTCGAGTAGACTACGACGACGACTTCAGGTGTAAATAGAGACTTGCAGGATCCCCGGGCAGTGCGGCCCCGGGATAAGGTCTTTAGGAGATGCTTCAAGTTTGGAAGCTGAAGCGAGACTGTCTGTATTGACCGATGGTTCGGCTTTTATACCTTTTTAGAGAGAACGGGAAATTATTTAAATTAAAAGGAAATTTTTGTAAATGACCCAGAGCAAAAGAGTATTTATGTGGAAATATTGAAATAAAAACATCAGACCGGTAACGAATTTGAATAAAAATTGCCATGACAACCAAAAAAATAACGATGTCAAAAACTAACAATTTTTGGTTTCAGGCTTATAATTAAAAAACGACAAGATTTAAGTAAGAAATGAGATATTATTGATATAGGAAAAAAATAGCGCAACAGCGCGCACGAAACCCGAAATTGCAGAGTTACGGAGAACTAAATAAAAGATCAAAAAAGGTAAGACTCCATCGACACCGATTTAAAAAGTGCTGATAGCGTGAAAATACGAAGTGAAAATGATTTGTTATTGTGTAAAAACGTTACAGGAACGTTCCTATGAAAATAAAGGTGATGCCAAATATGAATGCAGAAAATCAAAAACAGAATGGAAAAATAAATTTAAAATAGTGTAAAATGATATGTAAGTACCATAACACTACATTTTCCCCCCGACCCTGGAAAATTTTTGACTCAGCAAAAATTTTGACATGTACATTCTAAAATAAACCATAAAAGCACAGCTTTGCAGAAACTGACATCAACAAGCAAAATCAGATATATTATCTCTTACATTCATCATCTGCATTCAGGTAAGGGTGGAGTTCACATTCAATGACTACCACTCTAAAAGTGTGTTTACGAAAGGACATTCAGGCTTATTTAAGGAGTAGTCATCCGCTCCTGTGTGGAAAAAAAAGTTAGTCGAAGAGACACCACAAGTGTGTTTTCGAAAGGACATTCAGGCTTATTTAAGGAGTTACCATCCGCTCCTGCGTGGAGAAAAAAAAATTATTAAGGGAGTAGTCAGCCGCTCCCAAGTGAAGATAAAGATAAAGAAAATTAAGGGAGTAGCCAGCCGTTCCCAAGTGAAGATAAAGATATATATAAAGAGACAAAATGATTATATAAAGTCGAAGAGACCGAAGCCCATAACTTCATCTTTAGACTCAGATTCTTCCTTCTTGGACTCTCTCTTCCTTCTTCTCCCCAGCTGCCGGCGCTGCAGCAGTGGCGACCGCGGCCACGGGCGCTGCTCCACCGACGGGCATGGTCGACAACTTCTCACGACACTGCGCGATCAGCTCTTCAACACTCTTGCCATTGAGTTCCGAGATGACCTTCTTCAGTTTCTCGGAGTCTGCCTCAATACCCACAGAGCTGAGGATCTTCTCAACGTCAGCAGCGCCTGGCCTACAGGATGCGATTGGCCTGCAGGATCCGCCTGGCCTGCAGGATCCCGGGGAAGTGCGGCCCCGGGATAAGGCCTTTAAGAGATGCTTCCCATTTGGAAGCTGAAGAGAGATTGTCTGTATTCACCGATGGTTCGGCTTTTATACCTTTTTAGAGAGAACGGGAAATTATTTAAATTAATAGGAAATTTTTGTAAATGACCCAGAGCAAAAGAGTATTTATGTGGAAATATTGAAATAAAAACATCAGACCAGTAACGAATTTGAATAAAAATTGCCATGACAACCAAATAAATAACGATGTCAAAAACTAACAATTTTTGGTTTCAGGCTTATAATTAAAAAACGACAAGATTTAAGTAAGAAATGAGATATTATTGATATAGGAAAAAAAATAGCGCAACAGCGCGCACGAAACCCGAAATTGCAGAGTTACGGAGAACTAAATAAAAGATCGAAAAAGGTAAGACTCC
This sequence comes from Parnassius glacialis, assembly GCA_033319125.1. Lineage (NCBI taxonomy): Eukaryota > Metazoa > Arthropoda > Insecta > Lepidoptera > Papilionidae > Parnassius > Parnassius glacialis. The sequence continues at coordinate 36,859,259 of JAVANC010000012.1, read as the reverse complement.
ATCGACACAGATTTAAAAAGTGCTGATAGCGTGAAAATACGAAGTGAAAATGATTTGTTATTGTGTGAAAACGTTACAGGATCCTATGGAAATAAAGGTGATGCAAAATATGAATGCAGAAAATCAAAAACAGAATGGAAAAATAAATTTAAAATAGTGTAAAATTATATGTAAGTACCATAACACTACACCGAAAAAAGAATTTCCCGATATTTTTTTCCCGCGTACCGCTTCAACAAAGCGCGGCATCTCTTCAGTCTCAGGTCCATTAGACGAGCATTCAAACGATGTCCTGTTTTTCTTCGATATGCCCGAAGCCCTAAGTCTTCATTTAACACCCTTTTCACCGTGGTTCTGCTTAACCCCATCTGAAGGGCCAACAGTTTCTGCTAACGTTTGGGATTTCTTTGAATTCGCGCCTTCACAGCTTTTATCAATGCTGGAGTCCTAACAGACCGAGGGCGACCACTTCTTAACCTGTCATCTACAATAGTCTTCATTGTATCGTTTGATAGTACGATAAACGAATCTTTTGGTTATATTCAAATTTTTCAGTAAGTCAAAAATTTGAATTGGCGCGTAACCGCAACGATGCAACGCAATAACTGCAACACGGTCTTCTTTAAGCGTCCACTCCATATTTAAAAATGAGTAAAATTCTAAAAAGTATACAGTTTTATTTTCATGAAAAATTCGAAATTTGAATTCAATAAACTTTTTTGTGGCTAGCATTCTAAAAGAAAAGTTTTTACTATGTGACAATACTTATGACCTGACTGTTTATAAACGGATACAAAACACAAAAATAAAACAACATGATGCATATTAAAATACATATTATACAAAATATCAATTTCAAAGCGAAGGAGGGAGAAAAACAAAAGTCGGATAAATCAGGTGGTATTATTCCTGTTAAAGAATTCTGGAACTGGTCTTTTAAAATAATGTTTGTTACTGGTTTTTTTGATATGAACAGGCAAAGCATTCCAGAGCATTATGGACTGCACACAAAAAGAGGAATTAAAGAAACCACTCTTATGTGGTCTAGTACGAACTTTAAGACTATTTTGAGAACGGGGAACTATATCATGAGTAGAATATTGGTACTGAAAATTATCCTTAAGATCAGAAGGAGAATTTGGGTCATTTAAAATTGAATATAGTACTTGTAAAATTCGGGAGCTATGCCTTCGGTGTATGTTTTTCGAAAAACCAAGTGGAATACATAAACCCATTTTAACTTTGTATTTGACGCTATTTCATATGTCAGACTAGCAAAAAGTGAATTTTAAGTGACGCAATAACCAAGCCAAGACATAGCTTAACTTATTGTAAGACGCACTTACGTACACATAAGCATCTAAACCATTTGCAATCAACTACATTATACGTCGTAGAGCCGCGCTGCATCTATATTAGTTGTAGCACGAATGGGTCAGTTCGACTGGGGTAGGATCACGCTATCACAGAATACCAGCATAAAATAGCTGCTTAAGGCTGCTTTGTTTCGTGACCTCATATGCCTCGTGATACCGTGTCGGACACTTCCTTGCTCTAAAATGAGATAAGTATGTCACTATAATTTTTTTTTTAAATAAGGATGATCTGTTAATTAGTGGATGTTGTGACCCACAGACACCTAAATCTATTCTCGAATGAAAATGAAAATGTAGATGCGTTGTCGCCGCTGAGGACCAAGAATGCTTAGTAATAAGATGCAATGCCCCGTTTCCAGTAAGGAATGCCCCGTTTCCAGTAAGGAAACGGGGCATTGCATCTTATTTCTCATTGGTGAAGACGCATCTGCATTTCGATTCTCAATCAAAGATATGTCATCTATGGTCTCATATGTCACCCTGAAGATAAAAAAAAGTATACGTCTCTGTTTCTATGTCCGTCCTGGTTGGTTCTTCTCAGGACAGAAGTTTTTCGTAACCGATGGTTAAAGCATAATTTACTTTCAATATGTATTCTAGTGATGTATATTTAATAAAAAAATATTCTGTTCTATTCTATAATCGTGAAAAGCACAGGTGACTGACCCTAACGTGTTGAAATTCATATCGAAATTAACACGCACTCTTTTATCATCGCTCGAATTTCATAAAACTCACGCTCAAGTATGTTGTGCTATTGAAATTATTTAGTGAGCGCCATAGTGGTAAGCAATTGACTTTTGAAGATATTTCATACGCGTATTATTCTCGATAACTACTTTTATTCGGTTCCATATATCTTGTGAATCATATGTTACAGTGAAATGACATTCATACATACATTCGCTTTAAAAACTAGTTTTATATTTAAAAAATGTAGGTTTTGAATAAGCTGTAATGTATGTTTATTGCTAATATGTGTTTTATACGTGGTAGAGCCATGCTGCAGATATATTATCGTATTTTGTGTGTATATTTTGTGTACTTACTTTTTCAACAGTGGTAGAGCCACGCGGCAGCTTTTGATGTCGCATGGATGGGCCGGCTCGAACCGGGGGTGGTACCATTACCTCACAGAATACCAGCGTGAAGTAGAGGTTTACCTCTGCGTTTTGCTTGGTAAGTGCAGGTGACTGGAGGCCCTTTTTACTGGAAATGAGGCATTCCATCCTAGTACTCACGGGTGGGAACGCCTCTGCATTTTGATTTGTAATAGAGGATAGATATAGATGTCAATGGGCCACAGCAACTACTTACCATCAGGTGGACTATATGCTTGTTTGTCACCCTTATCCTTTAAAAAATATTAGTAGTGTAGTTGTTGCACGAATGGGTCGGCTCGACCGAAGAAGGACCGCGCTCTCACAGAATACCAGCGTAAAATGGCATCTTGACACTGCTATTCTACAATCACTATACGAAATAGTAATTGTAGAGGACCGGAGACCCATTTAACTGGAAAAATAGGCATTCCGTCTTAGTCCTTACGGGTGACGATGCATCTGCATTTTGATTCTTTATTGAGGATAAATGTAGATGTCTATGGGTCACAGCAACCACTTACCATCAGGTGGACTGTGTGCTCGTTTGTCAAACTATCCTATAAAAAAATGTTTAATCCTTCGAGCACATTAATAGAATGCACGAAATTATCGCAAAAGTAAATACTCGAATATAAGAATGAAAGAATGATAATAAAATAAAGATGGAGATAAATGTTATCAAACCTTTTCTACGAGGTAGGACATTTCTGATCTCTCAGCTATTCCTGCTGTCAAGCAGCAGTCCGTGCACTGCTGCGTTTTAGTCCGATGGGTATTCAGAACCAGTATCAATACGGGCTGGAAGCCATTAGATTTTAGTTCCCAGCGGTGAAAACACATTAATAGCGTCTTTCTTTAAACTTATTTGCAGGTTTCCATAAGCATTTACTTATCATAAGGAATTAACAGTCCACCTGATGATTTTCTCATCACAAACAGGTAATGAATAACTAATGACAATCATGTTGAACATTTGTGGTGTTCCTGGGGAGAGGCTTGTGTTCATCAGTGGACTTGTGAAGGGCTGTAATGATTATGATGATGATTTTGACCTAAACTATAAACGTATTGAATCCTAGTATGTCAGGCACTGATGCCTAATAAAGGTTTAACAACACCTATTCTATAGGTCACCAGATCTCACCTTTTGGATTATACATTTTTAAAATACACGCTCGTAAAGCATATTAAAGAGATCAATAATTTCATTGAATAAGTCATGCGAAAATCGGTATTTAGTCAAAGGAAGGATTAATATAACAAAGCCAAATACTGCATTTACTTATCATCAGATGGACTAGTAGTTCCCTTATGACTTTAAGATTTGTATTTAAAGCCAAAATTAATTAAGAGCCGTGGTAGCTCAGATGGTTAGCGCTCGCGGTAAATTTCACAATACGCGAGTAACCCGGGTTTGTTCCCCGCCGGCAGCAATGAAATTGTTAATTGCAGTTTTAAGTGCTGATTTATCACGTGATCGGCGGTGAAGGAAAACATCGTGAAGAAACTTGCATGCCTGAGAAAAAGAAAAATAAAATATTTTCGAAGATGTGAAGTTCACCAACACGCATTGGGGCAGCGCGGCGGACACTTCCTTGCCCTTAAAACCTCTCAGAAATAAGAGGAGGCCTGTGTCCAGTAGTGGGACGTAAATAGGCTGTAACTTTAACTTTTATTAAAAAAATATTAACAATTAGGTTAAGAACGGAGCAGAAAGATACAAAATCCTACGTAGTGTGGTTGGATTCAAGTCTCACTAAGTGAATGTAAAATTAATAATAACAACAATCATTTCCATGTAACCTCGAAAATAACTAATAAAATCTCATTATCTACTGTTACAAATTAACTTTCAACCAATTAGCAAAAATATGATATAGGAGAGACAAAAATAATGGAGATTAAATTAAATGTACTCGTAATAATATACTTGTTGGGTTCCTAAACAGACTACAGATTACTGGGACTCCCCAGTGTGGAGAAAAGAATCTCCTAAGATGAGACCGAAATCTTGCTTATTAGTTTCATCGGTAAATAAAATATTTCAAAGTATATGAAAATTTAAATTATATGCTAAAATTCAGACGAACCTGACAAAATGTCTAAACCAAAAAGAGCTAGGAAAAATTGCCTAAACTCTAGAACTATTTCCATAAAAACATCATTACATCAAAAATAATTTAAAATCTTGAAAGGCGAATTAGCATGTCTTTGAAATTATGGTAACACTGGTTAAGTTCATCCAAAAGCACCAGTCGAAAACTATTACTCAAATTTAAAATGCTCTTTCGATATTCATCATCATCATTACAGCCCATCGTTAGTCCACTGCTGAACATAGAGATTCTCCTAAGAAGTGCTCAAAACAAAGCACGGTCCTGAATCACCTGCATCCATTCACTTCCTGCTTGTCTATCCAGATCACGTCACTTACTATAGTTGTTGGGCAGTATTCACTTCAGTTACTGGTACGAGGATGCCACTCGTGAAATTTTCCCCTTCGGTTGTCGGTTTTCGAGCTATATGGCTGGCACTTGCCATTTCAGGTTATTGATTCGTTGCGTTTTGTCAGTTGCTCTAGTATCCTCACCATAGATATCCTCATTCATGCAGAGAAATTCTGATCATAGCCCTCTCTGCAGCTTGCAATTTCTACCAAATATTAACTACCAAAATTTATGAGTAACCAGTATATTGAATATATAGCTACTATAATATGTACTACTATAATATGTACCTGAATAAAATTTGTCAGAAAAAAACCTCACTAAAACATCAATACCAATTATTCAACTTTCACAAAGACGAAACTAGTTAGCGATCGCACAACTTGTCCAAATAGTTTTCTTGTTTCACCTAATGTAACAACAAATTACGGCAATTAATATTACCTTTGTAGGAGCTCTATAATAAAGTTCTCTCACATATATAAAAAGTAAACACTTAGCGTATACAAGAGCATGCTTGCTCAGTGCTTGATAGTAGCGCACTTACTTCTATGTAAATAAATACGTTGAATGACTATTTGGTTCTTAAATTGCGATAGGATTTTTAAAAAGTTGCGTATCTATTTTCACAGAAGCGACTAGTGAATGTCTTATTTGATAAATTCTTAAATTCAATGTTCACTTTACATTATAAATTTAAAAAGTAGCAGTTTATTAGCTGTTTCAAGATTCATCAATATTATGATTACTTTGTAATCAGTGAGTTATATGATTACAAAATATTAGAATTAACTAAAAAAAAGAAAAACATTTTAAAACAAATATTAACATTTTATTAACGCAACTTTTTATTACCTAATGGTCGAAAATCAACCATAATTAATTAAACTTTTAGGTTTGAATATAAGGTGAGCTGTATTTCGTTTATAACTGCACAAACGTAGTCAATATTCGGAGTGGCGATAAGGTTATCACATTAAATGAAAAACTTTATCCTAAATACCGTTTTTTGAACATATACAACTAAAAAATATATAACATTTAATATTCTAGTCGCGTTAGCCCTTTTTTAGTTTTTTTGCCTAATTACCTATGAATGGGAAAGTATAGGCAAATAATTACCTATGTCGATACCGCGTGAGCACTGCGCATCTGCCGTACCGTTGCCACTTTTACAGGTCACTTCAAATCAGTACACTAATATTGTCAAGGTGATTTATTTCGTGTCAATTTTTGCAATATTTGTTTTGTTTAAAAGATTTGTATATTTTATTATTTTAAGAGAAGTATATGAACTTGTATTTACCGCTGTGCTATTTAATGTGATAACCTAATCGCCATTCAGTATACATCTTGGTACTTACTCTGAGATATTGGCAGTAGGAACGTCAAGAAACGACAAAATTACATAAAGTTATTACATATACTAGAACTATTTCGTTCTAATATTAATTTTAATTCTATGCATAAAAAATTGGTCAAATCGCACCAGACGACAAAACGATGGCGTCACTATATGCCATATTTATACAAAATACCCTTATTTTTTAAGGTCTTAATAAACATAAAAAATACCTCTCTAAGTAGCCACAAAAAAAGTTAACCATTTATTTATGTTTTTGCAACTGTTCCGAAATAATTTAAAATAATGGTTTCAGAACGCATTGGAACGCACGTAATGACGATTCATTTCGCGTATGAAAGGACTTTGTATTTAAACACTATAATTATTCATGTTTTGCTGAATATGTATTAATTGTAATTCAATTCAATTAGTATGTATACTGATTTATTATGTACTGCATTCATATCATAAAAATAATTATATAGCTTCATAGTAAGCTTAGCGTTTTGTTCAATTACGAACAACGGAACGTCATTTGTCATCGGCAAGTTACTTGATCTGTGGTCATCGGTCGACGCTATTGATTGTCACCCGGCAATCATTCGCATCATCTTATTTGCTTCACTCGTTGTTGTGAATTGCGATACTGATGATAATGATCTGAAAGAAATCGAAATAAATGGAAACGAGATTGCTAATTACCCTCATAATTTATCGTTTACTACACTTTTAGGCTACGTCGCAGTCGGATAATAGGTAGTTTTTTATTCTAACCTCAAAATATTGTTGTCGTTATTATAAAACATTGTGGCTATTCAGATATGATTTTAAAACGGGATGGTGTTTACAACATAAAAACAAACCAATCTAGCTACAGTTTGTTTGGGGACATGAAAAATAAAAGTGTGTGTGTGTGTGCGTGCGTGCGTGTGCGTGTGCGTGTGCGTGTGCGTGAGTGTGCGTGTGCGTGTGGGTGTGCGTGTGCGTGTGCGTGTGCGTGTGCGTGTGCGTGTGCGTGTGAGTGTGCGTGTGCGTGTGCGTGTGCGTGTGCGTGTGCGTGTGCGTGTGCGTGTGCGTGTGCGTGTGCGTTTGCGTGTCCGTGTGAGTGTGAGTGTGAGCGTGAGTGTGAGTGCGAGTGTGAGTATGTGTGTGTGTGTGTGTGTGTGTGTGTGTGTGTGTGTGTGTGTGTGTGTGTGTGTGTCGGTGTGTGTGTCTGTGTGTGTATGTGTGTGTCTGTGTGTGTGTGTGTCTGTGTGTGTGTGTGTGTGTTTGTGCGTGTACGTGTGTGTGCGTGTGTGTGTGTGTGTTTGTGCGTGCGTGCGTGCGTGGAGGCGTGCGTGCGTGCGTGCTAGCGTGCGTGCGTGCGTGCGTGCGTACGTGTTTGCGTGCGTGCTTGCGTGCGCTCGTGCGTGCGCGCGTGCTTGTGCGTGTGCGTGTGCGTGTGCGTGTGCGTGTGCGTGTGCGTGTGCGTGTGTGTGTGTGTGTGTGTGTGTGTGGGTGAGCATGTGTTCGCGCACGTGCGTGTGTGAGTGAGTGTAAGTTTACACGTGCGTATGTAGGGGTCAGCTGTGAAGAGAAAGTAAGTTTTCCGTTTCCTGATAAGAATCATGGAGCAACCAGATTGATATTTTGTGCTTGACTTTGCTTGTGGACAAAGACCTCAAATCTGGGAAGAGATTGCAGAATTTGTTGAAGATGCTAGGCAGAAGAAATAGTGTGTGGCGTTTTATAAAACTACTGTGTGAATTGGGAATCGGTACTCGAATGATCCGACGCTTGCACAGGATATGTTTATCCGGAAAATTTATTATTTTTCTATGAGTTAGAATTACTGCTTTTATTAAAATGTAGATTTGGCGAACCCGTAGCACCTTACATTCCCTGTACAGTTCGTCAGTAGGAAATCTAAAGTTTTTAGATAGCATTACTTTTAGTACTGCTTGCTGGGTCGTTTCGACTTCGAGAATTTTTGTTTTTGATGGCCCCACCCCAAACCAGCGTATAGTAGTATAGTAGGGATTGTGTTAGTGCTTTGTAAACCATTTTCATTGTGTCTTTAGTAGCACAGCGTCGCGTTCATTATGTAAATGGTTTTCCTAACATTACCCGGCAAGCGGCTTAGGTGGTTTTTAAATCATAGCTTATCATCAACGATCACTCCTAGACACCTGATGTTATCTGTGCTACTGATTGTATTACAGCCGCAAGAAGGTACTTTAGATTCGCAAGCGTGAATTACTAAGTTTACCAGCGAAAATGTTTTGATGCGAGAGTTTTGTGAAAGGCTATGTATGAACTGAAGTCATCATCATCATTACAGCCCTTCACAAGTCCACTGCTGAACATAGGCCTCCCCCAAAGAATGCTACAAAGCACGGTCCTGAGCCACCTGCATCCATCGACCTTCTGCATATCTTACCAGGTCGTCACTCCATCTAGTGGGGGGACGCCCTACACTTCGCTTGCCGGTACGAGGCTGCCACTCGAGAACCTTTCTTCCCCATCGGTTGTCGGTTCTTCGAGCTATATGGCCGGCCCATTGCCACTTCAGCTTACTAATCCGTTGGGCTATGTCGGTCACTCTGGTTCTACTGCGGATATCCTCATTTCTGAGTTTATCACGCAGAGAAACTCCGAGCATAGCCCTCTCCATAGCTCGCTGAGCGACCTTGAGCTTCCTCATACGGCCAGCAGTGAAGGACCACGTCTCAGTTCCGTAAGTCATCACTGGCAACACGCACTGGTTGTACAATTTCGTTTTAAGGTTTTGAGGTATGTCTAACGAGAAGATGTGTCGTAGATTCCCGAACGCTGCCCAGCCGAGTTGAATCCGTCGATTGACCTCTCGGTCGAAGTTGGACTTACCTAGTCGGACTATTTGTCCCAGGTAAACATACTCGTCAACAACCTCGAGCCTAGTGTTCCCAACAACTACCGGCATAGGTGTGACATGGACATTAAACATGATCTTTGTTTTGTCCATGTTCATCTTAAGACCTATCCGTTGGGAAACACTATTGAGGTCATTGAGCATAGTGCTTAGGTCCTCCAGCGATTCTGCCATAAGGACTATATCGTCGGCAAATCGAAGGTGAGTGATGTACTCGCCATTGATGTTGATACCGTATCCTTTCCAGTCCAGAAGCTTGAAAACGTCTTCCAATGCAGCGGTGAAGAGTTTCGGGGATATGACGTCACCCTGTCTTACACCTCTCTGCAATTGGATAGGTTTCGTACTCTGGTTCTGTACTCGGATAGCCATCGTAGCCCTACTGTACAAGCACTTCAACACTTCGATATACCGAGAGTCAACTTGGCACCGCTGAAGGGACTGCAGCACCGCCCAAATTTCGACGGAATCAAAGGCTTTCTCATAGTCCACATACGCCAGACATAGTGGCAAATTGTACTCCTCGGACTTCTGTACAATTTGCCGTAGGGTATGTATGTGGTCTATGGTGCTAAAGCCCTTTCGGAAACCGGCTTGTTCGGGAGGCTGGAAGTCATCAAGTCTGCGCGCGAGACGATTCGTAATGACTCTCGAAAACAGCACGTAGACGCGGCTCAGAAGGGAAATCGGTCTGAAGTTCTTCAAGAGAGCGTTGTCGCCTTTCTTGAAGAACAAGACCACCGCACTTCTTCTCCACGCCTCCGGTGTAATGCCACCATGGAGGACGGAATTAAAGAGCTTCTGAAGGACTTCAAGTACCGGTTTTCCACCCGCTTTCAGAAGCTCCGCTGTAATTCCATCCTCGCCTGGGGCCTTGCCGTTTTTAAGGTGCTGGAGAGCCATTCTAATCTCGCTCAGACTGACGTCCGGGATATCATCGGAATAATGTCGGATAAGACTAGCTCTTGGATCGTTACTCACACTTGCGTGTGGCTCCAACGATGACGTGTACAGCTGCCCATAGAACCTCTCAATCTCACTCAAAATCTCAGGTGCCCCGGAAACAATGCTGCCACATTCGGTCTTCAGCTTTGACAGTTGGCTCTTTCTGGCAGACAGATCTCTGGCAAAGACTTTGGAGCCTTGGTTCCGCTCGATCGCTTCTTCAATACGAGCTGTATTGAAGTTGCGTAAGTCCCGCCGCATGCATTTGGAGATCTGTCTGTTCAGTTGCCTATATGCTGTCAAATCTGTTGAAGAATGTAGCTTCATCTCCCGTCTAACAGCCATGAGATTAAGAGTGTGATCGGAGAGTTTTTGTGTTCTTCTGCGGCGGGTCTTGCAGAACTTAGCTCCGACCGCATGGACAGTTTCCACGAGCTTGTCATTCAAATCGTCCACTTCATTGCAGTCTTCTAGGCACTGAAAACGGTTTTGTAACTCGAGCTGAAATGTTTCGGGACTTTGGATTAGAGCACGAGGGGGACGGAGCGTTGACTTCATCAGACGAGACCTCTCCAACTTAACATTTAGGTTCAGTGTGCCTCTAACCATTCGGTGATCGCTGCTGGTTTTCACCCTCGCGATCACTGAGACATCACTGAACAGTTGTCGTCTGGTCGTCATAATGAAGTCAATCTCATTTTTTGTCGAACCGTCGGGGCTCGACCAGGTCCACTTCCTGTGGGGCCGCTTCTGGAAGAAAGAGTTCATCATAAAGAGTCCCTCTTTCTCCATGAAGTCGGCCAGCTGCTGGCCCCTTGGGTTCCGTTGCCCTATTCCAAATTTCCCCACTTTCAGCTCACCGTTCTCTCTTGTGCCTAGTTTTGCATTGAAGTCTCCCATTAACACCGTATATTGGGTTTTGGAGGAATGCATGGCTCTAGAGATATCCTCATACATTTCCTCCACCTCCTCATCGGGGTGTGCCGAGGTTGGTGCGTAAACCTGTATGACCTTCAGCGAATACCGTTTGGTGATTCTGAGTATAAGGTACGCAACCCTCCTCGACACACTCTCAATCTTTAGTACGTCGTTAACGAGAGACTTGTGGACGATAAATCCGACACCTCCTTGGGACAGATGGTCGCCCTCCCGGTGATAGAACAAGTTGCCGGATTCGAGGATTACCGTGTCCTCCCCCTCTCTTCGGACTTCGGATAATCCTATAATATGCCAGCGTAACTTGTCTATCTCTTCTTCCAGCTCCACAATCTTCTCATCAGTCCTCAGGGTCCGTGCGTTGTATGTTGCCAGGTCAAGTCGTTGTAGGTGGCAACCGAACCTCCACCGGAGATTCTTAGCACCCCCCTGCCCCGCCGTTACCATGGTCGCCACCGTAGCCAGGAATAGCGGGGCCGCCGGGGACTGGGGGCCGTCTCTTCGTAACTTTCATTATGGGGGGTAAATTGCCATAGTTGCCACGCTTGGCGAGCGGGTTGGCAACCGCAGTTTTTTATTGTATTTTGCCGTTACCAGGAAGATGCTGCTGCCCATCTCCTGCCTGTGTCCCTTTGTCGCCTTTTACGACACCCACGGGAAGATATGGGGTAGTGGATATTCTTAACCGCCACTACACGGCAATGAACTGAAGTATCTTACTTCAATTATAAAAAACATTTATAAAAAACAGACACTACAAACAATCTGTGTGGCCGTGTGGGTTTTATTAAATGAGATTTTTGACATGGATGCTTGTCCTTTAAGCCATGTTTTCTTGAAAATAGGATAGAATTGAATAGGATAGAAAAGGCTAGAATAGAATAGAATAAGATAAAATAGAATGGATTGGAAAGAAATGGAATAGAATAGAATGGAATGGAATAGAATAGAATAGAATAGAATGGAATAGAATAGAATATAATGGAATGGAAAGAAATAGAATGGAATAGAATAGAAAAGAAAATAATAGAATCAAATAGAATGGAATGGAAAAAAATCGAATAGAACAGAATAGGGTAATTTTTGTTCAATATAGATCGCATGATGTGACGATTCTTATTGTAAGGCATTTTTTCCTTTTACTATAAAACTGGTTCGAAAAATACCTGTCCTGGGAAGAACCAGCAAGAAACCTAGCGGGACATTTTTTTAATGTAAATTTTACAAAATTTATTTTAGAAATAGATTGGAAGCGACCACTAATTTTCAGGGGTTATTATATACCATGTATTCATTTATATTATAATAACCCTCTCCCCCCTATGGCTAGTCTCCGTTGAGACTAGCCGCCGTGACCGAAATTCAATCTGGAGGGCATTATTAATAACCCTTTACAGTTTTAGTTTAATAAAAATTTTAAACTCGCTAGTTAAGAGAGCTTGTATATTTTCTGGAACTTTGTTTTAATAGCATATACATTGCCCCAAAATGAGTTACTGACTCTGTGGAGCCGAGAAACTTGTATAACTAGCTTGTGTTTGTTCTTAGTATATGCAAGTTCTTAGTATGTAACAGTGGTAGAGCCACGCGGCAGCTCTTGCTGTAGCATGGATGGGCCGGCTCGAACCGGGGTGGTACCACGACCTCACAGAAAACCAGCGTGAAGTAGAGGTTTACCTCTGCGTTTCGCTTGGTGAGTGCAGGTGGCCGGAGGCCCTTTTTACTGGTAATGAGGCATTCCATCTTAGTCCTCACGGGTGACAACGCATCTGAATTTTGATTTGTAATAGAGGATAGATGTAGATATCAATGGGCCGCAGCAACCACTTACCATCTGGTGGACTGTGTCCTCGTTTGTCACCCTTATCCTATAAAAAAAACATAGTGTATATCACTTTTTTTCACTAAAACTACCTTTGATTTTGTAAATATACATTAAATTTTCGTATATATACTGAGAGGTCAAAGTTCATATATTTATTTCTTTAAATTTTTCTCTAAGAGACTCTCATGGTTTTAGGTTGTAAATAGGTCTTATGACTTCTTTTCTGTAAAACAAAATTAGTTTTTAAATCGGCCGAGTTTCCTCATAGCAATATCCCATAAGATATTATGCTATGGAAATAACTGAATTAAACTAATCTAGCTGTCTCAAAAACAGGAGATCTCTAATCTTTTATCTGTATAACTAAGTTCTGCAGCCTATGCTGTCATAGGCTGCAGAACTTAGTTTGCTTATTAGTTTAGATGTATGGGGGCCCCACTGACACTTCGCTTCATTTATCTCAGTATCAAATGATAATAATCCTTTATTCATATTGCGTAGTTTTTGGGAGATTTTGACGGCAACTTGAGCCAGCAGACTGTTGGCGGTAGTATCTCAAGGCGCCTAAGCAGACAGACACCTTATTTAAACACTGGTCCGTTTTCAGACACAATAGTAGCATAAGTACATGGGACAGCGAAAGGGTTAAGATTTACATTTCATCGGAGCACTTGTTTCACCGTTCCGACAATAGTTCACATGCTCAGATATTTAATACGCAAAATCGCACCACTTTTAAATATAGAAATCTACTTCAAACCATTATTTAAACAATAATACAGGAGCAGCAATTCACCGCCGGTTAAGTTCCCGCCAAAACTCGGTAGTGCGGGGTGTCTTGAAAATGGCATAGAGAAGCTTTATAGCAAATAAACATGTCCCTGCGTATCTTCTGGTACATAGTACATATTGCATCAATTGGAGCAATTATACTTATTAAAAAAAATACAATCTATATATTGTATATTGCCCATTGTTACGCTTTTCTTGTTTGTATAGTATAAATTTAATTTAAGAGTGTGATATTTCTTATTCTTATTATATTCATAAAATTTTCTCAGACATAACCTTATCAATATTCTATAAGCGCGTTTTAACAAATTTTAACTTGATTTGTGGTTTGTAGTACAATATAAATAATATTATTAATGGCTTATTGAAGCCCGCGATGTCCTTAACGAATATTTAATGTCATTCGGTGCTGATTTATGTTTTCAGTGGAATGGATTTTATCATCTGAATAAAGATGTTTTTTATTAGAAGCAGTAAGCACGACAAGTACTCATAATATGGCTTTCATTTATTATTATAAAATACTTTTTGATATATTAGATGATTAAAGTTAAGATAGTTTTCCTTCTATAATTATTTAATTTTTATTTCAATGCTATTTTAATGCTAGAGCCATGCTCTGGGTATATGATAGTTATAGCAAGAAGGGGTTGGTTCGGAAAGAACCACGCTCTCACGAATACCAATGTAAAATAGCAGCTCAATGCTGTTGTGTTTCTTATAGTGAGTGTCGAAAACCGGAGACCCTTTTCACTGGATACGAGGCATCCCATCTTAGTAATCAGGGTTGAAAACGCATCTGCATTTCAATTCTTAATCGAGGGTGTATATATATATATATATATATATATATATATATATATATATATATATATATATATATGTCTGGACTACAGGGTTAGGAGGACTGTGTGCTCATTTGTCACCCTCATTCTATAGAAAAAAGTATAAAAGAAATACGATATATTCGATGATTCTTGTAAAGATGGTTTTTCTTCTAGTCTATCAACCGTAACAGTTCACTTGAATATGAACCTGTTCATACTAACCTGTTCTAACTGTACCTGTGTAACCGAACCTGGTCCATAATAAATGACGGATTTGTTGCGCAGTTGTTTAGTAAAGGGTTACGGCGCTAATGGCAGCGGATTCGAATTCCGCACGGGTCAAGTATTTGTATGGTCTACAAAAAAATTTATTCCGGGTCGGGGTTTCCTCGTGAAAATGTATGTAAACCACATCCACCATACAGGAGAAAACACAAGTGACGGGGTAACGTTTCTTTAAAAAAATGAAAACAAAATTTACGATAAATAGTACTGAAAAGATGGTTAAGTACCAACGTCGGGCTGAGAAGCACTGAAGAAATGGTAAAAAGCAACGGTTGGATCAGAAAATCTAACAAATAAGGCAGCAGGAGCAGGCATTTATCACCTCGCTGATTATTTCTGCCACGGGATTGGTTTCTGAATCCCTTACTAAGAATTTAGCGACGCTGGGTATATCACTGAGAGTGAAAAATAAAACACAAAAAGCCTTAATCTTGGATACGAGAGCAATCATGTGTCGATTACCATCAATTTAAAATAATAATAATAATATTATTTTACACTAGACTTCAATATAAATCATTAAGAATAACTCTAAAATTATTAATTAGACCTTGATCAATTTTTTATGGTACCACATAAGAAGCATCAGTTTTTAAATAAAAAAAAGGATCTTTGAAATTCGTTCACCCAGAAATAAGTTATGAAGTAACACACATAACAAGAAAAAGGATCGTACAGTCGAATTGAGTACCGTCTCCTTTTTGAGGTCTCTAGAAAAATGGCGGGATTTTGCGACCAAACAACGCCGCATCTAAAAACAAGAAAAAGAGCACTAAAGAAAGTTACCGTTGCCTTTACAGTCTATTAAACTCCGCTGCTAAACATAGGCTTTTTTAATAGAGGGGATATTTGACATAATCGCCAAACTTGGCAAGCGGGTTGACAACCGCAGCTTATGTTTATTTTTAGTCGTTATAAGGAAGACAATGCTGCCCATCTCCTAATTTGTTTCGCTCTGTCAGCTATTACGACACCCACGGAGTGATTTGAGGTAGTAGATATACTAACGCTCCCACTACATGCTAAAGAAAGTGTCTATTACAATTAGGTAGGATGCATCATAATCGTAATGCAGATTGGCGACAGTAGCTAATGAAATTTCACCTTTCACGCTGATCTCCGTGACTTTTACGGGTACTAAACATTTTAATGCGGTGGTCACAAATCTGCCCGCCGTACATGGGGATCATCGTCACTGTTACAGACTTTTAAAGTCCTCTGCTGAATATAGGCCTCAATAATATCTCCTTTTTTGTTTCATAGGGCAAACTATGGGGCATTTATTTCATAAGCGGGTCGACAACAGCAGTTTTATATTTTACTTTAAGTCGTTATTAGGAAGACGCTGCTGCTAGGGTTTTTTCCAGTTTTTTCTAAAAATTATATATTTTTAGAAAAAACTGGAGATTTAATTATAAAATTATATGCATTTTAACAGTGGTAGAGCTAAGCGGTGGCTTTTGCTGTCGCACGGATGGGCCAGCTCGAACCGGGGTGGTACCACGACCTCACAGAAAACCAGCGTGAAGTAGAGGTTTTCCTCTGCGTTGCGCTTGGTGAGTGCAGGTGGCCGGAGGCCCAATTCCCCCCCCCCCCCATCAACATGGTAGTGGAATTAAATAAAAGACTACCCCAGGAGGGTACCAGCACCCCTGGAGAATCCCTCGCTGAGCATCCACGACCAAACTACTCCACTCCTGGGCGTGGGTGTTCAGGCTGCCCCGCGTATTCTGGGGGGGGCGAAATTCCGCTCAAGACGAAACCTGCTCGGGGCAAGCGGAGCAAGAAGACAAAGGCAACCCCTGCCACGCTTCCCGTGAATTTCTGCAATATCAGGGGACTTCATTCAAACCTTAACGCCGTCCACTACCATCTGGAGATAGCTAAGCCGGCCTTGCTCTTTCTTACCGAGACACAGGTGTCCTCTCCGGCTGATACTTCGTATCTCTCCTGCCCGGGGTACAAATTAGAACACTCGTTTGTGCCCCGGGCTGGAGTTTGCGTGTATGTCAGAGAGGACATCTGTTTTCGACGCCTCGGCAGCCTTGAAGGTACGGACCTGTCCATCCTATGGCTGCGCGTAGACAGCGACGACCATCCCCGCGTCTACGGGTGCCTCTATAGGTCCCATAGTGGTAATGCCGACACAGACCGACTCATAGACCACGTCCAAATGGCTGCAGACTCCGTGCTACAACAGGTCCCATCCGCAGAGATCGTGATACTCGGTGATTTCAACGCCCACCACGCTGAATGGCTTGGTTCTCGTTTAACCGATCATGCGGGTAGATCTGTCTATGACTTTGCTTTGGCATATGGTCTAACACAACTGGTTACTTCGCCTACGCGGATCCCAGATGTGGAAGACCATGTACCTTCCCTGTTGGACCTTCTGCTGACCTCTCATCCGGACGGATATCAGGTTTCCGTCGATGCCCCTCTGGGCTCTTCGGACCATTGTCTGATCCGGAGTACGGTGCCACTCACGCTCCAATCGCAGTTGCGATCTACAGCTTGCCGCCGTGTTTGGCACTATAGGTCAGCTGATTGGGACGGGATGCGGTCTTTTTTTGCATCCTACCCTTGGGGGCGGGTTTGCTTCTCGCCGGAAGATCCCAGCGTTGTTGCCGATTCTGTTGCTGATGTGGTACTTCAGGGTATGGAACTTTTTATTCCATCTTCTGTGGTGCCCATCGGAGGCAGATCCCAGCCATGGTTTGGTCGCTCCTGTAAAATAGCATCACGCTATAAGCAGGAGTGCTACCAGGCCTGGGCTGACGCATGACGCAACGTCTCGGGATGCAAACACCAGCGCATTAAAAAAGAAGTATAATTCCGCCTCCAGGTCCTTCAAAAGCGTCATTGCCAAGGCAAGGTCTGAGCACATCGGCAGAATTGGCGAGAAGCTAGTTCGCCTTCCTTCGGGAACCCGTGCATTCTGGTCTCTCGCCAAGGCTGTCCTAGGGAACTTCTGTCAGCCATCTCTTCCATCTCTGCACAGAGAGGACGACTCACTGGCCCATGCCGCAAAGGAGAAAGCCGATCTGTTGAGCTCTCTTTTTGCGTCCAACTCGACTCTAGATGACGGGGGGAACACACCGCCGACCATCCCGCGATGTGAGTGCTCCATGCCGGATGTGCGATTTACTCAGCGCTCGGTCCGCAAAGCACTCTTCTCCCTGGACGTCAACAAGTCGAGTGGGCCCGATGGAGTCCCTCCCATTGTGCTGAAGACGTGTGCTCCGGAGTTGGCACCGGTTTTAACGCGTCTTTTCCGGTACTCCTACTCCCAAGGCGTAGTCCCGAACTCATGGAAGACAGCTTTGGTGCACCCGATCCCTAAAAAAGGCGACCGCTCAGACCCGTCCAACTACAGGCCTATCGCCATCACCTCCTTGTTCTCCAAAATAATGGAAGCCATTATAAACTGCCAGCTCATGAGGTACCTTGAGGATCACCAGCTGATTAGTGACCGCCAGTACGGTTTTCGTCGGGGTCGATCAGCTGGTGATCTTCTAGTCTACTTAACTCATAGATGGGCGGAGGCAGTAGAGTCCAAGGGGGAGGCATTAGCCGTTAGTTTGGACGTAGCGAAGGCCTTTGATCGGGTCTGGCACAAAGCGCTTCTTTCGAAGCTTCCTTCCTATGGGCTTCCCGAGAAATTGTGCAAATGGATCACCAGTTTCCTTGCTGATCGGAGCATCAAGGTCGTAGTAGACGGTGAATGCTCTGATTTCAAGCCTATCAACGCTGGTGTTCCACAAGGCTGCGTGCTATCACCAACGCTGTTTCTCCTGCATATCAATGATATGTTGCTAACTGGCAGCATTCATTGCTATGCGGACGACAGCACTGGTGATGCCTTATATACCGGCCGTGCCAATATTTCTCGGGAAAACGTCGCCGAGTACCGGGACAAACTTGTGTCTGAAGTCGAGTCTTTGTTTAACAAAGTCTCGGATTGGGGGCGACTAAATCTAGTCCAGTTCAATCCCCGGAAGACACAAGTTTGCGCGTTTACCGCTAAAAAGAACCCCTTTGTCGTATCTCCTCAGTTTCAAGGCACTCCCCTTACTGCCTCAGCCAGTATCGGAATCCTTGGCGTCGACATATCGAATAGTGTGCAGTTTCGTGGTCACTTGGAAGGGAAGGCCAAATTGGCCTCTAAAAAGCTTGGCGTGCTCAGCAGAGCGAGACAGTATTTCATGCCGGCACATCGCTTGCAACTTTACAAAGCGCAAGTTCGGCCCCACATGGAATACTGTTCTCATCTCTGGGCCGGGGCACCCCAGTGCCAGCTCCTTCCACTTGACCGCATCCAGCGCAGAGCGGTTCGAATCGTCGACGACCGAGTTATTTCTGATCGGCTCGATACACTGGCACTGCGTAGAGATGTTGCATCTCTTTGCGTATTTTATCGCATTTTTCACGGGGAGTGCTCTGAGGAATTGTTCGGACTAATTCCAGCCGCTAAATTTCACCATCGCACATCGCGACAAAACTCGTGTTACCATCCATACCATCTGGATGATTGGCGGTCCACGACTGTGCGATTTAGAAGAAGTTTTCTACCTCGCACGACTTCCTTGTGGAATCAATTACCTCCAGCGAATTTTCCGGACCGATACGACTTAGGAACCTTCAAGAAAAGAGCTTACACCTTTCTAAAAGGTCGGCAACGCATCTGCAATTCCCCTGGTGTTGCGGTTGTTCATGGGCGGCGGTAGTCACTTACCATCAGGTGAGCCGCATGCTCGTTTGCCCCCTATTCTATAAAAAAAAAAAAAAAAAATCCGTCGCTTGCACGTGTCGCTACTCACTCGCATTGTGGTCACATAGAACACCGCATGTCGCTACCGGTGTAAATATGTTTGTCTTGCATCTATAAATTTAAAAATTAATAAATGATTGAGATTTTCTTTCTATCTAAATTGATTTCATAAATTCTCCCGAGTTAGTCTTTTCAAAGGTTAGTAACCCTAGCTGCTGCCCATCTCCTGTCGCATCTTACGCCATCCACTGGGCGATATGGGGTAGTGGATATTCTTACACTGCCACTACACGGTAACTTGGCGATCTGCCTTTATACGTGCCGCTATTAAACACAGGCCTTTTCTCATTTCCTAGTGGATTTGAGGATAAGAACGTGGCGGTCAAAAGTAGGTTTGTAATTAATAGTAATTTTTTTGTATCGACAGATGACGGAATAACTCTGAGGGTGTCATAAAATATGTTTTATGCAGTAAATTATCTATGTCGTGTTTGATATATTTTAGACATATCTCAAAACCTGAAAACGAAATTGTACAACCAGTGCGTGTTGCCAGTGATGACTTACGGATCTGAGACTTGTTCTTTCACTGCTGGTCGTATGAGGAAGCTCAAGGTCGCTCAGCGAGCTATGGCGAGGGCTATGCTCGGGGTGTCTCTGCGTGACAAACTTAGAAATGAGGATATCCGCAATAGAACCAAAATAGCCGACATACCCCTACGGATTAGTAAGCTGAAGTGGCAGTGGGCCGGCCATATATCTCGAAGAACCGACAACCGATGGGGAAGAAAGGTTCTCGAGTGGCAGCCTCGTACCGGTAGGCGAAGTGTAGGGCGACCCCCCACTAGATGGAATGACGAGCTGGTGAGACATGCAGGAAGTCGATGGATGCAGTTGGCTCAGGACAGTGCTTTGTGGCATTCCTTGGGGGAGGCTTATGTTCAGCAGTGGACTTGTGAAGGGCTGTAATGATGATGATGATGATGATTTTAAGGTGTTATTATAAAGACGGCGCTGCTCATCTCCTGATTTATTTCCCTCAGTCGCCTCTTGTGACACCCTCGGGACGGTAATTTTATATTTACACTCATTAATTGAACTTGCTTTGTTCGTATGTTTTTCTAATCCAAAATTTATTATCAACTTTTGAAAAAATGAAAAATGATGAACCTTAACGACTGAATTAATAACTACGCATATAAAGCTGAATTTAATATTTTCGCACTTTTAATATTTTTCGTACGAGCTTCACTTAATGAATATGTATTCAATATCAGTAATATATCTACAGCATTGTAGCACGAGATCTCTTTTCATATTATATACTAGTAACTTTCCTAGTAAATATGAATGCCGGCTGTATCTATTGTGCTTCTAAAAAGAAGACAGATTTAACTTATTTCTTGAAGATTTCGTGTAAAGTGAGTGCGAATTTATTGCGTTAGAGGGATAAAGGAAATTACAATTACTGCGATGAAATTTTGATTTATTTTTATAACTACGTTTCTTATCGTCATTATAACTACAATCCTTTACAAGTCCACTGCTGAATATAGGCCTAAGAAATGCCACAATTAAATATATAACTAATAATAATTTAATCTATTATTTTTTTTATTTATAGTGTAATTTTATTATATAACATACTTTGATTACCCATGGTTCTATTCCTTTTAACTTTGATTAAAAATATCATGGATACTTTAGAAAATTCTTTCACCACTTCTTTTTCGTGTACAAAAGCCTCATTTTGAAACGGTAGTAGATTATAAAACATGTTGACGCTAGTCTAAGCGAAATTTTAAATTCATACGTTGAAAAGTAAAATGTTTTCATTACATTTCATTTCATTTGATCCACTAAAGAAACAAATTGTCGTCCAGTGGGTGTCGTAAAAGGTGACTAAAAGCATTGCTTATAATATTTTATAGCTATATTTTTATAGATTAAGGGTGACAAATTAACACCCAGTCCACCTCATTGTAAGTGGATGGTATAGTTTATAGACATCTACATTAATCCTCAAATGGAATGCCTCGTTTCCAGTAAAAGGGATCTGCGGTTCTCTACACTTACCATACGAAACACAGCAGCATTAAGGAACTCTATTTTACGCTGGTATTTTGTGAAAGCGTGGTCCTAACCCGGTAGAGCCGATCCATTCGTGCCACAAACATAATATAGCTGCAGCACGGCTCTACCACTTTAAGATTTCAATTCATGGCATTTTAACCATATTAATTATGCCAGGTGTAAATATAGAATCCGGCAATAGGCAGCACTATCAAAGGGGTGAGAGGTCTGTCTTGTCAACCCTCCTATCAAGCGTTACGATTAAGGAAAATTCTCCCTACAACGAGAGCGGCTCTTGTCCAGCTGCGTCCTTGTCTAGATAATGAAGAAGGAGGTAATAATCAACGCAAATTAGTAGTTTATTTTAAATTATGATATTGTATTTTCACGCAATTTTACTCAGTACAGTAAATAAACTAATTTTACGGAATTTAACATGTTGTGTTTTTATACTCCGTACTCCCATCGTGTGGAGTACTTTACAGGGCCAATTGGTATGAAACAGTAATGTATTCAACGACATGATGACACTAACTAAGCTACTATGATTAGATCTACGAACTACAAGTCGTACAGTGATTATCCTCCACCAGCTCTTTTCTGAAGACTAGATGTCTTCAATTCCACTAAAGGAAAGATTATAAAGTTAATACTAGGTACAAATCCAACAAATATGTGGTAGAGCCACGCTGCAGATATACTATAGTTACGAGCTTGGGGTTAGAGACAATTAAAAACTGCCGATTAAATTACCAAAATTGACACTTTAATTACAGAACACTAATTACCACATACACAAATGTAATACTGATCATTTTAATTCGCAGTTGTAGCGCTTCGAAGTAATCGCTTATACCGCCAATTCAATACTGACCCAGTCGCGGTCTATACCGGCCTTATATAGGGCCTCATATAGTTTCCAGAACCTTCTACTGTAGAAACTTCTAGAATGTTCGACTACATATCGGTCCCGATTGACTAGGTGTCGATAGTTCTAGAAAGTTCTTTCATGGAAATTACTAAAATGTTCTTGACTCTCTTAGTGCTGCTACTCGATACTAGAGGGCGCTAGTGGTAACTAGTGTCGCCAAGTACCTTGTATTTATCGTGACGCGCTACACTATCTATATAGTTATAGCACGTTTGGATCGGTTTGACCGGGGTAGAACCACGCGCTTACAGAATACCAGCGTGAAACACAGTGCATGCACTGTTTTTGGCAGCAGAAATAGGTAAGAGGGTGGTAACTACCCAAACAGGCTTAACCAAAGCAGAAAAAGAGGTCTACCCACCTAGACAGTTATAAAAAGTACAAACTTTCCGAGTAAATTAAATGACAGATTTTCAAAGTGATAAGTGCTTAATTACCAAAGTTAGTTAACATGATATCATCAAATAAAAGGCCGAATTGCAAAGGTAATTTAGTTTTCGGAACTATCTCCGAGTTAATTATCTCCATTTTCATATGAGGATAACTTTCCAATGGGTTATCGTACGAGTTGATGAGATTTTGATGAAAAGTAAATAAATACCAAATAGTAATAACAATTTATTACCACTGTTACTAAGTATGTAAGTAAATATTATATATCAAATGCTTCAGTAATATAGGCACAGCTGAATGTCCCACTGCTAGGCATCGGCCTCTTGTATCTCAGAGGGTTATCCAGCACTTTCGACAGCTCCTCGGCTAGGAGGCTTGGCAATGAGTTGCAGCGCTAAGTGCCGCGATTTCGAATCCCGCATGGAACTTGTATTTGTATGGTCTGCTTACAACTAATTGTTCCAGGTCTAGATGTTTATCCTTGTGAAATTTATTTATGTAAACTGCCCCTCAATATACAGAAGAAAATTCTAGTGAAGAGGAGGTAGCATTTAAAAAAGTAAATAAAAAAATAAATTGAAACGTGCGTGTTGGTGGACCACTACACCACGGTTTATGCAATTTATTATATTGAATATCTTTTATAGGGTTGGTTGCTTTACTTTGAACTTCGTATTTATCTTAAATAGTATCTGCCTATAACCAAGCTCAAATAGAGCTGTGGTAGCTCAGATAGAGCCGTGGTAGCTCAGATGGTTATCGCTCGCTGTAAGTTTTACAGTACGCGAGCAACCCGGGTTCTATCCCCGCCAGCACCAGTGAAATTAATAATTGCAATTTTAAGTGCTGATTTACCACGTGCTGGGCGGTGAAAGTAAACATCGCGAGGAACTCTGCGTGTCTGAGAAATAAGAAAAAAAATATTTCGAAGACATGTGAAGTTCGCCAACACGCATTGGGGCAGCGCAGCGGACATATCCTTCACCTAAACCCTCTCAGAAGTGAGAGAAGGCCTGTGACCAGCCGTGGATCCTATCCTAAACGTGATTGTAATTAATCTCCATTGCTCACGACGATTAATTGGCGGCATTTACAGATATGGACAAGTTTTTTCTATAGAATAGGGGTTTTAAACGAGCACACAGTCCACCTAATGGTAAGTGGATGCTGTGGCCCTTAGAGACAAACTATGGGGGAGACCTAAATTCAGCAGTGAACTTTAATAAGTTGTAACCGTAACGGTAATTTTAACGATAGAAAATTTCTGGTAATTCATTTTTTATTCTTATTACACTAAATATATAAAACAATTGAAATGCAAAGACGCAACTTGTTGACCAAACGGGCTTAGGTTATATTGAGATTAATGGATTAATAAAATATTTCGACCAACAATAATTACTTCAAGTTAAATTATTAGTTATTTAATTGTTTAATATTGTATATATTTTAATAATATTTAAATAAAACTTGGATTTAAATAAAAAATACTGACAGGAGCAAAATTATGTCAATAAAAAGAAATTTTAAGGAACATTAACCAAATAACTGTTAATTTAACGTGAGTGTTTAAAGCCGACATTCGATAATTATTGTCTTGAACTTCTGTAACAAGTATTTTAAGCAAACTTTTTCTCTGAAAATTAGACGAATATTCCAGCTATGGAATTTCGATGGACGGGAATTTCGACAGTTTAACACTCGAAATTAAATTCATTCTTATATCCAAATGGACCTTTTTGTTCTTCGGCGAGTTGAAGCAAAGCAGCAAAGTTACTTTTCAGAGCGTAATCAATGTTGGCCATCAAATAATTACGTAGATCTGTCAGGCTTTTTACGCTATTATGGAGATAACTGTCACTTAATAACGTACCCTAATTAATGCGCGGATGTTTAGTTCAGACTTTTATAAAATTTCCGGCAGTTAATATTACCGCCAACATGATATTTAATTAATTTAACTCGTTTTTTTATATAATTCATTTTAATCATTCAACAAATATACGCAGTAGAGCCACGCTGCAGCTTTATTATAAATTAGCACAAATGGGTCGGCTCAACCGGAGTAGCACCACGCTCTCATAGAATACCAGTGTAGAATAGCAACTCAGTGCTACTGTCTTTCTTATGGTGAACATAGAAACCGGAGATCCTTGTTACTAAAAACAAAATTTTATCCATATACGCCTCAGGGTATCCGAATTTTAATTCTTAATCGAGGGTAGCTGCTAATGTTTATGGGCCAAAGCATCCACTTACCATTTGGTGGACTGTGTGCTCCTTTAAAACGCTTATTCTATAATAAAAACTTGTCCATGGCTGTTAGTCTACGTTGCCGCCAATCAATCGTCGTGAGCAATGGATATTAAATACAATCACGTTCAACCTACTTAAAGTTACAGCCTATATACGTCCCACTGCTGGGCACAGGCCTCCTCTTACTTCTGAGAAGGTTTACGTGAAGGAAATGTTCGCCGCGCTGCCCCAATGCGTGTTGGTGAACTTCACGTCTTCGAAATATTTTTTTCTTATTTCTCAGACATGCAGGTTTCCTCACGATGTTTTCTTTCACCGCCGAGCACGTGGTAAATCAGTACTTAAAATTGCAATTAACAATTCCATTGGTGCCGGCGGGGACAAAACTCGGATTGCTCGCGTAGTGTGAAACTTATAGCGAGCGCTAACCATCTGAGGTACCACGGCTCTATCTGTGCTTGGTTATAGGCAGATACTATTTAAGATTAACTACGAAGTTCAAAGCGGAGCAATCGACCATGTAAAATATATACAATATTATAAATTGCATAAACCGTGTAGTGGTCCACTAACACGCACGTGTCGAACTATTTTTTTATTTATGTTTTTAAACGTTACCTCCTCCTTACTAGAATTTTCTTCTGTGTATTGGGGGGCAGTTTACATAAATAAATTTCACAAGGATAAACATCTAGACCTGGAACAATTAGTTGTAAGCAGACCATACAAATACATGTTCCGTGCGGGATTCGAAATCGCGGCACTTAGCGCTGCAACTCATTGCCAAGCCTCCTAGCCGAGGAGCTGTCAAAAGTGCTGGATAACCCTCTGAGATACAAGAGGCCGATGCCTAGCAGTGGGACGTTCAGCTGTACCTATATTACTGAAGCATTTGATATATAATATTTACTTACATACTTAGTAACAGTGGTAATAAATTGTTATTACTATTTGGTATTTATTTATTTTTCATCAAAATCTCATCAACTCGTACGATAATCCATTGGAAAGTTATCCTCATATGAAAATAGAGATAATTAACTCGGAGATAGTTCCGAAAACTAAATTACCTTCGCAATTCGGCCTTTTATTTGATTATATCATGTTAACTAACTTTGGTAATTAAGCACTTATCACTTTCAAAATCTGTCATTGATTTACTCGGAAAGTTTGTACTGTTTTATAACTGTCTAGGTGGGTAGACCTCTTTTTCTGCTTTGGTTAAACCTGTTTGGGTAGTTAAACGCTGTTGTGTTTCACGCTGGTATTCTGTATGCGCGTGGTCCTACCCCGGTCAAACCGATACAAATGTGCTATAACTATATGTATAGATATATATAGTGTAGCGCGCCACGATTAATACAAGGTACTTGGCGACACTAGTTACCACTAGCGCCCTCTAGTATCGAGTAGCAGCACTAGGAGAGTCAAGAACATTTTAGTAATTTCCATGAAAGAACTTTCTAGAACTATCGACACCTAGTCAATCGGGACCGATATGTACTCGAACATTCTAGAAGTTTCTATAGTAGAAGGTTCTGGAAACTATATGAGGTCCTATATAAGGCCGGTATAGACCGCGACCAGGTCAGTATTGAATTGGCGGTACAAGCGATTACTTCGAAGCGCTACAACTGCGAACTAAAATGAACAGTATTACAATTGTGTAAGTAGTAATTAGTGTTCTGTAATTAAAGTGTCAATTTTGGTAATTTAATCGGCAGTTTTTAATTTTCTCTAACCCCAAGCTCGTAACAATAGTATTACTGCAGCGTGGCTCTACCACGCATTTCTTGGATCTGTACCTAGTATTAACTTTATTATCTTTCTTTTAATGACATTGAAGACATCTTGTCATCTGGAAAGAGCTGGTGAAGGAATATCACTGTATGACTTATAGTTCGTAGATCTAACCAAAGTGGCTTAGGTTAGTTATATCATCAGGTCGTTGAATACATTACTGTTTCATACCAATTGGCCCTGTAAAGTACTCCACACGATGGGAGTACGGAGTATAAAAACACAACATGTTAAATTCCGTAGAATTAGTTTATTTACTGTACCTAGTTAAATGGCGTGAAAATACAATATCATAATTAAAAATAAACGACTAATTTGCGTTGATTATTGCCTTCTTCTTCATTATCTGGACAAAGAACGCAGCTGGACAAGAGCATCTCTAGTTGTAGGGAGAATTTGCCTTAATCGTAACGCTTGATAGGAGGGTTGACAAGACAGACCTCTCACCCCTTTGATAGTGCTGCCCATTGCCGGATCCTTTATTTACAGCTGGCATAATTGAGATGGATAAAACGCCATTAATTGAAAGCTAAAAGTGGTAGAGCCATGCTGCAGCTATATTATGGTTGTAGCACGAATGGGTGGGCTCGATCAGGGAAGGACTACGCTCTCATAGAATACCAGCGTAAAATAACGTTCGTAAGTTGAGTGTAGAGAATCGGAGACCTTTTTTCCTTGAAATGAGGAGTTCTATCTTAGAGCTCAATGGTTTTTGCATTTGAATTTTGATACTTAATCGAGGATAAATGTAGAAGTCTACGGACCATAGCATTCTCTTACAAACAGGTGGATTGTGTGCACGTTTGACACCCTTAATGTATAAAAAGATAGCTATAAGATATTTTAAGCAATGCTTTTAGTCACCTTATATGACACCCACTGCAGAGCTAACATAGACAAGAGACAATTTTATCCCCGGGGAAAGGAGAAAATGTTTATCCCCTCGATTAGTTTTATCCACCCTTCGAGCATGGGCACACCGGTGGATATAATATCCACAGTAGGTAAAATGTGAGAGAGACTTACATAGATTTTTGTATGAATATAAACTTAAACTCACGTCCAATGAACAAGGATATAATTGTCCCTTTCAAATGTCAAAAAAGCATAATTTTTTATCTTTAATTTGGCTCCATGCTACGGACTACGGATATATGTCTACTCGTTATGTCAAACGGGGATATACTTCTCCCCGTTGTCGTGCTTTGGCGTAGGGACAAGACAGTTTTATCTCTTGTCTGTGGGTATAATCGGGGGAGAAAAATTTTGTCCCCAGCCCATGCTAGCCGTGCTGGACGACATTTCGTTTCTTTCGTGGATCAAATGAAATGAAATGTAATGACAACATTTTACTTTTCAACGTATGAAATTAAAATTTCTCTTAGACAAACGCCTACATGTTTTATAATCTTATACCGTTTCAAAATGATGTTTTTGTGTCCGGAGAAGAAGTGATGAAAGGATTTTCTAAGGAATCTATCATAGATTTTTGATCAAAGTTAAAAAGAAATAGAGCCATGGGTAATCAAATTGTGTTCTATAATAAAATTACACTATAACTTTCAAAAAAAATATTTAATAGTACCGTGTATGGTGGCATTTCCTAAGCCTATGTTGACTAGTGGACTTGTAAAGGATGGTAATGATAATGACATTAATAAACGTGGTTGTAAAAAGAAATCAAAATTTCATCACAGTAATTGTAGTTTCCTTTATCCCTCTATCGCAATAAATACGCATTCACTTTACACGAAATCCTCAAAAGATAAGTTATATTTGTCTTATTTTTAGAAGCACAATAGATACAGTCAGCATTCATATTTGCTAGGAAAGATATTATTATATAATATGAAAAGAGATCTCGTGCTACAATGCTGTAGGTATATTACTGATATTGAATACATCATATTCTTTCATCAATTAAAGCTTGTACGAAAAATATTGAAAGTGCGAAAAGATTAAATCCAGCTTTAGCGTAGTGATTTATTTAGTTATTATTGTTCATAATTCTTTACACATTTTTGCATTACCATCAAAAGAACCAAAAGTGCCAAATTTCAGCTCAAACAGATGTCAGCAAAGCTACAAATGTTGATAATAAATTTTGGATCAGAAAGACATACGAACAAAGCAAGTTCAATTAATGAGTGTAAATATAAAATTACCGTGTAGTGGCGGTGTAAGAATATCAACTACCCGTATCATCCCGAGGGTGTCACAAGAGGCGGCTGAGGGAAATAAATCAGGAGATGAAAAACGGGCGTCTTCCTAATAACGACTTAAAAATAAGAGAGATGTTGCCAACCCGCTTGACAAGCGTGGCAACTATGGAAAATATCCCCCCTATTAGGCATCTATAGGTTTGGCCTATGTTCAGCAGTGAACATAATAGGCTTTAACGGTAAATATAAATAAAAAATTAAATAAAGTATCTTTATTTCAGGCATCAAGGATTTCAAAATTTAGGAAATTCTTGTCCATAGAAATATATACCTTAACCTCAAAATATATAAATACAAAAACACAGCTTAACACTATTTAGGGAACTCTTTCCCTTTGTATTTTCTTTCGCATTTAACACGGGGAGTAATCTGAGGAATTGTTCGGATTAATCCCAGCCGCCAAATTTCATGAACGCACATCGTGGCAGAACTCCCGATACCATCCACATTATCTGGGTGATTGACGGCTTACCACTGTGCGATTTAGAAGATGTTTTCTTCCTGAAAGAAAATGTAGTGACAAAAATTGAGAAAGGTATGCTGAGATGGTTTGGCCATGTCGATGTGAATAAGGCGAAAGTGATTGAAAGTGTTGGAAGGGGTAGACTTTAGCGGACATTTCAGGACCAAATCAGGAACGTCTTGAAAAAAGGCCAGGTCAAGAGTACCCTAAACTTAGAGCATGTATGTAGGTAATAATGAAAGTGGACGAAGCGAAACAATGGTATGTAAGGATCGTAACAAGTGGAAAGAAGTGGTCTCTGCCTACCCCTACGGGAAAGAGGCGTGATTATATTATGAGAGAATGGTACCGGTTACGTGTCACGCTCTCTCAAAATACATACGTGAAATAGCACCTTAATACTGTTTGTTTCGTTTGGTGAGTATAGAGAATCAGAGAACATCTCTTGCTCAAAAACCAAATACCATGATTGCCACGATGAGCAGACAGAGTGACGTTATTAGATCTAGATGTCTCACATTAGCCAAATTTCGAATATATTTCGCCTAGCTTATGGCCACACGTAAGACGTTATAAGTGGTAGAGCCACGCTGCAGCTATATTATGTGTCGGCTTGATCGGGGAAGACCACGCTCTAACAGAATAGCAGCTTAACACTGTCCGGTTTTCAGACACAATAGTAAGACAAAAGCAATAACCTATATGTAGTGCACAGGACAGCGAAAGGGTTAATACTGCTTTATTTTGTATAGTGAGTGTATAGAACCAGATATAATTTTAACTGGAAACAATGCATTCCATCTTATCAGGGGTGATAACCCATGTGCACTTTCATTCTTAATCGAGGATAGATGTAGATATTTATGGATCACAGCTTACTTACTAGCAGGTGGACTTGTTACTCGTTTGTCAGCTTTATTCTAAAAGAAATACGAGCACAGTTTCTAAATATCGGTACGGTGTGAGAATAAAACATCCACCATTGTTCCTCCTCACGGTCTAATTGCTTCAAATAATACGTAGGGTCATGTGGCACTGTGTAATAATGATCGATATAAATCACATGTATCTTATCAAAATCCCGAAACAACAGATATTAAACACGACATAGGTAATTTACTGCATGAAACATATTTTATGACACCCTCAGAGTTATTCCGTCATCTGTCGATACAAAAAAAATGACTATTAATTACAAACCTACTTTTGACGGCCACTTTCTTGTCCTCAAATCCACTAGGAAATGAGAAAAGGCCTGTGTTTAGTAGCGGCACGTATAAAGGCAGATCGCCAAGTTACCGTGTAGTGGCAGTGTAAGAATGTCTACTACCCCATATCGCCCAGTGGATGGCGTAAGATGCGACAGAAGGAAACAAATCAGGAGATGGGCAGCAGCTAGGGTTACCAACTCTCGAAAAGACTAACCCGGAAGAATTTATGAAATCAAGTTAGATAGAAAGAAAATCTCAATTATTTATTAATTTTTAAATTTATAGAGGCGAGACAAACATATTTACACCGGTAGCGGCATGCGGTTTTCTGTGTGACCACAAAGTGAGTCACGTGCAAGCGACGGATGCACATAGTTTTTAGAAAACACCGGAGAAATTATTGTACCACGGGAGGTCGGGAGATTAACCTTTATTACCGGAGTGTCCCGGGCAATCTGGGAGGGTTGGGAACCCTAGCAGCAGCGTCTTCCTAATAACGACTTAAAGTAAAATAAAAAACTGCTGTTGTCTACCCGATTATGAAATAAATGCCCCATAGTTTGCCCTATGAAGCAAAAAAGGGGATATTATTGAGGTCTATATTCAGAAGTCTACCTTAAAAGTCTTAACGGTAACAGCACCGGTGATCTCCATGTGCGGCGGGCAGATGTGTGACCACCGCATTAGAATGTTTAGTACCCGTAACAGTCACGGAGATCAGCGTGAAAGGTGAAATTTCATTAGCTACTGTCGCCAATCTGCATTACGATTGTGATGCATCCTACCTTTTCTGCCGACTTCCAAAAAGGAGACGGTACTCAATTCGAGTGTTTTTTTTTTCATGTGTGTTACCTCATAACTTTGTACTGGGCGAACCGATTTCGATGATTCTTTTTTTATATTAAAGCTGATAGTTCTCGTGTGGTCCCATATGGATTTGATCAAGGTGAGACCAATGGTTATTGAGTTATTCTTAAATAACCTATATTGAAGTCGCTTATATTGAAGTCGGCTGTACAACATTTTTAATTTTAAATTATTGTTATAGACACTTTCTTTAGCATGTGATGGTGGCGTAAGTATATCCACTACCTCAAATCACTTCGTGGGTGTCTTAATAGGCAAAAGTGGGAAACAAATTAGGAGATTGGCAGCAGCGTCTTCCTAATAATGACTAAAAAACACTGCGGTTGTCAACCCGCTTTACAAGCGTGGCAACTATATCAAATATCGACTCTATGAGGCAATATATGCGGGAAGCCTATGTTTAGCAGTGGAGTTTAATAGACTGTACAGGAAAAGGTAAATTTCTTTAGTGCTCCTTTTCTTGTTTTTAGATGCGGCATCGTTTCGTTGCAATATCCCGCCCTTTTTCTACAGACCTCAAAAAAGAGGCGGTACTCAATTCGAATGTATGTTCCTTTTTTGTTATGTGTTTTACCTCATAACTTTTTTCTGGGTGAACTAATTCCGACGATTCTTTTTTATTTGAAAGCTGGTGCTTCTTATGTGGTCCCATATAAATTAAATTAATAGAATCAGGCGTTATTTTGCGGAAATCCATTATATAAAAGCTTTTAAAAAATTTTACTTCGTAAATATCCGCTCTATAAAATAAAATTATGTGTCTTACCTAGTTATCAAGAGCACCACCCGCCCTCCCTCAATTGCATGTACTATCCCTGTCACCACTAATCCCAGCACCACTACTTCCAACACCACTACACAGGAAAAACACACCACTGATGACAATACGACACGTGTTTCGCCTCTACACGAGTCATCCTCAGGTGATGTAGACTCTACGGTGACTGACCGTTAAGTGAGCGGGTGAGCCAAAACAAGTGCCTTTTATACAGACCGCTGACGCAATTGCTCCCTGTTTAAGGAGCGAACGACCGCGTCATGCGACAAACCTGCGACCAATAACCGCCGGACTTACGCAGCCGTATGTAAAATTAAAAACAAACCGCCGCGCTACGCCCGCCTACCCTCCAACCACGCAACCAATCGCCGGTCAGCGTGAGGGTAACACAACGAATATCCAACTTATCTTTATTATTACAGACTGTAATAATTAAGATAAGTTGGATATTCGTCAAAAGTCGGGTGTTTACAAACTTGTTTGTGACGAATGCGGATCGTGGGCTTATAGTATAAGTCATTTATAATATTATTTGTATTGTACTAGAAACCACAAATCAAGTAAAATTTTTTTCAAACGCGCTTTATTCTTGATAAGGTTACGTCTGAGAAAATTTTATGAATCTAATAAAAATGAGAAATATCACACTATTAAATTGAATGTATACTATACAAACAAGAAAATCGTGACAATGGGCAATCTATATATTGTATATTTTTAATTAAGTCTTCCGTGTAGTGTCGGTCTTCCGTGTAGTGGCGGCTAAGAATATCGACCACCCCATATCTTCCCGTGGGTGTCGTAAAAGGCGACAAAGGGAAACAGGCAGGAGATGGCCAGCAGCATCTTCCTGATAACAACAATCTTACAAAAAAAAACTGCGGCTACAATAAAGAAACGGCCCCCAGTCCCCGGCGGCCCCGCTATTCCTGGCTACGGTGGCGACGATGGTAACGGCGGGACAGGGGGTGATAAGAATCTCCGGTGGAGGTTCGGTTGCCACCTTAGATGACTCGACCTGGCAACATACAACGCACGCACCCTGAGGACTGACGAGAAGATCGTGGAGCAGGAAGAAGAGATATACAAGTTACGCTGGCATATTATAGGATTATCCGAGGTCCGAAGAGAGGGGGGAGGACACGGTAATCCTCGAATCCGGCAACTTGCTCTATCACCGGGAGGGCGACCATCTGTCCCAAGGAGGTGTCGGATTTATCGGCCACAAGTCTCTCGTTAACAACATTGTAAAGATTGAGAGTGTGTCGACGAGGGTTGCGTACCTTATACTCAGAGTCACCAAACGGTATTCGCTGAAGGTCATACAGGCTTACGCACCAACCTCGGCACACCCCGATGAGAAGGTGGAGGAAATGTGTGAGGATATCTCTAGAGCCATGCATTCCTCCAAAACCCAATATACGGTGTTCATGGGAGACTTCAATGCAAAACTAGGCACAAGAGAGAACGGTGAGCTGAAAGTAGGGAAATTTAGAATAGGGCAATGGAACCCAAGGGGCCAGCAGCTGGCCGACTTCATGGAGAAAGAGGGACTCTTTATGATGAACTCTTTCTTCCAGAAGCGGCCCCACAGGAAGTGGACCTGGTCGAGCCCCGACGGTTCGACAAAAAATGAGATTGACTTCATTATGACGACAAGACGACAACTGTTCAGTGATGTCTCCGTAATCACGAGGGTGAAAACTGGTAGCGACCACCGAATACTTAGAGGCACACTGAACCTAAATATTAAGTTTGAGAGGTCTCGTCTAATGAAGACAACGCTCTGTCCTCCTCGTGCTATGTTCCAAAGTCCCGAAACCTTTCATCTCGAGTTACAAAACCGTTTTCAGTGCCTAGAAGACTGCAATGAAGTGGACGATATGAATAACAAGCTCACACAAAAAGTCTCCGATCACACTCTCAATCTCATGGCTGTTAGACGGGGAGATGAAGCTACATTCTACAACAGATTTGACAGCATACAAGCAACTCAACAGACAGATCGCCAAATGCATGCGGCGGGACTTACGCAACTTCAATACAGCTTGTATTGAAGAAGCAATCGAGCGAAACCAAGGCTCCAAAGTCTTTGCCAGAAATCTGTCTGCCAGAAAGAGCCAACTGTCAAAGCTGAAGACCGAGTGTGGCAACATCGTTTCCGGGCACCTGAGATTTTGAGTGAGATTGAGAGGTTCTATGGGCAGCTGTACACGTCATCGTTGGAGCCACACGCAAGTGTGAGTAACGATCCAAGAGGGAATCTTATCCGACACTATTCCGAAGATATCCCGGACGTCAGTCTGAGCGAGATTAGAATGGCTCTCTAGCACCTTAAAACGGCAAGGCCCCAGGCGAGGATGGAATTACAGCAGAGCTTTTGAAAGCGGGTGGAAAACCGGTACTTGAAGTCCTTCAGAAGCTCTTTAATTCCGTCCTCCATGGTGGCATTACAACGGAGGCGTGGAGCAGAAGTGCGGGGGTCTTGTTCTTCAAGAAAGGTGACAACGCTCTATTGAAGAATTACAGACCAATTTTCCTTCTGAGCCGCGTCTACGTGCTGTTTTCAAGAGTCATTACGAATCGTCTCACGCGCAGACTTGACAACTTCCAACCTCCCGAACAAGCCGGTTTCCGAAAGTATTTTAGCATTATAGACCACATACATACCCTTCGGCAAATTGTACAGAAATCCGAAGAGTACAATTTGCCACTATGTCTGGCGTATGTGGACTATGAGAAAGCCTGTGATTCCGTCGAAATTTGCGCGGTGCTGCAGTCCCTTCAGCGGTACCAAGTTGACTGTCGGTATATCAAAGTGCTGAAGTGTTTGTACAGTAGAGCTACGATGGCTATCCGAGTACATAACCAGAGTACGAAACCAATCCAATTGCAGAGAGGTGTAAGACAGGGTGATGTTATATCCCTGAAACTCTTCACCGCTGCATTGGAAGACGTTTTCAAGCTTCTGGACTGGAAAGGATACCGTATTAACATCAATGGCGAGTACATTACTCACCTTCGATTTGCCGACAATATAGTCCTTATGGCAGAATCGCTGGAGGACCTAAGCACCATGTTCAATGAAAAAAAAATAGTTTATTCAGTAAATGATCATACATTAACTATAACCGGGGACGGGGTCTCCTTTTAAGTATAAAAACTTGTGTTAGGAGACTCCGCTCTTCCATAGCACTTTCATTAACTACTTGCATGACCTTTATACATAATAATTGATCAATGACCTCAATAGTGTCTCCCAACGAATAGGTCTTAGGATGAACATGGCCAAAACACATGATCATGTTCAATGTACATATCGTACCTGTTACGGCCGGCAGCTGCCTATCCCAGGAGTAGAATCCTTCGCGGCCCATAGACGAAGAAGCTACAGGCAGATGCTGGTCGGGCGTCCTCACGCCACGGGTTAAAAGTCTAATTACACTAAATAATCCGGGGGGAGCGTTACAATTATTGAACAGAGCTTACTTACCTCTATTCAAGGCGACTGGTCCCTCAGGATTCGGTCAGGTCTCGTGTGGGTGTATTGTGCTAGGAAGTAAAGGTCAGTGATGTGTATTTGGGTGTGGCTGGTAGTGTTATTGACCTTATTTGACCGTTCCCCCTGCAGCAGTTCGGCCCTCAGCTCCTCTCCAAGCTAAGGTCGCCTTCCGCAGTCACTTTCTTCCTTTGTTACGATTTACTCGCGAAAATGAACACAGAACGTACGGGTCAAAGGTCACCGTTATTTCTAGAATATTAACTACCGCACTAGTAACTAATACAGTCGAATCCACTTATACAGATTCTGCGTTAAACCTAAAGTCCCGGGTAAACTCTCAACATGCGCTACCATTCCCAGTGGTATATTTACTATACGCGCCTATCATAAAATTAAGAGCTCCCGACCAAAAAACGGACTGCCTTCTCCTTCGACGCGAAGAAGACATCTAATCTTTCGCTCTCGACTCCCACCGTTCAGTAAGCTCGGACGTTCAACACGCGCGAACGTCATCCCGTATCAGCCGAGCCGAGAGCCATCTAACGTCGATGCCTGACACCAACGCTTTTGCGTAAACAAACCCCCGTCCCGGATATAAGGATTTAGGTCCGCGAGCAAACCGGTCAGCGGGACAGGGTCGCGACGGCAAGTTGCAAGATCGAATCTACAACCAAACTAGGCCACCCTACGCACCCAATCAGATCTTGCAACCCTGACCAACGCCTCAAAATTACAGCCCCAACGTGGGCTAGCCGGAAAGTTGAACTGGATGCCCTTCCTGGTAATCGCAGCACATAAATAAGTCCTATTTCTAGACAGAAGTCAGACGACCTCCTTCAAACACCTATCTGCGCTCCTATGATTAGTTCCGCAACTCGACCGGATCAGGTCTGCAAACAGCGACGCGACACGAAGCGGCCCAGAGGGACCTTCAAGCTTCAGTGCAGAGAGCACCCCCAAATTCCCCATGAATGTCGTCTGTGGAGAGCTGAACGAAACGCACAGATGGTCCCTAGCAGGTGATCCTATGCTCATATTTCAACTAATTTTTCAAAAGCATCAATGTTCAATTACAGAATTAATTAAAACAAGTAATCACCGATGCACATAGGTCAACTTGGCAAAGTAAACAAAACAATAAACGTAAGGGACAGCCCTATTTCTTATTTCAAATAAATATCTTAGACAGTGCCAACAAAATCTAAACCAAAAGAGAATTGACTCCTATTTCCTTCGGCAACCACAGGGTTATCTAATTTCAACCTTCCTTATCACAAAGCAAAATGATTAAACACTATCACAAACATATACATAATTTTCAAAATAGAGCGCCATTCAAATTTCAAATGAATTCAAACTTCCCTTCAGCACAGGCGCGACAATCAAATACAATTACAAGCATACGCACAAGCACTCAAAAAGGGCACACAATTTAATCTCCATTTTCCGTGCAACAGCAAACGCAGTGATCAAATGTATTTACAAAACATATGCAGCAGCATTTAAAGGAGTATTTTAAATTCAATTCTTTTAATCACAACCGCTACAATATGAATTTCGCGGAAAACTCAAAGCATTTTAATTTAAATTTAAAGAATTTTTAGCTAAGTGCTCGACCAAACCAAATCTAATACCCCTTGAGAGCGTGATTCAACGCTCCAGGGGGCCCTAATCTTCCCACCACCAAGTGGAGGCCACACCGCGTGAACCCGATACTGACAGAGCGCAACCGCTAACGGTCGCCACTCGGGTTGTACGCCCTCACTGAGGCCGTCGGCAACAGAACAGCTTGACAAGTGGACTGTTGACGGCTTAAGGCTCAGTAGAGGCAGCCATGGTGGGAGCTAAGGCGGCAGCTAGCTAGGGCCGCCTCCATCAAATGGGGTACAGTGGTACACCAGTCGCGGCCACTCAGCTAACGGGAGTGGGAAGGGTCCAGCGGACCGATGAGTGGCCGTGAAGTTCCTCTTCGCACGCTGAGGGGGGGTGATGACACCCCCGCCCCTGGGGGAATTACCCCCCGACTGGTCGGGGGAGGGACCCCTTTCAAACCTAGGGGCCTGGTGGC
Organism: Parnassius glacialis; assembly: GCA_033319125.1. Taxonomy (NCBI): domain Eukaryota; kingdom Metazoa; phylum Arthropoda; class Insecta; order Lepidoptera; family Papilionidae; genus Parnassius; species Parnassius glacialis. Next base: position 36,821,153 of record JAVANC010000012.1, on the reverse strand, counting down.
TAGCCGGCGGGCGCCGAGCGTCGCCCGTTAGAGGGAGTTGCGGAGCGCCCCCGCCCGTGGGGGTCGAGGGCCTGGCAGTGCCCCGAGAGGAGACGCCGTTTGCACCCAGGCACAGTACGGCATGGTGATTGCCCTGGCAATGCAGACAGAGCCGCTGGTGCGGACAGTCTCGCTGAAGGTGCCCTTCCAAACAGGAGTAGCACCAGCGGCGCTCCTTGACGATAGTTCGCCTCGCCGGAACCGGCTTACTTAATAATTTTGGGCAAGACGTTACCCGGTGATCAGATGCTCGACAATAGGAGCAGGGGGGGTTGACGACGACTTGCCCGGCGGATTTCGCCTCTCACTGGGCACGGCTCGTAAGTCGTCGACGGTGCCCGCCGCGTGCTCGATCTGTCGGCACTGCTCCTCCAAAAACCGCAGCAGGTCATAGAAGGGCGGAATATAGGAGGCCTCGTCCCCGCCGTACCTCTCCTCAAAATGCATTTGAAGGTCGAGAGGTAGACGGGACAGCACGATGCGGAGCAACAAGAAGGCCCATTCGCCCACTGGTAAATCCAGCCGCCTCAACATATTACAGGCCACCAAGACTGGATCCAACAGGTCCGGACGTAGTCTGGCCCGGTCACTCAGCAGCGGGAGGCTCAGAAGCTGCTTAACATGTTCGTCCGCAATTCGCCGGACGTTGGCGTATCTTCTGGCTAGGAGGTCCCGAGCAGTCTGGTAGGCGTCGTCCGACAAGCTCAAATGGCTGACAACGCCCAGGGCCTCCCCCTCCAGTGAGGCCAAGAGGTACGCCATCTTCTGGCTCGGAGTCAAGTCACTCCGGGCGACCACTAGGCCGTCGAAAAGACCAACGAAGGTCAGCCACTCGGAAAGGACCCCGGAGAACTTTGGCAAGTCCAGAGTTGGGAGTCGTCCCAACAGCTCCGGCTGAGGCTGCTTCCGAACGGACTCGGGCAGGCCACTCGTCCGAGCTTCACGCGCCTCTTCGGCATACCTGCCTTCAGCCTCGATCAACTCGTCCGTGAGCCACAAGAACTGCTCGTAGTCTGCGAAGCAGGAGTCCAGGACTCCCTTTTCCACATCCGAATCCTCGAGCTCAGCGTAAGCCTCCTCCACTGCAGCCCTTCGAGCATCGACCTGCTCGAACCGCTTCATCAAATTATGGACCCTATCCGGTCGACCTATCAAAGCATGGGCGCTGGTGGCCCAGCGTAACTCAGTCCGCAGGCAACGGATTAGCATCTTGGGCGAGGACATCACTACTAAATACAAATTACGACGCCGCTCGAGCACAATTACAAAAATAACAAATAAAAAATACAAAAAAATTAACAGCTAACCAATGCAGTTCCTATCAAATCGAGTTGAATAGAAATTACACAAATAAGAACCGCTATTTATTAAATCAAACACAAGTTAGTACAAAAGAAAAGGCAAATCAAATTAACAATAACAAATACTAGTGCGATCAAATCAAGTTAAATTCAAATTACGTAAATACAAATTACCACTCTTTAGTTCAAATACAAATTACAATACGAAAGATACATAACGAAGATACACATCAACAAAAAATGCCTTGCTCGGAAATCGACCCTTCGATAAGTAACACACTACAACCATCCGACAACGATAATTAACCGATTACGTAAAAATAACCATCTACCTACATGACGCAATCTCCCGCTTGCGCGCTAAACCGGGCGTGGGCTTTTCAAATTACCCGCAAACAACAAAGCAAGCTAACAAAGAAAGGCATTTTTATTATTACGTATATAATAAAAAAAAATATTTTTACGTATTACGGACGGGCGTGATTGTAGACACAAAATTAAACCAATCAACCCAACGCTCCCTGCCACCAAAATTATTTAATTTTTATCAAATACTATGGTCGGTGGATCGACCGGGAATCGATCCAGCACCGCGTTCTGCTACCAAATGTTACGGCCGGCAGCTGCCTATCCCAGGAGTAGAAATCCTTCGCGGCCCATAGACCGAAGAAGGCTACAGGCAGATGCTGGTCGGGCGTCCTCACGCCACGGGTAAAAAGTCTAATTACACTAAATAATCCGGGGGGGAGCGTTACAATTATTGAACAGAGCTTACTTACCTCTATTCAAGGCGACTGGTCCCTCAGGATTCGGTCAGGTCTCGTGTGGGTGTATTGTGCTAGGAAGTAAAGGTCAGTGATGTGTATTTGGGTGTGGCTGGTAGTGTTATTGACCTTATTTGACCGTTCCCCCTGCAGCAGTTCGGCCCTCAGCTCCTCTCCAAGCTAAGGTCGCCTTCCGCAGTCACTTTCTTCCTTTGTTACGATTTACTCGCGAAAATGAACACAGAACGTACGGGTCAAAGGTCACCGTTATTTCTAGAATATTAACTACCGCACTAGTAACTAATACAGTCGAATCCACTTATACAGATTCTGCGTTAAACCTAAAGTCCCGGGTAAACTCTCAACATGCGCTACCATCCCAGTGGTATATTTACTATACGCGCCTATCATAAATTAAGAGCTCCCGACCAAAAAACGGACTGCCTTCTCCTTCGACGCGAAGAAGACATCTAATCTTTCGCTCTCGACTCCCACCCGTTCAGTAAGCTCGGACGTTCAACACGCGCGAACGTCATCCCGTATCAGCCGAGCCGAGAGCCATCTAACGTCGATGCCTGACACCAACGCTTTTGCGTAAACAGTACCTATGCCGGTAGTTGTTGGGAGCACTAAGCTCGAAGTTGTAGACTAGTATGTTTACCTAGGAGAAATAGTCCGACTAGGTAAGTCCAACTTTGACCGAGAGGTCAATCGACGGATTCAACTCGGCTAGGCAGCGTTCGGGAAACTACGACACATCTTCTCGTCAGACATACCTCAAAACCTTAAAACGAAATTGTACAACCAGTGCGTTGTTGCCAGTGATTACTTACGGATCTTAGACGTGGTCCTTCACTGCTGGCCGTATGAGGAAGCTCAAGGTCGCTCAGCGAGCTATGGAGAGGGCTATGCTCGGGGTTTCTCTGCGTGATAAACTTAGGAATGAGGATATCCGCAGTAGAACCAGAGTAACCGACATAGCCCAACGGATTAGTAAGCTGAAGTGGCAGTGTGCCGGCCATATAGCTCGAAGATCCGACAACCGATGGGGAAGAAAGTTTCTTGAGTGGCAGCCTCGTACCGGTAGGCGAAGTGTAGGGAGACCCCCCCACGAGATGGAGTGACGACCTGGTAAGGCATGCAGGAAGTCAATGGATGCAGGTGGCTCAGGACCGTGCTTTGTGGCATTCCCTTGGGGGAGGCCTATGTTCAGCAGTGGACTTATGAAAGGCTGTAATGATGAATTCAGTATGATTGCGTCCATTAAAACAGTATGTACTATGTACCAGAAGATACGCAGGGACATGTTTATTTGCTAAAAAGCTTCTCTGTGCCACTTTCAAGGCACCCCGCACTGCCGAGTTTTGACGGGAACTTAACCGGCGGCGAAGATTGCTGCTCCTGTATTATTGTTTAATAATGGCTTGAAGTTTATTACGATATGTAAAAGTGGTGCAATTTTGTGTATTAAATGTCTGCGCATGTGAATTATTGTCGAAACGGTGAAACAGTGTCTGCGACAGTGTTTACCCTTTCGCTGTCGCGTGTACTACACATAGGTCATTGCTATTGTCTTATTATTGTGTCTGAAGACGTGACAGTGAAAGTATGAAAATAAGGTGCCTATCCCGATTAGGCGCCTTGAGATACTATCGCCAACTGTCTGCTGGCTCAATCAACATAGTGTGAAGCAGTGTACTATAAAGGATTATTTTCATTTGATACTGAGATAAATGAAGCAAAGCTTCAGTGGGGCCCCGATACATCCAACTAACAAACAAAGTAGGTTCTGAAGTCTATGCTGTATAAAATATTAGAGGTCTCACTAGTATTGAGACAGCTAGATTAGATTATTATTTCAGTTATTTTCATAGTATAATGTCTTATGGAATTTTGCTATGGGGAAATACAGCTGATTTAAAAACTGATTTTGTTTTACAGAAAAGGGGCCATCCCGTCCATCCTATTTTATCCCATTCTATCACATTTTCTCGCATTCTATCCTATTCTCTCCTAATTATCCTATTCTATCCTAGTATATCCTTTTCTATTCTGTTCTATCCTATTCTATTATCTAGAATACATGGCTTAAAGAACAAGTATCCAAGCCAAAAATCTAATTTAATAATAGCCACGCCGCACAGATTTTGTTTGTTGGTGTCAGTTTTAGTGTACGTTGTAAAATATGTCGCAATTATATAAATATTATTGAACTAAGATATAATTCAATTATTACAACATATCTTTATAGAAGAGGGACAAACGACTGTGAAGTTCTGTAGTAAAAATGCATTGAAGTTGCTGGATACGGACCTTTTCGAAATATCTGTTTGTTTGTTTGACTCACCTGAGAGCACAGAGTACTTTTTATATACTGAAATAGAGACGAATCTCAAGCCCAAAAATGAATTCTCGAATGTGCTGCCGTCTGGTGGTGTCGGATGGAACAATTTATATTTATCATATAGCTATACTATACACCTAGTATATAGCTACTATATAGTCCTTTATACTATACTAAATTATTGTTTCTTTATATTTTTTCTTTTTAGTTATTGTAAAAATTAAAGGTCACAGGAGACCAAACGGAAGGGCAGTGGTACTGAAGAGCTCCCTGGCGGGGCGTTAGCTCTATGGTCCGGAGTCCCGGAGAGCGAGAGCGCCCGCCAGGGAGTGGGGGTGCTGCTGTCGTCTCGGTTGGTCGATGTTATGACTGAATATAAGGTTGTGAACACAAGACTTCTCAGGGTTCGCTTTAAATTGGTACTGACGAAGTTATTCCTTTTGGCTGTTTATGCGCCGGTAGCTTCGTCGTCCAGAGCTGAGCTGGAGGAGTTTTGGGAGAATGTAAGAGAAGTTCTAGATTTGGCTAGGGGAAACGAAAGAATTGTTGTATGTGGTGATTTGAATGGATGGGTTGGTACCTCTCGACCAGGGTACGAGTCGGTGCTTGGAAAGTTTGGCGATAAAAGGGTTAATGATGCTGGCAAGCTTATACTGGCGGTATGCAAGGAAAAGGGTCTTCTTGTGACAAACACTATGTCTAATCACAAGAAAATCCATATGTGTACTAGAGAAAGAAAGAATGAGAGAAGTATGATCGATTTGTTTCTGGTGGATGACCGACTGCGAAAACAGGTGATGGATACGCAAGTGTTCAGGGGTGCTGACCTGGGAACGGATCACTATCTAGTGATTACTAGATTTAGGGGTCTGTTCTAGGGTTGGCGCTACCGGACGGCAGTAACAGAACCACAGTCGGTCTGTCGCATCCGAAGCTGGAAGCTTCAGGAAGCGGATACTAGGGACAAATATCATGCGAGGGTAGCCGAAAAGCTTGACAACATCGATGGCAGAAAAAAATGTGTTGAAAGAACATGGCAGAACCTTAGGGATGGAATGGTAAGTGCAGCGGAAGAAGTGTGTGGAACGATTAAAAGAGGCAGTAGTAAAAGAAGAGATGCATGGTGGAATGATGAAGTGAAAGAAGCTGTAAAGAAGAAGAAGAAAGCATGGTTAGACTACTTGGCCTCTAGTAATGATAAGGATATGAGAGAGAAGATGAAAGAAAGATATAAGCTGCAGAAAGTTCACACGAAAGCATTGATTGAGGAAATGCGTGAAAGGTGTAGAATGGAAGCGGACGAAAGGTTGTCGCACAACTTTAAGGAGAACTCCAAACTCTTCTGGAAAGAGGTTGGAAGGACCCGAAGTGGTGCGACGGCCTTAAGAATGAACAAAGTGCTTTCGAGAACTAATGACGTCCTCTCAGAAAAATCGGACGTCATGCAGCGATGGAGCGAATTTTATAGAGAAATGTATGCGTGTGATGATCTTAGTGGGGGATCCGGGGATGACGTCGAGACTGGTACGCCAGACCCGGACCTCGATGACACTGAGGTCATCAGTATGAAAGAGATTGAACGTGCGATTCGAAGTTTGAAATGTGGTAAGGCTGCGGGACTAGACAGAGTTACTGCTGAAATGGTCAAGTATGGTGGGCCTCGCGTCTGGGACAGCTTTCATCTGCTGTGCAATTTGTGCTGGCGGACGGGGGATGTCCCGGATGATTGGCGATCCGCAGTCATTGTGCCTTTATAAAAAGGTAAAGGTTCACATTTTGACTGCGGGTGCTATCGGGCGATCAGCTTGACCAGTTTAGCAAGTAAAGTTTACTCGAAGGTTTTGACACGTAGGATGCAAGAGAAATCGGAAAGATTTCTATGGGAGGCACAATGCGGATTTAGACCTGGAAGAGGATGCACGGATCAAATGTTTTCTCTACGCATGATCACGGAGAAGCTTCTGGCTGCTAACCAGAAGATTTTCTGTGCTTTTGTGGATCTTGAGAAAGCATTTGATAAGGTTGTAAGGAAGAAAATGTGGGAACTGTTGCCGGGGTATGGTGTGGATGGTCGATTGCTAAGGGCTGTGCAGTCACTTTACTGTGACTGTAAAGCCTGTGTGCGGGTAGGGCATGACCTGTCACCCATGTTTAGCGTCCAAACGGGCGTAAAACAGGGTTGTGTCATGTCTTCCTGGCTGTTCATACTGTATCTCGACAGCTGTTTACAGAAGCTGAAAGATAGCTGTTTGGGTGTGAAATTGGGTGACATAAAAGTAAATTGTCTGCTGTATGCTGATGATGCAGTGCTTATTGCACCATCAGAGGCAGAACTGCAGGCATTAGTCACGTTTATGAAAGAGGAATGTGAAATTAAAGGTCTCCGTTTGAATGCTAATAAAACTAAGGTTCTGGTATTTGAAAGGGACGAAGAGAGAACGAAGTGTGAAATATGGGTAAATTAGGAATGTCTAGAACAGGTAAATGAAATTGTATAATTGGGGAGTGCTTTTAGCCGGGACGGAAGATGTGATTTAGATGTGGACAGGCGTGTCGCTGCCGGGAACAAAGTCAATGGTGCCCTGACTGCGTTAGTCAAAAGGCAAGGCGTAGTGAAGAGTGCACGCCTAGCAATACATAACGCAGTGTTGGTACCGACTTTGTTATATGGCAGCGAAACCTGGGTATGCCAGAAGAAGCATAAAAGCAAGTTGAATGCAGTGGAGATGCAATCTCTTCGTAAAATGTGCGGCGTTACCATGGCCGACCGAAAGCGAAACGAAGAGATTCGCAATATGGCAGGTTTGAAAGATGACCTTATCACAAAAATTGATAAGGGCGTGCTTCGATGGTTTGGGCACGTTGAGCGAATGAGTGAAGACCGAATGGTGAAGAAAATATATAGCGCGAAAGTTAATATTAAAAGATGTCGAGGTAGACCAAGACTAACTTTCGAAGACCATGTGAGCAAACTGCTCGAAGAGGGGAGGGTCAAGAGTACTCGGATACCTAGACGTGCATGTATGAAGAAGATAATGAATCTGAAAGAAGCGAAAGAGGTATGTAAGGATCGTGACACTTGGCGATCTGTTCTCTCTGGCTACCCCGTCAGGGATTGTGCGTGAAGATAAGTTAAGTTAAGTTAGTTATTTTAAGAAATTTTTCTTTCAATATGAATAGATTTTGATGTAAAAATAAAAACTTATTTCAGAAAGGTAAGTAATTTATTGAATAAAACGTCTTTTTTACATTTGTGGAAATATTTTTTGGCTTTCATTTGAAAACACATCTTCATTATTGTGACACATACAACACATAATTGAATATGAAAAAGCGGCAAAACAAATTTAATAAATAATTATTTTAATTTTTTTTTTAAATTATTATTATAGTTTTTTAGTATTGTACATAAAAATAAATCGAAATGTATTGTTAATATGAATAATTTTATTTTTGTGTATATTACATAGCAAAAAATCAAAATCTACATGAATGAAGATTTTTATTAATTCTAAAACATATTTAAATATTTTTTAATACTGAATTTGTTGTCTTGCACTGCAGATACAAACACTATAAGAGACTTAGTGGGACTGCAAAGCCACCGTTTACCTGCAAGTTCCCAAAAGTTAATGATTTCATTTTCTTGTAAGGCAATTATTTTAGCAGTACATTCACTACAATTTTTTAAACATTTTTTTAGGCACATCTAGCAAAGTATCCAGTAACATAATCTAATGCCGCCTTTATATGAGCAGTGTTCTCTTTAATATCAACTATATCTACATCCGGGATTGTTTAAAGGTCACAGGTTGCAGCAGTTATCTGTGATGATAACAGTTTCTAAAGCCTTACAATTATCTTTTTCACAATTAACTCCCGAGGCATGGACACTGGACATATTGTTAAGTAATTAAAAGTCTAGTGTAGGCACTCACGTTGTTGTTGGATTAAAATTGCACACCCATAGCTTCTAATGGTTCTAAAAAAGTTTTCAATAGGGTCTTGGTTGAGGTGCCGCATCCAAACAGAAGTAAAACTATACTTATTTTCCAATTTTTTAAAAGGAATTTGTACACCAATTAGTAATTTTTTTATTGTTGATACACTCATGATTATTTGACATTTTATTTAAAATTTCATGTTATTTAATATAGCTTTTGCTTCATTCCACAACTTATGGTGTTTTGAGTTTGGCCTTGCTGGGCCAAGAAGCTTTACAAATAAGTTTTTCTTTATTGTAGCTGCCATTAACAGAATCGAATACCTTGTCAAAAAAGAGGAGAATTTCGGCAGTTTCTACATATTCTCTTGGAAGAATGGCTTTTTCTGAAAAACAAAAAGCTAATTAATCCATTAATAAACACTTGTATTATCAGAGCACAGCAAGCTTTTTGTGATTTTATTCTTCTTTTTTGCCCTATTAAGTTACTGCTGGACTTGAGCCTGTCATGCTTGGCAGGCGGCTTGACAATCATAGTTCTAGACGTGAACACCATTGACGCAGCTTGTCCATCATCGATTTGGATTTTACGTCTGGCGTCAACGAGATGGTTATACCGCCGACTAAACAGAACTCATGAGATTTTTTGACAAATCTCTTATAAGATAACACCCATGGACGAAATGAGGTGATGAGTTCTCTGTTTTTATTAACATACAATTTTCAAGACTTAATAAATAATTTAATTTAGTCATGAATACATAAAGACTTAAGCTGGAGTAATTTAAAGAACAGAAATATTTTTATTATTATTATTCTAATACAAGTACAATCAATTGTGTCAAATACAAATTATTTATTAATAAACTGATATTTTACAGTACACTATTATTATAGTAACGAATTTTTTCAGCACGGCCTATAACATTGAATAAACCAAACAAATAAATCATCATCATCATCGTTACAGACTAAACATAGGCCTCCTGCCTCTTCAATAAAAATCACAAAGCACGGTCCTTAGCCACCTACATCATATACCAGGTTATCACTCCCAGTGGAGGCCCGTCTAACTTCAAAATGACAATCTTACATTTATTACATTATAATAATATATTAATATGGATATCAGTCTATAGCCGTCGATACCAGGATACCAGGAAAAGCAGTAATGCAAGAGATTTTTGATAATATGATTGGTTTAAATTTTATCAAATTACGGAATATACTTACTTCCAGAGTCCATGCAGCCGGAAGAGAACACTTTTTACTAGAGATGTTAAAGAGATGATGAGTCCCTGTCCCTAAAACAACACTAAAAATATAAGAATCTTTTTCTCAAAAACGCAATAATTATGTCTGTATATCAGATTGGAGGAATTTGCACTCAACTCAATGCGACCATTTTAAAAATGTTGTCAAATAGGTTGTTGAATCTCATAACCACATAGCTTTTTAATTTTATCTTCTTATATCAACAGAGGCGACATCTCGTGCCAACAGATGGATCTAGTACATTATAGTACGACAAAATCTAAAAACTATATGTTTGATAGACTTTGAATGTTCTTTTGGATCATCTAAATTTAGTATAATAATAATTACGTTTTTCAAGCATTAATGTACTAAGATTCTATGCCCTGCCTGAGAGTAAGTTTAGTGTCGACCGTTTAGTGAATTTTTGTAGTACAAAAGCTACGACTATTTGAAATGTTTGTTTGTTTGTCTATATTTTTGTTTATGTTCGGACTTCACGCCAAAATTATTGGGAGGATTTTGTTATTATCCGTAGCATCCGCTTAAGGCCGAGTCTACATGATGTAAATAATAATAATATTTATTTTATTATATTAACCTAAACGAAATACCACCACACATGAAAATGTAAAATTAAAACCCTTCCATACAACGTCATTTAAACATTAACTAGTTAGGCTCTTTGCTTTTTTACTTTAAATAAAACTAATTTTACGGATTTTATCGCAATTTATTAAATTATTAGATACTATAACGTTCACTGGTCACGCATGATAAATGAAACGTTACAAATAATACGAATGCACAGTTTATTCACTTATATAGGAGCATATAGGCAACTATTGACACGTAAGTACATAAACAACGTCTCGCGAAACGCAGCGCGAGCGCGGGAACAATCAATAATTAACATAGGTATAGCGCGGAGCTAGTCGGGCCGCATACTGCTTATAGCGGCGGTCAAGGTTCGGACGAGTGGCGTGATCCCGTGGCGGGGTAATCGTACGAGAGGGGATAGTGAGACATCGGGTGACATAGGTAAGTATCGGCGCGCTATATACTCCCCCTTTTGACCAAGAGAGAACATCACGAATGGTCAAACTAATAGTTAGCGCCTAGCTGCGATCCTTACGCGGACGACCCCTACGACGCTTAGGAGCAACCGGCTCCGGACATTCTTCACCACCCTTGTCATGGTATTTCCGTAGATCCGACACATGATACTTACCAACGACTTCACCAGTCTTCCGCGAAGTTAGAATGTAAGTAGTTGGACTCACCTGTTTGGAGATCACATACGGACCATCTTGCTTCGGGATGAATTTAGAAGTAACACCCTTAGCAGCATTACTCAGGACATGTGACTTCAAGAGTACGAGATCACCTTCTTGTAACGGATCCGAACCACGGCGATCGGAATCGGCTTGGAGCTTACGAAGATCCTGTTGATGTTCAATGTTCTCCTTAGCTTCCGAGAGAGAGACAGCAAGCTTCAAAAGGTAAGGCGTAATCTGAGGGACTAAGTTTTCAGACTCGATGACCGCCCGTAGATCAGCCTGAACCGACAAAGGAGAACGGAGCTCACGTCCAAATGTCAAGAAAGCCGGAGTGGTACCTGTAGAAACGGTGACTGAGCTATTAAGAGCAAATCGGACGAAAGGTAATACTTCAGACCCTTGCTTATGGTTACCCTCAACAAGAATGGCGAGGTGAGCTTTAAGGTCCCGATTCTTCCGTTCTACGGGATTCGCTTCTGGGTGATACAAAGGCACCAGGTTCTGCTTTACACCTAGGACAAACAGAGCCTTTTGCATAACATCAGCCACAAACTGGACACCGTTATCGGAGATCATCCGCCTAGGAAGTCCTCATAAAGATTTCACCAACAAGAGTTTTCGCACAGATTTCGGCTGTGGCCTCGGTTAGAGCAAACAGTTCGACCCACTTACTAGCAGTGTCCTCCACTATCAAAATCCACCTTTCACCCTGAGGTCCTTTAGGTAACGGCCCAAAAAGATCGACGGCAATGACCTCGAATCGTTGAGCCGGTACCGGAGTCTGGAGTAAGCCAGGCGGTTTCAAGTTGGAAGACTTATACCGCTGACACTCAGTGCAGGTCTTCAGGTAATCGGTGATATAGCGTCTCATACCAGGGAAATAGAACTGCTGGGATATACGATGCAAAGTCCGTTGAATACCTCCATGAGCAGCGGTTGGCGAGTCATGACACTCAAACATAACTTTGCCCCGCAAACTCTCAGGTACTACCAGCTGAGGCTCCTCAGTATCGGTGTCGTCCACGTACCGGTACAAAACACCTTGGTTTACCAGGTACCCCCTCTCCGACCACCGATGAACTGACAGCTCATCAGAACTTTCCAGGTCCTTAAGTATTTTGGCTACTTCTGGATCAGCCAGCTGGGCTTCACGGGTTGAAGTAGCGTCCCAACGTGGAACATCCACAGACACGGGGCAGACACCACATTCCGTCAAAGTGCTATCGATGACTGGACGGCTGAGTGTGTCGGTTAGCACATTAGCCTTCCCAGGAGTGTATTCCATTTGTAGACCAAATGATTGTAGCTTTAAAGCCCAACGAACAAGTTTACCACTAGGCGATTTGACAGAAAACAGCCGCTTCAGGGGTGGATGATCACTTCTGACCACTACCTGGTGACCATCAACATACCCACGGAATCTTTCCACGGCCCAAACAACTGCTAGCGCCTCCCGCTCCGTAGTGGTATAATTTTTCTCGGCTGATGTGAGGAGACGGCTCGCGTACTCGATTGGGTGTTCATCCTGTGGTGACTCCCCCTGGAGTAAAGCTGCACCTAGGGCAAAATCGCTGGCGTCCGTCCTAAGGATGAATGGTTTCGAGTAATCCGGCTGAACAAGAATGGGTGGTGAAGTCAGAAGGGACTTAAGATGTACGAAGGCTTTGGCCTGATCATCTCCCCATTGCCAGATCTGTGACTTTTTGGTAAGGCGCGTAAGCGGTTCAGCTACCTTCGCAAACTCTGGTATGAACTTTCTAAACCAAGAGCAAGTTTGCAGGAAGGTACGAAGTTGCTGGAGATTGATCGGTTCTCCGACAATATCAAAAACGTCAGAATACTCACCTAATAGATTCGCCAGTCTAGACCTCTCCGACTCCGATAGCGCGGTGGCCTCGTCCTCCCGCAACACGTTCAATGCGGCGGCGCACTCAACAGGTTCGCGACGAGTTTCCCATGACAAGGCGTGAAATGTCCGGGGCTGATCAACTGTACGCCAATTCCATTTATCAAAATCAATAATTATTCTAGCCTTTGTTATAAAGTCGATACCTAACAAAGTATCGTTATTAACGGCATTCGGTAAAATAATGAACTCAATAGGTATACTTAATGAAGCAAGTTGAACATTGACCTCCGTGAGTAATACCTCACTATTCCTAATAGTACCGTCCGCAAGCTTTACCGACATCAGTTCGGTACGAAAGTTTACACCGATACGTTTCATTAACGCATAAAGTGAACAACTCGCAACACTACGACGCGCGGCGGTATCTAACAACGCGGTACCCGAGTATCCCCCTATACTCACTCGTACGATAGGCCGACCTTGCTCCTTACAATCGGATTTCAAACTCGAGATGCAATTATTAACAAAGATGGACGAAAATACATTTTCAACTTTAATGTTATCATTAGAAAGTCTACTTTGTAAACATTTAGGCAATTTACTCTAATATGACCTTTCTCGCCACAATTATAACAAACAATACCTGAGTTAGAAGAATGAGATCTTTTACTTAACTTATCACAGGAGTCACGGACGTGTCCTCGCGTTTTGCAGTAAACACAGAATAGCTTTCTCTCACCATCACTATTTTTGTTCACACACTGCTCACTACGCGGCACAGGCACGCGGTCACGTGAAGACTGCGAAGCGGAGTCGGGGGCGCGCAGTTGGAGCGCCGTCGAACTCGAACCCGAAGTACTATGTTGAAGTCCCTCGCCATGCCTGCGGCTAGGTCTCGCGGGCACGCTCAGCGGCGACGCCAGCGGTTGTGGCGGCGCGAGCGGCGGCAGCGCAGCGTTCTCCGTCAGCGACTCCTCTATAGCTCGAGATCTTTCAATGAGAGATTCGATGTCATTCACAGTATCTCTCGACAGTCGTTTTCTGATTCTCTTATGTAGAAGCCCGTAAATCATATCTAATCTCGCTTCCTCTGGTAACTCATAGGGTAGTTTCGCCAACAAAGCCCTTATCTTTACGACGAAAATATCGGCACGTTCCGATCCTTGCTCGGCGGCAAAAACGTCTCGGTACAACTTATATGCAGGTCGTGGAACTCCATACATCGAGCGCAGGCGTTTCACAGCATCCGACCACGAGTGTACTTCATTTCGAATTCCCCGCCACCACACTGCTGCATCTCCTTGAAGTAACATAGGAAGGCCGCGAAGTGCCATCTCATCACTAACTGATGCACAATCCTTATACATTTCCACCGCGTCAATGAATGCTTCCACTGCTTCCGGGTGTTGAGACGAACGGTCGAACCGTGCAGTGCATTTTACGAATGTCCCTGGGATAGATGACGACCGTGGTGACGTGACAGTGGCCGCACCGGCAGCGCTAGGCTCGACATTCGGCGGCGCCCCTAAGTGCGATGACAGAAGAGACTGGACGAGCTTCTGGTTTGCCTCGGCTTGTGCCGCAGAGAAGGCAGCCAGAAGCGATGACAGCTGGTTCTCGGACATAAGCACAGGTGCTGCAGGTGTCGGGTTTACAGGTGCCACAGGTGTCGGATTCACCGATTCCTCATCCGAACTGGTGTCATTATTACGTGGTTTTCGCGGCGGCATTATGACTGAGTCCTTGTAGTTCGCGTCTCAATATCAAACTATAAACTCGTAGGTACACTAGGCACACTCTCGCGTACGTACTTGTGCACTAGAAACTTCGAGAGCCACGGTAGGTTCCTTCGTGGCCCGCAGTTGGGAGCCAATATAACGTTCACTGGTCACGCATGATAAATGAAACGTTACAAATAATACGAATGCACAGTTTATTCACTTATATAGGAGCATATAGGCAACTATTGACACGTAAGTACATAAACAACGTCTCGCGAAACGCAGCGCGAGCGCGGGAACAATCAATAATTAACATAGGTATAGCGCGGAGCTAGTCGGGCCGCATACTGCTTATAGCGGCGGTCAAGGTTCGGACGAGTGGCGTGATCCCGTGGCGGGGTAATCGTACGAGAGGGGATAGTGAGACATCGGGTGACATAGGTAAGTATCGGCGCGCTATAATACTTATTTTAATTGCCGACATTTCAAGTGTTTCAACGGGGTGGACCTTTTTTCATCGTATTTTTAAAAGTGCTATTGCATGCCTTAAGCGAAAGCGCAAGGTATGTTCTACTATCGCCTAAAAATTAAGATTCCAACGAATTTTTCAATAAAATCCTATCTAGCAATCATATTGTACATATAAATGATATAAAAAGCACATTGTTAGAAAGATAAATGATTGCTGAACTTATTAATATTTTTTTAAATCGATTTATTGCTATTTTTAAATAAAAGGGGGTTTTGTGGCTTATGGTGTGGATTTATCATACCCCAAGGCTTGTAAACACGATAACTTTTGAAAATATCAATTGTTTAACTCAATCTATTTTTTAATCTCTTCATCTATCATGTGGGAAGCCACTGAATGTAAATGGCAGTGTAACTTTGTTTTGTTTAGTTATAATTAATTTTTTTCGGCTCCAAAATGGCGAAATTTTCGTTGATTTGGTAGCCTTATATGTGAATTATTTCTGTAAATGGGGAGCTACAGCCACAGAGTAGGTTACTCACTCACTCAGTTCGGCGTCGATCATAGATAATACACTATATACCAGGAATAGATGCGCCATTCTCATTTCAGTTTTCGAATGAGTGTAACGTGTACGCTAGATGCCCCTGTATTCTTTAGTACAACGCAACTTGCGGTAGTTACGACATGGTTACCACTAGATGGCGTATTTTGTCAATGACTATATTGATAATTATGAACAATGCAGTTTTATTATCAATGTTTCTGTTTATGCATTCTACCAGATAATTGTTGGATATCTCCAATGATTATCTTAAATCACCAAATGGTAATTTTGCAGATAACATTAACACTAATAAAACTTAACCTATTTCAGATAGGATTTTTTTTAAATATTAATATCAAAGACTTATGAATAATTATGTATTTATTGCATACCTTAAGCGAAAGCGCAAGGCATGTTCTACTATCGCCTAAAAATTAAGATTCCACGTTTTATGGAATAAAATCGTATCTAGCAATCATATTATACATATAAATGATATAAAAAGCACATTGTTAGAAAGATAAATGATTGTTGAACTTATTAATAAATTTTTTTAATCGATTAATTGCTATTTTTAAATAAAAAAAGGGTTTTAGTGGCTTATGGTGTAGATTTATCATTCCCCAAGTACACACCTTGTTTTATTTATTTGTTTAATTATTTCTGTAAATGGGGAGCTACAGCCACAGAGTAGTTTAGTTCGGCTTCAGTCGCCGTCATGAGTGGACATTGTTTCGGTTGTTTGCAGCGGCTCAGAAAGATCGCTGTACAAATACACAATATTCGAATAACCAAATTTCTTAAATACTTGATTATAATAATAATAAGAGATTTTTTTTATTACAATATTTAAAGGCACAGAATAAATAATAGTAGTACGTACTACGTACTAAAAGTAAGTAGTATAATTTTTTTTTGTCATGAGTGACATTTTCATGGTGTTCGAGGGTGCTGATGCCGATAGTGCTGTCGAAATGTAACTCCAAGATGGCGGCTGCAATAAGTATGAATTTTTTCATAATGGGTGTCATTTTCATGGTTCTCGAGGGTGTTGAAACCGATAGTGCTGTCGAAATGTAAATCCAAGATGGCGGCTGCAAAATATATAATTTTTTTCATGTTGGGTGTCATTTTCATGGTTTTCGAGGGTGTTGAAGCCGATAGTGCTGTCAAAATGTAAATCTAAGGTGGCGGCTGCAATAGGTTTAAATTTTTTCATCATGGGTGTCATTTTCAAGGTTTTCGAGAGTGTTGAAGCCGATAGTGCTGTCGAAATGTAAATCCAAGATGGCGGCTGAAGTAGGTACCAATTTTTTCATCATGGGTGTCATTTTCATGGTTTTCGAGGGTGTTGAAGCCGATAGTGCTGTCGAAATCTAAATACAAGATGGCGGCTGCAAAATATATCATTTTTTTCATCTTGTGTGTCATTTTCATGGTTTTTGAGGGTGTTGAAGCCGATAGTGCTGTCAAAATGTAAATCCAAGATGGCGTCTGCAATAGGTATCAATTTTTTTATCATGGGTGTCATTTTCATGGTTTTCGAGAGAGTTGAAGCCGATAGAGTTGTGGAAATGTAAATCTAAGGTGGCGGCTGCATTGGTTATCAACTTTTTCATCATGGGTGTCATTTTCATGGTTTTCGAGGGTTTTGAAGCCGATATTGCTATCGAAATGTAAATCCAAGATGGCGGCTGAATTAGGTACCAACTTTTTTATCATGGGGTGTCATTTTCATGGTTTGCGAGGGTGTTGAAGCGATAGTGCTGTCAACATGTAAATTCAAGATGGCGGCTGAATTAGGTACCAATTTTTTCATCATTGGTCTCATTTTCATGGATTTTGCGGGTTTGAAGCCGATAGTGCTGTCATTATGTAAATCCAAGATGGCGGCTGAAGTACGTACCAATTTTTTCATCATAGGTGTCATTTTCATGGTTTTCGAGGATGTTGAAACTGATAGTGGTGTCGAAATGTAAATCCAAGATGGCTGCTGCAATAGGTATCAAGTTTTTCATCATGAGTGTCATTTTCATGGTTTTCGAGAGAGTTGAAGCTGATAGGGTTGTCGAAATGTAAATCCAAGATGGCGGCTGCAATATATATCAATTTTTTCATCATGGGTGTCATTTTCATGGTTTTCGCGGGTGTTGAAGCCGATATTGCTGTCGAAATGTAATTCTAAGGTGGCGGCTGCAATAGGTATCAATTTTTTCATCATGAGTGTCATTTTCATGGTTTTCGAGAGAGTCGGAGCCCATAGGGTTGTCAAAAAGTAATTCCAAGATAGCTGTTGCAATAGATATCAATTTTTTCATCATGGGTGTCATTCTCATGGTTTTCTCAGGTGTTGAAGCTGATAGTGCTGTCGAAATGTAAATCCAAGGTGGCGGCTGCAATAGGTATATTTTTTTTTTCATTGTGGGTGTCATTTTCATGGGTTTCAATAAAGTTGAAGCCGATAAGGTTGTCGAATTGTAAATCCAAGATAACGACTGAAGTACGTACCAATTTTTTCATCATGGGTGTCATTTTCATGGTTTTTTAGGGTGTTGAAACCGATAGTGCTGTCAAAATGTATTTAAACTACTTTAAAAAAATTCCGTATAATCATGTTATACGTAATTTTTTTAATGTGCTCAAGGCATGCCTAATTGGATTTACTAATATTTTTTTAATTTTTTTATTTTAGTACTAATGTGCGCCAGTTGGTCCGCTCTCCCAATGTATCTGTGGAAACAGTAAACAGTTGTAATGTTAGTATCCAGATATTTTTAATAAAAGTTTTCATATGATTCCTTGAGTGTATCATCTGTTATTCGTTCAACTGATGTTTTGTGAACTACATGATTCCAATGCCTTTAACTTTTTTATAGTAAAAGGGTGAATGAACACACAGTCCACCTGATGGTAAATAGACGTTGTGACCCATAGACTTCTACATTTTTCCTCGATTAAGATCAAAAGAAAGATCAAAATGCAGATGGGTTGTCATCTTAGTCTTCAGGGGAGAACTGACATGGAATACCTCGTTTCTATTAAAAAGGGATCAAGCATGGCTCTAGCACTTAAAATCTTCCTTTACTACACCCTGTCAAAATCCACTACTGAGCATAGGCTCCCATAGTTTACCTCTTATGGGATATATTTGACATAGTTGCCCCGTTTGGCAGGTGGGTTAGCAACTGTAGTATTTTTTGTTTTGACATTGTTGCCCATCCCCTAGCTTGTTTCCCTCTCTCGCCTCTTACGACACACACGGGACGATATCATACACCGCCGCTACACGGTTACTTACCTCCCTAATTTAAACATTAATACGTGTAGGGAAAACTTTGTACCCCTTATTTGAGCAAACTGTGCACACTGAGGAGTATAATATTTGGCATCGTTAAAGTTTATATGGAGAAGAAGTGTAAAAGGAAATTTAAATATTACAATATCTGTTACAATTTTATTAAATTATATTAAATCAAACGTACATTATTTACGTCCATACTGCCCATATTAAATACATAATTATCACGTGGGCTAAAAGAACAATGGCTAAATTTCTATAGGAGCTGCACTTGAGCTTTATTTTTCATGTCCCAAAACAAACTATAGCTAGATTGGTTTGTTTTTTTATGGTAAACACCATCCTGTTTTAAACTCATATATAAATAGCCACAATGTTTTATAATAACGTCGACAATATTTTTGAGGTTAGAATAAACAACTACCTATTATCCGACTGTGACGTAGCCTAAAAGTGTAGTAAGCGATAAGCGATGAGGGTAATTAGCAATCTCGTTTCCATTTATTTCGATTTCTTTCAGGTCATTATCATTAGTATCGCAATTCACAACAACAAGTGAAGCAAATAAGATGATGCGAATGATTGCTGGGTGACAATATGATCAATAGCGTCGACCGATGACCACAGATTATGTAACTTGTCGATGACAAATGACGTTCCGTTGTTCGTAATTGAACAAAATGCCTGACTTACAATGAAACTACATAATTATTTTTATGACATGAATGCAGTAAATAATAAATCAGTATAGTAGGTGATTTGTAGCCTACATACTAATTGACTTGATTTACAATTAATATCTATTCAGAAAAACATGAATAATAATTATAGTGTTTGAATACAAAGTCCTTTCCACGAAATGAATCGTCATTACGTGCGTTCCAGTGCGTTCTGAAACCATTTTTTTTCGGAACAGATACCAAAACAAAAATAAACGGATAACTTTTTTGTGGCTAGTTAGAAAGGTATTTTTTGTGTTTATTAAGATCTTAAAAATTAAGGGTATTTTTCATAAATATGGCATATAGTGACGCCATCGTTTTGTCTTCTGGTACGATTTGACTAACCTTCTTTATGCATAGAATTAAAATTTAATATTGAAACGAAATAATTCTAGCAATAACTTTAAATAATTTTGTCGTTTGTTGACGTTGCTACTGCCAATATCTCAGAGTAAGTACTAAGATGTATACTGAGTAGCGATTAAGTTATCACATTAAATAGCACAGCGGCAAATACAAGTTCATATATTATGTCTGTTAAAATAAGAAAATATACAATTATATCAAAAAAAAAGAATTTTTTAAACAAAATAAATATTGTAAAAATTAACACGAAATAAATCACATTGACAATATTAGTGTACTGACTTGAAGTGACCTGTAAAAGCGGCAACGGTACGGCAAATGCGCAGTGCTCACGCAATTTTGACATATGTAATTATTTGCCTATACTTTACTATTCATAAGTTATTAGGCAAAAAAACTAAAAAAAGGGCTACTGCGTCTAGAATATTAAATGTAATATTTTTAGTGGTGTGTGTTCAAGGAACGTTATGTAGGATAAGTCTTTTCATTTAATGTGATAACCTTATCGCCACTCCGTATAATGACTAGGTTTGTGCAGTTATAATCGAAATACAGCTCACCTTATATTCAAACCTAAAAACGTAATAAATTATGGTTGATTTTCGACCATTAGGCAACCAACAGTTGCGTTAATAACATGTTAATATTTATGTTAAAATGTTTTTCTTTTTTTAGTTAATTCTAATATTTTGTAATCATACAACTCACTGATTACAAAGTAATCATAATATTGACGAACTTTGAGACAGCTTATAAACCGCTACTTTTTAAATTTTTAATGTAAAGTTGAAAAGGAACGAGGCTTCTTAATCCGGCTGCGAAGGAGCAATTGAAAAGGAACCAGGGAAGGTTTTGTCACGGCTCGTTCAACAGCGAATTCCGTAACCTCCTATGACACCTACGTTGGGTTCGGGAACAACGTATGTGAACCCCGTAACGGATTAACATACAAGGGTGTCGACCTCTTCCTTTTCTTCAAATAGGTTCAAGCGGGGATTACGGGTCTTCCGAGGTCGTCCCTGTCCCAGCACCTTAATTCTTCAATATGTGCCACGCTAGCGACACCAGATGAACTGTAGTTATTTTTAAAGGTGAAAAATCCCTTGGGAATAAAACAGTAATTATCTTCAAACCGCCCCGTGAGCGAGTAATTACTTTCCCTATCAATTTCCTTTATGCTTTTCTTTCTTGATTATATTATATACTGGTAGCTGGTCCCGAACGATTTGTATCTACGTTGTCGTCTGTTGTGGTGTGTGTACTACACCCAACAGGTCTCGGGCCTCGGGGCATCTCCCCCATTACCCGGAGCCGGTAATCTGGCATTGTTGGTTATCTCGAGTTTGTTTTTTAATTTAGCTAGGTCGGGTTAGTCGTCGTATAGGCGACTGCTTCGACCTAGGTGTCAAAGTTGGCCTGTCAGCGGCATTGAGGGCTTTACTCGACTCTCCAATCTCTTGTAAAGAGGAGTTCTCTTGGTAGAGGTCGCCCGTCCGGGGGGCGAGTGTGTAGCGGCGCAAAGTTGTTCAGGTGTGGATGTGGCCCGTTGTCTGCGCGGTCGAACATACCGCGCGTCAACCGGACCACAAACTCTTCGATCGTCTCCATTTTCAGGTTGGCCGCTATGACGTCATTCCGGACGTAGCGACCTGCACCGACTATGGTCCTTAGTGATAAATTCTGCTGGACCTGCAACTGCTGCCTTTGTCTGCTGCTCAAGAGCGCGTACCAGGCCGGAGCAGCGTATGTAAGCTTCGGACGTATGTACATTTTATATAGCTGGCTCTTCGTTTTCAACGGCAACTTGGATGCCAGAACCGGACGGAGCATCGCCCGCGCACATTTGGCATTGCGGACGATGATGTCGACGTGCGCAGTCATGCGCAACATCCTGTCGATCCGGCACCCAAGGTAGGTTACGGCCTTCTGATACGCGATATCTTGGCCTCTTAGCTTCAGTGGTGGTGGTAGATTTCTGTAACGCCGGGTGAGTAGAGCGGCCGTCTTCCCCACGTTGACAGCCATCCTCCACTCATCCAGCCATGGTGACAGCAGGTCCAGCAGGCGCTGCATCTTGGCAACCGTGATGTGGATTCTTCTGGACGACGTGAAGTAGGCAATATCGTCCGCATATAGCGCCAGCTCTACGTCGTCCTCCCATTCCTGCAGTTGTCCAGCTAGCGTCGGTATATCGTTAGTGTACGCCGCGTACAGGATCGGCGAGAGATAGCTGCCCTGTGGTACGCCGGCTCTTATTGGCTTGACTGCGGACTCGGCATCCTCTACACAGACGTAGAAGCTGCTGTCAGCTAGAACGATGCCACTAGCCGCAGCATAGCAGGAGGGACACTCGTTTGTTGTTTCATCTTGAAAAGTAGTCCAGAGTGCCACACCCTGTCGAACGCCTTCTCGATATCTAAGAAGACGCCCACAGACGTTCTCTCGAAGTTGTATTCGGCCGATAGCAGGTGCAGCACTCTGGTCAGCTGTGTAGCTGTAGAGTGTCCGCTCCGAAATCCATGTTGTTCCGCCCGCAGTTGTATGCACGGGCGGACTCTTCTTAACACGATGCGCTCGAACAGTTTGGCTATGTAAGGTAGCAGCGTAATCGGCCTATAACTAGCTGCTCTACGCCTGTCCTTCCCGAGTTTTGGCAAGACGATGATTTTGCCGATTTTCCAGCTCTCCGGGAAGTGGGAAGTCCGCAGAATGTCATTGTAGAGTCTTCCTAACTCTACAGTTGTTCTGTTTGGCAGCTGTCTAAGTGCTGCGTTCGTGATCCGATCGTGCCCCGGCGCCTTCCTCACTTGCAGGCGGGCAATTGTCCTCCGCAGTTCGGCGGGGGAAATAAATCACTCTCCTGCAAGCGGTGGCGCGGGCGACGACAGGAACTCCTGTACGCGGCTCTCCTTTTGGGTATGAAGCTCTATGAACTCCGCACTTGCTGGATTCGGCATAAACTGCTCCTTGAAGTGCTCACCTAGGATATCCACTCTTCCCTTGGCCTCATAACATCTCTCTCCAGTACTGTTTATTAGTGCGCAGACAGGTGATCTTGTTTTTGTTAGCTGCCGGTTCAATTTGTAGAGCGACGCATCTTCCTCCTCTGCTTTCCATATGCGTCGCTCCCAGGCCTCTCCTCTGTGGGCCTGGATTGCAACCGATAGCTCTTCTGCTAAGGTGTTAAGTTGCGACTTAATCCTGGGGCAGCGCGTACGCGCCCAGAGCTCTCTTAATGCTCTCTTTTTTCTCAGCTGGATTTGAATTTGTAGCGGCAGCTCTTCTCTCTTTTTAGTGAGTGGGACGATCGTAGAGGCTGCGTTGAGAGCTTCTGTGATCGTTTGGGTTATCCTTGTTGCAGCGGCCTCTACGTCGTCCGCTGTGTTGATCAGTGTAGTTACTGGAGGTCTCTCCAGTAAATGTTGTTGGTAGAGTCTCCAGTTGATCTTGGTCTTGAAAGCTCTGGGAGGCGACGTCACTGCCCTGAGGCCTAAGGTGATTAGTAGCGGGAGGTGCTGTGTGTTCACGTCGTACAGCACCTCTACCACTATCGGGCAGTTGATGTTCCTAGTGAGCACGATGTCCAACACATCCGGACTCCTCCGGTAATCGGTTGGTATGTGCGTCGGCTCTTCGGGACCTAATACGTCGTAGCTGTTATTCTCCGCATCTTCATAAAGTGCACGACCCGGCGGGGTGATCATTCTTGATCCCCATGCCGGGTGTTTCGCGTTTAGGTCCCCTGCTATAATGGTAGGTGTATCACCTTCCATTATTGTCCGGATGTCTGAGGAGCAAAATGGAGTCCCTGGCGGGCGGTATGCTGCGTAAATTATTTGTTCCTCGCCCGCCGCCTCCATTTTTATGCCGATTGAGCGCATTGTTTGGTACTGAGGTGGTTCCAGCTCTAGGTGGAAGATGTCTCTTCTGACCAGGGCCGCCGTGCCTCTATAGGCGGCTCCTTGAGCGTTGACCTCGTCCCTCCTGTATATAAAATAGTTCGGCAGCTTTATGCGCGTCGCAGGTCTTAACTTCGTTTCGCCCAACAGTATTATGTGTATGTCCTGTTGTTGGGCGATAGTGCGGAGTTCATGTAGCTTCTGCTGGATTCCGTCCGGGTTCCAGTATAGGAGGCGCAGGTTATCTGGATTACACGACACCACTGTAGTGCCGAGCCAGTAGCTGCGCCAAAGCCTTCATGATGGCTGTAATCGGATCGGTCTAAGCTCTTATATCCGCCAGGACTTGGCTGCCCACTTATATCGCGATGCCAACAATCAACGATTTGTATGAAAACCAGTCTAATGGGGTATCAAAAAAGCTATACTCGAAAGAGAGCCACGCCTTCTGTGCGATTTCGCTACTTAATTACATTGATGTAATTTTTTTTCGTTTGTACTATCACTCCCTCACGGTTTGCCCAATATCTTTATTTGTATAAGACATACATGTATACATTTTATTTATAAAGATAGCACAAATAATATCTATACAATGATATACATTACATTTTTATATCACAAAAAACCTTTTATTTATTCAACAAAATATGCCTATTTTACAACATAAGTACTAAGTTAGAATTCTTAAATATCTAACATATAAGGTTGACACAATGTTCTTTATTTGAAAACAAAAATATCTTAACTAATACAATAGTTTAATTTACATTTTTCCTACACATTTTACTATTTAAAACACTTTTAAATTTCTTATACAAAACTATCAATATTTCACTATTCCAAAGGAATTTATACATGGAAATAACACAGAATTCACCTATTTTGCTCATACAGTCAATCTGAAACATTTTACAAGTCAATTTTACATAAATTGCTGAAATTTACAAACATTTAAATTTCCACTTATTCAAACTTTGATTCTACTGATTAGCGTGCTGTTGTTATCTGCAGCTAAATGAACAATTTCAGCATGTTCGGCTGCTGTCTACTAACAAAAGATGAGCAATCAATTCCTACACGACTTCTATTGTCGGAATCTCTTATCAGATATCAAAGTTGTTATCAGTTATCATGTTCTTATCAGACAACACAAAGAAAATATTTTATGAGGCAAACATTGAAAATATACATTTTATTTTCATACAAAACGTATCTAAGATGATACTTATGCAATTAATTTGCATTAATTCTATTTATACATAAAGTGATCATTTCGACCGGGGAACAAATCCTAGTCTCTAACTTTATTTTAATATTTCTTTAAGTTAACAACATTATTGGAAGGGTAATTTCAACCGGGGAACTGAACCCGGAAACATAATTTATATCTTAAAAATTCCCTTTATGAATTTATTAAGAAAATATTACTAAGAAAACGACGAACTAGTCCGGCCTGGGAATCGAACCCAAGACCTTCAAATTATAAATACGATATTTCTTTAAAATTAAACTAAGCGTTTTCTTATAAGAATATTATTGCTTGATAATTTGGTTTTAGAAGCTGTTCGTAATCGGTTAACAAATAAATTGAAATGTTTTTTATAGACGCGTCGCCAACAAAAGTGAACATTGAATTTAAGAATTTATCAAATAAGACATTCATTAGTCGCTTCTGTGAAAATAGATACGTAACTTTTATAAAAAACCAATCTCCATTTAAGAACCAAATAGTCATTCAACGTATTTATTTACATAGAAATGAGCGTGCTACTATCAAGCACTGAGCAAGCATGCTCTTGAATACGCTAAGAGTTTACTTTTTATATATGTGAGGGAATTTTATTATAGAGCTCCTACAAAGGTAATATTAATTGCCGTAATTTGTTGTTACATTAGGTGAAACAAGAAAACTATTTGTACAAGTTGTGCGATCGCTAACTAGTTTCGTCTTTGTGAAAGTTGAAAAATTGTTATTGATGTTTTAGTGAGGTTTTTTTCTGACAAATTTTCTTCAGGTTCTCTGTTCGTATTACAGTAGTTTTATATTCAATATACTGGTTACTCTTAAATTTTGGTAGTTAATATTTGGTAGAAATGGCAAGATACAGAGAGGGCTATGATCAAAGTTTCTCTGCACGAATGAGGATATCTATGTTATAATCAGAGCAACCGACAAAGCGCAACGAATTTATAACCCGAATTGGCAAGTGCCAGCCATATAGCTAGAAAAACCGACAACCGAAGGGTACAAGTTCTCGAGTGGGATCCTCATACCAGTAACCGAAGAAAAGACTGTCCAACAGCTATAGTAAGTGACGTGATCTGGATAGACAAGCAGGAAGTAAATGGATGCAGGTGATTCAGAAACGTGCTTTGTTTTGAGCATTTCTTAGGAGAATCTCTATGTTCAGCAAGGGATTAACGATGGGCTGTAGTGATGATGATGAATATCAAAAGAGCATTTTTAAATTTAAGTAATAGTTTTTGGATCAGGTCAGTGTTACCCTAATTTCAAAGACATGCTGATTCGCCTTTCAAGATTTTAAATTATATTTGATGTAATGATGTTTTTATGAAAAAAGTTCTAGATTTTAAGCAATTTTTCCCAATAGCTCTTTTTGGTTAAAAATTTTTGTCAGGTTCGTCTGAATTATAGCATATAATTTAAATTTTTATATATTTTGAAAAATTTTATTTACCGATGAAACTTTTAAGCAAATTTCGGTCTCATCTTAGGGGATTATCTTCTCCACACTGGGGAGTCCCAGTCTGTAATATGTTCAAGAACCCAACAAGTATATTATTATTACGAGTATATTTAATTTAATCTCTATTATTTTTGTTTCTCCTATATCATATTTTTGATAATTGGCTGAAAGTTAATTTGTGACAGTAGATAATGAGATTTTATAAGTTACTAGGTGTTACCCGCGGCTTCGCCCGCATGGTCACTGGGAAATGAACTATCCATTGCTTTTTGAATTGAAAGAAAACAATGTTATATGTTTTTCCATTCGGGGAAAGAATGTGTTGATTCTGGGTATTTGACACACGCGAACATGTCACCTGCTTTTCATAAACAATAAAACAGCTTTTTTTTTCTTTTTTTTTTAAGAATTAGGGTGAAAACGAGGACAAACTCCACTTAATGGTAATTGGATGCTGTGGCAATATATGTGTTACGGCCTGCAACTGCCTATCCCAGGAGTAGGATCCTCCGCGGTCCATGAACGGAAGAACCTACAAGCAGGTACAGGTCGGGCGTCCTAACGCCAAGGGTTAAGTTTCTAATTACATTAAACGATCAGGGGGGAGCGTTACAATTATTGAACAGAGCTTACTTACCTCTATCCAAGGCGACTGGTCCCTCAGGATTCGGTCAGATCGCGTGTAGATGTGTAGTGCTAGGAAAGTAAGGGTCAGTGATGTGTATTTGGGTGTGGCTGGTAGTGTTATTGACCTTATTAGACCGTTCCCTCTGCAGCAGTTCAGCCCTCAGCACCTCTCCAAACTACGGTCTCCTTCCGCAGTCACTTTCTTCGTTTTCTACGATGACAGTTCCTTAACTCTGTCGTACGATTAACTACCTTAAAGAATCCACTAACTCTCGTTTGTTATAACGCTTGACTCGCGAATGAACACAGAACGTACGGATCAAAGGTCACCGTTATTTATAGAATATCAACTACCGCACTAGTAACCAATACGGTCGAATCCACTTATACAGATTCTGAATTAGACCCTAAGTCCCGGGATGAAGCTAACAAAACAGGAATGCGCGTTACAATTCCCAGTGGTATATTTACTATACGCGCCTAACATATTCCGCCTACGACTTCCCGACCAAGAACGCGTGTTTTTCTCTCGACGCGATGAATTGGACTACTTATTCTAGCGTGCCCTCGAAACGACCGGACGTCCAAAACCGGTATCGTAGAGGCACGCACGCCCTCTGACGTCTATTATTGACACTAACGCTTTTGCGCGAACAAACCCCCGTCCCGGACATAAGGATTTAGGTCCGCGAGCAAACCGGTCAGCGGGACAGGGTCGCGACGGCAAGTTGCAAGACCGAATCTACAACCAAACTAGGCTACCTTACGCACCCCATCAGATCTTGCAACCCTAACCAACGCCTCAAAATTACAGCCCCAACGTGGGCTAGCCGGAGAGTTGAACTGGATGCCCTTCCTGGACATCACAGCACATAAATAAGTCCTATTCCTAGACAGAAGTCCGACGACCTCCTTCAAACACCTATCTGCGCTCCTATGATTAGTTCCGCAATCCGACGGATCAGGTCTGCAAACAGCGACGCGACACGTAGCGGCCCAAAGGGACCTTCCAAGCTTCAGTGCAGAGAGCACCCCCAAATTCCCCATGAACGTCGTCTGTGGAGAGCTGAACGAAACGCACACATAGTCCCTAGTATGAACTTTCAAACAAGTAGGCATAACTAAGTCATCCACCTATAATCATTTACCAAATGGTGCGACAACTGATTTCCATCTGATAATCTACAAGCCAGATAGCCCTTTAGGCAGGTAATCCTATGCTCATATTTAAACTAATTTTTCAAAAGCATCAATGTTCAATTACAGAATTAATTAAAACAAGTAATCACCGATGCACATAGGTCAACTTGGCAAAGTAAACAAAACAATAAACGTAAGAGACAGCCCTATTTCTTATTTCAAATAAATATCTTAGACAGTGCCAACATAATCTAAACCAAACGAGAATTGACTCTTATTTCTTTCGGCCACAACAGGGTTATCTAATTTCAACCTTCCTTATCACAAAGCAAAATGATTAAACACTATCACAAACGTATACATAATTTTCAAAATAGCGCGCCATTCAAATTTCAAATGAATTCAAACTTTCCTTTCAGCACAGACGCGACAATTAAATACAATTACAAAGCATACGCACAAGCATTAAAAAAGGGCACACAATTTAATCTCAATTTTCCGTGCAACAACAAACGCAGTGATCAAATGTATTTACAAAACATATGCAGCAGCATTTAAGGTGTATTTTAAATTCAATTCTTTTAATCACAACCGCTACAATATGAATTTCGCGGAAAACTCAAAGCATTTTAATTTTAATTCAAAGAATTCTTAACTAAGTGCTCGAACAAACCAAATCCAATACCTCTCGAGAGCGTGATTCAACGCTCCAGGGGGCCCCAATTCTCCCACCACCAAGTGGAGGCTACACCGCGTGAACCCGAGACTAACAGAGCGCAACCGCTAACAGTCGCCACTCGGGTTGTACGCCCTCACTGAGGCCGTCGGTAACAGAACAGCTTGACAAGTAAGTGGACTGTTGACGGCTTAAGGCTCAGTAGAGGCAGCCATGGTGGGAGCTAAGGCGGCAGCTAGCTAGGGCCGCCTCCATCAAATGGGGTACAGTGGTACACCAGTCGCGGCCACTCAACTAACGGGAGTGAGAAGGGTCCAGCGGACCGATGAGTGGCCGTGAAGTTCCTCTTCGCACGCTGAGGGGGGGCGATGACACCCCCGCCCCTGGGGGAATTACCCCCCGACTGGTCGGGGAGGGACCCCTTTCAAACCTAGGGGTCTGTTGGCTAGCCGGCGGGCGCCGAGCGTCGCCCGTCAGAGGGCGTGGCGGAGCGCCCCCGCCCGTGGGTGTCGAGGGCCTGACAGCGCCCCGAGAGGAGACGCCGGTCGCACCCAGGCACAGTACGGCATGGTGATTGCCCTGGCAATGCAAACAGGGACGCCGGTGCGGACAGTCTCGCTGGAGGTGCCCTTCCACACATGAGTAGCACCAGCGGCGCTCCTTGGCGATAGTTCGCCTCGCCAGAACCGGCTTACTTAATAATTTCGGGCAAGACGTAACCCGATGATCAGATGCTCGACAATAGGAGCAAGGGGGGGTTGACGACGACTTGCCCGGCGGATTCCGCCTCTCACTGGGCACGGCTCGTAAGTCGTCAACGGTGACCGCCGCGTTCTCAATCTGCCGGCACTGCTCCTCCAAAAACCGCAGCAGGTCATAGAAGGGCGGAATATAGGAGGCCTCGTCCCCGCCGTACCTCTCCTCAAAAAGTATTCTAAGGTCGAGAGGTAGGCGGGACAGCACGATGCGGAGCAACAAGAAGGCCCATTCGCCTACTGGTAAATCCAGCCGCCTCAACGTATTACAGGACACCAAGACTGGATCCAACAGGTCCGGACGTAGTCTGGCCCGGTCACTAAGCAGCGGTGAAGCTCAGAAGCTGCTTGACATGTTCGTCCGCAATTCGCCGGACGTTGGCGTATCTTCTGGCTAGGAGGTCCCGAGCAGTCTGGTAGGCGTCGTCCGACAAGCTCAAATGGCTGACAACGCCCAGGGCCTCCCCCTTACAGTGAGGCCAGGAGGTACGCCATCTTCTGGCTCGGGATCAAGTCACTCCGGGCGTCCACTAGGCCGTCGAAAAGACCAACGAAGGTCAGCCATTCGGAAAGGACTCCGGAGAACCTTGGCAAATCCAGAGTTGGGAGTCGTCCCAACAGCTCCGGCTGAGGCTGCTTCCGAAAGGACTCGGGCAGGCCAATCGTCCGAGCTTCACGCGCCTCCTCGGCATGCCTGCCTTCAGCCTCGATCAACTCGTCCGTGAGCGAAAGGAACTGCTCATAGTCTGCGAAGCAGGAGTCCAGGACTCCCTTTTCCACATCCGAATCCTCGAGCTCAGCGTAAGCCTCCTCCACTGCAGCCCTTCGAGAATCGACCTGCTCGAACCGCTTCATTAAGTTATGGACCCTATCCGGTCTAGCTATTAAAGCATGGGCGCTGGTGGCCCAGCGTAACTCAGTCCGCAGGCAACGGATTAGCATCTTGGGCGAGGACATCACTACCAAATACAAATTACGACGCGGCTCGAGCACAATTACAAAAATAACAAATAACAAATACAAAAAAAAATAACAGCTAACAAATGCAGTTCCTATCAAATCGAGTTGAATAGAAATTAAACAAATAAGAACCGCTATTTATCAAATCAAATACAAGTTAGTACAAAAGAAAAGACAAATCAAATTAACAATAACAAATACTAGTGCGATCAAATCAAGTAAAACTCAAATTACGTAAATACAAATTACTACTCTTTAGTTCAAATACAAATTACAATACGAAAGATACATAACGAAGATACACATCAACAAAAAATGATCAACAAAAAATGCCTATCTCGGAAATCGACCCTTCGATAAGTAATCCACTACAACTATCCGACGACGATAATTAACCGATTACGTAAAAATAACCATCTACCTACATGACGCAAACTCCCGCTTGTGCGCTAGCCAAATTTACCCGCTAACAACAAAAAAAGCAAGCCACCAAAGAAAGGGATTTTATTATTACGTATATAATCAAAAAAATATTTTTACGTATTACGGACGGGCGTGATTGTAGACACAAAATTAAACCAATCAACCCAACGCTCCCTGCCACCAAAATTATTTAATTTTTATCAAACACTATGGTCGGTGGATCGACCGGGAATCGATCCCAGAACCGCGCTCTGCTACCAAATGTTACGGCCTGCAACTGCCTATCCCAGGAGCAGGATCCTCCGCGGCCCATGAACGGAAGAACCTACAAGCAAGTACAGGTCGGGCGTCCTAACGCCAAGGGTTAAGTTTCTAATTACATTAAACGATCAGGGGGGAGCGTTACAATTATTGAACAGAGCTTACTTACCTCTATCCAAGGCGACTGGTCCCTCAGGATTCGGTCAGATCGCGTGTAGATGTGTAGTGCTAGGAAAGTAAGGGTCAGTGATGTGTATTTGGGTGTGGCTGGTAGTGTTATTGACCTTATTAGACCGTTCCCTCTGCAGCAGTTCGGCCCTCAGCACCTCTCCAAACTACGGTCTCCTTCCGCAGTCACTTTCTTCGTTTTCTACGATGACAGTTCCTTAACTCTGTCGTACGATTAACTACCTTACAGAATCCACTAAATCTCGTTTGTTATAACGCTTGACTCGCGAATGAACACAGAACGTACGGATCAAAGGTCACCGTTATTTCTAGAATATCAACTACCGCACTAGTAACCAATACGGTCGAATCCACTTATACAGATTCTGAATTAGATCCTAAGTCCCGGGATGAAGCTAACAAGACAGGAATGCGCGTTACAATTCCCAGTGGTATATTTACTATACGCGCCTAACATATTCCGCCTCCGACTTCCCGACCAAGAACGCATGTTTTTCTCTCGACGCGATGAATTGGATTACTTATTCTAGCGTGCCCTCGAAACGACCGGACGTCCAAAACCGGTATCGTAGAGGCACGCACGCCCTCTGACGTCTATTATTGACACTAACGCTTTTGCGCGAACAATATGTATCCTTGATTGAGAAACAAAATACAGATTTGTTGTCACCCCTGAGGACAAAAATAGAATACTTCGTTTCCAGTAAAAAGGGTTTTCGGCTGTCTACACTCACTTGTACAAAACACAGCAGAATTTCGAATAATCTTGCTACTTTACGCTAATATTTTGTGAGAGTACGGTACCCCCTTTGTCGTGAAGACATAATCGTGATTCAACTATAATATAATTATAGCATGGCTCTATCACGTATGTAAATAAATAAATTCCAGTCGCAAGACCTGTTTCTATTTAAGTGTCCACTACTTCACGATTTACAAGGATTTTTCTTCTTCGCATGACTTTTTTTTTTTAAATCCGCAACTACCAGCGATGTTTTTAGACTAATACAAATTATAGGACTTCAAGAAACGAGCTTTCTGCTTTTCAATAGGCTATCACTTAGTGCTAGTTGCCCCCTCTTTTGTAGAAAAATGATCTTTAAATCATGCACAGAAGAGGTACTTGCTTATTCTACAAATACGAGTAATTGGATCTGGATGCCTCTATGAAATTTATGTTTGTAAACTGCCTCGATGTCACAGGACAAACTCTTAGTGTGGAGTAACGGTTTCAAAAAAAGGAAGTAATAAGGACTACCAACAGAAGCGAAAACTCAATTGTGACATGCTATTGAGCATATCGAGGTCGTTGGTGACGTGAACCTACATAATATAAGTTTTTCCCCTACCAAAAATCGCTCAACGCGGCTAGAGAAAATTTCACTTCATAAATATTTATATGGTAGAGCCATGCTGCAGCTATATTAGTAGTAGGTATGTTGTAGTACGAATGGGTCAACTTGACTGGGGAAAAATCACGCTCTCACCGAATACCAACGTAAAATAACAGTTTAACGCTGTTGTGTTTCGTATGGAGAGTGTAGAGAACCGGAGACTCTTTTTACTGGAAACGAGGTCATAACATCTTAGTCCTTGCGGGTGACAACGCATCTGCATTATAATTCGTAATCGAGAATAGATATAGATGTCTATGGGCCGCAGCGACCACTTACCATGAGGTGGACTGTGTGCTCGTTTCCAGTTCTCTAAACTCACCATACGAAAATACCAGCACTAATCTAATATTTTACGCTGGTATTCAGTGAGAACGTAGTCTTTCACAGTTGGAGCAGACCCATTCATGCTGCAGCTAGTGTAGCATCTATACCGGGGCTCTATCACGTAGACCCAGTCAAAATATTATCCCCTTTTTGAACTCCGTCGACTTTGTCGTAGTCGGATAAAAATAAAACCACGTCTACTGCAAACAATTTCAATAATCATAATTTAGTTATATGACATATAAATAAATTTTTTAACGAAATTTCTAGCGGCACTGCGCTCGCATAGTCACTGGTAAAGGTGTGCCAGTCATAAATTCCTTTTGGTGTATATTTCACCCGGTTTATTGCATAATATGCAATCTAATACTTCTAATGTGAACTATGACAACATTAAAGTGGAAATAAAGGATAAGTAGACAAAGGCTAATAAAACGGGCTAAAAGATATTTAGGTGGTAGAGTAAGCTATATTATGCGGATATATTATTATGCAGCACAAATATTTTAAACATGGTAGAGTCACGCTGCAGCTATGTGTGTATCAAGAATGGGTCGACTCGACCGGGGTAGGATTACGCTCTCACAGAATACCAGCGTAAAATTGCAGCTTAATGCTGCTATGTTTCCTACGGCGAGGGTAGAGAACCGGAGACCCTTTTTAATGGAAACGAGACATTCCATCCTAGTCCTCAGAGGTGACAACGCATCTGCATTTTGATTCTTAATCGAGGATAAATATATATGTCTTTGAGCCACAGAATTCACCTACCATTAGGGGGACTGTGTGCTCGTTTGTTACTCTACTTCTATAAAAAAGAACAAATGAGTCGACTTAACCGAGGAAAGACCACACTCTCACTGAAAATCAGCCTAATTTAGCAGATGTTCACTGCTGTGTTTTGTATGGTAAGTGTTTTGTATGGTAAAGACCTGAAGATCCTTTTTACTGGTAACTAGGCATTCTTGGTCCTCAGCGGCGACAACGCATCTACATTTTCATTTTCATTCGAGAATAGTATTAGGTGTCTGTGGACCACAGCAGCTACTAATTAACAGGTCATACTTATTTAAAAAAAAATATAACAAAAATATTGTGACATACTCATCTCATTTTAGAGCAAGGAAGAGTCCGACACGGTATCCCGAGGCATATAAGTTCAGGAAACAAAGCAGCCTTAAGCTGCTATTTTACGCTGGTATTCTGCAAAGGCGTGATCCTACTCCAGTGGAGTTGACCCATTCGTGCTACAACTAATATAGCTGCAGTGTGGCTCTACGACGTATAATGTAATTGATTGCAAATGGTTTAGATGCTTATGTGTACGTAAGTGCGTCTTACAATAAGTTTAGCAATGTCTTGGCTTGGTTATTGCGTCACTTAAAATTTACTTTTTGCTAGTCTGAGATATGAAATAGCGTCAAATACAAAGTTAAAATGAGTTTATGTATGCCACTTGGTTTTTCGTAAAACATACACAGTAGGCGTAGCTACCGAATTTTGCAAGTACTATATTCAATTTTAAATGACCCAAATTCTCCTTCTTATCTCAAGGATAATCTTCAGTACCAATATTTTTCTCATGATAGAGTTCCCCGTTCCCAAAGTGTCTTAAAATTCGCATTCCAACACATAAGAGTGGTTTCTTTAATTCTACTTTTACTGTGCCGTCCATACTACTTTGGAATGCCTTGCCTGTTCATATAAAAAAACAGTAACAAACATTATTTTAAAGGACCAGTTCGGGAATTCTTTAACAGGAATAATACCAACTGATTTATGCGACTTTTATTTTTCTCCCTTTTTTCGCTTTGTAATTCATATTTTGTATAATGTGTATTTTAATATGCATCATGTTATTTTTATCATCATGTTAGTTATATTATTTTACTTTTCTTTAGAAATTTTGTATATATAAGTATCCGTTTATATATTTACTATTAATTTTTTATCTTTATTACAAAGTAGATATTAAGTTTGTATATTTTAAAAATATTTTATTTATTTGCTTTTTGTTGTAAGATATGATGTTTTTACTTATTTATTAATTTATGGAGTGGTGTTGCACCTACCACAGCTTCTCAAATCATCCAGGGTTGACTGGAAAAGAATGCCACAAGGCATTATGTCCGCCCTTTATATTCCTTATTATAAGGTAGATGTAGAAAAGAATAAATAAATAAAATTAAAATGAAATACACGCAAGCGTAAAGTGAAAATGAAAGTAGAATAATATAGGAATACTTATTCTCGCGATTATTTGGTTGTTTTGTTAAATCCGCATTCAACTTAGTAATGTGAAAAGTGTTTATGAGATCCTGTAACCATTATCTACTTCCAAGATGTTAGAATTTACAAATTTATCAAGTTTAACGCTCCTATTATTATTATTATTTCTGGGTATCTATAAAGTTTTCTCATCTGGTTGGGCAATTTAAATATATAATTGTAAATAAACATGGTAAACGTACATAAATATCAATAAAATAAAATAAATATTGGTAAATCCAATTGGGCATACCTTAAGCGCATTAAAAAAATTACGTATAACATGATTATACGGAATTTTTAAAGTAGTTTAAATACATTTCGACAGCACTATCGGCTTCAACGTCCTCGAAAACCATGAAAATGACACCCGTGATGAAAAAATTGATACCTATTGCAGCCGCCATCTTGGATTTACATTTCGACAACCCTATCGGCTTCAACTCTCTCGAAAACCATGAAAATGACACCCATGATGAAAAAATTGATACCTTTTGCAGCCGCCATCTTGGATTTACATTAAGACAGCACTATCGGCTTCAACTCTATCGAAAACCATGAAAATGACACCCAAGATGAAAAAATTGGTACCTACTTCAGCTGCCATCTTGGATTTACATTTCGACAGCACTATCGGCTTCAACACCCTCGAAACTCATGAAAATGACACCCATGATGAAAAAATTAATACCCATTGCAGCCGCCACCTTGGATATACATTTCGACAACCCTATCGGCTTCAATTCTCTCGAAAACCATGAAAATGACACCCATGATGAAAAAATTGATACCTTTTGCAGCCGCCATCTTGGATTTACATTTAGACAGCACTATCGGCTTCAACTCTATCGAAAACCATGAAAATGACACCCAAGATGAAAAAATTTATATCTATTGCAGCCGCCATCTTGGATTTACATTTCGACAGCACTATCGGCTTCAACACCCTCGAAAACCATCAAAATGACACCCATGATGAAAAAATTGATACCTGTTGCAGCCGCCATCTTGGATTTACATTTCGACAGTACTATCGGCTTTAACACCCTTGAAAACCATGAAAATAACACCCAAGATGAAAAAATTGATATATTTTGCAGCCGCTATCTTGGATTTACATTTAGACAGCACTATCGGCTTCAACTCTATCGAAAACCATGAAAATGACACCCAAGATGAAGAAATTTATATCTATTGCAGCCGCCATCTTGTATTTACATTTCGACAGCACTATCAGCTTCAACACCCTCGAAAACCATGAAAATGACACTCATGATGAAAAAATTGATACCTGTTGCAGCCGCCATCTTGGATTTACATTTCGACAGCACTATCGGCTTCAACACCCTCGAAAACCATAAAAATGACACCCATGATGAAAAAATTGATACCTATTGCGGCCGCCATCTTGGATTTACATTTCGACAACCCTATCGGTTTCAACACCCTCGAAAACCATGAAAATGTCACCCATGACAAAAAAAAATTATACTACTTGCTTTTAGTACGTACTACTATTATTTATTCTGTGCTTTTAAATATTGTAATAAAAAAATGTCTTATTATTATTATTATAATTAAGTATTTAAAAAATTTGGTTATTCGAATATTGTGTATTTGTACAGCGATCTTTTTGAGCCGCTGCAAACAACCGATACAATGTCCACTCACGAAGGTGACTGCAGCAAGACTGAAGCCAAACTAGTGGCATAACAGTCCATACTATAATTTTTCTTAGAGGTATTATTATGTCATGACAGTTTGTCCATGTTGCAGTAGATGTCGCTTTTTTAAGTTTAGCCATGCTAGGCCAATTTAGAATCAAACAAATTAATGAATAGTTTAAAATACAATCGAACCTTGCTAACTTACTATTTTGTTACAAAACAAATTTGTAATTAAATTTTCAGTATAATTTATTTATTTTACATTATTCCCTATATATAATGTACTCTGTGAGCCAAACTAAACTATTCATTACTACTCTGTGGCTGTAGCTTCCTATTTACAGAATTAATTTGTATACGAGGCTAACAAATCAACGAAAATTTCGCCATTTTGGAGCCGAAAAAAATTAATTATAGCTAAACAAAACAAAACTACACTGCCATTTACATTCAGTGGCTTCCCACATGATCGATGAAGAGATTAAAAAATAGATTGAGTTAAACAATTAATATTTTCAAAAGTTATTGTTTTTACAAGCCACAGGGACATGATAAATCCACACCATAAGCCACTAAAACCCTTTTTTTTTATTTAAAAATAGCAATTAATCGATTTTAAAATTTAAAATTTCAAATAAAAAATCAAATAATAAGTTCAACAATCATTTATCTTTCTAACAATGTGCTTTTTATATCATTTATATGTATAATATGATTGCTAGATACGATTTTATTCGATAAAATGTTGGAATCTTAATTTTTAGGCGATAGTAGAACACACCTTGCGCTTTCGCTTAAGGTATGCAATACATAAAAAATACATAAATTATTATTATTATTATGATATCTATGACATCAACGGTTATTACATTACTTTATATACGTAAGAAAAAGTACTATTTTTTTAAAGTTGGTTGTTTTTTTAATTATATCATACTCTTTTTATGTAATAATGTACAAATATTTTTTTTAACTACATAACTTAACTTACTGCCATTAGTTTCAATTTTAGTATTTTTTTTTTAAATTTTGTTATTTTTTTTTAAATTATGACAGCTCGGATAATTATATTAATTAACGAGTCCGTCCAACACAATGTTGAGTCACAATTTAAAATACTATTTTCTATATAATGTCAATCGTTAATTACACAAATATTTAAGCATACCTTTATTACTTTTTTTACTTATTTGCTTAACTTTAACCTAGTAAAGCAACGTGACAAAATTGAAACTGCATGAACTAAACGTTGAACAAGAAGATTTAACGTAGACCTATTTCAGCAGATTGCGCTCGGGATAAAGTTGGTTGCGTTCCGAAATGAGTTCCGTTGTTAGTCGCGTACACGTATATGAAACACTGCAGGAAAATTACTGCGCCCCTGCCAACGCTGCGACTGCTTTATATACAAAGCTTTTACAGATTGTAGTCGCTGTTTGGTGTTTTCGTATGGTCGGTATATTAAGTTGTGTTGCGCTGCGTTGCTGATGTGTCGCATATGGTGAGTTACGAGTCGAGTTGACAAGAACGGGAATCCATTTATGTTTATATCCTTATTTGTTCTTATTCTTTCTCTCGTATTATTAATAATAATAAGAAAGAATAAGAATACTCTGAGTATTTGCACAGGCACAACTAAGTAGCCAGTATTCTACACCTGGAGCTCGCTCTGAAATACGGTCTCGTGGATTGGAAACTGCCGTATTATAAGTACTTGCTGGAAGCCGTACTCGAAAATGACCGCGCCAGTCTCTATTGGGACCGGGCCATCATCAAAGACAGAACTATTCTTGCGAATAAGCCTGATATTGTGCTGATGGACCGGGCACAGTCAAGGATATTTTTGGTCGACATTACCATTCCTTATGACGAGAACCTCGTGAAAGCCGAAACAGATAAGCTGACAAAATATCTGGACCTGGCTAACGAGGTGACCGACATGTGGGGTGGACTGCCGGCTGAAATTATACCTGTAGTCGTCTCTGCGAATGGGTTAATTGCAGTCAGCCTCTCGGGTTATCTGAGGCGACTGGGACTCCTTGACGGACCGCTCCAAGCTCAAATGCAGAAGGCTGTGTTCCTCGATACCGCCCGCATCGTCCGCCGGTTTCTTTCCTTTTCCCCCTAACCCTCGGCCGTTTGGTCTGCCCTGCCGAGGGCTTCCATCTGGTTGGGTTTTTATATATTTATGTATTTTTTATGTATTTATTTTATTGATATTTATGTACGTTTATCATGATTATTTACAATTATATATTTATATTTCCCAACCAGATGAGAATTTAAAAATTATAAAATAATAATAATTGGTATTTATTTTCTCCCACATATTATGATCAATACATCACAATAAACTTAGTAACAATGAACTATACAACTAAATAACAGCTATTAATATTAGCTAAATAAGATCTAGATGGGAGACTGGTGCCCAAACTAGGTTGCCATGTACTATGGCATCACCAGGCCCCTCCCTCAACAGAAGTTACATTTAATAAACAATACAGCTACGTGTAATAAAATTACATTAAAATATACTTAATTAACTTAACTATAAAAAAATTAATATACAATCAAAGATAGATATAGGAGTCCGTGGACCGTAGCATCCACCTGCTATCAGTTATTTTTTAAGAAATAAGGGTGGAAAACGAGCACACAAGCCACCTGATGCTAATAAGTTGCTGTGGCCTGTAGGTATCTAAATCTATCTTCGATTAAGAATCAAAATGCAGATGCTTTGTCACCCCTGAGGACTAAAAAGGAATGCCTCGTTTCTTCTTTTTCTACTTCAGAATTAAGTCAGTGTAATAATAGAAATATTTTCTCGAGGTAACTTGATTAAATAATTAAAACTTCTTTAAGTTATTAAACAACGTGTTCAGTATGTAAATACGTATAGCTATATAAATAAGAACTTATATACAGACCACCCTAATCTGAACGTGTATTGATATTTAGAGTGTTTCGGATAGTAATTACTAAAATATACTTTATAAAAAGCTGCAGTCGTACGTGGTAGAGCCATGCTGCACGAATTGGTCGGCTCTACTTGGGTAGAAACACGTTATCACAGAATACCGGTGTATAATAGCAACGTTATGCTACTGTGTTTCATATGGTGAGAGTAGAGAACTGAAGACCCGTTTTACTGGAAACGAGGCATTACATTTTTGTCCTCAGGGGTGACAACCCATTAACATTTTAATTCTTAACTGAGCAAAAGTCTATGGACCACAGCTTACATTGACCATCAGCTGGACTGTGGTTTGTTACCCTTATTCTATAAAAAAAAATATAAAAAATCAATCCATTAAATTCCATTATATTTAAGAAGCCAATTTTTCTTCTTCCATCTTTTAAATGAACCTTACTTACGATTACTGTCAAATATTCAAATTCATTAAATATACACTTGTACGAACTCACTATCTGTTGTTTCCGTGTCTTGTTTTGTGCACATAAATAAATAAAAGGTATAAAAGTAGGATACAATAAAGTTGTATTTACCACTAACACATTATTTATCAGCATTATGTTAAGAACTCTTGATACTCCGAGCCACCGACACTAAACACTGTTGTTTTTTGTCATGCTTATTTCCCAATTTGGGCTTGACCCTTTCATCAAAATAAAACCCTCACCCATTTCAATTATTCTTATTAAATATTGCGTCTATCATCTGCTCTCTTACGAATTAACATACTACAACTTCATCATAATTATCATAATTACAGGCATTCACAAGTCCACTGCAAAACGTGGCCCTCCTGTAGACGTCCTCTCACAAACAATATCACCCTGCATCGACTGCATCCATCGATTTTCTACATGTCTTACCATCTTCATCCAGCGTGTGACCACCTACTTCATTTACAATTGCGAAGCTGCCATCGGTTGGTGGTTCTACGAGCTATATGACCGGCCCTATGCCACTTCAGTTTAATGACCCGTTGGTTAGCTCCACGGGTCATTAAGCTGGTTACTATTCTCGATTACTATACTTTACTCGGTTACTCTATTTCTACTTTTTTTTATAGGATAGGGTGACAAACGAGCACACAATCTACCTGACGGTAAGTCGTTGCTGTGACCCATAGACATCCACATCTATCCTCAATAAAGAATCAAAATGCAGATTCGTTGTCACCCGTGAGGACTAAGATGGAATGCCTCTTTTCCAGTAAAA
Organism: Parnassius glacialis; assembly: GCA_033319125.1. Taxonomy (NCBI): domain Eukaryota; kingdom Metazoa; phylum Arthropoda; class Insecta; order Lepidoptera; family Papilionidae; genus Parnassius; species Parnassius glacialis. The sequence goes on along the minus strand of JAVANC010000012.1, from coordinate 36,779,767 downwards.
AGGGTCACCGGTTCTCTATACTCACCATACGAAACACAGCAGTGTCAAGCTGCTATTTTACGCTGGTATTCTGTGAGAGTGTGGTCCTTCACCGGTTGAGCCGCATTCGTGCTACAACTATACTATTAATATAGCTGCAGCATGGCTCTACCACGTACAAACTGCGGATATCCTCCGGCAGAGAACAAACTGAGGATATCTTATCCGGCAGAGAATTACCGAGCATAGTAGTAAATCATTTCCATCAAGAACCAAGTAATTTTGAGCTCCGTAAGTCATCACAGGCAACACGCACTGGTTGCGCACTATTTTTTTTATATTTTGAGGAATACGTGACTTCACCTCATCTCAAAGTTTTTACTTATTAGACATGCAAGTTCCTTACAATGTTATCGTCACCGCTGAGAAAGTGGTAAATCAGTTCTTAAATAATCTCGTTAGTTCCGATGGGAACAGAGCGAGGTTTGCTCGAGTATTATGAAATTTAAAAGCGAGCTCTTATCCTCAGGGGATTGTACGCTTCTTGACCTGCAACGACCAAACGATTTAAGTATCAAAGTATCATGGTAACGGCATTAATGAAGACTCTCTGGAACTATCTCTTTTAGCAATAAAAGTGCTTGGTAACCCTGTTTGAGATTTTTATTCAATTTTAACTATTTCACTTTGTTAATAAAGACTTATCTGTTTCTATAAATACAATGGGGACTTAGGAGCCGTGGCTTGGTCACTTGCGATGAACAAAGAGGAATCCCTTAGCTGGCCCGAGGTGTAGGGCCGTCCCGAGTTGACCACTCCGAGTGGGCATGGCGAACCCACTTCGGATGTGTGTCGATGGGCTGCAGCGAGAGGGTTGTCCTCTCCCCCTACCGCTGCAGCCGAGTTGGAGTCGCGAAGGAAAAGGAGTGTTGGTATCGTGAAGTGCCACTCGCCATATCCTCCGCGACTCTGACGGGATCGCACCATTGATGCGGTGGAGGTTGTACCGCTGGGGGAGAGGAATGTCAGTATTGCAGGGCACCGTCTCCCTACCCTTCGCGGTCAAAACTTGGTTGGCGGTGGATCCAGAGATCAGATCCGCCACTGGGGTTGGAAAAGAAGGGACTACCGAGCACTCGATTTTCTTGGCCCTATGGCCTTCGCGTATCAGCTTCGGGGGCGCTCGTTATGCAGGTAGGCCGTGGAGAAAGGCGTGCCTTGTGTTCTTGGTGCGCCTTGTCTAAGAAGGAAAATGGGAAAAGAAGGCCTCTCTATTCACGCTGGTGGCGCCGCGGTGCGACGAAGGTGGAACACCATGATAGTTGATGCGAGTCCGACATAACCCGTCCTTGCCTTCGCGAGGCTGGTATACGTAGGCATTTCCCCATGTAAAACAAAAAAAATGTTAGGTTTGATTAGGTTACTCCAACTGATGATAAGGGGATACTGTGGCGTATAGACATCAAAATCTATATGAAATAGGTCTTTTAAGTTTATATATATATATATATATATATATATATATATATATATATATATATAAACTTAAAAGAGACGGAAGAGTTATGAAAGGATATCAGGAGCGTTTGGCGATGAAAGAATAAATGAGAATGGTGAAGACCTCCTCACCATATGTGTGGAAAAGAATCTTTTTGTGGCGAACACTTTCTTTCGCCATAAGAGGATTCACATGTATACATGGGAAAGAGGGGATGATAGAAGCATGATAGATTTCATAATTGTGGACGGAAGAATGAGGAGCGCAGTGGTAGATACAAGGGTTTACCGGGGGTCCAACGTAGGGACGGACCATTACTTGGTCTTATGCCAAATTAATGGTCTATTCAAGCGTTAACGGCATCGGACATCTGTTTCTACCACTGCGTTACAGCGTATAAGAATAGAGAGGATACAAGATGAAGGTGTAAAAGAGAAGTGTAAATGCAGACTGAGGGAAAATATAAGTGTGTTGAATGAATTTTGTATGAATAATTTAGACTTGAAGAATGTATGGAACAATGTTAAGAAAGTTTTGGTGGATACAACCACCGAAGTATGTGGTGTAAGTAAGAGAACGAATGAAAGGAAAAGTAATACGTTGTGGTGGGATGATGAGGTACGGATGGAAGTTGAAGCAAAGAAGAGGGCATGGTTAGATTTACTAGCAACCAAAGCTGGTAATTCTGGCGGTATGAATGATGAGATAGAAAGAAAAAAGGCAGACTTTAGACGTATAAATAAGAGAGTAAAAGAAGTTGTTGAAAGGAAAAAGCAAGAAAGGATAGATAAGAATGATAGAAGAATATCTGAGAACTTCCAGGCAAATATTAAAATGTTATGGAAGCTCGTAAGAACTTCCAGGGGAAATTCAAAACAGCCTAGAATGAATGCTATACGAGACGAGAATGGCTGCATGCTGAATGATGAAGTTTTGAATTTAAAGAGATGGAAGGAATACTTTGAAAGCGTGTTTAAGAGTGAAGAGTCGTCTGAAGTAAGTGAAATAGAAATTCCGGAAGAAGTGGAGAAAGGTAGGGAGATAAGTGTAGATGAAATAATGAAAGCAATGAAAAGCATGAAAGCAGGTAAGGCAGCCGGATATGATAGAGTATCACTCGAAATGCTAAGGACTGGAGAGGGTGCGGTTGCAGGCCTGCTGTACACCTTGTTTAATTTATGTTGGGAACTGAAGCGGGTACCGGAAGACTGGTGCAAAGCCGTTATAGTCCCAATATATAAGGGAGGGGGGTCGCAGCAGGACTGTAAAAACTACCGTGGTATCAGCTTGCTTAGCATTGTGGGTAAACTGTATGCTAAGGCGCTAATTGAAAGAGTTATGAAAGAAACTGATGGAAAAATTTGGGATGTGCAAGCGGGATTTAGAAAAGGAATGGGATGCACGGATCAGGTCTTTTCCATGCGCATGATCGCGAAGAAGTTTTTGGCCAAAAACCAAAGAGTTTTTTGTGCGTTCATAGACTTGGAGAAGGCTTATGACAGAGTGGACAGAAACGTGTTATGGCAAACACTGACCACATTTGGGTTGAGCGCTGGTCGGATACAGGCATTGAAGTCTCAATATAGGGATTCTAGTGCCTGTGTCAGGGTCAACGGGGCCTACTTGGACTGGTTTGGCATCCATAAAGGTGTCAGACAGGGCTGTGTGGCTTCCCCGTGGCTGTTCAACCTATTTATGGACAGTTGTTTGGAAAATTTGAAAGTAGAAGAATGCGGGTTAAGAATGGGCGAGTTAACCGTCAAATGCCTTTTGTACGCGGATGATCAAGTCATACTTGCGTCTTCGGCAGCCGAGTTGCAAATTATGGTTACATTAATGAACAGGACATTAAAAGAAAAGGGAATGAAAGTGAATGCAAGTAAGACGAAAGTTATGGTTTTTGAAAGAGAAGAAAGCAAAACGATATGTGAAATAAGAATAGAAGGGGAGTTGGTAGAGCAAGTTGATGAGTTTGTGTATTTGGGATGTGTGTTTAGCAAGGATGGTAGATATGATAAGGATATAGAACGACGAGTGAATGCAGGAAATAATGCTGTGTTAGTGCCTACTTTAATGTATGGTAGTGAAAGTTGGGTGTGGCAGAAGAAGCACGAGAGTAGAATAAATGCTGTAGAAATGCGGTCATTAAGGAGTATGTTAGGGATGAATCTGAAGGACAGAGTGAGAAATTGTTTAATAAGAGAAGAGTGTGGTTTGCAAGATGATGTTGTGACCAGGATTAAGAAAGGAATGCTTCGGTGGTTTGGTCATGTAGAAAGAATGAATGAGGAAAGAGTGACAAAGCAAATTTATGTTGCAGAGGTGAACGGCAGAGTCGGGAAGGGTCGCCCTAGGCGAAAGTTTATCGACCAAATTGGCGATATATTGAAAATGGGCCAAATCATGAGTACCTTTAACCGACGAGCGTGTATGCGTAGGTATATGGATGTGGAGGAAGCGAGAGAGGTCTGTCAGGATCGTGCCAAATGGAAGTCCATAGTCTCTGCCTACCCCTCTGGGTGACAGGCGTGAGTGTGTGAGTGTTTATGTATATATGTATGTATATATATATATATATATATATTATAAAGAAGACTATTGGCCATTTCCATGTTTGTAACCTTCTATCGTTTCTTACTACACCCACGGGATGATGTGGGATAGTGGATTATCTTAAGTCACCAACACATTACAGAGTATATCACGATAAATTGAGAAAGTTTTCTCTTATAGAATAAGGATGACAAACGACAGTCCATCTGATAGTAAGTGGATGCAGAGGCCCATACATTTATCCTCGATTAAAAATCAAAATGCAGATGCGTTGTCATCCCTGAGGACTAAGATGGAATGCTTCGTTTCCAATAGAAGGGATCTTTGGTCAGTTGATGAACATATCGCGATTTACAAGTAAATTGAACACTCAGCCATTAGCCGCTTACGTATATTAACATTTATGATACATTTTGGATTCCTGATGATAAATGTCTGGTCATTAATATTGTTTATTGTAACACAACGGCGAAATGACGCTACGTATTGTTTGGAACAATTACTGACTGCGAGGCGCTGAGAATAAAGAGATGGATGCTTTGCTGCAGTTTAAATATATATTTTTGTATGCTGTAAAGCACGCGAATAAATCGGAATTCAAATAAGTTAAAAATAAATCAAATAAAACCTGATATAATCCGTAAAATTAGTTCTATTCTCACTCTACAACATACATTACGTTATGGAATACTCTTCCTGCTGTAATTCGTGAGGCTCAAACGATGTAGTGGCGGTGTAAGGATATCTACTACCCCATTTCTTCGCGACGGTGTCGTAAGAGGCGACAGAGTGAACATGAAACAAGAGATGGGCAGCAGCATCTTCTTTATAACAGCTCAAAATAATAAAAAAACTGCGGTTGCCAACCCGCTTGCCTAGCGTGGCAACTATGGCAAAATCTCCCCATGAGGCAATCTATTAGGGAGGCCTATGTTCAGCAGTAGACTTTGGCTGTAATGGATAGATGGATGTATAAAATAGAATAGAATCATTTTTATTCAATATCTCTCTTACAAAGCAATAAGGACCGTGGCCGAGCTCACTTGACTACTCTAGTGCCATCTATTATCTATCTACGGAAGCGGTTGCGATGTATATCGATATGAAAATTTGACGCGCTAAATACATCGTTCTTTATTTAATACATTTCCATAGACGTCGCTACATGGTACCGCTAAGTAAGATTGACGAAGTCATTGGGCTCTAGTAGATTACAATTCACAATACTTATTGAAAGTGATTTTTTATTTTTACCACTGGTTCACAAAATATTTATGTCCTGGGAAGAACCAGCAAGAAACCCAGCGGGACTTTTTTCTAAAAACACAAATTTACAATTTATTATTTTATACAATGGTTTAAAACCTTTAGAAACAGCATGGTAGTGATTACCTCATTCCCAGGGGTTCAGTCATGTACTCTTTAGCAGTATAATAACACTTACTGAACAATTTTTGCTTACTAAATTATTTAAACGTTTTGATAGAAAAGGTCTGCATATTTTCTGGGACTTTGTTGTAAAAGCGTATGAAACAGTGTCAGTGTTTAAAAGGCGAGTTACAGAGTACTATCTTTCTTTGTCGTCTCAATCATTTCATGCATGACTTGTGAATATATGTATTCGTATGTATATGTATTTAGGTATATTTGTATGAATGTATCTATGGATGGATGAATGTATATGTATTTATAATCTTTATTTTATATCGCGTATTTTAATATTATAATAGTAACATAAATCATTTCATAAGACATTTCAATATAAAATAGTCTTTACCTAGCATTCAGACCCAGAATAATTATTTGTAGTTCCATTCGAGATTCGTACATATGGTCCTGCAGCACCACAGTCAAGCGCTATCCACTGCACTACCGAAAAGTACGTAGCTTGTTTTTGTTTTAGTTATGTTATATATTTTAAAAAATGTAAAACGTATCGTTGAGGCATGTTACATACATTAATTTTACTTCAAAAGACTTAAAGATTATAAACGCGATTATGTAACTACTGTTAATCGTTTGCCTGCCTTTTTATAACTGCGATATATTTTTTCATTATAATAATATTATGTTTCCAAAAGTGAGGAATTAATTTAAAAACGACATAGGCTTGTTATCTATACTGATAAATTTACACAATACAACGAAAAAAATGTCAAAAGTCTAAGCCGAACAGAATTCCCACAGAAGTTACCTATCGCATTACTGGAACTATATATAGCCTATATATATATATATATATATATATATATATATATATATATATAGGCGTTTCTACCGGAATTGAACCATCCGTATCGAACAACCGGCCTTAACCAAACACGAACTCTGCGCTAACAAGCCGTATAATACGAATAATAAAAAAAGATATAATAAAAGAGCCTACTCCTTTATAAAAGGCCGGCAATACAACTGCAATTTCTCTGGTGTTGCAGTTAATCATAGGCGGCATCTTACCATCATGTGAGCCACATGCTCGTTTGTCCCCTATCCTATAAAAAAAAAGAAATATAAAACATGTTATCGGAATTTTCGTGAGCGTGGCTGCTCAGGCTGCCTCGTGTCGTATTCTGGAGGGGGGGGGGGGGGGTAAAAATCCCGCACACTGCACGGGGCAAACAGAGCGATAAAACCATGGTGACCCCTGACACGCTATCTGTGGACTTCTGCAACATCAGGGGACTTGACTCAAACCTTAACGCCGCCAACTACCATTAAGAGACGCCGAAGCCGGCCTTGCTCTCTTTGACAGAGACGTAGGTGTCCTCTTCGGTTACTACTTCATATCTGTCCTACCCGGGATACAAATTAGGATAGATCTTTGTGCCCTGGGCTGGTGTTTGTGTATACATCAAGGAAGATAATGTTCTCGACTCATCGGCAGTCTTGATGGTTCGGACCTGTCCATACTTTGGCTATGCGTATACAGCGACGACTATCCGCGCCTCTACGAGTGCCTCTATAGGTCCCATAGCGGTAATGCCGAAACAGACCGTCTCATCGACAACGTCCAAATGGCTACAGAATCCTTGCTACAACAGGTCCCATCCGTAGAGATCGTGATCCTTGGCGCTTTTTATACCCACCACACCGAATGGCTCGGTTCACGTTTAATCGACCATGCGGGGAGATCTGTTAAGACCTTACCTTGGCATATGGTCTGGCACAACTGATTACTTCGCCTACGCGGATTCCAGATGTGGAGGATCATACACCTTTCCTGTTAGAACTTTTGCTGACATCTCATCCGGACGGATATAAGGTTTCCGTTGATGCCCCTCCCGGCTCTTTGGACCATTGACTGACGCGGAGTGTGATTCCACTCACATTACCCTCGCGGTTGCGTTTTAAAGGCTGCCGCCGTGTTTGGCATTACAGGTCAGAGGGTTGGGAAGGAATGAGGTCTTTTTTTGCATTCTTGCCATGGGAGCGGGTTTACTTTTTGCCGGATGATCTCAGCGCTGTTGCTGACACTGTCACTGATGTGGTGCTACAGGGAATGAAACTATTTATTCCATCATTTGTGGTACCCGTCAGAGGCAGATCTCAGGTTACGTTTCGTCGCTCCTATAAGACTGCATGACGCAGTAAGCAGGATTGTTATCAGGCCTGGGCTGAAGCTTTGGCGGATTGGGATGTAAACACCATCATGCTTAAAAATAAGTATAATTTTGCCTCCAGGTCCTTCAAAACATTTATTGCCAAGGCAAAGTATAGTAGTAGTAGTAGTAGTAGTATAGAGTACATTGGTAGAATTGGCGAGAAATTAGTTCGCCTTCCATCGGGAATGTACGGGGTATTATGGTCTCTCGCCAAGGCTATTCAAGGGAATTTCTGTGAGCCATCACTACCATGTCTGCATAGGGAGGACGACTTACTAGCCCACGCTGCAAAAGAGAAAGCCGACCTTTTAAGCTCTCTTTCTGCGTCCAATTCTACTCTCGATGACGGGGAGAACACACTGCCTACCACCCCGCAATGTGAGTGCTCTATGCCTGATATTCGATTCACACAGTGCTCAGTACGCAAAGCATTCCTCTCCCTGGACATACAAAAATTGAGTGGGCCTGACGGAATCCCGCAAAATGTGCTGAAGATGTGTGCTCCAGAGTTGGCACAGGTTCTATTACGTCTTTTCCGGTATTGCTACTCCCTAGGCATTGCCCGAATTCCTGGAAGACAGCTTTCGTGTACCCAAACCCTAAAAATGTAAACGCTCTGATCCGTCCAACTACAGGCCTATCGCCATCACCTCCTTGTTCTGGATATTAATGGAGTCCATTAATAATTGCCCACTCATGGGGTACGTTGAGAAGCACCAGCTGATTAGTAATCGCTCAGCTGGTAATCTTCTTCTTTACCTAAGACATATATGGGCACAGGTGATCGAGTCCAATGGGGGAGGAAATGGCCGTTAGTTTATACATAGCGAAGGGCTTCGATCGGGTCAAGCACAAAGCGCTCCTTTCGAAGCTTCCTCCCTATGAGATTCCCGAGAAATTGTGCAATTGGATCACCAGTTTTCTGGCTGATTTATTTCTGAAATAAAAGTAGCTTAAATTACTTCTTATAACACTAGCCATCTGCCAGTTTCGTCAAAATCGGTCCAACCACCTCAGAGATTAGCCGGAAAAAACAGATAGACAAAAAAATTATAAATATTTTTTTGTTATAAGTCGCGTATATACTTTCATATTAATTTAGTTAAAAGCTGTTATTTTGATACTACAAACAGATATTTCAATTTTATTTGAGGCTTACAATTCGACTGTATGTTTTTTTAGTATCATTGTAACGCGATATTTTTGTCAATATTAACCGATTTTGATAATTCGCTTTTATGAAATAGGTTTTTATGAATACTTCAGGGGTGGTGTAGAATAAATTGGGAGAAAAACTGACACCCCTAAGTGTGACAAAATAAAGAATGAAGTTTTTAATGTGAATATTTAAACGCCATTGAAACTGTGTTTACTGTGGACGTCTATGTTCCTCGATTAAGAATCAAAATTCAGATTGGTTGTTCCTTTTGAAGGCTAAGATGGTATGCCTCGTTTTCATAAAAAAGGTCTCCAGTTCATTACACTGACTGTACTAAACACATCAGCATTATTTATTTGTTTAATGCTGAGGTTTTCTGAAAGCAAGGTCTTACCATGTTCGAGCTGAACCATTCTTGCTGCAGCTAAATATAGCTACCATAGCTGCAGTGTGGTATCGCCACGTATAATGCTTGAAACATTTTAAAACAAATTTATGAACGTAGTAGAGCTGATCTACAACGTAATGAGACTGCAGCAGGAATGGCTGACTAGGGAAGGATCAAGATTAAAGTTGCAGAATAATGCTGCTTTGTTTCGTATGATGAGTTGTAAGACCCCATCGCATCTAGAACCTGTCGTTATCCTGAGGGGTTACAACGCATATGCACGTGGATTATTTATCGAGGATAGATAATTGGTATCTATGCATAACCGTCATCAACTTTCCATTGTGTGAACCGTGTGGTCGTTTGTCACCCCTAATTCCTTAAAAAAATATTTAATTTTTTTTAATATCCGAATATTTATTTTTAGATATATTTTTTCATACGTTTGTTTTAAAGTAACCAAAAAAATTTACCTTGGATTTTAATGATCCGTACCAAATTTAGCGAAATAGAAACCGAACAAAATTATCTCGATGACTGCCTGTCACAGACGTTTATGTCAGAAATTGTTTCTCGTAGATTAAAAATAACATTGTTATAATTTATGCAGGTCCCTAAATACATACGTGCCATTTCTAAATCCTACAGTTTTTTTTTTAAATTGAATAAAGTTTAATTAATTTGATCGTGTAGTGTCAGTGTAAGAATATCCACCGCCCAATACTGTCTCTTGGGGTGTCGTAAGAGGCGACAGCGAAAAACAAATCAGGAGACGGGCAGCAGCGTCTTACTTTTATCATTTATTTATTTATTTATACTTTCAATCAATGTTGATCTAAGACATAATGCTGAAAATAATTAATGCCCCGGGATACAACGCATGCATGTAGCTCAGGCCCGTGCTTTGTGGAATTCCTTGGGGGAGGCCTATAATCAGCAGTGGATTTGTGATGGGTTGTAATTTTGATGATGTTGATGATGATGATGATGAGAAAATGTATGGTGTGATTTTGAATAATATAATATAAATAGTTGTTTGCCAAAATATCTTAAATATTTCCCACTCGTTGAAAAAGGTCTTCATATCTTTGAACTGGATCCCACCATAATGTTTTCTAACCCTTTTCAAAAGCAAGAGCAAGAGTAATTTTATAATCTCATTGAAATTAGATCAATTTTAGAACATGTTTTAATTTCAAAAAATTACTTTGTTTTTAAAATGTTTTAATCCTTGAAAGAAATACTATGTTCTTAAAAGCGCTGCATAGTAGCGCCGTAAGAATATCTTCTACCCCATACTCGTATCATCCCGTACGTGACGTAGGATTCCATGCAGGAAAACTGACAAAGGAGATATGCAGCAACATCTTCCTGATAACAATAGAAAATAATAAGAAAAACTGCTGTTGCCAATCTGCCTGCCAATCGTGGCAACATTTGTAAAACCTGCCTGTGAGGCAATGATATGCTGTAAATAAATGAATTAATTAATTTAAAAAAATCTAGTTGTTCCATCGACTTTAATCGCATAATGTAATATTTTTCTTCATTTTTAAATCAGTGTAATTACATTGAATGCAGATCTCTTAAAGGATTATTATCGTCTTCTAAAACAACTGCATTCGATTAATTTTCAATCTTCGAAAGTACTATGATAATTTGTCTACTTAACGTTATGAACTAAAGTAGCTTCCTACTGATCAACGCCAAAGTCTGTGTGCACTCAGAACACCACGTTCTATCCTAGTGTGTCGCAATCCCCTTTCCTTATTAATTCTCTACCTTTGCTCTATTCATGATTGAAGTTCACGTTCATAGAATAACCTTCTAGTTGAATATCCCATATCCCTAGCTTCATGCATTATTCTTTCTCTGCTCAATTTATCATTATCCAAATAACTTTATGTGTTTAATTTTATTTACGTGTTGATTTACAATATGCTCTGAAGGGAAACCTACTCGTACATCTATAAAATATAAATATATAAAATAAACAAAGTCATTCATTTTTTTTATTTTAAAACCGTAGTAGCAAAGCACACGCTGTAAATTTCAAAGTATGCGACCAACCGTGATATGAGCCCCACCGGCAACAATGAAATTATTAGTTACAATTTTAAATTGATTTACCACATGTTCTGCAGTGGAAGTAAACATCGTGAGGAAAAATGTATGTCTAAAAATAACTTTAAAAAAATATATTTCCTAAACATGTGAAGTCTGCCAACACGCATTTAAGCTGCGCGGTGGAAAATTTCTGGATTTACAACCCTTTCAGAAATGAGAGCGTGTGACCTGGAGTGGGAAGTATACTCGCATAGACTGTAATTTAGGCTATTTAATACGTGCAAAGCGCGGCGGACACTTTCCAACACCAAAAACCCGGCCAGGAATGTGATACTGCCTGTGCCTATAAGTATATAAGTAATTATAGTAGTTGAAAGTAATATATTCGCTGTTACATTTCTTTAAAGTAAAATTTCTCACTTTTAAGTATGACAAAATAAGGAATAAAGTTTTTAATGTAACTTATTAAACGCCATTGAAACTGTGTTTACTGTGGACATCTAAGTTCCTCGATTCAGAATCAAAATGCAGATGCGTTGCAAGATGGAATGCCTCGTTTTCAGTAAAAATGGTCTCCAATTCTTTACATTGATCGTACGAAACACACTAGCATTTTTCTTCTGTTTAATGCTGAGGTTTTTTGTAAACGAGGTCATATTCCATTTGAGCCGACCCATTCTTGCTGCCCCTAAATATATCTACCGTAGCTGCAGCGTGGTTTCTCCACGTATAATGCTGGAAACATTTTAAAACATATACATGAACGAAGTAGAGCCAATCTACAACGTAATGAGACTGCAGCAGAAATGGTAGACCGGGGAAGGATCGAGCTTAAATTGCAGAATAATGCTGCTTTGTTTCGTATGATGAGTTGTAAGAACCCATCTCATCTAGAACCTGTCATTATCCTAAGGGGTTTCAACGCATATGCTTGTGGACTATTTATCGTGGATAGTTAATATTATCTATCCATCACCGCATCAACTTCCCATCGTGTGAACTGTGTGCTCGTTTGTCACCCCTAATTCTTTAAAAAAAAATTTAAATAATAAATGAAGTTTAAAATATCGCGTCGCATGAAGTTGTGACTTTTTCCATATTTATAGACCCGAATATTTATTTTTAGATTTATTTTGTCATATGTTTGTTTAAAAGTAACCAACAAAATTACCTTGGATTTTTATGTTTCGTACCAAATTTAGTGAAATAGAAACCAAACGAAATTGTCTCGATGACTGACTGTCACAGACGTTTATGTCAGAAATTGTTTCTCGTATATTAAAAAATAACATTGTTATAATTATGCAGTTCCCTAAATAACAAAGTCGTGTTTGAAATTAAAATTTGTGACTTAGCGCATTTCTCGGAGGGTAAGGTAGAAATTATTAATTTCTTTTTGAAATCGTTAGATGTCAGTTAAGAGCTCTTTGAAGCTTCATTTTAAAAATGTATAATTAATTTGTGTGTAATTTTACTTACAATTCTTCCAAAAAAGTGCTTTAAAATTATTTTCGCAGAGAAGTCAACCTACGGGCCAAAAGTTTTGGTCCTTAACATTGCAAAATTGCCATCGTATAAATATATATATCGATTAAAAGAGCTAATGCTGCAACGCAGTAACGTTAAAAACAAAAAATTAATTAAACGCGATAAAATTCATTTAGAAATTTAATTTTTTGCGAATTTTTTCGCGTTTAATTTTAATTTTTCGCGCGTTTGACACTAAAAATAAAATACAAAAGTAGACTGACTTCCACATTATTTATGTGAATTTAAGTAAAAAGAAACTCATTTAGAACCCTACAAGATTCAACGCCTTCCTTTTCACCGCGTAAACTGGCTTAGGAAATTAAAATGTCGCTTTTAAAATATTTGATTTCTAAAAGTTTCTCTTTTTTATTGCAAGTGAAGGTGCCAATGAACCTGGCAATGTACTCGTATCTCTAAATAAATGGCATAATATATCATCAATTAAGAATCAAACACAATCATCAATTGTCCGACCACCAAGCATGACGATTGCGACAAATCCGATAAATACAGGCTGTGACGCATCTCATTGCCAGTAGCTTAGTCTGTAGAGGTGACAACCCTCCTGTAGTCTTCTTTGTCTCAAGTCCGCTGCAGGTGTACATGTGTAGTAGCCACTTACCATCAGTTGCACTGTAAGTTCTTTTGTCACTTCAGTTTTATGAAAAATAAAAACTGGCCAAGTGCGTGTCGGGTCACGCACAATGTTGAGGTAGGGTTCCGTAGTTGCACGTCACGTACTGTGATAAAGGCTTCCTTGATAATGAGCATAATAAGTGAGAGCGCGGTTTTCCCGCTATAACGACTAAAACTTAACTTAATAGGAAGATTATAACTGCAGGAGTTATTTTTAAATCAGACTTATAGGGAGTGGTATTCAAAAAAGATTAAAAGAACATTTCGGTTTTGATAATAATACCCTATCAGTCCCGCAAATGAAAAAGCAAAGCTAAGACTAGTAATGCACATAAGTCGTTTTCTTCATAAAATAACAGTTTACAATAACATTACAACTATGTTAATGCAACTAGTTTTAAATCATTTTCTATTGAGTTGTAACGAAACTTTTATAATCCAAGTGCATTTTATAACTTGGTCGACTGTTACTCGTTAACTTCTTAATTATACTTAATTGTGATAGATTTTCTTTTAACTTCATTATATATTATTTTGCGTATTATATATTATATTTTGTACTGCGTATATTTTCATATTTCCAGAAACAGCGGTTTTAGTTGGTATAGTGGAGGAAACATGACTCTAATGAAAAATATCACTTTAAAGCTTAATATTTCGCAAACGACCCCTAAAACAAAAAAAATGTTGTTCCACACCTCCAATGTTTTTGATAGACATATCCAACTACACCCCACATGATGGAATACCCGTGTACTAAATGCGAAGTTATCAAAATAAAAATGTTTTTAAGATTTTATTTCACAGTTTTCTAGGCGTGATTAATATCAATAGATATACCATGTGACAGATTTGTAGCACCTAGAGTCTCTAAACAAAGCCGCGGACGGACGGACGGACGGGCGGACGGACATGGCGAAACAATAAAGGTTCCTTGTTGTGTAACTACGGAACCCTAATAACGGAAGTTTTCTTTAACGGGAGAGGACTAGGTACTGCAGTAGACTTTAACAGGCTGATGAAGAATTAAATAAGAAATTTATTATGAGACTTTGTAATACGTACAGCAAATGAGTGGAATAATTTAATACAATCTGGCGTCTTTAAGGCTACAGTAAGGCTTTTATCATCGCTCTGTCTTACAGAGCGATTTACCATCTAAGGTTACACCACATTAGCTCACCAATTACTATCAAGTGGGATTGTGGTCCAGCACTGGTAAATAAAAATAAAAAAAATACTTGCTTAACCAAATCACAAAAATTAAGATGAAGTTTCACTAAGTGACAACAATCGGAGGTATAAATTATAAGAATTGAATTTCCACCTGCATTGTAATTAATGTTTTACAACATTTTAAGCACCAGTTACTTGCTATTAAAGTCTATCTGTAATGGCCCTTGTTGTTTACTCGGAAATGTTTGTCATTGACCAGGTGTGACTTTCCCATTGATTTAGCGGTGCAAAAGTAGCCCCAAAGAACACTTTATTTCTAGTGACGTGAAAAGTTACTAACGATCTTTTAAGAAAAATGAACGTTGAATGGATGTTATTTTTCATGCACTTTTCTAAATGACTGGAGGCTGATTTTTTCAATCTTCAGTGACTGAATATAAAAGTGTAATTCAAACATAAAAAACTCATATATATATTGTATGTCTAAGAGTTTTTTTTTTAAAGGATAAGGGTGACAAACTGGTGGGAAGTCTCGTGTCTAATATTTTTTATCACAATAACTGAATAACAGGAAAAGATTATTTGTTTTTAAAAGTTCACAATAATCTTGTTTAAAATTATATCAGAAGAGAAACACCTCACTTGAGCACTGTAAGGCAATTTTACACAATATTTAAACGTGGTCGTGTTTCTACATAAAGATGAAGGTTGTCTCTCAACTGCGATCACTAAGGAAAATGTCGCTACTGTCAGGCCACTAACTGACTAGACGTATCACCAAGGAGCAGATTCAAGGACATTTTGGTGTTGGTATTAACCTAAATTCAAAATAAATTTACATTAACATTTGGTGTAAAAAATGTTGTCATAGAATGATCGCGGAAATGCTGTGTTTGATATTGTAGCAGGAGATGAAACATGGATATTTTAAGGTTCTGGAAAGAAACCAGCAGTCCTGTGAATGAGCGTTCAAAAGCGACAGCAAATCTACAAATTGCGGCAGACAAGAAGAGTGAGAAAAAAAAAATTAAATGTAATTTATTTCTCCCCGACGGGTCATGCCTGCACGATCCCTCTTAATAAGCAAAAGACAATTAATGCCGAATTGTATACAACCATTTGTTTGCCCAATATCTTAAGAAGATTAAAGGACAAAAGACTAAAATATCGCATCCAGTTGCATCATGAAACTGCTTCGACGCACACCGCGTACAGACGAAGCCATTTCTGGTTTCATTCTGGTTTAGTCTTTTTGGCTTCTGTAAAAGTGAAGCTAATGACCCATCCCGCAAAAAGTCCAGACCTCAGTCACAGTTACTTCAGGTTACTGATTCGTTAGCCTTTTTTTTAAAGGAGAGGGGGCAAACGAGCATGCGGCTCACCTGATGGTAAGTGACTACCGCCGCCCATGAACAACTGCAACACCAGGGAGGGAATTGCAGATGCGTTGCCGGCCTTTTAAAAAGGAGTACGCTCTTTTCTTGAAGATCCCTAAGTCGTATCGGTCCGGAAAAATCGCTAATGTTAATCGATTCCACAAGGAAGTCGTGCGAGGAAGAAAACATCTTCTAAATCGCACAGTGGTGGACCGCCAATCATCCAGATGGTGTGGATGGTATCTGAAGTTCTGCCGCAATATGCCTTCGTGAAATTTGGCGGCTGGGATTAATCTGAACAATTCCTCAGAGCACTCCCCATGGTAGATGGGAAAGAAAATGCAAAGGGAGCCTATATTGATTACTCTGATTCTACTGCGGATAGCTTCGTAACGGGTTCTATTATTCAGAGAAATTCCGAGCTGGCCCTTTCTACAGCTCACTTAGTGACTTTAAGAATCCTCGTACGGTAGTCCATTATTATATCCTATCAAAGTCCAGTGATAAATATAGGTCTCCCCGTCGATTACTCTTATGAAGGATATTTACAATTGTTGTCACTCTTGGCAGGCATGAATATTTTAGAATCGTTGTGATTTGAAAATCGAGGAAACGAAAAAGCGATTCTCAAAAAAGAGACACACACATATACATCTATAGGATTTAGCTTGCGAGGGAATAATTCAAAATACAGTATACAGTGCATATGGGAAGATTACACTTCTACCGCGTGTGAACTGCACACATGTTTTTTTTTCTAGTTGTTATTAAGGAGACGCCAATCTCCGGATTTGTTTCCCTCTGTTGTATCTTAGGAATCCCACGGGACGATAGAGGCTGGTGGATATACTTACACCGCTACGACGCGACCAGAACACATATATTTGCGTTCTTCTGCGTACGGTCAGTTTTTCTTATTATTTTGTTCCATCCATCCATCCATTACAGCCTATAAAAGCCCACTTCAAAATGCAAAAAGGCTTCTCTCACATAGTTTGCCTCATTGGGGGATTTTGCCATAGTTGCCACGCTTGGCAAGAAAGCTTCGCAAACCGCATTTTTTTTTGTTATTTTGAGCTGTTATCAGAAAGACGCTGCTGTCCATCTCCTGTCTCATTTTCACTCTGTCATCTCTTACGACACTCTCGGGACGATATAGGGTAGTGTATATTCTTACACTACCACTACACGGTGGTCAATTCGGTTATTTATTAATGAAATAGTATTTCAAATTGTATTCCATTATAATAAATCAGTTATTTCGAATACGAAAACATGAAAAGGTTAGTGAAATTAGTGTATTGAATGGAATCACGCAGCAGTGTGACACGGGTCACGAGCGCGGTCAGTACACTTTGTCTTTTTCCCAAACACATCCATTTGTTACTTATCAAAGGCATCACTAAATTTATGACCTCACCGCGAGTCCAAAGAGCAAAAGAGCTATAGCTATAGAGTTTGTAAAGATGTCTGAAGTTAGTGAATTCCGAGTGTAATAATGATTTCTTTTTTTATAAAAAAAGATATATATAATAACGGAAATAATAAATAAAAAAATAAATTACCACACAACCGGCCACGCGATATAGAGACGAGAGCCAAAATCATAAAAACCATATTTAACAGTGGTAGAGCTACGTGGCAGCTTTTGCTGTATGGGCCGGCTCGAACCGGGGTGGTACCACGACCTCACAGAAAACCAGCGTGAAGTAGAGGTTTACCTCTGCGTTTCGCTTGGTGAGTGCAGGTGACCGGATGCCCTTTTTGCTGGAAATGAGGCATTCTATCTTGGTCCTTACGGGTGATAACGCATCTACATTTTGATTTGTAATAGAGGATAGATGTAGATATCTATGGGCCGCAGCAACCACTTACCATCAGGTGGACTGTGTGCTCGTTTGTCACTCTTATCCTATAAAAAAAATAACTAGCTGCGTTTCTTCGCTGAAAGACTATATTTAGCCTTTGGACGAGAATAGAACCAGCTTTCTTGTATCCCGTGATGACAATAGTTTTGGATAATTTTTTTTACAGAATATTTTATACCCCGTAAACGAGCATACAGTCCACCTGATGGTCAGTGATTGCTGTGGCAACAACTATTCTCGATTAAGAATTAAGATGCAGATGCCCAGAGGACTAAGATGGATAAAACTTCGTTTCTAGTAAAAAGACTCTCCGGTTCTCTATACTCAACATAGGAAACACAGCAGCATTAAGCTGCTATTTTACGATGGTATTCTGTGAGAGCGTGGTCCTGCCCCGGTTGAGCCGACCCATTCGTGCTAATTTATAATATAGCTGTAGCGTGGCTCTACTACGCATAATTGTTGAATGATCAAAATTAATTAAATGAAAAACGAGTAAGATGAATTAAATTTCATGTTGGCGGTAATATTAACTACCGGAAATTTTATAAAAGTCTAAACTAAACATCCGCGCATTAATTAGGGTAGGTGATTAAGTGACAGTTATCGCCATAATAGCATAAAGGCCTGACAGATCTATGTAATGACATTTACTTGATGGCCAACATTGATCACCCTCTGCGAAGTATTTTACTGCTTTGCTTCATCACACCGGATAACAAAAAGGTTCGTTTGGATACAATAATGAATTTAATTTCGAGTGTTAAACTGTCGAAATTCTCGTCCATCGAAATTCCATAGCCGAAATACTCGTCTCATTTTCACAGAAAACATTTGCTTAAAATGCTTGCTACAGAAATTCAGGACAATATTTATAGAAAGGCGGATTTAAAAACTTACGTTGTATTAACAGTAATTTGGTTACTATTCCTAATTGACATAATTTTACTCCTTACAGTATTGTTTTTATTTAAATTTAAATTTTATTTATATATCATTGAAATATATACAACATTAGAAATATAATAAAATAACTAATAATTTAACTTGCTAGTATTCTTGGTGAAATTATTTTATTTAACCATTAAACTCAATACTACCTAAGCCCGACATTTAGTAAACAAGTTGCGTCTTTGCATTTCTCAGAAATGAACGGATGATATGTTAAAAATATACTTTATTTAAGTACATATTTAAGATTATTATTTATATTTAACAAATAAACATTTGCTTGCATTATTTATTAAGTCTGTAGGGCATCCCATTTTAATTATTAAGGATTATTAAGGTTTCATCTTAATCTTTGTCGAGTATTATAGGTGTTCCAGGGATCACTAAGAATGTTGTGGAGTTTTACCTCAGACAAATACATTGATTAATAATTTCCCTGTATTTTAAGTTAAAGTAATTAGTTCGAATTTCCAAATTTTAAATTATGACATATTAAGATCTCCTGAACTACGTGCTATGGGGGAAGTTATGTACGTATGTAAATTCATGGTTAATTTTCGCCCTAATTATTTCGAGAACAATAATGATGTTGTTTTATTCAATTCGGTCGTTCATTCATCGTCATGCATTTTCCCCATAGGGAAATACAAAAGGCCTCCCCCGTATATTTCCGAATAGGGGACATATTTTGAAATAGTTATTACATTGTTTTAAAAAGATCAATTATAAATATTTTGAATGTAGTTGTTTTGACTATCCTGTAATCATTATTGCATTCGAGTTTCAACTGAGTAATAATTGTTTAATAATTAGCAATCACTATGTTCTAATCTTAAGAAATTCTGTCTTTAATTATTAGTAACTACAGGCTTACTATGAGTTCAAACAATAAACTCTTTATACTTCGATTTAGATTAAAAGTAGTAAAACTGATTTAAACCTGAAGGCTCGCGCAACGCCATTGGCCCGCGCATCTTTACGACCGCGCGGAAGTGATGGCGTTGTGCACCTCTACCGAAAAATAATTGGATCGGTCATTCTTTGGTCCGCGCTTGAGGTGTTAAGGTCGAAAGCAAATACTGTAAGTAATTTAAGTTTTGAATAAGTAAATCGTGTTATTATTTCTGTTTTTTAATGATTACTGTGAACTTTATTATATTTCTGTGCAACAAACTATTCTAATTAGAAATAATAAGTGAATTGCTGTTTTATTGTGGTGTGATAGTGATTTGTCATGAATCAACTCAATAGCAGAACCGATGACTCCGATGGAGTTCACGGTTCTGCTCATTTTAATATTTGTAATGGACGTCAAAATCCGACATATATATATATATATATATATATATATATATATATATATATATATATATATATATATATATATATATATATATATATATATATATAATGAATGCTTGCTGCTGATGTATTTTAAATGCTTTTTGTTTTTTCATAGAATAAGGATGACATGCGATTACATAGTCCACCTGATATTAAGTGGATTCTATATTAGACAAATATACCGATCTTCAATTAAGAATCGCACAACTACACGTTCGGAGAGAAGTCAGGGTCAAAACCAACGTCTTAACGTGTTTTCAGAGGCACGTGGTTGAAACACCGCTTACTTCTCCGGACAGGTCTTAAATTCATCGAGTAAAGCAAATTCTCTACTCCTTTGCGGAATGCATCACGAAAGGCAAAGCGTACCATTTGATTCAAATGCGTGAAATATCTACAGCAAATCGAGTGGAGTCCTACAAATCACCTGGTTATCCAATGGTGGAAAGGAGTGAGAAGATTTAAATCGTTGAGTTATTAAATTTAAAAATAAGTTATATAATTTTCGATCAATTCATGGCGATTCAGTATTCCGTACCAAACCTAGACCTCTAAAACAATGATTAAAAATGAAAGTCTTGCCATCACAACTACACGACCCTTACAAAGGTGATTAGAGTAAAGCCGTCGTAAAATAAATCTTAACATTATAGTAATTAGAATAAAAATAGGAAGACAGTTTTATAGGCTAATTTATAATTAAGCTAAAGCATTGAAAGGTTTACGGAATTAAAAGTTGCCCCGCTAACATTAATCAGTGCGTGAGCTGATTGTATTTCTCATGGCGTGTATTGTTTGTTACGTAGAATTAGAGGTAAAAATATTATTTCTATTTTTATATATGTATGGTTTCTTCTTAAACAAAATAAAATCTTTATATTTATACGTGAAGGGAAAACCGTGTACCACATTTTTACCACATTGCGCGCACGAAGGATTTTGAGGTTTGGCATAATTTAAGTTATTATCGAGAAGGAGTGCAGAAAGTTTAAAAGTATATTATGTTATTTTTAGAATAAGGGTGACAAACGAGCACACAGTCCACCTGATGGTAAGTGGTTGCTTTCGCCCATAGATATCTACATCTATCTTCGTTTGCGAATTAAAATGCAGATGCGTTGTCAGCCGTGAGGACTAAGATAGAATGCCTCTTTTCAAGTAAAAAGGGTCTCCAGTTCTGTACACTCGGCATACGAAACACAGCAGCATTATGCTGCTATTTTACGCTGGTATTCTGTGAGAGCGTAGTCCTCCCCCTGTCGAGCCGATCCATTCGTGCTACAACTATACTATTAATATACCTGCAGCATGGCTGTACCATGTATAATTATATGTAATGTATGTTAAAAATACAGTATTCAATGAATAAAACATTCGTTGATAACGTTCATACAGCTAATATCAAACACCTAATAGTCTGTGGTCAAACAGTCGCACACAGTAGAAATTTTATCCAAAGAATTTTATAATGTTGCCAAAAAATAACTACTACTTTACTTTTGTAAGATATAAAACGTTCCTTTTTCAGTGGTCTGTGGACATACTTTACAGACCATTGATACTCGTAGTTATAAATTATAACAAAAGTAAAAACTGACTTCTAATTACCAATAAAGAAGCTATTTATTTGTTACCCTTAGAGGTGAAAGTTTTCTTTTTGTAGGATAGGGTGACAAAAGAGCACACAGTCCACCTGATGGTAAGTGGTTGCTGTGGGCCATAGACATCTACATCTATCCTCAATAAAGAATCAAAATGCAGATGCGTTGTCACCCGTTAGGACTAAGGTGGAATGCTTCTCTCCAGTAAAAAGGGTCTGCTCCAAATTTATATGGGACCACCCTTGAATGACGTATTTTTAAAGAAAGAATCATCTAAATTGGTTCACAATCTGCAAAGATATCATGTAACATGCATACAAAAATTTGATTCTAATTGAGAATTAAAAAAGGAATATTGTCATTGCAAAAAAGCTTTAATTTTATATTTTATAATATGAGATATGTGTTTTAATGTACAGTTGAAAGTAAAATACATCTTGCTTATTAAACAAAATAACAGTTGAAAGTAAAATAAATCTTGTTTATTATACAAAATTTTCTTTTCTGAATTACGGTCGGAATTTCAACCACTAAACGACCACCAGTATAATTCACCACCCACCTGGCAAAGTCGTGCCGGCAAATGACGCAAGTTCAACCTTTATTTGGCATGAAAACAATTAACAACAAACAATTAAGACTGTGGCTGTGCCTTATAAGATAATACAAACGACTACTAATTGCTACCTGAGGTGAATAGAATTAAAAATATTGGGTAAGTTTTGTCAAACATTTGTATTATTTGACAAAACATGTCCAACTGAGAGTAGCAAACTAGCGGTAGAAAAAAGTGTGAGTTCACACACATTTTTCACAAGGTAGAGTAGATAAATCTGACACACTTTAATCATCAAAAAAATACAAAAATTATTCATTTCCAAATGCGGGGTATACAATTAGATAGGTAGTCTCGATTAATCATTTTCAGACTACACAATTGTTTATTTGTTTACTTGTGGCCCCTCACTAAGCATATTTCACTCGAGGGCACAGATAAAAAAGCTTACCAGTTATCAGTAACACAGACTAAATAATGTTTGCCGGGAAGTCCCCTCAGATGTTAAGGTAATGCGCAAATCAGATGGTAAACAACGCGCGTGTTAGTCTGCCAGTTATTAACTAGAACCATTAATATGGTGCCATTAGTTATGTTTGTAGAAATTAAGTGCAAATATTTTATGAACCCTCAAAACGCACTAACAAAAATACTTTTTTTACCTTTTACGTTTACCGCTAAAAAGAACCCCTTTGTCGTATCTCCTCAGTTTCAAGGCACTCCCCTTACTGCCTCAGCCAGTATCGGAATCCTTGGCGTCGACATATCGAATAGTGTGCAGTTTCGTGGTCACTTGGAAGGGAAGGCCAAATTGGCCTCTAAAAAGCTTGGCGTGCTCAGCAGAGCGAGACAGTATTTCATGCCGGCACATCGCTTGCAACTTTACAAAGCGCAAGTTCGGCCCCACATGGAATACTGTTCTCATCTCTGGGCCGGGGCACCCCAGTGCCAGCTCCTTCCACTTGACCGCATCCAGCGCAGAGCGGTTCGAATCGTCGACGACCGAGTTATTTCTGATTGGCTCGATACACTGGCACTGCGTAGAGATGTTGCATCTCTTTGCGTATTTTATCGCATTTATCACGGGGAGTGCTCTGAGGAATTGTTCGGACTAATTCTAGCCGCTCAATTTCACCATCGCACATCGCGACAAAACTCGCGTTACCATCCATACCATCTGGATGATTGGCGGTCCACGACTGTGCGATTTAGAAGAAGTTTTCTCCCTCGCACGACTTCCTTGTGGAATCAATTACCACCAGCGAATTTTCCGGACCGATACGACTTAGGAACCTTCAAGAAAAGAGCTTACACCTTTCTAAAAGGTCGGCAACGCATCTGCAATTCCCCTGGTGTTGCGGTTGTTCATGGGCGGCGGTAGTCACTTACCATCAGGTGAGCCGCATGCTCGTTTGCCCCCTATTCTATAAAAAAAAAAATACAAATTACTTAAAATTACTAAATATGTAATAAAATATTATATAATATTTTATCATTATTATATAATATTATATAGTTATAATAAAATATTACCGCGTAGTGGGGGTTTAAGAATCATTCCGAGGCTGTAGTAAGAGGGGGCAGAGGAAAACAAATCAGGAAATGGGCAGCAGCGTCTCCTAATATCGACTAAGAATAAAAACTGCGCTTGCCAAGACGCTTGTCAAGTGTGGCAACCATGGCAAATATCTCCCCTATGAGGCAATCTATGGGGGAGGAATGTTCAGCAGTGGACTTTAATAGGATATAACGGTTACGGTAACGGTACTAAATATATAATACAAATATATACACACACACACACACACACATACACACACAAAAATTAATTACAAATATTTATTGACAGGCTGATAGATAATCGAAAAACTTGTCGAATCGGGCCTTTGATGTTTGCCGATTTGGGTGATTTATGGCTGGCTTAAACGAGATGAATATATGTTAATAGTCGCCTCTAGCAACTGGACTAAATAGAGTGAGGGTTTCTCTAACGCCGGAACCACACGTCGCACACAAATTTCATGTTGTATACGCTTATTTACATGACAAAGAAGTGTATAGTTTCCTATCCCCCTCTGTAGGTATGCCAATGAGCTTTACCGCCCGTGGATTCATTCTTTATTGTATTATATTATAATAAAATAAAATAATAAAATTCTACATTATAGCTCTATATATACGTGGTAGAGCCATGTTGCAGCTATATTAGTAGTAGGTATAGTTGTAGTACGAATGGGTCGGCTCGACCGGGGAAGGACCACGCTCTCACAGAATACCAGCGTAAAATAGCAGCTTAACACTGCTGTGTTTCGTATGGCGAGTGTAGAGAACCTTTTTTACTGGAAACGAGGCATTACATCTTTGTCTTCACGGGTGACAACGCATCTGCATTTTGATTCATAATCGAGAATAGATATAAATGTCTATGGGCCACAGCGAACACTCACCATGAGGTGGACTGTGTGCTCGTTTGTCACCCATATCCTGTAAAAAAATACTAAATTGATACGAAATGCACATGTGTTTGTATAGCCTACAAACAATTGTTCCGAGTCTGTTTTTTTATAGATTAAGGATAACAAATTAGCATACATTCCACCTGATGGTAAGAAGGTACTGTGAACCATAGACATCGGTATTATCCTCGATGAAGAATCAAATTGCAGATGCGTTATCATGATGGAATACCTCGTTTTCGGTAACAAGGGTTTTCCGGTTCTCTACATCCACCATACTTTACATACTTAACATTGATATTTTGTGAGAGCGTGGTCTATCCCCGGTCGAGCCGGTAATATAATATTATAGGTATCTACCACGTAATATTAAATCAATTGTATATGTTTCTACATGTGCATTTTTTAATGTATATATTATGTGAAATGAAAGTTAAAATAAAAAATAAAAGGCGAGTTAAATAAAATAAAAAGGATAAAATAATTTGCACATAACACATTATAACATATAACATTCTGAAATTAGATCTTGAAATACTTATTACTATGCCTTAGCATCTACTTCTGAAGCTCTTATGAAGAAATTATTTTATTCTCTATTTATTCGGAGTCATTTTTTACATTTTATTGAAAGTAAATTTTTTTTGATCCTTTTGACTTCGTAATAGCACAAGTTTAAGGTACTAACTAAATAGCTACATTAAAAACTTTATCCCCTATTTTCCCATCCATATTGCGTGATTTTTTTTCTCAAAATTTAACCCCTGCAGTCAAATGTTTAATAGAAAATAATAATTTAAATCAGTTCACCATTGGCAAATATATCCCGTTACATGGATACATACATATAAAAATAACATACAGTCATTGAAGTAATATGTATTACGTACAAGAACAGACCCCGTGAAGGCAGTGCGAGGCGCGTGGTCGGAAACTCAGAGTAACTTCATGTGGCACAGAGTAGGTAAGTTTGAACACGTGGGTTTTATCTCGTGTTGCAAAACAACCAAATCTCGGTGCTAGAACGGTCACTTCGAACAAAATCCGTGCGGTAGTTCGTGACGCGTGGTCTGAGGCCCAGGGTATCTTTATTTCGCACAGACAAAGTACGAGTATTGAAAATAACTAAGTCTCAGCGTCTCTTCTAGTCCGTAGTACATATACTTTAATTTATACAGTCGTATTGAGAATCTCCTCCTCATCCTGTTTCTAATGTTTTTTTTAACTTATTATAAATCAGTGCTTGACCACAATCCCACCTGGTGGTAAGTAGTGATGAAGCACTAGATAGTAAATCGCACTGTCTTAGCGTAACAAAAGCCTATCCACTCTTGCCTTGACGACGCTCAGGTTTTATTCGGGCGGAAAGACAGACGATGGCAAATTATTCCAATAATTTGCTTTATGTGTTACGAAAGTCGAAGTAAACCGTTTAGTTTTAATACGTCGAATATTGACTAAAAACGACTTGATAAAGGAGAAATCCCTAGGGTGAGGGAAACGTTTAAAAAAATGTAAACTACTTTGACATACAATAAATACATAACCCTCTACAGAGTCAAATTTGCAAAGAAAATAAACACGGTGACTGGTATTTATCACGTCCCACGTCGTTTCACGTTTTATAGCTTTCTCACTGCTCTCAAATGAATTCGTAAACATATTTTGTATTTGTTAAGCTAAAGAGAATATTTGATACATCAAAATACACCAACAAACTCCGTAGAAATCATATAAATATATTCTTTTTGATCCCATCTTTTTTAATTCAGTGATATCATCATCATCATTACAGCCCTTCACAAGTCCACTGCTGAACATAGGCCTCCCCCAAAGAATGCCACAAAGCAGTGATATATATATATATATATATATATATATATATATATATATATATATATATATATATATATATTTAAATTACGTATACATTGCTGGAACGTGTGGTGGCACTTATGGTAAGTGTCGACCGCCGCCCATGAACAACTGCAACACAAGGCGAATCGCAGGCGCGTTGTCGGCCTTTTAAAAAGGAATAAGCTCGTTTCTTGAAAATATTTGCCATAGCTGCCACGCTTGGCAGGCGGGTTGGCAATGCATTTTTTTATTTTTATTCGTTATTAGGAAGACGCTGGTGCTCATCTCCTGATTTGTTACCGTCTGTCACCTCTTACGACACGCACGGGATGATATGGGATAGAAGCCGCCACACCACGCCACTACACCGTAACGATACATAGCACATACATCAAGTATATATTTCAGAAAATGATTTATATGGTTTTACGTCAATAGCTAAATAAGGTTAAGATATTATCTTTGGTTTACAATATAGATTCAAAAGTAGACTATGGCAGAATATAGCGATGACCTGAACTCACTACATAGCTAAGTCACAGGTCAGTTTTTCTCATTACTTTTGTTATAAATAAGTATGTTTCGTAGTTAAGTTTGTGATGATTTTTCTTACATTTTAAGCAACCTTGTATAATATGAATTGTGTAAAACCCTTGTTTAAAATGTGTAAAGAGACAAATAAAAAGCTTTATTATTTATATTACTCATAAATAAGTAAAATTAGATGTACAATGTTTCATCATTACAGCCCTTCACAAGTCCACTGCTGAACACAGGGCGCCCCCGAGGGAAGCCACAAAGCACGATCCTAAACAACCCGCATCTATCGACTTCCTGCATGTCTTAACAGGTCGTCACAATGTTTAAGAGTATATCATTTCGAAGGTATGCCTGCTGTACTCTTTATATCGAAACAGAGTACAGCACGTATTGATGCATATAGGATTCGCTTTACAGCAGATATATTCGCTTCGTCATTGCAACTTTAACGACTAAGAATATTATGAGGTTCCTTGCAGTTAATTGCTGTTTTAAAGCTTCAGTTATTTTCCTGTCGTGTTTTATCTAGGCGTAGAGCAACGGGATCATTTTTGGGTACAATGAATCTCATTTCGACTACGTTCTGGCGAATTACGGCTCCATTTAAAATTTCTTGCGAAAATTCCGGTCCGTTTTTATAGAAATAATTTCAGGACCTTGTTTACCCTAGATATGATTTTACTGAAAAATAAAATTGATGAAACGAAAAATTTAATTTGTTGGAATACAAAATACTAAAGATATTTCTACTAGGCAGGTATAAATGTCTCTCGAAGGTTATGTTAGTAAATTATGAAAAACTTAAAATGGTAGCTTATATGAATCATATTACTGGACGCAGGCCTCTTCTTTTTTATAGGTTATTCATCCAGCTCGAAGGACCATTTGTTTAAGCATTAGGTAGACTAGTTTAATAATTAAACCCGTAGGGCACTGTATATAATAAATATAAAATGTACAAATTTGATCTGATATGTCAGTATGACTGCATATCAAATTTGTACGTACGTGTTACGGTGGTTCTCGACGATGTGATGGGGACATGTAGGTTTCTCAAGAAGTTTTCCTTCATCACCGAGTATGTGATAAACGGGCAATTTACAGTGAACAATTTCATTAGTGCCAGCTGGAATCAAACCCGATTTGGCTATATTTCACGTGATTAGGATTATTGATATTATCTTCTTCTCTCAGAATTCGAGCGTGACATAGCAGCATATTGATGTATTTTGTATAATTCTAATACACCGAAGACCCTTTTTAATAGTAATGAGACATTCGATCTTTATCCTTAGGGTTGACACCGCATCAGCACTATTGTGATATAGCAGCTTAATGCTGCTGTATTTTTTATAGATATTGTAGAGAACCGGCTACTATTTTACTGGTAACGAAGCATTCGATTTTTATCCTCAGGATTCACATTGAATCTGCATTTTACTATTTAATCGAGGTTTAGTTGGACCACATTATCCACTAACTATCAGACGGACTGCGTGAACATTTGTCACCCTTACTTGCATAAAATAAATAAAAAAAAACTAAGAATAATTTTGTTTATATCCCAAAAACTATTATAGTACTGCAAACATACTGAAGCACTCAGACTTCCTAACAAGCTGATTATATCGAAGGATGCAAGTGGCTATATACAATGATTTGTTACATTACTCGGGGAAGGCCAACGTTCAGCAGTGGACTTGTGAAGGACTGTAATGATGCTGATGATAATGATAATGATGACAACTTACCCTTTCTAACCTAACTGTACCGAAGCATCGTTTATGTTGTAAGATCAACGGTAAGCTAGAGTACAATGCAAGCCAACAATCTGGAGTTTGCACAAATGTTGGCCCCAGCTTAAAGCTTAGAGTCCACAAGCCGACAGACAGCCAAAAAAGGTACAGTCTATATAAATCCAACTGGTGGGCGCTGGCCTGTTCTCCCTTTTATGAGGGTTATAAAACAATTAGTCCACCGCACTGCATCAGTGCGTGTTTGCGGACTTCACATGTTTTCGATTTTTTTTCTTTAGACGTGCATGTTACTTCCTAATGTTTTCCTTTAACACCGAGTTTACAAGCACTGAATATTGCAATAAGCAATTTCTTTGGATTTAGCAGGAATTAAACGTGGATTGACGAACTGTGAAATTAACAGCGAGCTCTAAGCTCCTGAACTACAACAGCGGCAAACATTAAGTAAAATAATATTTACTTGTCTTTGTTACTGTACACAGCCCTTTCAAAGCCTAAGCTTGGTCAAGAATATTGTGTAACTAACACGACCCTTTAAACCCGTTACCGTTGCAGCATATTAAAGTCTACTGCTGAACATAGGCCTCCCCAACAGAATGCCTTATAAGGGGCATATTTTCCATAGTTTCCACACTTGGCAAGCGGCTTGGCAACCGCACTTTTATATTTTTAGTCGTTATTAGGAAGACGCTGCTGTTCATCTCCTGATTTGTTTCCCTCTGTCGTCTCGACACCACGGGATGATATGAGGTAGTAGATATTCTTACACCATCACTACAATTACCCTTAATAAACGCCGTATTACTAATAAGTTACCAAAACTATTAAAGAGATTTTACTTCTCTAATATTCCGAAAATGTTTACACGTGCTTACGATCCAAACAAACAAAGCATTAATAGAACGAGTAACAACTAGTCTCGTACAACATCGTACCTTTCGTTTTAGACACGAAGGCACGTTATCCTCTCAGCGCCCCATTGGAGCTGGTGTTCCTCAGGGATCAGTACTGGCTCCCCTCCTGTACATCTTGTACACCAACGACATTCCAATCCCGTCGAATGGTGTACAGCTCTCCCTCTTCGCAGATGACACTGCGCTATACTGCAAAAGTCATATGCTATCTTTAGCAAGGAACAAGATCCAAAAGTCAGTCGATGACCTAGGAGATAGCTTCCTAAAATGGCGTATCGATGTGAACCCGGAGAAGAGCTCCGCAGTTCAATTCGATATTAAAAGATGCCGTATCAAAAACAAGAAAAATATCCCACCAATAGGTATGTTAAGGACCCCTGTCCCCTGGCATACGTGAGCTAAATATTTAGGTGTCACCCTTGACAATAGGCTCACTTTCGAGCCTCATGTCAAAAGAGTAACACGTCTAGCTCGTTTCTATTTAGGTAGGCTTAACAGTATGTTGGGCCGACATAGTAAAATGTCCTTAAGAAATAAGCGAACCCTTTATAAGGTTTGTATACGACCGGTAATGTCTTACGCGGCCCCCATATTTCCACACGCTGACCCTAAAATTATTAACGAACTTCAAGTAGTTCAAAACCTCTTCTGTCGTCGAGCTGCGAACGCACCTTGGTACGTCCGTAATGCCGACCTTCATCGGGACTTAGAAATCCCAACAATTCAACAATTTATTAAAACACTCTCTGAAAACTTCTTCAGTCTCAGAGTCGCATAATAACACACTAATTCGTGAGGCAGCTACTTATGCAGCCCCACTACCCTCCTGCTATAGCGTCCGCAGGCCGAGAAACACTCTCTCGGATCCGCATAATAAATTGTCAAACGACCTGAACTGCCTCCTGGCGGCTCAGGCCAATTCTAATTAAATTACATTATTCAAAATTAATTTGCCTTCGTAGGCACTCCCTAAGCGGCTTGTAGCCGGCTGCGCCCTCTTTTTCCCAAAAGAGAGTCGCTTTAGATACGGCATAAGAAGCTTTAAACAGCTGGTTGCCAGTCCCCAAAGGCGGTTTTTAGGGGGTATCACTTAGGTTCCCCTTGTAGGCAGTGAGTCCCCCATAACCACAATAGACCGGCTATCGTGGTATGCGTAATGCATTTTCCGCCTCTCTACGGGGTAGCCGTTTTCCAATTACTTCGGGCGCAAAAAAAAAACTAGTCTCATAAGCCGTTGTTAGAATTTCGTCCGCGCGCCAATCGGCAACAAAAACAATCAACATGCAACAAATCTGAACAAAACCGACGTGATTAAGTTTTCTTAGATTAAACTAACAGCTGCTAATTTTTGTGGAAGAATAGAAGTTAATAGTAATACTTTGCGGATATCCATTAAATATAATAGCTAATTCATTTTGATCTAAATATTTCAAACAAATTAGCTCAGATCCGTGATGTGTCCTACCCAATTTGAAGAGGAACTCTACACTAGTAACGACGCATAACCGTCGACATCTAGTTAGTTAGTCAGTTTACGGCGGGCTGTTTTCCGCATCTCCACGTCTAAGCGCGAATTTTCCGTGTGGGCTGGAATAATGTGTCATAATACCTCCCCGAAGAAGTTCATCGGTCTTTTGATGTTGCAAGCAACTCCTGGGTGTGATCCCAGCGCGCCGTGGTGTTTAGCCCTCCATGTAGCGACCTCTGGACATATCAGCAATACCCCATACATGCCATACACAGATAACTATCTGCAACACCTATGGTAAATAAATGTTTGTTATAGGAGCCATGTCCTGTGACAGCACTCGTTACTATCCTGATATATGGCTTGTTCAGTCTCATTATAACCTTGGTTAAACGACTGTTTTTTTTTAGGCAGGGCCTCCCTAGCTTTTCTACAGTCTACTAGATGTTTTCAAAGCTGAGCGTGCTGATTAGTGAAGTCTCTACGTACCAGTGAACGCACATTTCCAAAAGGGATTGGTATGATTGGTTCCGGCCCTATTGTGGCTAGAGCCGATCCTTTTCTGGCCAGTTCGTCTGCTGCATCGTTGCCTCTTGATCCACTGTGTCCCTTTATCTACAATCCTCCGTGCGTGCAATATTCTTTAAATCAATGCTATAAGGGATCGAAGTGAACTGTATTTATTTATTACTGTAGCTAGTGGACTGTATTGACTAATTGACTGACTGATCTGAGGTTAGCTATGCTAGGGGACTGCTCGAAGAAAAGATGGTACTGTAGAACTATACTATATTCAATTATTTACAATGGTTGGGCACTGTTGTTAACTATGCTAATATGTACAGAGAGATCTTCGCTTATGGAGTCTTAAGTCTTCTTTCTTCAGTGCCGCTTCCGAGAATGAACCGAGAATGAACAGCTCACAGACCAAAACGCCCTTCTTATATCCCGCAAGAGAGCGTCTCAGTCTGTGAATAGTGCCGCGCGACGATGCTGCACGCCCATTGGTCGTCGCTCGGCTCCGGTGCGCGGGGTGTGCGCGGCACAACGGGATATGATGGGGCGGCGGGGCGGCGGGTCTCTAGCTGTCCGCAACATCTCCCCCCGGCGTAGCTTGCGAGCCTAAGCTTCCCTCGGGAGGACGGCGATCTTCCTGACTGGCCGCCGCAGCACTCCGCCCATGGTCCTCACCTCCAGGGAAAGGTCCTCGTTACGATTTACCGTGGCCACACGTTCCGTGGCATGTTGCTATCTGCCACCACGACGAGGTCCTCTTCTTGGATCTGGCGCTGCTGAACATCCCGAGAGTCCCCGCGCGCAACCAGCGTCGGCAGGTACTCTTTGATCCAGCGCCTCCAGTATTCATCGGCGAGTCCTTGCGCCGCTCTCCACGCCCGACGATCACTAGGTGTGAACGGCGCGGTGACTGGTAGGCTCGATGGTCCCAACAGCAGAAAATGGTTGGGTGTCAGCGCCTCTTCCTCGTTGATGTCGACCGGTACGTGCTTCAACGGTCGAGAGTTGACTGTGTCCTCAGCTTCTGTGAGGAGCGTTGCTAACGTCTCCTCCCGTGGGCTCTTCTGGTGCAGAGTGGCTTCGAGTGCGGTTTTCACTGAGCGCACGAGACGCTCAAATGCGCCTCCCTGGTTCGGCGCGCCAGGTGCGATGAATTTCCAATCTGTCCGCCGAGTCAGCGCGTAGTCCTTCAGCTGTGGTGCCCACTCTTCCATTGCTCATTGTAGCTCAGTATTTGCCCTATGAAAGTTCGTCCCATTATCCGAGTATATGACCCGTGGTTACCCACGCCTAGCTGCCATGCGCCGCAATGCCGATATCGCCGAGTCCGTCGTAAGGGAGTACACTAATTCTAAATGCACCGCGCGCGTCGTTAAACAGGTGAATAACGCTACCCACCGTTTTTCATGCCGACGTCCTATAGTCACTGTTATAGGCCCGAAATAATCGATTCCGGTGTAGGTGAATGGTCACGCGAATGCCCCTTATCGTTCAGGTGGTAGGTCTCCTATAACCACTGGCCGTGGTGTCGCCTTGCTTACCCTGCATCGCAGACTTCTCCGCTCCACTTCTCGTACTGTTGGTCGTAATCGGAGGATATGATATCTGGTGCGTAGGTCGTTGACCACCATCTCCCTGTTGGCGTGGCTTGCTTCCTGATGCGCCTTGTCCACAAGCAGCTTCACAAAATGGTGGCGTCCGTTTAGTATAATGGGCCTTTTTATCTGGCTGTCCAAGTCGGCTGCGTCGATTCTTACTCTGGCTCGTAATACGCCATCCTCTAGTATGGGGTCGAGCTTACTTAATGCGCTGCCGGTTGCCCGGTTCTTCCCCCGCTGAAATCGACTGATGTCTTCAGCGAAGCTCTCATGTTGGCTGTGCTTTATCCACATCCGCTCTGCTCTCTGGATGTGCTGCAATGTCAGTCCGTGCGCCCTTCCTCGTATGGCATCGACGAACTGTAGTATCCGTGCAGTGGCCCTGATTAATCTCTCGTAGGAAGATAATCTTTCTATGTCTGGCAGGTGTGGAGCGTCCTTGGTATCGCTCTGATGCGCCACGACTTTCTCCAGTTCTTCATCATCATTCTCTGCCTTCTGTTCCTGATGGTGAGGCCATCTGTCTTCTTCCTCGTACAGGAATGGCGGTCCCGTGAACTATCGGTCGCCCTCTTCCTTGTTCACGTATTTTACGCGCGTCGCCTGGTCTGCGATATTTTCTGCAGTCGGTAACCACCTCCATTGCTCCGGTGACGTCTTTTCCGCTATATCCTCTAACCTATGAGCCACGTATGGGTGTAACGCGCCGTATCGTACTGTATCCAGTGGAGCGCCGTAGTGGAGTCTGTCCAATACACTACCTTGTCGGCTACCACTCTGTGCTCGCCTTGCACGAATTCCGCGAGTCGCGCGCCTATCAAATTCGCCTGCAACTCTAAACGTGGTATACTTTGCGCCTTTATCGAGGCGACTTTCGCCTTGGCTGCCACTAATTGTACCCTAATCGTTCCGTCACGATATCGTATACGCCAATATGCCGCGGATGCGTACGCACGTTCGCTTGCGTCGTTAAAAACGTGAAGTTGACGCTCTACCACTCCCCCCGTAGGAACATAGCACCTAGGCAGTCGCAGTCGTGACACCTCCTCGACGACTCGCAGCCACCTTTGGAATTCATCCGCTGCCTCCTCGGGTAGTTCATCATCCCATCGGACCTTCTTCATTCGCCATAGGTCTTGTAACAGGATCTTGGCGGTGATGGTGAGGTAGCTAAGCAGTCCGAGTGGGTCAAACACCGACATGACTGCGCTTAATGCTTCCCTCTTAGTCGGTGGTCGCTGTAGCGCCTTTACTTCCTGCGGCACCCTATTCATAGAGGTGTTGAACGTCAGGGCGTCTTCGTCGGCCATCCATAACAACCCTAGGGTCCTGCCTGGGCTGTCTTGCCTTAAGCCTACATCCTTAGGCTTGCTCGCCAGTAGTTCCTCCGGCTTGTCTTCCAATAGGGCTGCGTGGTTAGAATTCCAGCCTGCCAAGGTGAAACCAGCCTTCTGGTGCACTTCCGTAACCTGCCTTGCCGTATTTACCGCTTTCTCTACCGTTGCATAACTATCTAAATAGTCGTCCATATAATGACTACGCACGATATCGTTAAGCGCCAACGGATGTGTTTCTGCGTGTGCGCGCGCGTTAAAATCTCTAACACTATGTGCGAGAAACGGCGAGCTCCTCGCGCCGAAAATCATAGACGTCATAACGTACTCCCGCGGTGGGC
The DNA here is from genome assembly GCA_033319125.1 of Parnassius glacialis. Classification (NCBI taxonomy): domain Eukaryota; kingdom Metazoa; phylum Arthropoda; class Insecta; order Lepidoptera; family Papilionidae; genus Parnassius; species Parnassius glacialis. The sequence continues at coordinate 36,744,702 of JAVANC010000012.1, read as the reverse complement.
TAGATCGCTCATTACCTCGCCACAGAAACAATTGCGCGGGTTGGTCGCGACGGTCGATTTTTACACGCAAGAACATTTCCCTAATATCCGTGGACACGGCTATCTCATTCTCCCTAAATCTAAACAGTATGCCCGGTAAGTTCCGTAATAAGTCGGGGCCGTCGAGTAAATAGTCATTAAGACATCTACCGGATGCGCGCGCTGCCGCGTTGAACACTACTCTTGTCTTCCCCGGCTTGTTCGGGTTCCGTACGGCAAAGTGTGGCAGGTACCAGCTCTTGGGGTCCTCTCTCTCTGTCCCCTTGGCTTCCCTTGCGTATCCTTTTGCCAGGAGGTTGCCTATCTGGGCTGTGTAGGCGTCCCGAAACTCCGGTGACTGGTCCATTTTTCTCTCAATCGCCCGTAGTCTTCGAGCTGCCATTTCGTAGTTGGGTGGCATCCGCACGTTGTCGTCCTTCTATGGCAGTCCAACTTGGTATTGCTCGCTGACCTTCTTGACGGTGCGCTGGAATATGTCGACAGCGCGCTCCTCTTCCCGTCACGGCCTACTCTTTAGCGAGATACCTATGGAATCTATCTCGTACTGCCGTTTGAGGAGTTCCGTTAGCTCCTCGTCCTGACTGGCAAACGTTCGGATGTCCCTATCTGACCGTCCGCTAGCGTTTACGACGTGTAATACGGTCTCGCCGTCTTCCCTGCACGTGAACCGCGGCACGGTTCCCTGTATTACCCACCCTAATAACGTACGTGCAGCTATAGGCTGCCTTCGACGTCCTATTCTTAAATTACGGGTGATTATTAAATGCCAGTTGTCGGCGCCAATAATAATCTCGGTTTTGCGTCGTCGTAACAAACCGAACTCGGTAGGTCGCGTAAGTGTTTTAAACGTAAACACTCCTAACTTTCAGATTGCGAACCTATCTTTAAATTTGCTATTGTCCGCGCATTTATATTATACACCTCACTGCGCGTCTTGCCACGTATACCTATGTTAACTAATCTACTATCGGCCTCGCGCTGACTATTATTTACGCCTCTAATATTGAGCGGCTTTACCGGTCCTTCCGCTCCTAACTCGCGAGCTAAGTCGTCAAGCAGCGCATACGTATCTATTTCCCTACCACGCGGTCCGCGTACGGTAATGGGACACACTTTCAACAATACGGACGCACTTCTACCAACGTTCGACGCGACGAGCACGGTCTCATCCGGTTTTGCCGATGTCTCAGGTGCGCGGGTCTTGCGGGCGTGAAGGAGGGCATGGTGAGGGGCGTTGCAGCCGTCGACGCCGCATTTCTTAGCTTTACATCTAAATCGTCGGTGTTTACTATTTAAACACTTAAAACACACCCCATCTTCCTTAACCCACTTCCACCGGTTTGTCCAAACCCATTTGCGCTATCTTCCTACATTTTCGCGATTACGTGTTCACCCCCGCAACATATACATGAGGCACTACCGGTGTCCACCTGGGCGGTGAACGTCTTTACGTCGCGGGCCCTATCCTCTACGCGGCGTGTCAATATAATCCTTTCCGACGGCGGCGCCTCTCGTCTTACGGGCGATTCCTTAATCGGCGCTACGGACGTATAGGCATGACTTAACGCACGGTCAGCCTCTCACATCATGAACCGAGATAGTGTGACGATGTCCAGTTCGTCCGAACTTCCGTAGTGCTCCGCATAATCGCACCAACGTGACCGTAAGTGAGGGCTAAGTTTGCTAGTGACTTCTCTAGTTAGCATCAGGTTTTGTAAATATCCTTTGCCGTCGACGTTCTGCAAAATACACACTATATTTTGTAACTTAATCGCGAACGAATTTAATTCCTGAGCGGTTTGACCCGGGCGCGGAAGGCGTTTCAGTTCCTCTAACGCACGATCTATAATCACTTCCGGGCGGCCGAAACACTGCTCCAATGTTCGCATAATATCTGCCGGATCCTTTGCGGTAAACAGCAGTGCCGATACTACTTCCCTAGCCTCACCACGTAGACAATTTCTTAACCTTGCCATATTTTCCGTATTTGTGAATCCATATAAACGTGTAGTGTTATGCTACTTACTTATCATTTTACATTAATTTAAATCCATTTTTCCATTCTGTTTCGATTTTCTGCATTCACTTCAAAACTGGATATTTTACATCACCTTTATTTCCATAGGATCCTGTAACGATTTTAAACCATAAGAACACAATCACAAATCATTTCTACTTCGTATTTTCACATTATCAGCACTTTTAAATTGGTGTCAATGAAGTCTACCTTTTTTCGATCTTTTAGTTAGTTTTCCTTAACTCTACAATTTCGGGCTTTGTGTGGGTAGTTGCGCTACCTTTTTCCTATATCAATAATATCTCCTTTTCCACTTAAATCTTGCCGTTTTCTTATTACAAGCCTTAAACTAAAATTTGACATGTTTTGTTATTGTTGTTTATTTGGTCTCCATGGAAATTATATTCAAATTTGCTACCGGTCTGTTGTTTCTATTTCGATAATTCCACATAAATACTCTTTCCTCTTGACCATTTACAAAAAATTTGCGTTTAATTTAAATAATTTTTCCGTTCTCTCTAGAAAGATATAAAAGCCGAACAATCGGTGAAGAAATGCAGTCTTGCTTCAGTTCTCGAATTGGAAGCATCTTCTAAAGGCCTTATCCCGGGGCCGCTCTGCCCCGGGATCCTGCAAGCCTCTGTCCTACCTGAAGCCACTGGACTCTACGAACCTCTGCTCTATCTGAAGTCGCTGGACTCTACAAACCGTTGCTCTGCCTGAAGTCGCCGGGTTCCTACAAGTCTCTGTTCTACCTGGAGTCGCCGGAACCTGCAAACCTCGGTTCCGCCTGAAGTCACCGGAACCTGCAAACCTCTGTCCCGCCTGCAGTCACCGGATCCTGCAGGCTTCTGTGATGTCTGAAGCCGCCGAGGATCCTGCAAGCCCCTGTCTGGCCTGAAATCGCCGGATCCCGCAATTACCACATTCACCGGAGGTCGCCGCCTAGAGACGACCACGCCTTCTCACCTACGCCGTGCGTGCTCGTTCCAGGCGCTTAGAGCACACCTTGGATCTTCCGACTCAGCTTCGGCACTAATCTCTTTTTTTATTACTTTTTTAAAATAACCTGTAAATCGCATCATCCATCCTCATATTCATACTCCATTTTTGTTATATAAAATTGTAAATATTTTTGAATCTTAAATATATTATTTGTTTTGTTGTATTTTTGTTGTTTTGTTGCTTTTAGGTTAGACTCTTTTTGTTCTTAATTGTCTCTACACGACAAACGCGTGGATTCTTTCATCGCGGCTTTGAAAGCTAACCATTCCGCGGCCGAACCGTTAAAAATAGGCAAGTCCTGCATCTGCTTCGCGGCGGCGGGCCTGACTCTAATTATGTTTTCTAGAGCTTCCGCTAGTCGATCTATACCCCTCTCTTTCCCTCGCGGAGTAAGCGACCTATCTCTATTCCTATCTCCCTCTAGCCTACGCTGTGGCGCTGGCGTCCTATGTACACCTACATCCTTATGACACGGCGACGATAATCTACGATCTGCGTGGCGATGTGGCGATGGCGATCTATGTATACCTACATCCCTACACGGCGACGGTGATCTACGATCCGCGTGGCGATGTGGCGATCTATGTATATGCGATGCGATGCGAGTACGGCGTTGGACGCGCGACGGCGACGTAACCCGTACACGACGATCCACCTGGTTCATTTCTACGGCGACTCCACTATCCCTCTGTATCGTTTCTACGCGACGCGGTTGAACCTCATTCGCTACCGTCCTCCTCTGGGCATCTTCAGCGTGGTCGTAACCGGTTTCCCTATTCGGTAGGGCCTGCTATATCTCGATGCGGGGCGCGAGCTGAGACGGGCCGTAGGGCGGCTCCCTCCGCACAGTCTCTACGTTCTCTAACCACCGATCAACGCGTACCCTATTTTCAACTAAATCGTCTTCGTTAATACTTTCCCTATCTGTTTCATCTTGCAGTTGAGCGACGTCCCTAGCGTATTTCTTCTTGTTGCAGCTAGTTCCTCCGCGGCGTTATATTCGATTTGATTTAATTTTGCTATCGCGCTAACTGTCGACCGGGCTGAACGAACTGAACGGAGCGACGGGGCGCGGGGCGCGGGTCTATGTACGTCTGCTACTGGCGAGACGGTACGTACTATCGAACTAGTTTCTGTAGTCGGAAGATCTTCTATGATCGCGGCGAGTGTCTTTGTGCGCGGCGCGGATGTGCTAACCTCTCCCAAACAATAGGTCGTAGACACGGACATAGCGGGGCGCGGCGGCGGGGGCGCGGGCGCGGGCGTTGATGTGGGCGCGAGCGGGGCCTGGGGCGCGGCGGAGGGCGCTTGTGCCAACGCGAGATAATCGGACGGGGACGCGGGTGCTTCTTCGAATATCCGCATTCCTACCGGCGTTTCGTCGTCGTTCCGTGTCTTCTGTCTTCTTGTTTTCCTCATGACGTCCCTCGTTGCGACCTCCGATCGTCTTCAAAAAGTCGCACGTATCGTCTTCAAAAAGACGCACGTATTGGACGCCGTTCCCGCCACAAGGGAGTTACCAGATGGTCACAGTTTGGCACCGTTAGGGAGCAACCACCTGGCCGCGTAAACGCGGTTTAAGAAACAAGAAATTGTTTGGAAACAGACAATATGACGTGTATGACGTAGGCGTAATAAGAAACAGGGAAGAAATTAGTACCGATGATCTTCTTTCTTCGTCGACGAACTTCTTTCTTCCTTGAAGATCTTCTGTAATGATCTTCTCTCTTCTGTAATTATGTTCTTTCTTCTATAATTGCCTTCTTTCTTGTTTCATCTTACTTCTGGCTTGAATCTTCTGGATTGAATCCGGCGACGATGGACCAAGAATATAAGGGATCGAAGTGGACTGTATTTATTTATTACTGTATTTAGTGGACTGTATTGACTAATTGACTGACTGATCTGAGGTAAGCTATGCTAGGGAACTGCTCGTAGAAAAGATGGTACTGTAGAACTATACTATTTTTTTTTATAGAATAGGGGGCTAACGAGCATGCGGCTCACCTGATGGTAAGTGACTACCGCCGCCCATGAACAACCGCAACACCAGGGGAATTGCAGATGCGTTGCCGACCTTTTAGAAAGGTGTAAGCTCTTTTCTTGAAGGTTCCTAAGTCGTATCGGTCCGGAAAATTCGCTGGTGGTAATTGATTCCACAAGGAAGTCGTGCGAGGGAGAAAACTTCTTCTAAATCGCACAGTCGTGGACCGCCAATCATCCAGATGGTATGGATGGTAACGCGAGTTTTGTCGCGATGTGCGATGGTGAAATTGAGCGGCTGGAATTAGTCCGAACAATTCCTCAGAGCACTCCCCGTGATAAATGCGATAAAATACGCAAAGAGATGCAACATCTCTACGCAGTGCCAGTGTATCGAGCCGATCAGAAATAACTCGGTCGTCGACGATTCGAACCGCTCTGCGCTGGATGCGGTCGAGTGGAAGGAGCTGGCACTGGGGTGCCCCGGCCAAGAGATGAGAACAGTATTCCATGTGGGGCCGAACTTGCGCTTTGTAAAGTTGCAAGCGATGTGCCGGCATGAAATACTGTCTCGCTCTGCTGAGCACGCCAAGCTTTTTAGAGGCCAATTTGGCCTTCCCTTCCAAGTGACCACGAAACTGCACACTATTCGATATGTCGACGCCAAGGATTCCGATACTGGCTGAGGCAGTAAGGGGAGTGCCTTGAAACTGAGGAGATACGACAAAGGGGTTCTTTTTAGCGGTAAACGCGCAAACTTGTGTCTTTTGGGGATTGAACTGGACTAGATTTAGTCGCCCCCAATCCGAGACTTTGTTAAGCAAAGACTCGACTTCAGACACAAATTTGTCCCGGTACTCGGCGACGTTTTCCCGAGAAATATTGGCACGGCCGGTATATAAGGCATCACCAGTGCTGTCGTCCGCATAGCAATGAATGCTGCCAGTTAGCAACATATCATTGATATGCAGGAGAAACAGCGTTGGTGATAGCACGCAGCCTTGTGGAACACCAGCGTTGATAGGCTTGAAATCAGAGCATTCACCGTCTACTACGACCTTGATACTCCGATCAGCAAGGAAACTGGTGATCCATTTGCACAATTTCTCGGGAAGCCCATAGGAAGGAAGCTTCGAAAGAAGCGCTTTGTGCCAGACCCGATCAAAGGCCTTCGCTACGTCCAAACTAACGGCTAATGCCTCCCCCTTGGACTCTACTGCCTCCGCCCATCTATGAGTTAAGTAGACTAGAAGATCACCAGCTGATCGATCCCGACGAAAACCGTACTGGCGGTCACTAATCAGCTGGTGATCCTCAAGGTACCTCATGAGCTGGCAGTTTATAATGGCTTCCATTATTTTGGAGAACAAGGAGGTGATGGCGATAGGCCTGTAGTTGGACGGGTCTGAGCGGTCGCCTTTTTTAGGGATCGGGTGCATCAAAGCTGTCTTCCATGAGTTGGGGACTACGCCTTGGGAGTAGGAGTACCGGAAAAGACGCGTTAAAACCGGTGCCAACTCCGGAGCACACGTCTTCAGCACAATGGGAGGGACTCCATCGGGCCCACTCGACTTGTTGACGTCCATGGAGAAGAGTGCTTTGCGGACCGAGCGCTGAGTAAATCGCACATCCGGCATGGAGCACTCACATCGCGGGATGGTCGGCGGTGTGTTCCCCCCGTCATCTAGAGTCGAGTTGGACGCAAAAAGAGAGTTCTACAGATCGGCTTTCTCCTTTGCGGCATGGGCCAGTGAGTCGTCCTCTCTGTGCAGAGATGGAAGAGATGGCTGACAGAAGTTCCCTTGGACAGCCTTGGCGAGAGACCAGAATGCACGGGTTCCCGAAGGAAGGCGAACTAGCTTCTCGCCAATTCTGCCGATGTGCTCAGACCTTGCCTTGGCAATGACGCTTTTAAAATACTACTATATTCAATTATTTACAATGGGTGGGCACTATTGTTAACTATGCTAATATGTACAGAGAGATCTTCGCTTATGGAGTCTTAAGTCTTCTTTCTTCAGTGCCGCTTCCGAGAATGAACCGAGAATGAACAGCTCACAGACCAAAACGCCCTTCTTATATCCCGCAAGAGAGCGTCTCAGTCTGTGAGTAGTGCCGCGCGACGATGCTGCGCGCCCATTGGTCGTCGCTCGGCTCCGGTGCGCGGGGTGTGCGGGGCGCAACGGGGTATGAAGGGGCGACGGGGCGGCGGGTCTCTAGCTGTCCGCAACAAATGCTTTCACTTCATAACTTAATATATAGCTGTAATTTTTTTATAGATTCTTGACTCACCATCAAGTTTCGTTGTTGAAATTAACGTTGATATCAATATAAATAAAGTAAAAAGAGAAAAAAATGTTATGTTAAGCTTATACAATTCTTAAATAACAATATTCTTCATCAGCCCGTAAAATCCCACAGCTGGACATGGATGCCCCCTCCCTCCATCGTAGGGAAAAAATTTAGTAGACGTTTCGTACCTTTGATTTCTTGCCATAAAATGAATATTTTACGTCTATAAACAAGACGGATACACCGCCATATATCGTAAACTAATATGCGCAGGGTGCGGGGAGCAACAATAGCACCTTGAAAATGGTCGCATCGCAAGCAGACTGGTCTGTTGTTCCATATCGGAGGAATGGTGAGAAAGTGTAGTATAAATGTGGCATTAGTTATTTTCAAAATATAGTAATAAATGATACCTACGTATATAATGTTCCTCAACGAGCTATGAAGAGAGCTATGCTCAGGGATTCTCTGCGTAATAAACTTAGAAATGAAGATATCCGCTTTAGAACCAAAGTAACCAACATAGCCCAAAATTAATAAGCTAAAATGGCAATAGGTCGGCCATATAGCTGAACAACCGATGGTGAAGCAAAATTTAATTTATGGATGTTAATAACCCCGTAAATAAGGTGACAGCTACCAAGCTATTTCTAATTTGTTGTGTTGTTAATTTGTGTAACATACATGATTTTAAACTGTTATTTAAAAAAAAAGTCCCGTTGGGTTTTTTGCTGGTTTTTCCCAAGAAGCGGATTATTTTCGAACCAGTGGTAATTAAACAAAAGAGTGACTTCCAATAAGTATTAGTTATAATCTACATTGAATAAAAATGTTTCAGTTTCTGCATCTGTTTCTGTCTCGAGTGGCAGTCTCGTACCGGTAGACGAAGCGCGGGGCGGCCCCTACTAGATGAAGTGACGATCTGGTACGAGATGCAGGAAGTCAATGGATGCAGGTGACTTTGGACTGCGCTTTGTGGCATTGTTTGGGGGAGGTCTTTGTTCAGCAATGAACTTGTGAAGGGTTGTAATGATGAATGATGATAATAAACCTTACCTACTAACCCAATTATACATAATACTAATAAAATATTAGCCTTAGTTTCTTCTTTTTCTTCTATAATAATAATTTCAAAATAAAAATTTTGTACAACCGACTTCAATATAAATTATTAAGAATATCTCAAAAACTATTGGCCAGACCTTAATCATATATATTTATATGGGACCACATTTGAAGCACCAGCTTACAAATAAAAAAGAATCATCGAAATCGGTTCACCCAGTAAAAAGTTATGAGGTAACACACATAAAAATACTTTGACGGCTCAGTGGCGCAGTGGCTTAGCAATCAGTAATTGTTGCGCTGGGGGCCGCGGGTTCGAATCCCACACGGATCAAGTATTTGTATGCCTACAAATAATTGTTCCGGGTCTGGATGTTTGTCCTTGTGCAATTTATGTTTGTAAACTGCCTCCACGACACAGGAGAAAATCCTAGTGTGGGTTTGACGTTTTTTTAAAACAATTAAAAAAAAACATACAGTCGAATTGAGTACTGGCTCCTTTTTGAAGTAGGTAGAAAACGAAAATAAAATTAAAAAAAAAATTAAATCGTGATGCGGTTAGTTTTTGACAACCAAACAAAGCAGCAACAAGTGCGAGACGATTGGTTTCGCTAATCCGTTTATTAAGCCACCAACCCAAGAGATTTATTGATGAATTAAAAGATTAAGAAATGTCGTCACACGCCTCCTAAAATTAAGTTTTATATAAAAAGTAAAAACCGACTTTAAAGAACTAAGGAGATTAAAATAATTTACATTATATTATATACAGGGCTATTTTTAAAAGATTAGTCAAATTTCTAACTCAAGTTAAAAATATATAAATATTGATATATATTTCTGCAGTTTTTGAAAAGAGTAAATAAGGCTTCTACATTTATTTGAAATTATTGAAAATTTAATGTGATTTACGGGCAACAACTTTTTGCCTACCTATCCACCCTTAAGAATGTGTGCCTGCGCAGTAAAACCAGTAAAGGTACGCATGGTAAAATTGCCATTGACATTCGAAATTGGAAAATCAAGAACTAATGAGATTATTTAATTAATATAAAGTACGTATGTACTTTTAAGCTATATTTTAAAGTATAATACAAAAGTTTACTTTTACACTTAGAATTTTAGAAAATCTAAATATGTAATAATAGAAATAATAAATAAAAGATAAATTATTATACAGATACAGATACATATTAATAAAATAGTGATTCAAATTTTATTCCAATATAATAAATCAGTTATTTCGGATACGAAAACACGAAAAGGTTAGTGAAATTAGTGTATTGAATGAAATCACGCAGCAGTGTGACACGGGTCACGAGCGCGGTCAGTACAATTTGTTTTTTTTTTCCCAAACACATCCATTTGTTACTTATCAAAGGCATCACTAAATTTATGAATTCACTGCGAGTCCAAAGAGCAAAAGAGCTATAGCTATAGAGTTTGTGAAGATGTCTGAAGTTAGTGAATTACGAGTGTAATAATGATTTCTTTTTTTATTAAAAGATATATATAATAAGAGAAATAATAAATAAAAAATAAATTATGACGGCTCCGTGGCGCAGTGGCTTAGCAATGAGTTGCTGCACTGGGGGCCGCGGGTTCAAATCCCGCACGGAGCAAGTATTTGTATGGCCTACAAGCTGGACCCGCAACAATTACTTATTAATGTTTGTCTTTGTGCAATTTGTGTTTGTAAACTGCCTCCACGACAAAGGAAAAAATCCTAGTGTGGGGGTAAATTTTTTTAAATAAAAAAAAACAATAATTATCATACAGCCGTCCCCGCGATATAGAGATAAGAGCCAAAATCACTGACTGTGTTTCCTCGCTGGAAGACTATACTTAGCCTTTGTGCGAGAATAAAACAAGCTTTTTTGTACCCCGTTATAGCCGTTGATAATTTATTTTACAGAAGTATTGTTACCCCATAAACGAGCATACAGTCCACCTGATGGTCAGTGATTGCTGTGGCAACAACTATTCTCGATTAAGAATTAAGATGCAGATGCCCTGAGGACAGAGATGGATAAAACTTCGTTTCTAGTAAAAAGACTCTCCGGTTCTCTATACTCACCATAGGAAACACAGCAGCATTAAGCTGCTATTTTACGATAGAATTCTGTGAGAGCGTGGTCCTGCCCCGGTTGAGCCGACCCATTCGTGCTAATTTACAATAAAGCTGCAGCGTGGCTCTACAACGTAAAGTTGTTGAATGAATAACATGAATTAAATGAAAAACTATTAAAATGAATTAAATTTCATGTTGGCGGTAATATTAACCACCGGAAATTCTATAAAAGTCTAAACTAAACATCCGCGCATTAATTATTGTAGGTGATTAAGTGACAGTTATCTCTATAATAGCGTAAAAACCTGACAGATCTATGTAATGACTTCTATTTAATGGCCAACATTGATCACGCTCTGCGAAGTAATTTACTGCTTTGCTTCATCTCGCTGAAGAACAAAAAGGTCCATTTGGATATAACAATGAATTTAATTTCGAGTGTTAAACTGTCGAAATTCTCGTCCATCGAAATTCCATACCCGAAATATTCGTCTAATTTTCAGAGAAAACGTTTACTTAAAATGCTTGTTACAGAAGTTCACGACAATAAATATCGAAAGTCGGATTTAAAAACTTACGTTGTATTAACAGTAATTTGGTTACTGTTCCTTATTAACATAATTTTACTCCTGACAGTATTGTTTTTATTTAAATTTAAATTTTATTTATATATCATTGAAATTTATACAATATTAAAAATATAATAAAATAATTAATAATTTAACTGAGTTTTATACATTATTTTATGTTTCATTTAATCAGTAAGTATTTATTTATTTGTATTTGTATAGTACATATTAATATAAAATAATATAATAATAAAATATACAATACTAAAAACTATAATAATAATTAAAAAAAAAACTAAAACTAGAAACTTAAATATCATATAGTCCTACTCCCCGCGGTATCGTGCCAAGAACGCTGGCTGCGTTTCCCCGCTGAATGGCTATACTTAGCCTTTGAGCAAGGAAAGAACCAGCCCTCTTATCACCAGCAGCAACGACCAGCCGCGGATGGAGTTCCTTTAGGAACTTCACCGCACGTGGACCCCACGGACCGATAGTCTCTACAGCAAATGGCACAAATATGTAGTCATCTCTCAGAGACTCATACTTGCGCCACTTACTCAGTTCAGCTGCCTCTGATGCCGCCCCGGCTCTAAACGAGGTACCCCTGAGATGAGAGACCGCCAGAGTGTCTACGCAAGTAGCATCCCACACTAAGGCTTTACCTCTCTCCCAAGGGACCAATGTCATACCGTCGGGTCTCCTGCCATCGTCTCTAAATATTCCACAAGGCTCTAAAACCGAGGGCACATTTAAAGAGACAAGAGCCCTTCGGATGACATCGTTCAAAGAACTGTGTCGTGAGAATCTACCAGCGCTTTTCTTACACGAAAGTCCGTGGAGCCCAAACTTGTCGACGCTGCTACCACAGGGACACTGATGGGGTTGACAAATCGCCGCTCCTAGTCGGATTCCTACGGCAATGCGTAAGCTTTCCGCATCAAGTAATGTGCCGAGATTACTTGATGGTAAAGCGTGTAACCAGTGACTAGATTCCTTAGTCGAAACAGCTAGAAGGCGTGCCTTATCTAGGTCACTCTGGAGATTATGAAACAAATCCTTCTGCACGCCCTGTACCAATGGAATATCCCACTGTTTTTGTTGGTTAACTTCCAGTGGAACATTTTCACCAGGACAGAGCGTTTGCCATGTCTGCCCTGCTTCCGTAGCAAAGCATAGGTCTGCTTTATTATTTAAAATTATATAACATAAGTCACTGACACTATTTACGGAAGCAAGGAAAGCAGGCAATGCAATGCTAGAAAGATTTCTCACACCAATGCCACCAAATTTTATAGGTAAAGTAGCTTGAGTCCAGGCTGTAGTATTTAAAGTTAAATTTAGAATTTTTTCAATAGCTATTTTAAGATTATTATCAATATCTTGTAAAATATCCGAACATTTCCAGACTGGACTCGAGCGGAGTAAGTATGTAAATCTAGGTACAAGAAGACAATATTTTGAAATAGTAAGAGCTATGTGGGGGTTTAATTTATACAATTTATCAACGTGGTTTAAAAACTGATCAAATTTTGTTTTTAAAACAGGTTTAATACTATCGAAAAACAACGGGGCACCTAGCAGGTATAGTGATTCCGTACTGACGGTTTTTATTCCTGGACAAATATGATTAAAATTTTGAATTAAAGTGTCTCTATGAGAAGTAGATAAATTATTGGAAAAAAATATTTCACATTTATTGCTATTTGGTTCAAGACCAATATTTTTAAAATTTTGAAAAATATGAGTAAGATCACTGAGGACGTCATCTGCTCTACCTCCCAGTGTACCGTCGTCTAGGTACCAGACATTCAGCTTGGATTTCAAATTTGAAATAATTGGTTGAATTCCCAAACTGAAAAGTGCTGGACCCAGTGGGTCACCCTGCTGAACACCGACAGCGGAATCGATAACTTGGTTTTCGTAAAACAAGTTAGTATTTTGACTATAACATTGCCAAACGTAATGATAAATTTCGGGGGTATTATTAGCCACTTCTTTCAGCAAGGTTACCCTATCGATAGAGTTAAAAGCATTCCTTAGGTCAACCTTCACAAGAACATCTGCATCAGAGCTTGTTAAAAATGAACGCACTGAATGTACCGCCGCCTCACAGCCACCTCTAGTGCCAAAACCTAGTTGAGTAGGCTGAAATTTGGTCTTAAGGTTAGAGATTATGTGCCTGCAAGCTAATTTTGAAGTTAAACGTCGAAATGTGGAACCAACGGCAATAGGACGGATACCGTTATCCTTTTTTTTGAAGGCACATAATCTTGCCCCATATAAGAATGGAATGAAATTTGGATTAACATTACCAGAAAGCATAAAGTTACATAATTTTGTAATGTCTTTAAGAAGTACTCCGCCGGCGTCACCGGCAGAAGCGCTTACAAGATCTTTAAGATGTTGAGGCGTAATTCCGTCAATGCCGCTAGCAGAGCCATTCGAAAATGACATAATTGCTTCTAAAGTGTCTTTTTCCGAAATTTGTAAAGGTTGCATAGAAGTCCTGGGAGGCAGCGGTAAACTCTGAGGATGTTTGACCGAAGGATGCTTTTGACGAAGGCTTTCAAGTGTTTCGACATTACGAGGAGCCAGGATGTCGTCTGAGAATAAAATACGGGATGCATTTTTTAAGTCGCCATCCATTACTTTCGACTCAACTACTTTTTTAAATCAAATTTAGGACGTGGTCGAGATAAATGAGTATTAATTGGGTAATCTAAATTTTGAAAAGATGTCTCTTTTAGTTGAGACGTAACTGATTTATTTATTGTTTTATCAAAATGAAAATGGGAATACGCGAAAGTAAATAATTTTTGCCAACTATTTTCACTATTAGTGAAACAATTTTGAATAGTGCATGACAATGCTTTAGCAAGCTGCATCCTCGCACCTCTTGGAATTCTTTTAACCACTGGTACATTACGATAATATTTATAAATTTGCTCCGAAAACAGGGAAAAATTTGTGTTATTAGAGGAATTGCTAATAGAGTTATGAATTTCTACGGCAGGCTGTGAAGCCGAAATACTTTTACTATGGCATCGTTTAATATGTATATTTAATCCCCTTTTACCTTTAAACAGCCTACCGTCAGCACAATTTTGACACTGTAGGAAATCCGGCTGTGATTGTAGCGGAGCAGAGACATTCATGAAAAAATCTAAACGATCTCTACAACACTCAAAAGTCTTTATATTACATATTCAAAGTAACTTGAAATGTGCTGTACTCCACATTTTTCCCTGAAACAATCAATTACGGCCTAAATAAAAGCACTTTACTCTATAAATGAAATATTATCACATTACTTCCCTGGATTTATTCCATATTGATAAAAATTGTATGTAGTCGTTACGCTTTGACAGTTGTCAACGGCGCAGCAGAAATATTTTCCTTTCTTAATTAGTATTATGTCTGAAATCAAAAAATTATTATTATAACAACTCTCTTATATATTTTCTGATCTTTTTGTTAAATTTTTTAAGCCAGAATTGGCCTCCAAATAACAAAATAAAATAAGATAAATATACGTAGCTTTTGACAGTGAAAAATTTTGACATATTTTACTTGCTAGTATTCTTGGTCAAAATATTTTATTTAACCATTAAACTTAATATAACCTAAGCCCGACATTTAATAAACAAGTTGCGTCTTTGCATTTCAATTAATTTCGTAATTTAGAACAAATAATGAATTGCCGGAAAATTTCTATCGTTAAATTTACCGTTACAGTTACAGCTTATTGAAGTCCAATGATGAACTTAGGTCTCCCCCATAGAATACCTCTAAGGGAGGTTATTTACCGTTGTTTTTTTTTTGTTTCAGTCCTAATTAGAAAGACGCTGCTGCCCATGTCCTGATTTGGTTCCCTCTGTCGCCTCTAACGACATCCACGGGATGATATGGGGTAGTGGACATCTTTACTTAATAGGCAAATATTTACTGATGCCTATGTTCAGCAGTGGACATTGATAGGTTGTGATGAATGAATTAATAATGAAATTTAAATCGTTACTATTTACAATGTCTCACATTAAAAGTCAATTAAATCAAATGTATCTTAAAGGAAACTGAAATAGGAGATATGCAGCAGCATCCTCCTGATAACAGCTCTAAATAATAATCTCTAAATAAAAAAATCCTCTCTATGAGGCAATCTATTACGGAGACCTATGTTCAGCAGTGGACTTTTACAAGAAACAGAAACAGAATCTTTCTTATTCAATATAGATTATAAATAATACTTATTGAAAGTCACTCTTTGTTTGATTACCACTAGTTCGGAAAAAACTTCTGTCCTGGGAAGAACCAGCAAGAATTTTTTTTAAATAACAGCTTACAATCATGTATGTTACACAAATTAACAACACAACAAATTAGAAATAGCTTGGTAGCGATCACCTCATTTCCAGGGGTTATTATCATCCATAAATTCCTTACTATTATAATAACCCTTTTTATACAAACTTAGTTTAATAAAGTTTTTGAACTTTGAGCAGGTCAAATTTTGTATATTTTCTGGAATTTTGTTGTAAAAGCGTATACATCGCCCCAAAAATGAAAAACTGACTCGATGGAGTTGAGTAACTGGTACTACTAGCTTGTGTCTGTTCCTAGTATTTACAGAATGAATATCACTTATTTTTGTAAAACCACTTTTATTTTTGTGTACGTACATTACATTTTCATAAATGTATTGGGAAGCCAAAGTTAATATATTAATCTCTTTAAATTTTTGTCGCAGTGACTCTTTAGGCTTTAAATCATAAATTTCTCTTATGGCCCTCTTCTGTAAAACAAATATAATTTCAGTGTCAGCTGCGTGTCCCCATAGCAAAATACCATACGACATTATGCAATGGAAATAGCTCAAGTAAACTAGTTTAGCTGTTTCAACACTGGATAGACTTCTAATCTTTTTTAAAGCATATGCGGCAGAACTAAGTCTGCTTGCTAGTTTTGATATATGGGGCTCCATTGAAGCTTCGCGTCTAGTGTGATTCCAAGAAAAATGGTGGTATCTACAAGTCTCAATTTCTGCTCATTTAAAATTACATTAGTATTTAATTGTTTGACATTTGAAGTCATCAATTTTATACATTTCGTTTTAGCGCCATTTAAATGCAAATTATTAACATTGAACCAATTTACTAATTTAGATTTAGCATTATTTACTTCGTCATATTTTAGTAATTGTCGACTTAATTTGAAAATTAAAGAAGTGCCATCTGCAAATAATACTATATCATAGTTATCCCCTACTATGTAAGGTAACTCATTAATGTATACAAGAAACAGAAAGGGGCCGAGAATTGAGCCTTGAGGCACGCCCATTCTTACCATCGACCTGGAAGAGCTCATATTGTTGTTAATGACAACTTTTTGCGTTCTCTTACTTAAATATGAAATAATTAATTTAAGAGCATCACTTCTTACACCGTAGTGTTGAAGTTTCCTGATTAATGTTTCATGGTGAACACAATCGAAGGCCTTGGATAGGTCACAAAATATACCCAAAGCATCCTGTGAATTCTCCCATGCATAAAGATATATTTAATCAGCTTAACACCGGCATCAGTTGTCGAGCGACCCCTTGTGAAGCCATATTTATTTTATGAAGTAAATTGTATATATTAAAGAAATTTAACATTTGATCAAGAATATTTTTTTCAAAGATCTTACTAAGTGTTGATAGTAAAGAAATATGTCTAAAATTGGCTGGGTCTAATGTACTACCAGACTTAAATATTTTATTACTTTACTATGCTTCATTAAATCAGGAAACACACCCGTTTCTATACTAGTATTAAAGAAAATAGCTAAATGAGGCGCGGTTGTATAGATAGTATAGACGCAATTACTTTAACGGAAATTCCCCACAGATCCGCAGTTTTCTTGACATCAATATTTTTAAAATATTTTACAATATCATATGATATATTATGATACTTTATAAAATGTAAAATTCTTTGCATGGTGTGATAGATAATATATGATGTAATAGATGAATGATGGAAATGAATGGATGATATTTTTAAAATATATTTTATTTAAGTATATATTTAAGATTATTATTTATATTTAACAAATAAACAACTGCTTGCATTATTTATTAAGTCTGTAGGGCATCCCATTTTAATTATTAAGGATTATTAAGGTTTCACCTTAATCTTTGTCGAGTATTGTAGGTGTTCCAGGGATCACTAAGAATGTTGTGGAGTCTTACCTCAGACAAATACATTGATTAATAATTTCCCTGTATTTTAAGTTAAAGTAATTAGTTCGAATTTCCAAATTTTAAATTATGACATATTCAGATCTCCTGAACTACGTGCTATGGAGGAAGTATATATGTATCTACGTATGTAAATTCATGGTTAATATTCGCCCTAAATATTTCGAGAACAAATAATGATGTTGTTTTATTCAATTCGGTCGTTAATTCATCGTCATGCATTTTCCCCATAGGGAAATACAAAAGGCCTCCCCCGTAGATTTTCCGAATAGGGGACATATTTTCCACAGTAACCTTGTTTGGTAGGCGTGTTGGCAAACGGATTTTTTTATAAATTTGAGTTATTATAAAAAAGATGCTAACAAACAAATTAGTTGTAGAGATATACAAATGGCACTTAATTATTAAGAACTGCACTGATTTATGTAAAAAGGGCAACTTTTATATTTCGCAAAAGGTTTAATGATTTACAATATATATATATATATATATATATATATATATATATATATATATTTATAATAACGAATGCTTGCTGCTGATGTATTTTAAATGCTTTTTGTTTTTTCATAGAATAAGGATGACAAGCGATTACATAGTCCACCTGATATTAAGTGGATTCTATATTAGATACATACATCTTTTTTCAATTAAGAATCGCACAACCACAAGTTCAAAGAGAAGCCAGGATCAGAAACAACGTCTTAACGTGTTTTCAGAGTCACGTGGTTGAAACACCGCCTACTTCTCTGGACAGGTCTTAAATTCATCGAGTAAAGCAAATTCTCTACTCCTTTGCGGAATGCATCACGAAAGGCGAAGCGTACCATTTGATTCAAATGCGTGAAATATCTACAACAAAGGAGTGGAGTCCTACAAATCACCTGGTTATCCAGCGGTGGAAAGGGCTGAGAAGATTTAAATCGTTGAGTTATAAATTTTAAAAATAAGTTATATAATTTTCGATCAATTCATGGCGATTCAGTATTCCCAACCAAACCTAGACCTCTAAAACAAAGATTAAAAATGAAAGTCTTGCCATCACAACTACACGACCCTTACAAATGTGATTAGAGTAAAGCCGTCGTAAAATAAATCTTAACATTATAGTAATTAGAATAAAAATAAGAAGACAGATTTATAGGCTCATATATTATAATTAAGCTAAAGCATTGAAAGTTTTACGGAATTAAAAGTTGCCCCGCTAACATTAATTAGTGCGTGAGCTGATTGTATTTCTCAAGGCTTGTATTGTTTGTTACGTAGAATTAGAGGTAAAAATATTATTTCTTTTTTATATATGTATGGTTAGTTGCTTCCTAAACAAAATAAAATCTATATATTTATACGTGAAGGGAAAACCGTGTACCACATTTTAAACACATTGCGCGCACGAAGGTTTGCGAGGTTTGGCATAATTTAAGTTTTTATCGAGAAGGAGTGCAGAAAGTTTAAATGTATATTATGTTTTTTTTTAAGAATAAGGGTGACAAACGAGCACACAGTCCACCTGATGGTAAGTGGTTGCTTTCGCCCATAGATATCTACAGCTATCTTCGTTTGCGAGTTAAAATTCAGATGCGTTGTCAGCCGTGAGGACTAAGATAGAATGCCTCTTTTCAAGTAAAAAGGGTCTCCAGTTCTGTACGCTCAGCATACGAAACACAGCAGCATTAAGCTGCTATTTTACGCTGGTATTCTGTGAGAACGTAGTCCTTCCTCGGTCGAGCCAACCCATTCGTACTACAACTATACTATAAATATACCTGCAGCGTGGCTATACCACGTTTAATTATATGTAATATTTTTAAAAATACAGTATTCAATAAATAAAACATTCGTTGATAACGTTCATACAGCTAGTATCAAACACCTAATAGTCTGTGGTCAAACAGTCGCACACAGTAGAAATTTTATCCAAAAATTTTATAATGTTGCCAAAAAATAACTACTACTTTACTTTTGTGAGATATAAAATGTTCCTTTTTCAGTAGTCTGTGGACATATTTTACAGACCATTGATAGTTATAGCTTTTAACAAAAGTAAAAACTGACTTGTAATTGCCAATAAAGAAGCTATTTATTTGTTACCCTTAGGGGTGAAAGTTTTCTTTTTATAGGATAGGGTGACAAACGAGCACACAGTCCACCTGATGGTAAGTGGTTGCTGTGGCCCATAGACATCTACATCCATCCTCAATAAAGAATCAAAATGCAGATGGGTTGTCACCCGTAAGGACTAAGATGGAATGTATCTCTCCAGTAAAAAGGGTCTTCTCCAAATTTATATGGGACCACCCCTTGAATGACGTATTTTATAAAAAAAAATCATCTAAATTGGTTCACAATCTGCGAAGATATCGTGTAACATGAATACAAAAAAACATAGACTCGAATTGAGAATTAAAAAAGGAATATTTTCATTGCAAAAAAACTTTAATTTTATAATATGAGATATGTGTTTTAATGTACAGTTGAAAGTAAAATACATCTTGCTTATTATACAAAATTTTAGTTGAAAGTAAAATAAATCTTGCTTATTTCGACCACTAAACGACCACCAGTATAATTCACCGCCCACCTGGCAAAGTCGTGCCGCCAAATGACGCAAGTTCACCCTTTATTTGGCATGAATACAATTAACAACAAATAATTAAGACTGTGGCTGTGCCTTATAAGATAATACAAACGACTACTAATTGCTACGTGAGGTGAATAGAATTAAAAAAATTGGGTAAGTTTTGTCAAACATTTGTATTATTTGACAAAACATGTCCAACTGAGAGTAGCAAACTAGCGGTAGAAAAAAGTGTGAGTTCACACACATTTTTCACAAGGTTAAGTAGATAAAGGGATTTATCTGACACACTTTAATCATCAAAAAAATACAAAAATTATTCATTTCCAAATGCAGGGTATACAATTAGATAGGTAGTCTCGATTAATCATTTTCAGACTACACAATTGTTTATTTGTTTAGCTGTGGCTCCTCACTAAGCATTTTTCACTCGAGGGCACCGATAAAAAAGCTTACCAGTTACCAGTAACACAGACTAAATAATGTTTGCCAGTAAGTCCCCTCAGATGGTAAGGTAATGCGCAAATCAGATAGTAAACAACGCGAGTGTGAGTCTGCCAGTTATTAACTAGAACCATTAATATGGTGCCATTAGTTATGCTTATATAAATTAAGTGCAAATATTTTATGAACCCTCAAAACGTACTAACAAAAATACAAAATAATACAAATAACTTAATTTTACTAAATATGTTATAAAATATTATATAATATTTTATCATTAGTATATAATATTATATAGTTATAATAAAATATTACCGCGTACTGGCGGTACGAATTTAAGAATCATTCCGAGGTTGTAGTAAGAGGGGCAGAGGGAAACAAATCAGGAAATGGGCTGCAGCGTCTCCTAATATCGACTAAGAATAAAAACTGCGCTTGCCAAGACGCTTGTCAAGTGTGGCAACCATGGCAAATATCTCCCCTATGAGGCAATCTATGGGGGAGGAATGTTCAGCAGTGGACTTTAATAGGATATAACGGTTACGGTAACGGTACTGAATATAATATAATAAAAATATAAATACACACATACACCCACAAAAATTTATTACAAATATTTATTGACAGGCGGATTGATAATCGAAAAACTTGTCGATTCGAGCTTTTGATGTTTGCCGATTTGTGTATTTTATGGCTGGCTTAAACGAGATGAATATATGTTAATAGTCGCCTCTAGCAACTGGACTAAATAGAGTGAGGGTTTCTCTAACGCCGCAACCACACGTCGCACACAAATTTCATATTGTATACGCTTATTTATATAACAAAGAAGGGTATAGTTTCCTTTCCCCCTATGTAGGTATGCCAATGAGCTTTACCGCCCGTGAACTTATTTATCCTTGTATTATATTATAATAAAATAATAAAATTCTATGTTATTGCTCTATATAAACGTGGTAGAGCCATGTTGCAGCTATATTAGTAGTAGGTATAGTTGTAGCACGAATGGGTCGGCTCGACCGGGGAAGGACCACGCTCTCACAGAATACCAGCGTAAAATAGCATCTTAACACTGCTGTGTTTCGTATGGTGGGTGTAGAGAACCGGATACATTTGTTACTGGAAACGAGGCATTCCATCTTAGTCCTCACGGATGACAACGCATCTGCAATTTGATTCATAATCAAGAACAGATGTAGATGTTGTCTGTATGCTCGTTTGTCACCCATATCCATTGAGTTATACAAGACTAGAGGAGCAAACCACATTACCGCGCGTCGAAAAACGTGAAGCCACTATCTAACCGCGAGGACGTAGCTTTGAAACCTCTAAACCTTTATAAGTAAACATATATCTGTTTCAGTTACACAAGTCGCGAAAACAATGCCGTCGCTAAGATTAGATAAAGATAGACATATAAACATCCAGTGACGAGTTGGTATTGCCTACTATATGAAATTTTACCCAAAAATAAGCAATGAAAAGGAGTTTTTTTAGCTGCAGTTATAGTTTATATTTTAAATATGTATCTTTGCTTATCCTATGAATAAAAGTATGTATAACTATTGAAATAAAACTTATTTTTTTTTTCGAAGTATCTTTTATTGTACTGATAAATCAAACAAAAAATAAATCAAATAAAAAATTCAACTTTAGGTTTCTTAACAAAGAAGATCTGAGTTTGAAATATGCATTAATTGTGAAAGCATCGGTAAATCTTTGTCTCCTTAATTTGGTCTCATAACATTAGCTACAAAAATTGTGGTTATTAATACATTTTTAAGATGATACTAAATGGTGTCGTACTAATCCGCTTAAATAAACACGGTTGCCATCGCTTTTTGGTCCTAGTTTGTCTTGATCCCGGAAGTGCTTAGAACTAATGAGAGTAGATTTCGAAGGCACCCAGTGAGTCTCCTTTCTCAGCAATCGTATTATTTCCACCCACTTCTTACGGTGTGCTGCATCTTTAGGTACCCTGCAAAATTATTAATATAAAATAGGTAATAAAATATAATTAATAGATCTATGAATCTCTAAAATATTCTAAAATAAGAATAATTAATTCCTTTGTATAAAGATTGAAACATAGTTTTTATTACAATTTCGAAAATATTTAAAATCAGGGCTAACAAGTTAACTTATTCCATAAATTATATAGTCGTAGTAGTGTAATGTGGGAAAATTGCAAAGGCAGAAAAGTGGCAACATTGAACCTAAATTGCAATATTCGTTATTTTATTTCATTTTTTTTGTGTTTTTTAAGTTAATATGAAAACATAAACTAAAATTTACGTGTTGAAAGTGATTCCGCTTCATTAATTATGTTTTTGTGACCTTGAATGGCATTCTTTCACTACGCATTTACTCATTTTTTTTTGTCGTGAATCGTTCGGCTCAACTCAGTCGGCGTCGCATTGAACACTGAACCGACGTTCGCTGGGCATATGGCTGTGGCCATATGTGAAGTGGCAACGCTTTGGCGTGGCAATTACTTATCTAGTGTAACATATAAATCAATGCCCATATCCTATAAAAAAATACTAAATTGATACGAATACTACATGCAACATGTGTTTGTATAGTATACAAACAATTGTTCCGAGTCTGTTTTTTATAGATTAAGGATAACAAATTAGCATTCATTTCACCTGATGGTAAGAAGGTGCTGTGAACCATAGACATCGGTATTATCCTCGATGAAGAACCAAATTGCAGATGCGTTGTCATGATGGAATACCTTGTTTTCGGTAAAAAGAGTTTTCCGGTTCTCTACGTCCACCATACGATATACAGCAGCAATAAGCTGCTATTTGAGATTGATATTTTGTGAGAGCGTGGTCTATCCCGGTCGAGCCGATCCATTTCTGCTATAACCATAATATTATAGGTATCTACCACGTAATGTTAAATAAATTGTATATGCTTGTACATGTGCATTTTTTTAATGTATATATTAAGTGAAATGAAAGTGATAATAAAAAATAAAAGTCGAGTTAAATAAAATAAAAAGGATAAAATAATTTGCACATAACACATCATAACATATAACGTTCTGAAATTAGATCTTGAATTCCTTTACATTATGCCTTAGCATCTACTTCTGAAGCTCTTATGCAGAAATTATTTTATTCTCTAGTTATTTGGAGACAATTTTTACATTTTATTAAAAGTAAAATTTTTTTGATCCTTTTGACTTCGTAATATCACAAGCTTAAGGTACTTACTAGAATATGGTCTAAATACCTACATTAAAAACTTTATCCCCTATTTTCCCATCCATACGGGTAAAATTTTTTTTTCAAAATTTGTATGGTACCACCCCTGCAGTCAAAATTTTAATAGAAAACAATCATTCAAATCAGTTCACCATTGACGAATATATCCCGTTACATGGATACATACATATAAAAATAACATACAGTCATTGAAGTAATACATTACGTACAAGAACAGACACCGTGAAGGCAGTGCGAGGCGCGTGGTCGGAAACTCAGAGTAACTTCATGTGGCACAGAGTAGGTAAGTTTGAATCCGTGGGTTCTAACTCGTGTTGCAAATCAACCAAATCTCGGTGCTAGAACGGTCACTTCGAACAAAATCCGTGCGGTAGTTCGTGACGCGTGGTCTGAGGCCCAGGGTATCTTTATTTCGCACAGAAAAAGTGCGCGTATTGAAAATAACTAAGTCTCAGCGTCTCTTGTAGTCCGTAGTACATATACTTTAATTCATACAGTCCTATTGAGAATCTCCTGCTTATCCTGTTTCTAATGTTTTTTTTAACTTATTATAAATCAGTGCTTGACCACAATCCCACCTGGTGGTAAGTAGTGATGAAGCCCTAGATAGTAAATCGCACTGTCTTAGCGTAACAAAAGCCTATCCACTCTTGCCTTGACGACGCTCAGGTTTTATTCGGACGGAAAGACAGACGCTGGCAAATTATTCCAATAATTTGCTTTATGTGTTACGAAAGTCGAGGTAAACCGTTCAGTTCTAATACGCGGAATACTGGCTAAAAAGGACTTGATAAAGGAGAAATCCCTAGGGTGAGGGAAACGTTTAAAAAAATCTATACTACTTTGACATACAATAAATACATAACCCTCTACAGAGTCAAATTTACAAAGAAAATAAACACGGTGACTGGTACTTATCAGTCCCACGTCGTTTCATGTTTTATAGCTTTCTCACTGCTCTCAAATAAATTCGTAAACATATTCTGTATTTATTAAGCTAAAGAGAATATTTGATACATCAAAATACACCAACAAACCCCGTAGAGATCATATAAATATAGAATATTTGATCCCATCTTTTTTAGTTATATATATATATATATATATATATATATATGTTTATTTAAATTACGTATACATTGCTGGACTTATGGTAAGTGTCGACCGCCGCCTATGAACAACTGCAACTCCAGGGTCATTGAAGGCGCGTTGTCGGCCTATTAAAAAGGAATAAGCTCGTTTCTTGAAGATATTTGCCATAGCTGCCACGCCTGGCAGTGCATTTTTTTATTTTTATTCGTTATTAGGAAGACGCTGCTGCCCATCTCTTGATTTGTTACCGTCTGTCGCCTCTTGCGACACGTTTGTGATGATTTGGGGTAGTGGCCACCACACCACGCAACTACACGGTGACGATAAATAGCACTAATGAGTATACATTTCAGAAAATTATTTATATGGTTTTACGTCAATAGCTAAATAAGGTTAAGATACTGTCTTTGGTTTATAATATAGATTCAAAGTAGACTATGGCAGAATATAGCGATGACCTGATCTCACTATATAGCTAAGCCACAGGTCAGTTTTTCTCATTACTTTTGTTATAAATAAGTATGTTTCGTAGCTAAGTTTGTGATGATCATTTCTTACATTTTAAACAACCTTGTATAATATGAATTGTGTAAAACCCTTGTATAAAATACGTGAATTGAGACAAATAAAAAGCTTTATTATTTATATTACTCATAAATAAGTAAAATATATGTACAATGTTTCATCATTACAGCCCTTCACAAGTTCACTGCTGAACACAGGGCTCCCCCGAGGCAAGCCACAAAGCACGATCGTAAACAACCCGCATGTATCGACTTCCTGCGTGTCTTAACAGGTGATCACAATGTTTAAGAGTATATCATTTCGAAGGTATGCCTGCTATACTCTTTATACCGAAACAGAGTACAGCACGTATTGATGCATATAGCACTCGCTTTGCGGCAGATATAGTTAAGAGCGTAGTACAAAAAAGGACTACTACCACGTAGTAGAAATAGTCCTACTATTTATACCATTTTAAAGTAAATAAAAGCTACATACTAAACTCACACCCTCCCCCCCCCCCCCCCTCCGCATGTTCAAAATATTTTTACAAAATGGGTTTGCTCACAATATCTTCCTTCACCTTCGAGCACTAGGTAAATCACGTGGCGCCAACTTGAATAGAATCCAAGTAGCTCGCGAAACAAATAAAAAATAAAAATTTTATGTCGCTTCGTCATTGCAACTTTAACGATCAAAAATATAATGAGGTTCCTTGCAGTTAATTGCTGTTTTAAAGCTTCAGTAATTTTCCTGTCGTGTTTTATCTAGGCGTAGAACAACGGGATCATTTTTTGGGTACAATGAATCTCATTTCGACTACGTTCTGGCGAATTACGGCTCCATTTAAATCTTCTTGCGAAAATTCTGGTTCGTTTTTACAGAAATAACTTCAGAACCTTGTTTACCCTAGATATGATTTTACTGAAAAATAAAACCTTGTGGGAATACAAAATACTAAAGATATTTCTACTAGGCAGGTATAAATGTCTCTCGTTATGTTAGTAAATTATGAAAATTTAAAATCGTAGCTTATATGAATCATATTACTGGACGCAGGCCTCTTCTATTTATGGGTTATTCATCGAGCTCGAAGGACCATCTTTTCAAGCATTAGGTAGACTAATTTAATAATTAACCTCGTAGGGCACTGATAGATGGATATAATAAATATAAAATGTACAAATTTGATCTGATATGTCAGTATGACTGCATATCAAATTTTTACGTACGTGCTACGGGGGTTGTCGACGATGTGATGGGGACATGTAGGTTTCTCAAGACGTTTTCTTTCATCACCGAGTATGTGATAAATGGGCAATTTACAGTGAACAATGTCATTAGTGCCAGCTGGAATCAAACCCGATTTGGCTATATTTCACGTGTTTAGGATTATTGATATTATCTTCTTCTCTCAGAATTCGAGCGTGACATAGCAGCATAATGATGTATTTTGTATAGTTCTAATACACCGAAGACCCTTTTTGCTAGTAATGAGACATTCGATCTTTATCCTTAGGGTTGACACCCGAATCAGCACCACAGTGAAATAGCAGCTCAATGCTGCTGTATTTTTATTGTGATTGTAAAGAACCGGCTACTATTTTACTGGTAACGAAGCATTCGATTTTTATCCTCAGGATTCACATTGAATCTGCATTTTACTATTTAATCGAGGTCAACTATCAGATGGACTGCGTGAACATTTGTCACCCTTACTTGCATAAAATAAAGAAAAAAAACTAAGAATAATTTTGTTTATATCCCAAAAATTATTATAGTACTGCAATCATACTGAAGCACTCAGACTTCCTGACAAGCTGGTTATATCGATGGATGCAAGTGGCTATATACAATGATTTATTACATTACTCGGGGAAGGCCAACGTTCAGCAGTGGACTTGTGAAGGACTGTAATGATGGTGATGATAATGATAATGATGACAACTTACCCTTTCTAACCTAACTGTACCGAAGCATCGTTTATGTTGTAAGATCAACGGTAAGCTAGAGTACAATGCAAGCCAACAATCTGGAGTTTGCACCAGCTTAAAGCTTAGAGTCCACAAGCCGACAGACAGCCAAAAAAGGTACAGTCTATATAAATCCAACTGGTGGGCGCTGGCCTGTTCTCCCTTTTATGAGGGTTATAAAACAATTAGTCCACCGCACTGCATCAGTGCGTGTTTGCGGACTTCACATGTTTTCGATTTTTTTTTCTTTAGACGTGCATGTTACTTCCTAATGTTTTCCTTTAACACCGAGTTTACAAGCACTGAATATTGCAACAAACAGTTTATTTGGTTTTAGCAAGAATTGAGAACATGGATTGACGAACTGTGAAATTAACAGCGAGCTCTAAGCTCCTGTACTACAACTGCGGCAAACATTAAGTAAAATAATATTTACTTGTCTTTTGTTACTGTACACAACAGCCATTTCAAAGCCTAAGCTTGGTCAAGAATTTTGTGCAATTAACACGACCGATTAAACCCGTTACCGTTGCAGCATATTAAAGTCTACTGCTGAACATAGGCCTCCCCAACAGATTGCCTTATAAGGGGCATATTTTCCATAGTTGCCACACTTGGCAAGCGGCTTGGCAACCGCAGTTTTATATTTTTATTGGTTATTAGGAAGACGCTGCTTTCCATCCCCTGATTTGTTTCCTCTGTCGTCTCGACACCCACGGGATGATATGAGGTAGTAGATATTCTTACACCGTCACTACAATTACCCTTAATAAACGCCGTATTAATAATAAGTTACCAAAACTATTAAAGAGGTTTTACTTCTCTAATATTCCGAAAATGTTTACACGTGCTTACGATCCAAACAAACAAAGCATTAATAGAACGAGTAACAACTAGTCTCGTACAACATCGTACCTTTCGTTTTAGACACGAAGGCACTTTATCCTCTCAGTGCCCCATTTAAGCTGGTGTTCCTCAGGGATCAGTACTAGCTCCCCTCCTGTATATCTTGTACACCAACGACATTTCAATCCCGTCGAATGGTGTACAGCTCTCCCTCTTCGCAGATAACACTGTGCTATACTGCAAAAGTCATATGCTATCTTCAGCAAGGAACAAGATCCAAAAGTCAGTCGATGACCTAGGAGATTGCTTCCAAAAATGGCCTATCGATGTGAACCCGGAGAAGAGCTCCGCAGTTCAATTCGATATTAAAAGACGCCGTATCAAGAACAAGAAAAATATCCCACCAATACGTATGTTAAGGACCCCTGTCCCCTGGCATACGTCAGCTAAATATTTAGGTGTCACCCTTGACAAAAGGCTCACTTTCGAGCCTCATGTCAAAAGAGTAACACGTCTAGCTCGTTTCTATTTAGGTAGGCTTAACAGTATGTTGGGCCGACATAGTAAAATGTCCTTAAGAAATATGTGAACCCTTTATAAGGTTTGTATACGACCGGTAATGTCTTACGCGGCCCCCATAATTCCACACGCTGACCATAAAATTATTAACGAACTTCAAGTAGTTCAAAACCTCTTCTGTCGTCGAGCTGCGAACGCACCTTGGTACGTCCGTAATGCCGACCTTCATCGGGACTTAGAAATCCCAACAATTCAACAATTTATTAAAAAACTCTCTGAAAACTTCTTCAGTCTCAGAGTCGCATAATAATACACTAATTCGTGAGGCAGCTACTTATGCAGCCCCACTACCTCCCGCCATAGCGTCCGCAGGCCGAGAAACACTCTCTCGGATCCGCCTAATAAATTGTCAAACGACCTGAACTGCCTCCTGGCGGCTCAGGCCAATTCTAATTAAATTACATTATTCAAAATTAATTTGCCTTCGTAGGCACTCCCTAAGCGGCTTGTAGCCGGCTGGGCCCTCTTTTTCCCAAAAGAGAGTCGCTTTAGATACGGCATAAGAAGCTTTAAACAGCTGGTTGCCAGTCCCCAAAGGCGGTTTTAGGGGGTATCACTTAGGTTCCCCTTGTAGGCAGTGAGTCCCCCATAACCACGATAGACCGGCTATCGTGGTATGCGTAATGCATTTTCCGCCTCCCTACGGGGTAGCCGTTTTCCAATTACTTCGGCGCAAAAAAAAACTAGTCTCATAAGCGGTGGTTAGAATTCCGTCCGCGCGCCAATCGGCAAAAAAAACAATCAACATGCAACAAATCTGAACAAAACCGACGAGATTAAGTTTTCTTAGATTAAACTAACTGCTGCTAATTTTTGTGGAAGAATAGAAGTTAATAGTAATACTTTGCGGATATCCATTAAATATAATAGCTAATTAATTTTGATCTAATATTTCAAACAAATTAGCTCAGATCCGTGATGTGTCCTACCCAATTTGAAGAGGAACTCTACACTAGTAACGACGCATAACCGTCGACATCTAGTTAGTTAGTCAGTTTACGGCGGGCTGTTTTCCGCATCTCCACGTCTAAGCGCGTATTTTGCGTGTAGGCTGGAATAATGTGTCATAATACCTCCCCGAAGAAGTTCATCGGTCCTTTGATGTTGCAAGCAACTCCTGGGAGTGATCCCAGCGTGCCGTGATGTTTAGCCCTCTATGTAGCGACCTCTGGACATATCAGCAATACCCCATACATGCCATACACAGAGGTCTATCTGCAACACCTATGGTAAATAAATGTTTGTTAAAGGAGCCATGTCCTGTGGTAGCACTCGTTACTATCCTGATATATGGCTTGTTCAGTCTCATTATAACCTTGGTTAAACGACTGTTATTTTTCAGGCAGGGCCTCCCTACTTTTTCTACAGTCTACTAGATGTTTTCAAAGCTGAGCGTGCTGATTAGTGAAGTCTCTACGTACCAGTGAACGAACATTTCCAAAAGGGATTGGTATGATTGGTTCCGGCCCTATAGTGGCTAGAGCCGATCCTTTTCTGGCCAGTTCGTCTGCTGCATCGTTGCCTCTTGATCCACTGTGTCACTTTATCCACAATGCTCCGTGCGTGCAATATTCTTAAAAAGGGGATCCATCAATGTTTTCACTTCATAAATTAATATATAGCTGTAAATTTTTTATAGATTCTTGACTCACTATCAAGTTTCGTTGTTGAAATTAACGTTGACATCAATATAAATAAAGTAAAAAGAGAGAAAAAATGGTATGTTAAGCTTATAGAATTCTTAAATAACAATATTCTTCATGAGCCCGTAAAATCCCACAGCTGGACATGGATGCCCCCTCCCTCCATCGTAGGGAATTTTTTTAGTAGACAGTTCGTACCTTTGATTTCTTGCCATAAAATGAATATTTTACGTCTATAAACAAGATGGATACACCGCCATATATCGGAAACTAATATGCGCAGGGTGCGGGGAGCAACAATAGTATCTTGGAAATGGTCGCATCGCAAGCAGACTGGTCTGTTGTTCCATATCGGAGGAATGGTGAGAAAGTGTAGTATAAATGTGGTATTAGTTATTTTGAATATATTGTAATAAATGATACCTTCGTATATAATGTTACTCAACGAGCTATGAAGAGAGCTATGCTCGGGGATTCTCTGCGTAATAAACTTAGAAA
Organism: Parnassius glacialis; assembly: GCA_033319125.1. NCBI lineage: Eukaryota > Metazoa > Arthropoda > Insecta > Lepidoptera > Papilionidae > Parnassius > Parnassius glacialis. The sequence goes on along the minus strand of JAVANC010000012.1, from coordinate 36,714,024 downwards.
TGAAGATATCCGCTTTAGAACCAAAGTAACCAACATAGCCCAAAATTAATAAGCCGAAGTGGCAATAGGTCGGCCATATAGCTCGACAACCGATGGTGAAGCAAAGTTCAATTTATGGATGATAATAACCCCGGAAATGAGGTGACAGCTACCAAGCTATTTCTAATTTGTTGTGTTGTTAATTTGTGTCTGGGTTTTTTTGCTGGTTTTTCCCAAGAAGCGGTTTTTTTTCGAACCAGTGGTAATTAAACAAAAGAGTGACTATCAATAAGTATTATTTATAATCTACATTGAATGAAAATGTTACAGTTTCTGCATCTGTTTTTGTCTCGAGTGGCAGTCTCGTACCGATAGACGAAGCGCGGGGCGGCCCCTACTAGATGAAGTGACGATCTGGTACGAGATGCAGGAAGTCAATGGATGCAGGTGACTTTGGACTGTGCTTTGTGGTATTGTTTGGAAGAGGTATTTGTTCAGCAATGGACTTGTGAAGGGTTGTAATTAAACCCAGTTATACATAATACTAACAAAATATTAGCCTTAGTTTCTTCTTTTTCTTCTATAATAATAATTTCAAATTAAAAATTTTGTACAACCGACTTCAATATAAATTATTAAGAATATCTCAAAAACTATTGGCCAGACCTTAATCATATATATTTATATAGGACCACATGTGAAGCACCAGCTTACAAATAAAAAGAATCATCGAAATCGGTTCACACAGTAAAAAGTTATGAGGTAAAAATAAACATACTTTGACGGCTCCGTGGCGCAGTGGCTTAGCAATCAGTTGTTGCGCTGGGGGCCGCGGGTTCGAATCCCGCAGGGATCAAGTATTTATATGCCTACAAATAATTGTTCTAGGTCTGGATGTTTGTCCTTGTGCAATTTATGTTTGTAAACTGCCTCCACGACACAGGAGAAAATCCTAGTATGGGGATGACGCATTTAAAACAATTAAAAAAAACGTACATTCGAATTGAGTACCGGCTCCTTTTTTAAGTAGGTAGAAAACGAAAAAAATTGTGATGCGGGTAGTTTTTGACATCAAAACAAAGCAGCAACAAGTGCGAGACGATTGGGTTCGCTAATTCGTTTATTAAGCCACCAACCCAAGTGATTTATTGATGAATAAAAAGATTAAGAAATGTCGTCACACGCCTCCTAAAATTAAGTTTTATATAAAAAGTAAAAACCGACTTTAAAGAACTAAGGAGAATAAAATAACTTATAATTTATTATATACAGGGTTATTTTTCAAAGAGTAGTCAAATTTCTAATTTAAGTTCAAATATATAAATATTGATATATATTTCTGCACTTTTTGAAATTAAGAGTAAATAAACCTAACAAGCTAACAGCATAGCAAAATAGCGAAGCAATCAGCTTTGTAGCGGTTTCTAACGGTTGCCGTTGAGCAATCAGTTTCAAAATAGGAGGTTCAGATGCCTGGGTGATCAGTAATAGATTGCTGAAAACAGAATTTGAAAATTCGAAACCGTTCTCGAGATAATCGTTGGACAGACGGACAGACATCGTGAAATCAATAAGTGACTTCGCAAGCTTCGCCACTTAATAAGGCTACTACATTTATTTGAAATTATCGAAAATTTAATGTGATTTATGGGCAACAACGATTTGCCTACCCATCTACCCTTAAGAATGTGTGCCTGCGCAGTAAAATCAGTAATAATAATAATTATTTTACCATGCGTACCTACGCAGATTATTTAATTAATATAAGAGTACGTATGCAATACAAAGTTTACTTTTACACCTAGAATTTTGGAAAATCTAAATAAGATATTAATAATAATAGAAATAATGAATAAAAAATAAATTATCATACAGATACAGATACATATTAATAAAATAGTAATTCAAATTGTATTCCAATATAATAAATCAGTTATTTCGTATACGAAAACATGATAAGGTTAGTGAAATTAGTGTATTGAATGGAATCACGCAGCAGTGTGACACGGGTCACGGGCGCGGTCAGTACAATTTGTCTTTTTCTCAAACACATTCATTTGTTACTTATCAAATGCATCACTAAATTTATGACCTCACCACGAGTCCAAAGAGCAAAAGCGCTGTAGCTATAGAGTTTGTGAAGATGTCTGAAGTTAGTGAATTACGAGTGTAATAATGTTTTCTATTTTTTATAAAAAAAAATATAATAAGAGAAATAATAAATAAAAAATAAATTATGACGGCTCCGTGGCGCAGTGGCTTAGCAATGAGTTGCTGCGCTGGGGGCGCGGGTTCAAATCCCGCACGGAGCAAGTATTTGTATGGCCTACAAGCTGGACCCGCAACAATTACTTAATAATGTTTGTCTTTGTGCAATTTGTGTTTGCAAAACTGCCTCCACGACACAGGAGAAAATCCTAGTGTGGGGGTAAAGTTTTTTAAACAAAAAAAGAAAATAATTATCATACAACCGGTCACGCGATATAGAGACAAGAGCCAAAATCACTAGCTGCGTTTCTTCGCTGGAGGACTATACTTAGAGGCCTTTGTGCGAGAATAAAACCAGCTTTCTTGTATCCCGTTATGAATATATTTTACAGAATAATTTATACCCCATAAACAAGCATACAGTCCACCTGATGCTCAGTAATTGCTGTGGCAACAACTATTCTCGATTAAGAATTAAGATGCAGATGACCTGAGGACTAAGATGGATAAAACTTCGTTTCTAGTAAACAGATTCTCCGGTTCTCTATACTCACCATAGGAAACACAGCAGCATTAAGCTGCTATTTTACGATAGAATTCTGTGAGAGCGTGGTCCTGCCCCGGTTGAGATGACCCATTCGTGCTAATTTATAATAAAGCTGCAGCGTGGCTCTACAACGTATAATTGTTGAATAATAATTGTATCTTAACTAAGTTTACACTTTTGACAAACTTGTATAATATTAATTGTGTTAAACCCTTGTATAAACTGTGTAAATTGAAATAAATAAAAAGCTTTATTATTTATAATACTCATAAAGAATTAAAAGACATGTACAATGATTCATCATTGCAGCCCTTCACAAGTTCACTGCTGAACACAGGGCTCCCCCGAGGAAAGCCACAAAGCACGATCCTAAACATCCCGCATCTATCGACTTCCTGCATGTCTTAACAGGTCGTCACAATGTTTAAGAGTATATCATTTCAAAGGTATGCCTGCTATACTCTTTATACCAAAACAGAGTACAGCACGTATTGATGTATATAGCATTCGCTTTGCGGCAGATGTAGTTAAGAGCGTAGTACAAAAAAAGAACTACTACCACGTAGTAGAAATAGTCATACTATTTATACCATGTTAAAGTAAATAAAAGTTACATACAAAACTCACCCCCCCCCCCCCCTTCCCCGTGTGTTCAAAATATTTTTATAAAATGAGTTTGCTCACAATGTCTTCCTTCACCTTCGAGCACTAGGTAAATCACGTGGCGCCAATTTGAATAGAATCCAAGTAGCTCGCGAAACAAATAAAAAATAAAAATTTAATGTCGCTTTGTCATTGCAACTTTAACGACCAAAATATAATGAGGTTCCTTGCAGTTATTTGCTGTTTTAAAGCTTCAGTAATTTTCATGTCGTGTTTTATCTAGGCGTAGAGCAACGGGATCATTTTTGGGTACAATGAATCTAATTTCGACTACGTTCAGGCGAATTACAGCTCCATTTAAATTTTCTTGCGAAAATTCCGGTACGTTTTTATAGAAATAACTTCAGAACCTTGTTTACCCTAGATATGATTTTACTGAAAAATAAAACCTTGTGGGAATACAAAATATTAAAGATATTTCTACTAGGCACTTATAAATGTCTCTCGTTATGTTAGTAAATTATGAAAAACTTAAATTCGTAGCTTATATGAATCATATTACTGAACGCATGCCTCTTCTATTTATGGGTTATTCATCCAGCTAGAAGGACCATTTTTTCAAGCACTAGGTAGACTAGTTTAATAATTTAACCTGTAGGGCACTGATAGATGGTATATGGATATAATATACAGGGTATTTTTGGAACGCTCCCGAAAACTAAGACAGGTGACAGCACCAAGTATACCTTTGATCATGGGTCACAAATAAATTCGATCCTGATGAAAAAAAATCATCTTTTTACAACGTTTTATTAGCGTTTTTCACGCGCCATCATGTTAGTACAGTTAAATGAAACGATAATTTCATAAAAAATATCATGAAAATACTGAAACATAAAACCAGCAGTGGAATGACTAAATTTATATCAGCTGATTAAAGGTCAATGTACGCGCGAACGCAAATTCGCGCGGCCCACAACTAGCGGGCCATACCACAGTACCTAATAATTTACAACACTTGTCTAAATACCTAACTTATCTACTTAACCTACTATTTTGCCACTGTGCTTGTCTCCACGTAGCCACTTTAACCCGAATTTACAGGTTAAATAACCCAAATAACTGGTTCGATTCCCCGCTAATAAAAAAATACTTAAATGAAATGTAACCAAGGTTGGAGTCATGCGTTTTTATTCATCGTGTAGGTATGTTTATTATTCTCATGTATTCAGTTATGTACCTATTCAGATTAGTCCAGTACTAAGTTATTTAAAAAAAATAGTTATGAAACAGCTTACCGCTCTAAATCCTCCGTGGTCTTATGAGATGCGGCTCAAATTGTGCTCCATTCATTTCAAGGCAGATTTGGGCTCGGTGTTTCATCTCCTCATGCAGACGGGGCATCATCGTGTGGTCTTCGATACAGTCCGTACGTAGTTTGTCGAAAACATCCGCGATCCTTTGGCGCATTTCATCAGCACTATCACACTCACGATTAAAAACCCTTTCTTTCACATACCCCACAGAAAGAAGCCCAACGGGGTCAGATCTGGTGAGCGAGGTGGCCAAGCGTGTGGTCCTAGTCTGCCGATCCAGCGATCATCAAATAGGTCATTGAGGCGCTCACGGACGAACCTCACGACATGTGGAGGGGCACCATCATGCTGGAACCATGTACGGCGATATTTAGCCAACAATAGGTCGTCTAAAATGTCCACCAACTGTTCATTTATGAGTTTCAGGTATCGCTGTCCGTTAAGTCGCTGTGGAAAAAACACTGGTCCTAATATGCGATTCTTAAATAAACCTGCCCATACGTTAACCGACCATCGGGTTTGGTGCCCGGTTTGTCGAACAGCGTGCGGGTTAACATCGGAATACAGTTAAGGGATAATAGTCAGTGGGAGAGGAACTTAATGGACATAGGGGGCGGCTATTTAGGATACATTCTATTTGTGTGAACAAAGATGACAATTCCTCATAGGTTAGGTGCGTAGTCCCTAATATCCTAGCCAGGTGGAATTTGGCTGACTTTACACCGGCCTCCATCAAACCATTGAAGTGAGGAGCGTATGCAGGCGAAAAACAAAATTCAACGCCTTCGTTAGCGGCAAAATTAGCGATAGTTTTGGCATTAATTTCAAAAAACTCTTTAAGTTCCTTTGAAGCAGCTACAAAGTTTCCACCATTGTCGCAGAATATCTGCTTTGGTAGCCCTCTCCGTGAAACAAAGCGTCTCAAAGTTAATATAAAAGCATCCTTGGACAGCTCACTAACAGCCTCCAAATGGATGCACTTATACCTAAAACATATGAAAATACACAAATAACATTTTGTAATTTTACAACCACGACCTTTGCGATCCGTGACCATAAATGGCCCAGCGAAATCAGTCCCTACTGTAATAAAAGGAAAGTCAGGCATTAGTCTTTGAGCAGGTAGGTTGCCCATTATGTTTTTCATAGACTGACCCTTAAAACGCCTACATACGGTGCAATTATGCACAGTACGTCTAGCCAGACTTCTTCCACTAATGGGCCAAAAACGCGTTCTAATAGAAGCCAGTAAGGCTTGGGGCCCTAGATGTAGAAGCCGTACGTGTTCTTGTTGGAATAAAAGTTGAGTAAAATGGTGTTTAGAGCTTAACAACATGGGATGCTTCATATCGAAACTATATTCAGAAGCCTGAATTCGACCACCTACTCTTATCACTCCTTTATGTAAAAATGGATTAAGTGCCGAAATGTGCGACTTAGGACTTAGGGAATTTCCTTTTAATAATAAATCGTATTCTTTAGGGAATGCCTCTAATTGGGAAATATACACTAATGAATTAAGAGTTTTATTGAGCTCGGCGGTAGTTAAGGAACCTGCAATTTTAGTTTTAGAATTTTTACAGTTATTAATAAATCTATGTACATAGGCTAAAATGTGTTGTAATTGTTTTAATTTAGAATATTTGTTAAAGTTAATAATTGATTGATAGTTATCACAAATAGCAACTGGATGTGCTTTAACTTCCGGCAAATTCTTCATCTCAATAATAGTCTGCGACTGCATAGAAGGCCACTCGGACTCTGGCAACGATAAAAACTTAGGTCCATACCACCACATATCCAGTGGCGTAGCGTGCCTTCGAGGGGCCCTGTATCAAAATTTGTTGGGGGGCCCCAATGAAGAGTAAAGATTTCATAAAAGGAACAAAAACGCTTGCATTGAATTCAAATTATTATATATTGATTTTAAGTTATTCATCATCATCGTTACAGCCCTTCATAAGTCCAAGGAATGAAAAAACGAATAAAGGAATAAAAAACATATACATAAAAATGGTCTTCAGTTCTCTATGTACACATAAATTATCGTCAATTATCACGACAACGGCAAAAGTACTAATTCCACTAGTTCATCATCATCATCATCATCATAACAGCCCTTCATAAGTCCATTAAAGAGCATAGGCCTCACCCAAGGAATGCCACAAAGCACGGTCCTGAACCACCTGCATCCATCGACTTCCTGCATGTCTTACCAGGTCGTCACTCCATATAGTGGGGGGACGCCCTACACTTCATCCGCCGGTACGAGGCCGCCACTCGAGAACCTTTTTCCCTATCGGTTGCCGGTTCTTCGAGCTATATGTCCGGCCCATGGCCACTTCAGCTTACTAATTCGTTGGGCCATGTCGGTGACTCTGGTTCTACTGCGCATATCCTCATTTCTAAGTTTATCACGCAGAGAAACTCCGAGCATAGCCCTCTCCATAGCTCGCTGAGCAACCTTGAGCTTCCTCATCCGGCCAGCAGTGAAGGACCACGTCTCAGTTCCGTATGTCATCACTGGCAACACGCACTGGTTGCACAATTTCGTTTTCAAGTTTTGAGGTATACCTGACTAGAAGATGTGCCGTTATTTCCCGAACGCTACCCAGTCGAGTCGAATCCCTCGATTGACCTCTCGGTCGAAGTTGGACTTACTTAGTCGGACTATTTGTCCCAGGTAAACATAAACGTCAACAACTTCGAGCTTAGAGCTACCAACAACTACCGACATAGGTGTGACATGGACATTAAACATGATCTTTGTTTTGTCCATGTTCATCTTAAGACCTATCCGTTGGGAAAAACTATTGAGGTCATTAAGCATAGTGCTTAGGTCCTCCAGCGATTCTGCCATAAGGACTATATCGTCGGCAAATCGAAGGTGAGTGATGTACTCGCCATTGATGTTAACACCGTATCCTTACCAGTCCAGAAGCTTGAAAACGTCTTCCAATGCAGCGGTGAAGAGTATCGGGGATATAACGTCACCCTGTCTTGCACCTCTCTGCAATTGGATAGGTTTCGTACTCTGGTTCTGTACTCGGATAGCCATCGTAGCCCTACTGTACAAGCACTTCAGCACTTCGATATACCGACAGTCAACTTGGCATCGCTGAAGGGACTGCAGCACCGCCCGAATTTCGACGTAATTTTGATTGAAAGTCTTTGGGCTTTCTCATAGTCCACATACGCCAGAAATAGTGGTAAATTGTACTCCTCGGACTTCTGTACAATTTGCCGAAGGGTATGTATGTGGTATATGGTGCTAAAGCCTTTTTGGAAACCGGCTTGTTCGGGAGTAATGACTCTCGAAAACAGCATGTAGACGCGGCTCAAAAGGGAACTCGGTCTGTAGTTCTTCAAGAGAGCGTTGTCACCTTTCCGGAGTAGTGCCACCATGGAGGACGGAATTAAAGAGCTTCTGAAGGACATCAAGTATCGGTTTTCCACCCGCTTTCAGAAGCTCCACTGTAATTCCATCCAGCCTGGGATCTTGCCGTTTTTAAGATGCTGGAGAGCCATTCTAATCTCGCTCAGACTGACGTCCGAGATATCATCGGAATAGTGTCGGATAAGACTCGCTCTTGGATCGTTACTCACACTTACGTGTGGCTCCAACGATGATGTGTACAGCTGCCAATAGAACCTCTCAATCTCACTCAAAACCTCAGGTGTCCCGGAAACGACGCTGCCATACTCGGTCTTCAGCTTCGACAGTTGGCTCTTTCTGGCAGACAGATCTCTTGCAAAGACTTGGGAGCCCTGGTTCTGCTCGATCTTTTCTTTAATACGAGCAGAATTAAAGTTGCACAAGTCCCGCCGCATGCATTTGGAGATCTGTATGTTCAGTTGCCTGTACGCTGTCAAATCTACTGAAGACTGCAGCTATATACCCCGTCTAAAAGCCATTGAGATTAGAGTGTGATCGGAGACTTTTTGTTTCTTCTGCGGCGGGTCTTGCAAAACTTAGCTCAGACCGCATGGACAGTTTCCACGAGCTTGTCATTCATATCGTCCATTGTATTGCAATCTTCTAGGCACTGAAAACGGTTTCGTAGCTCGAGCTGAAAGGTTTCTGGACTTTGGATTAGAGCACGAGAAGGACGGAGCGTTGACTTCATTAGACGTGACTTCTCCAACTTAACGTTTAGGTTCAGTGTGCCTCTCACCATTCGGTGATCGCTGCCGGTTTTCACCCTCGCGATCACTGAGACATCACTGAATAGTTGTCGTCTGGTCGTCATAATAAAGTTAATCTCATTTTTTGTCGAACCGTCGTGGCTCGACCAGGTCCACTTCCTGTGGGGCCGCTTCTGGAAGAAAGAGTTCATCATAAAGAGTCCTTCTTTCTCCATGAAGTTCGCCAGCTGCTGGCCCTTTGGGTTCCGTTGCCCTATTCCGAATTTCCCTACTTTCAGCTCACCGTTCTCTCTTGTGCCTAGTTTTGCGTTGAAGTCTCCCATTAACACCGTATAGTGGGTTTTGGAGGAATGCATTGTTCTAGAGATATCCTCATACATTTCTTCCACCTCCTCATCGGCGTGTACCGAGGTTGATGCGTAAACCTGTATAACCTTCAGCGATTACCGTTCGGTGATTCTGAGTATAAGGTCCGCAACCCTCGTCGACACACTCCCAATCTTTACAACGTTGTTAACGAGAGACTTGTGGACGATAAATCCGACACCTCCTTGGGACAGATGGTCGCCCTCCTGGTGATAGAACAAATTGCCGGATTCGAGGATTACCGTGACCTCCCCCTCTCTTCAGACTTCGGATAATCCTATGACATTCCAGTGCAACTTGTCTATCTCTTCTTCTAGCTCCAGGACCTTCTCGTCAGTCCTCAGGGTGCGTGCGTTATAAGTTGCCATGTCGAGTCGTCGTAGGTGGCAACAGAACCTCCACCGGAGACTCTTAGCACCCCCTGCCTCGCTGTTACCATGGTCGCCACCTTAGCCAGGAATAGCGGGGCTGCCGGGGACTGGGGGCCATCTCTTCGTTACTTTCATGGGGGTATATTGCCATAGTTGCCACGCTTGGCGAGCGGGTTGGCAAGCGCAGTTTTTTTATTGTTGTTTTGCTGTTATCAGAAAGATGCTGCTGCCCATCCTCTGCCTCAGTTTCCGTCTGTCGCCTTTTACGACACCCACGGGAAGATATGGGGTTGTGAGTATTCTTACCCGCCACTACACGGGCTTATGAGTTATTACTTACAATAAATACTCCTAGGAACTAAGCTAGCCAAACAATTTAATTTTCGTGCCTTTTGTTCGGCGAACATAGCTGAAGACGATTTCAGTTTTACTAAATTCTTTACTTCTTTAGAGAATAGTGATAGCCTTTCCTGTCCCATTAGAAGTCCTTGGAGTTTTTGCTTACACACGTTGGGGGCCCCTGTAGCCCGGGGGCCCCGTATCATTGATACGGCTGATACGGCGGTAGCTACGCCCCTGCACATATCACATGCAGCGATCTGTTGTGGGTTCACGCCACGGGATAGCAGGTCAGCTGGGTTGTGTTCTGTAGGAACGTGGTGCCATGAATTTGCGTCAGTCAACTCTCTAATGGCGGCGACTCTGTTGGCAACGAATGCCTTCAAGTTAGAAGAACCGCAGCGCAACCAACTAAGAACTACGCTCGAGCCAGTCCAATAGACATGACGCGATATTTTACGTCGCAAGGCTTTGGTCACAGATGAGCTCATTTCAGCTGCCAGAAGAGCACATGAAAGCTCCAAACGAGGAATTGTAATAGGGCTGGATGCTGGGGCAACGCGAGATTTCGCACATAAAAGTTGGATATGTATTTGTCCTTCTTTATTTGTAGAGCGAAGGTACAAACATGCACCATAGGCGCGTTGCGATGCATCGCAAAAACAGTGGATTTCAGCAGAGACTGGATATTCTATTGATACCCATCTAGGTATATTTAGTGAAAAGAGGCATTTAAGTCCATCAACAAAAGGTCTTTAGACATCGACAATATCCTTTGGAGCGGGCTCATCCCAGTCCAATTTGAGAGACCATAAGGTCACAAATTAAAATTTTGGGAACGATAGTGGACAAGGATAGGAGGCCCAAGGGATCGAAGATCTTGAAAGTTGAAGAAAGTATAGTGCGCTTAGTGACGACCTCAGACTGATCCACTGCAATAGGAAAATTAATGCTGTCGATCGAAAGACTCCAATCTAGGCCCAGCGTATTTGTAGACTGACTCAATGTCAGGTTGCCGGATGACTGGACAACGTCTGAAGGCAGTAAAGAAGGTAAGTTGGATCGGTACTTACGTAAATCAAAACCAGCCATAGAAAGAGCCACATGTGTTGATTTCTGTATAGACAGTAATTGATCTTCATCATCGCTAGAAGTTAGTAAGTCATGAACATATATGTCCTCCTGTATGACTGCCTTAATAACGTCATCGTCACACTCCTCGCCCACTTGCCAGAGACACCTGGTGGCAAGGAAACTAGCGCTAGCAAATCCGTAGGTGACCGTGTTAAGCCTGAGTGTCTGTAATGGTTTGTCCTCTGCATCACGCCATAAAATCAGCTGTAGGTTTCGGTCAGACTCATCTATTAAAACCTGCCGGTACATTTTTTCAATATCCGCTGACAACACATAACGATATTGCCGGAACCGGATGAGGATATTGAAAAGAGAGTCTTGAACTGTAGGGCCTATCATTTGAATGTCGTTTATAGACAAACCAGATGAAGTGCGAGCTGATGCGTCAAAAACGACGCGTAGACGTGTTGACTCACTGTCTTCACGAATGACAGGATGATGCGGAACAAAATAGGCAAGCTCAGGTCGGTCTACCTCAGATATTGCTAGATGTCCTAGTTTGCGATACTCCTCAATGAAATCAACATAGGCGGACTTAAGTTCCGGTTGCTTGCGAAAGCGACGTTCCAGGTTTATAAATCACCGCCTGGCCATAAAATAGGAAGTGCCTAGGCAGTCTGGTTTGTCGATCAATGGCAGCTTGACACAAAAACGACCTTCTTCAGTGCGTTTTGTGTGCTGTAAAAATGTTGTTCGCAAGCTTTCTCTTGGTCTGTAAGAAGGGGCTTTTGTGGCAAGCTTTCAAGCTCCCAAAACCTCTTCAAATCATTGTGAAGCTCAACTAAAGTATTGTTGCTTTCAATACTTACAAAATTACATTTCACTGGGGAATTTAAATTGAGATTGTCATTTTGAATATGGTGCATGGGACCTGCGATAAGCCATCCTAATTTAGACTCATGTAGAATAGGATTTCCTTTGCCTAAAGAGTGCTGTTTGGTTCCAATAATGGACCAAAATAGGTCAGCACCGATGAGCAGTCCTATGTCAGACGGCTCATAAAAGCTGGGGTCTGCTAATGCAAAGGACTTCAGGTTAAGGTGTGTAATAGACACAAGAGACTTAGGTATCTTACCTGATATTTGGGGTATGACTAAACATGACGTCATAACGCTGAAAGAACCTACCTTTGAATGAATTCGAACATTGCAACGTTCAGCATTAAGCTTGACAATAGTGTTACATATGCCGACCACATTCCTAACATCAGACGTGGAAGAAGTTAAATTTAACTTTGATTTAAGTGCTTCTGTAATAAAGCTAGACTGACTACCGTTGTCTAAGAGAGCTTTAGTGGTAATGTAATTGATTGTTTTGGGATTAAAAATATCAACCAAAGCCGTACATAGTAGTGTCTCAGAAGCAGAAACAGCTGACATTGAAACTGGCTCAGAGACTGCAACATTAGTGACTGCCACATTGGTATCAGAATCCGTAGGTTTGTGTAAAAAGGTATTGTGACGTTTTTTGCATATTTTGCTCGTACCTGGAAGCTTGCATGCGCGCGTATTATGCCCTTTGCGCAAACAGTTCGGGTTTTTATAGATCTTTTTGTTTGTCCTATGTACCATGTACGTGTGTACGTGACCACGGGTGCTGGAAAGCACCCGAAACGTCGGGAAGATAAAAATAAGTTAATATACGCGATAGAATCCGTAAAATTAGTTTTATTTAAATGTGTAGTGTTCGCGTAAATAAAATATCTTTATTTTTTAGACATGCATGATTCCTTTATGTATGTTTCGCATGCATTATTTCGTAGACATGTGAAGTCTGCCAACACGCATTACCACTGACAATTCCTTCCTCCTAAACTCTCTCAGAAAAACAGTGTGTATCCAGGGATGGGAAGTATATAAATTAGGCTCTTAAATACGCGCAAAGCGTGGTGGACTCTTCCCAACACTAAAAACCCTGCCAGTAATGTGATATTGATTGTGCCTAGTAGTTGAACGTAATATATTGGCTGTTACATTTCTTTAAAGTAAAACATCTCACTTAATACGCATTTACCAGATGCCTTTATTTAAGAAAAAAATGTACAACTTAAATCTTCATCGCGTACTTTAGCTCGTTACATAACAAAGAAATTACTGTTAATAGTCTTAATACATTTTTAAAATACATAAATAATAAATTTATATTTTTAATAAATAATATTTTTTTGTTTTACGATGAACGAATAATTCATGAATATTAATAAAAAGTAATATTGCATTTAGTGTTCGATGAACCCTATACAAAAAGTGATTTAATTTTTTTCTACGTTTAAAATTACTTTTAAAAATATACGATGATTTTATTGTAAAAACACGTAGAGGATTGTGTGGAAAGTATAGCCGAATAAATTACATAGGCACGTGACATGGGTCACCCGGTCAGGGAAATTTGTTCTTTTACCAGAAAACGGTCATATATTATATATTACAGATATTGGAAAAATTGGATGGAGACAAAAACTCTTTTATCGCCTGAACGAAAATATTTAAATATGGAACAGTCAAACGCTTGGATTTAAAAGGTATTATTTGTATTCCATATTTAAGGGATGATTGGAAAAATGTTCATTATCGACTATCACTTCTTCTTGAACTAATCCGCCTTATGAGGAAATCTATAGCAAGTCCTATGTTCAGCAGTGGACTTTGTTAGTTAGTAGTGCATGGATGAATAAATGAATGAATGAAATATTTTATTAATTATATTGATTAATTTTTGATATACTAGCTGTTCCCCGTGAGTTTGCCCGAGTGTTAATTAGGGTTTTAATTTTTTACGCGGAACCCTAATTCTTTTTCTAAAATAAAAGTATCTCTTTATGACATACTGTGAAAATCCCGTCAAAATGTGTCCAGATCTTTCGGAAACAAGCCGAAATAAACAGATAGACAAGTTTTTTAACATTGCAGTTTTTTTATAAGTCGCGTATATAGTTTCATATTCATTTAGTGAAAAACTGTTATTTTGACATTACAAACAGATACCTACTTCAATTTTATTTATTCGTATAGATTACGAGAAGTTAAACATTAGTAAACTTGTGCTGAATCAACGACAAAACCGGCGCGTTTTGTATAAATTTTATTTAGTACACACACAAATGTTACATATCAAAGGCGCAGTTAAATTTATGTCCGCTGGCCGCTGCTGCCGCTGTCGCCAAAAGGAAATCGTTTTTAAAAACGTTTTACTGTTTTGTTGCCTTAAAAATTACTTTATAAAGAAATACCAAGTAACATTTTTCAGACAACAGAAATAGAATTATTTCAGAAACCGAAATAGAAACATTTTAGCTGACTTCAAAGAAAGGTGGAGGCCGTCAATTCGACTGTATGTTTTTTTTAGTATCATTATAACGCGATATTTTTGTCAATATTAACCGATTTTGTTGATTTGTTTTTATGAAATAGGTTTTTATGTATACTTCAGCGGTGGTGTAAAATAAATTGGGCAAAAAACGTCCACCCCTAAGTGTGACAAAATAAGGAATGATGTTTTTAATGTAACTAATTAAACGCCATAGAAACTGTGTTTACTGTGGACATTTACATTCCTCGATTAAGAATCAAAATTCAGATTCGTTGCCCCTTTTGAATACTTAGATGGAAGGCCTCGTTTTCATTTAAAAAGATCTCCAGTTCTTTACAATGACCACCAGCATTATTCTTCTGTTTAATGCTGAGGTTTTCTTAAAGTCAGGTCTTACCCTAGTCGAGCCCATTCTTGGTGCAACTAAATTTACAGGATGGCCCAAATGAGACCTAGTGATGTTAAACACGTGTAACTATTGTAATAACGGTTTTTTTTAATGTATTATTTTTATATCTTAAATACATTTTATGGAAATTTAACGTGACTATGTGTTAAATATGACATCGAACAAATGACAACCATTTTGCTCGATACAGGCATTGGCTCGTTTTAGCGCATTTTGCATTACACGTCGTAATGTTTCCGGTTGCAGGCGCCGTATTTCGTCTCGAATATTCTGCTTAAGCTGTCCAAGTGTCTGTGGTTTGTTAACATACATTGTATTTTAAATATCCCCATAAAAAAAATCGGGCGCAGTTAAATCTGGTGAACGAGGAGGCCAAGGGAAATCTGAATTTCTTGAAATTATGCGTTCACCAAAAATTTCACGCAGCATGTCCATAGTTTGCCTAGCAGTATGCGCAGTGGCTCCATCTTGTTGAAACCACAAATTAGGATGTTGCTCCAACATTGTCCGCAAATAGTTGTCGATCATTGTTCTGTAAGAAGCCCCGGAGACTGTTTCTGGCGTTTTATCCTCATTCTCAAAGAAATATGGGCCGATGATTTTTGTGGCCATAACACCGCACCAAACAGTGCATCTGTTTGGGTGTGACTGATGCTGATGTATTGCTTTTGAATTTTCGGAGCCCCACAACCTACAGTTTTGTTTATTCACATAACCACTTAAATTGAAATGCGCTTCATCCGTCATCAAAAGATTATATAAAAAAATCATTTTGTGTGGCTAATTGTGTAAAGCAAATAGCGTTGTAGTCGTTGTTGGGGGTCTTGCGGTAGAAGCTGTTGAACAATTTGAACTTTGTATGGATACATCTTAAGATCCAACTTTAAAATTCTATACCCAATTGGCCGGAACCGCAACGAGTTGAGACATTTGGATCATTTGCAACACTCTGCTGTACAGCTTCCACATTGTCTACAGTACGGATATTTCGATGAGCACCTCTTCTTGAACGGTCAGCAACTAAACCTAGTTCCTCAAAACGGCGAACTAAACTTGCAATCATGGTAGATGTGGGCGCTGATCTTACGTTAAAAAAACGGCGATAATTTCGCTGCGTCAGAACAATTGATGGTTGAGAAGAATAATAAAAATCGATAATTTTAATGCGTTGTTGTGGACTGTACGTGTTCATTTTAAATTTCCAAGAGTTCAGTTATAATCTGCAAAAAGAAAAAATAAATTCGGTTAAAAAATAAAAAAGTTATTTGTGTTTCACTTCAGCTGGTCTTATTTGGGCCACCCGTTAGCTACCATAGCTGTATAGTAATGTTACCCCGTAAAACGCTTGAAACGCTTTAAAATAAACACATGAACGTACGAGTAGTAGAGCTGATCTACAACGTAATGTCTGCAGCAAGAATGGTTGATCCGGGAAGGACCAAGCTTGCACGGAATACCGTCGTAAAATGACAGAGTAACGGCTTTGTTTCGTATAATGAGTTGTAAGAACCCATCTCATCTAGAATCCATCGTAATCCTTAGGGGTTACAACGCATATGTATTTTGATTATTTATCGAGGACATATATTTGTATCTATGCATCACCGCATCAATTTCCAATTGGGTGAACTGTGTGCTCGTTTGTCATCCCTGATTCTCTGAAGAAATATCTATAAATAATATCTGAAGCATAAAGATATCGCGTCGCATGATGTTGAGAATTTTTCAATATTTTTAGAACCGAATATTTATTTTCAGATCTATTTTGTCATGTTTGTTTAAAAGTTATCAGAACAATTACCTTTTAATATTCTGTACCAAATTTAGCGAACTAGAAAGCGAAAAAAATTATCTCGATGACTGCCTGTCACAGACGTTTATGTCAGAAATTGTTTCTCGTAGATTTAAAAATAAAATTTTTATAATTATGAAGTTCTTTAAATAACGATGTCATGTTTGAAATTCAAATTTGCGACTTAGGGCATTTCTCGGAGGGAAAAATAGAATTATTATTTTGTATTGAAATTGTTAGATGTCGGTTAAGAGCCCTTTGAAGCCTCATTTTAAAAAATGTTTAATTAATTTGTGCGTAATTTTATTTCCAATTCTTCCAAAAAAAATTCATCAAAATTATTTTCACAGAGAAGACAACTTACGGGCCAAAAGATTTGGAACTTAACATTGCAAAATCGCCATCAAAATATTATATAGATTAAAAGAGGAACGGGCTAAAGCTGCAATGCAGGAACGTTAAAAACAAAAAATAAAATTAAACGCGATAAAATTCATTTTGAATTTAAATTTTTATGAATTTTATCGCGTTTAATTTTAGTTATTCGCGCGTTTGACACTAAAAAAAATACAAAAGTAGACTGACTTTCACATTATTTATGTGAACTTAAGTAAAAAAAAAACTCTATTTAGAATCCTACAAAATTAAACAGTTTCATTTTTACCGTATAAACCGGCTTAGGAACATAAAATGGCGCTTTTAAAATATTTGAATTCTAAATGTTTCTCTTCTTTATTGCAAGTGAAGGTGCCAAAAATTGGACAATCCACTCCTATCGTATGGTAAAAGGCATTATATAACATCAATTTAGAATCAAATGTTACAACATCATCGAGTGTCCGGCACAGGGTTCAATGTGTTTTAAATTCATATGTCGTGCTCGCGATGTTTTCCTTCATGGAGCACATGGTAAATCTCACATCAAATTGAAATGAACTATGTCATTGCTGTCTGGCCTTAAAATTTCATACCTGGACTTATCTAGACTTCCGTAGTGAGTTAGCTTTAGGATTCTCTGGAAATGCCACAAAAATCTTATGGCTTCCGATAGATGGCGGTATAAGCATTTCGTTAACGGCATAACTAAAATACTCAAGCAATTGACGGGCAGTAGCATCAAAAGTGCTCACGTTCGGCACTTTGATCAATCTGACCAGCAAGCATGACGATTGCGACTAATCCGATAAATACAGGCTGTGACGCATTTCATTGCCAGTGGCTTAGTCTGTAGAGGTGACAACGCTCCTGTAGTCTTCTTTGTTTCAAGTAAGCTGCAGGTGTCCATGCGCAGTAGCCACATACCATCACTTGGACTGTAAGCTCTTTTATTGCTTCAGTTTTATGAAAAAAAAAACGGGAGTTTTCTTTAACGAAAGAGGACTATGTACTGCAGTAGATTTTTATAGGCTGATGAAAAATTAAATAAGAAATTTATTGTGAGACTTGGTAATGCGTCCAGCAAATGAGTGGAATAATTTAAAACAATCTGGACGTCTTTAAGGCTACGGTGAAAAGGCTTTTATTACGCTAAGACAGAGCGATTTACCATCTAAGGTTACACCACATTAGCTCACCAATTACTATCAGGTGGGATTGTGGTCCAGCACTGGTAAATAAAAATAAAAATAAACTTGCTTAACCAAATCACAAAAATTAAGATGAAGTTTCACTAAGTGATAACAATCGCATAAATCGCATAAAAAAAAAAAGTATAAATTATAACAATTGAATTTCCACCTGCATTGTAATAAATGTTTTGCAACATTTTAAGCACCAGTTACTTGCTTTTAAAGTCTATCTGTAATGGCCCTTATTGTTCACTTGGAAATGTTTGTCATTGGCCAGGTGTGACTTTCCCATTGATTTAGCGGTATAAAAGTAGCCCCAAAGAACACTTTATTTCTAGTGACGTGAAAAGTTACTAACGATCTTTTAAGAAAAATGAACGTTGAATGGATGTTATTTTTCTAGCACTTTTCTAAATGACTGAAGGCTAATTTTTTCAATCTTCGTATAGAAGTTAGACACACAAACAAATAGCTAGGTATATTAAGTCATTGGAGTTTGTAATTTGTTTATTATACGAGTAGATAGTTTGTGAATTTATTTTTTGTAGATGGAATTTTGTTTTTGCACTTACCTAGTAAGTGGTCGTTCATTGCTAGCCGTATTCATAGCACACACAGAAAGTTCTGCGCTCCTAGCCGCTTATTAATATTTAAATTTGAACGTTATATTTTAAAAAACATAAACATATATTTATATATATATATATATATATATATATATATATATATATATTGTATGTATTAGAAATATTTTTGGTGGGAAGTCAATTGTCTATTATTTTTTGGAAGAGAAACACCTCATTTGAGGACTGTAAGGCAATGTTACACAAAATTTAATCGTGGGTGTGTTTCTACATAATGAAGTTCGTGATAGTCTTCTCTCAACGGCGATCACTAAGGAAAATGTCGCTACTGTCAAGCCACTAATTGACTAGACGTATCACCTATGAGCTCTGTGTGATACGTCTAGTTAATTAGTGGCTTGGCAGTAGATTCAAGGACATTGCGGTATTGGTATGTGCCAAATTTAAAATAAATTTACATCACTTTAAATAATTAAGACAATTAATGCCGATTAGTAAACAACCATTTGTTTGCCCAATGTATTTAGAAGAGTTAAGGAAAAACGACTTAGATTTCGCATCCTATTGCATCACGAAATCGCTTCGGCGCACACCGCGTAAAGACGAAGTATATTTGGCTTGTGTAAAAGTGAAGCTTGTGAGCCATTTCGCAAAAGTTCAGACCTCGTACTATGAGATCTCTTTATTTTCCCAAAAACGAAAGATTTGAAGAGAGGTTCAACATTTAATAAGCCAGAGAAGGTCATGATAGCTTTCAACTAGCACGTCACAAACATGCCCTCAGACCAATGGGGTCTTTCCTAAGCATGCCACAAACCATGTTTCTAAGTCATTTGCATCTATCGACTTTGCGCATGTCTTACCTGGTCAAAGTGATGGGGCACCCTAAAATCCGTTTATTATAAAGTGACTTCACTCGCCTTCGAGCTATATGGCTGGCACTTTGTCACTGCAGCTTACTAATTCGTTAGGCTATAGGCTATAGGCTATATTGATTACTATGCTTTTACTGCAGATAGCTTGGTAACGGGTTCTATTACTCAGAGAAACTCAGAGCTAGCCCTTTCTACAGCTCACTCGTCGACTTTAAGAACCCTCGTTCGGCAGTCTCCACTATCCATTATAGCATATTAAAGCTCACTTAAATATAGGTCTCCCGATCGATTGACTATTAAGGGGTTATTTTCTACAGTTAACACGCATGGCAGGCGCGTTGGCAATCACAGCATTATTTTTTAAGTGAAATCTTAAGAAATAATGTGATTTGAAACTCGATAAAACGAAAAAGCTACACTAAAAAGAGACACACATATACATCTATAGAATTTAGCCTGCGAGAGGATAAGACAAAATACTGTATACAGTGTTTTTTTGAAGATTTCACTTTTATCGTGTGTAAACTGCACACACGTTTTTATTAGTTGTTATTACGGAGCTGGATTTGTTTCCCTCTGTTACTTCTCACGACTCCCAAAGGATGATAGAGGCTGCTGGCTATACTTACACCGCTCCTACGTGTAGTTGAATCACAATTATTTGCGTTCTTCTACGTACGGTAAGTTTTACTTATCAATTTTGTTCCATCCTTCCATTACAGTCTATAAAAGCCCACTGCTAAAGATAGACTTCTCTCACAGATTGCCTCATGGAGGGATTTTGCCATAGTTACCACGCTTGGCAAGAAAGCTTCGCAAACCGCAATTCTTTTATTATTTTGAGTTGTTAACAGAAAGACACTGCTGCCCATCCCCTGTCTCATTTTCACTCTGTCATCTCTTACGACACTCTTGCGACGATATAGGGTGGTGAATATTCTTACACCGACACTACATTGCCAATTCTGTTACTTATTAATAAAATGGTATTGTAAATTATACTCCAATATAATAAATCAGTTATTTCGGATACGATAACATGAAAAGTTTAGCGAAATTAGTGTATTGAATGGAATCACGCAGCAGAGTGACACGGGTCATGAGCGCGGTCAGTACAATTTGTCTTTTTCCCAAACACATCCATTTGTTACTTATCAAAGGCATCACTAAATTTATGACCTCACCGCGATTCCAAAGAGCAATAGGTATATAGCTATAGGGTTTGTAAAGATGTATGTAGTTAGTGAATTCCGAATGTAATAATGATTTCTTTTTTTTATAAAAGGATATATACTCGTGTAATAAGAGAAATAATAAATAAAAAATAAATTATCATTGTACTCTAGTACAGATGTGTTACCAATGCCATCGATAAATATTTAGTTTATTATTTTTATTCCTTTCACTATTAGTATATAATAGTGAACTGCCTTGTTGATATAGTTGTGTGACTGCTGATCGTGCGGGCCCAGGGTTGATTCCCAAGTTAGGTCAAAGTCCGTTACTGAGTTTTTCTGGCAAGAAATTCTCAGTAACAGCCCGGAGTGAGAAACTTGGCGGTGTTTTACCCACGTGCCTCGAAAGTACGTGGAACTGTTCGTCCCACGTCTGATCTCCCTCCAGTTATGCCGGATATAGCCGTCTGCTTAGAGAGTGACATTATTATGTAACAGTTCATCGCTGGACATTGGTCTCATAAAAAGTCCACTTCGGAACACTGCTAAACAAAGGGAGCAATTATTTTTTTTATGTTTATGCAAAATACTTGATACCAATATTATTAACATCCGTCCACCAAATCCATTACAGCCTATAAAAGCGCACTGCTGAACATAAGCTTCCCCTGTAGATTGCCTTTTAATTAACAAATTTCGCCCTTAAGGCCTTAACAGTGGTTGAAATGCCTAAATCTTGGATATTTAAGTAAAATAATCTCAATAACTGTTCATTTAATCCACAAAGAAAAAATACAGGGTAAGAGAAGAGGATTTGGTTAATGTTTTTACTTGAACAAAATTGTATTTATGTCAACCCCTTGTTAGAAAAAAATCTCCAAATAGTACCTATCTTTGTCATATTTTGCAAAATTTCTCCAAAACGGCACAAGCTTTCTAAATAGTTCTTACACTAAGAAAAAGGTCTTAAAAATTATAATATTTTTAATTGAGAGTTTTATTTTTATTCCCCGTTTTATAAGAGAATACATCATTTTTCCCTGAAATTGAATATATTTACGCGAGCGCGCATGCTCCGCGTGTCGGTGTTGGAGGCGACTTCGTTCAAATATATATTAGTTTTTTGAAAGTTTATACTCATACTCAATTATAAATATTTTTATGACTAGAAATACTTAATTTAGTTAATATCTGTACACTGGTAACTGTAAATATTATTTTCTAAATAAATTAATTTTTAAAGTGCCCAAAGAAGAAGAAATTTTCGCGGTGAAGTTGATTAGTGAAATTGAAAAATGTATTTTTATATAATTTAGAAGTGGAACGACGAACATACTTTCGTTACTTAGTGTGCACGACGCAAACAACGTGATACATCGAACGATGTACATGCTTGTTATAACCGACGTTAGTTGAACAACCTAGGAGCAGTGGGCGAAGCCATGAGGGTGTTACGATCGTCGGGCCGCGCTCACGGTTCGACAACTAGCGATGGTTGCACACAGCAATGCCGAAGAACAGGCGCAGCCTTATGCGGGATATTAAAAATATAACTTTGTATTTAAAATATAACTTTGTATTAAATATATTAAGCCCTTAGGCGCGTAACATAAGACATTATGATGTGAACAGAGCATGTTACCGTGACGCGGCCGCGGAGCAAATGACGCTACGCGCACCGCTATTTTCTGTGATGTTAGCGCTGTTAACCTATGCGGTTCTTACAGCTTCATCGGACGCAGGGCTCGCGGCCTTTCAGGCCGCGAGCTACTACGCGCACCGCGCCGCGACGTTTTATATTTATAGTGCTGAGGCGGGGGGTAGGGTCCTCAGCCTAAAGCAGCTAAATATAAAGTTTAAACCCTTTTAATATGTAAAAAGATTGTTGTGTACATATTAGTAGAATAAGTAGTTGTAAGAATATTGTATATTTAATCCTGTTTATTAGTTGTAAGAATTGTAACGAAATAAAGAAAGGCGCGAGGGTGAGGCAAAGGTCCGCTGGCCAGCAGCGGCCAAATCGTATAAAAGACGGGCCGGCCGGCATGGTCGGTCTTGGCCATCAGCCACCCCCTATTATAACTACGAAAACCTTCACTAACTGGAAGGGTTTCAAGGACTCCCTAGCAAAAGCTATGGACTCGCAGGACTCCCCTCATTACCTATCGCCGGATTTAGAATTAGACAGTCCCTTAAAAATCGACACCGCGGTCGAATCACTTTCAACCCTAATTAAATCCTCCCTTAAGGAGAATGAAAGGGTCGTCCCGGTTGCTAATACTAATGGGCTTCCCCTATATATTAGCAACATATTAAAAGCTAAAAAAGCTGCTTTCCGGAGAGCAGCTAAATATCCCACCCCCGAATATAGGCATACGGCTAATCGTCTTCAACGAAAACTCCGTTTACACCTTTCTGAATTTCGAGACCTCCAAAGGAGTGAACTCATGGAGAATATATCTCCCTCCCATACAGCGTACTATCAGATAGCTAGAGCCCTCCGTATAGACACTACAACTCACACACCCCCTCTCTCCCGCCCCGACGGTACGGTTGCCTTCGAGGACGATGAGAAGGCTGAGTGCTTTGCAGACAGCATTGCCTCACAATGCTCTCCCAGCTCTCAACCTGTCGACCCCTCACACATTCAGAAAGTGGAGGATGAGGTCCGCCGCCGGAACTCACCCCCCACAACCTCTGACCCTATCACTGTGTCCAATGATGAGATCTCATCCCTCATCAAAGGACTTAAGCCCAAAAAGTCTCCGGGCGCGGATGGCATATCCAACCAAGCCCTTAAACACTTTCCAGAGCAGGTGTTAACCCTCTTATCTATTATCTTTAACGCCTGCTTCAATCTAAATTATTTTCCCACTTCTTGGAAAGAGGCAATTGTCATTGGTATTCCCAAACCAGGCAAGCCTCTTAACCTAAATCATCGTCCCATTAGCCTCCTAAAGGCAATGGGCAAACTCTTTGAAAGAGTCATTCTCAATCGAATGAGGCGCCATCTGTTTCCCACAGACGGTGACCCCCTTGTTATCCCACACCAATTTGGTTTCCGCGCAAAACATTCATGTCCACAGCAAGTACACCGCATTGTGGAATATATCCTCAGCGGTTTTTATTCACGTCGACTAAAGACAATCGCGGTCTTTTTCGACATTGCCAAAGCCTTCTACCGAGTCTGGCATGTAGGCCTTATTTACAAATTATATAGGATAGGACTCTCCGATCGTCTAGTACGTCTCGTAGCCTCTTACTTACAACATCGTACCTTTCGTTTTAGACACGAAGGCACGTTATCCTCTCAGCGCCCCATTAAAGCTGGTGTTCCTCAGGGATCAGTACTAGCTCCCCTCCTGTATATCTTGTACACCAACGACATTCCAATCCCGTCGAATGGTGTACAGCTCTCACTCTTCGCAGATGACACTGCTCTATACTTCAAAAGTCCTCGGATATCTTCCGCAAGGAACAAAATCCAAAAGTCAGTCGATGACCTAGGAGATTGGTTCCAAAAATGGCGTATCGATGTGAACCCGGAGAAGAGCTCCGCAGTTCAATTCGATATTAAAAGACGCCGTAATAAAAACAAGAAAAATACTCCACCTATACGAATGCTAGGGACTCCTGTCTCATGGCAAATGTCAGCAAAATATTTAGGTGTCACCCTTGACTAAAGGCTTACGTTTGAGCCTCATGTCAAAAGAGTGACACGTCTAGCTCGTTTCTATCTAGGTAGACTTAACAGTATGTTAGGCAGACATAGTAAAATGTCATTAAGAAATAAGCGAACCCTTTATAAGGTTTGTATACGACCGGTAATGTCTTACGCGGCGCCTATTTTTGCACACGCTAACGATAACATTATTACCGAAGTCCAAGTAGTTCAAAACCTTTTCTGTCGTCGAGCTACGAACGCACCTTGGTACGTCCGTAATGCCGACCTTCACCGGGATTTAGAAATCCCAACAATCCAGCAATTTCTTAAAAAACTCTCTGAAAACTTCTTTAAAGTATCAGAGTCGCATAACAACACATTAATTCGTGAGGCAGTTACTTATACAGCCCCACTCCCCTCCCGCTACAGCGTCCGCAGGCCGAGAAACACTCTCTCGGACCCGCCAAATAAGTTGTCAAACGACCTGAACTGCCTCCTGGCGGCTCAGGCCAATTCTAGTTAAATTAAAAATTATTTAAAATTAATAATATGCCTTCGTAGGCACTCCCTAAACGGCATTTAGCCGTCTGCGCCCTCTTTTCCCAAAAGAGGGTCGCTTTAGATACGGCACAAGAAGCTTTCAACAGCTGGTTGCCAGTCCCCAAAGGCAGTTTTTAGGGGGTATCACTTAGGTTCCCCTTGTAGGCAGTGAGTCCCCCATAACCACGATGGACCGGCCATCGTGGTATACGTAATGCATTTTCTGCCTCCCTCTGTGGTAGCCCATTTCCAAATTGCTTCGGGCGCAAAAAAAAAAAGCATGATTGGCAGTCGCTCTCCAGCCACCGAAAAGGCAACAGCAAGAAAAGAGAAAAAGTACAAGTTCCTCCTCACCGCCGCTTGCCTCCTATTTAAGCAAGATTTCATTCATTTTTCGAACGGCGTTACGGCGATCCGTAACATTAATGGTCCTTCGAGAATCCGTATTACTAGAAGAAAAAGACAATATAGACAATTAGGTACCGTATAATACCGAAAAAAAAACTATACTTTTAAATAAATGTTTTTTTATCTACAATTTGATAAAATTTTGCAATTTGAAAATCTGGCGGACGGCGTCGATTAGCAATACCGCCCGCATTAAAAAATACCGTGTTATTTTTTAACTCGGGCGGTATTGCTAATCGACGGCCGTCCGCGCCGCAATAATTGCCATATTAGTTTCCCCATTTAATTATCTGCAATTAACTTTGTGTGATTTTTTTTATTAATTCTCTAAAAGGACTACATGAATAGAATCATATCATTATTACGATACCTAAAAGCACTCTCATAGCTTAGATGGGATTTTTTTACATATCGTATAATAATTGGTGCGTCCATTATCAATCGTGTTTTATTTTTTTACTTAATTTATTGAAAATATTACACAATAGGACTTTTCCTCTATCATGTAAGCAATTTATATAGGAGTACATAGTTTTCACAAGATCAAAATCCAGACCCAAAACACTTATTTGTAAGTCATAAATATTTACTTATTTATTTAAGCCTTTATTTCACAAAAAAGATTTACATAAAATTAAATATTTTGCAAAATTTAATTTACATTTACAAAAAAAAAATCATGCATCAAAGAAAACTTCAACAAACATTTAGATATAAAATTTGCCAGAATTTAGAATATTTTATAAATTATGCTCAATAAATCGTTATATCATTAAAATCAAATATCTATTAACAGTTTATAATTATCAAATTTAAAATAAAGAAATGAGATTACATAATTAAACAATTTGAATCCATTAATAATAAAATATCTAATAATAACAATAATAAAATATCTCATGGTTAATTAAAACATGTTATGAAAATCAATTTACGGCAGATTAGTTATTAGTACATAATATTGAAATGATTACTTTTTTTTTATTAATCGTTGATATATTTTTTTTACTTATTTATTTGGGTACCCATTTGCGGGTGAAGGCCTCCTCCATCTTTTGCTATTTTTGTTTGTCTTGTGCGAGTCTCATCCAGGTGTGGGCAGCTGTGGCCACAATCTTCACACCACCTTCCTTCGCCAACACCACCTTCGCCTGGGCCTACCGCGTGGCCGTGGTACTTCGCGAGGGTACCATTGGAGGACTCTCTCACTCCAACGTAATATTCAACAAAAAAGTCATAAATACTTGCGTAATATTCAATATGGGCTGCTGTAATGCGTATATTACATAATACGCTAGCAAATACCGATAAATTTTAACATTTTAATTTCTATGACCATAAAAACAAAATAACCCGAACATTTTGCACGAATATATGAAATATGGCCAGACTGCTCAAAACTTGTACTCACTAGTTATTTTAAAAATATATTAAGGCACGACATTTTCTTTCCAAGGAAATGAACATGTGAAACAACAAAACAAATAAATCTATCTAAAACCATCGATATGATATATAACTCAATATCTACAACACATACCTGAGAACTAGCTCTCTGAGATTAAGAATTATTACTATTAAATAAATTAATTTAACAAAATGAAGCTGGAAACAATTGCATCTCAAAATGTTTTCAACGGAGTAAGATTAAAGCATCAAGTAAATATATGAACCGACAGGTCTTGTTACAAAGAAGAAGCTACATATACATATATGTATACATGGTAGGGCCATGCTGCAGCTATATTAGTAGTATAGTTGTAGCACGAATGGGTCGGTTCGAACGGGGAAGGCCCACGCTCTCACAGAATATCAGCGTAAAATGGCAGCTTGATACTGCTGTGTTTCGTATGGTGAGTTTAGAGAACCGGATACACATTTTACTGGAAAAGAGGCATTCCATCTTAGTCCTCACGGGTAATGACGTATCTGCGTTTTGATTCTTTATTGGGGATAAATGTAGATGTATATGGGTCACAGTAACCACTTCACATGAGGTGGACTGTGTGTTCGTTTGTCACCCTATCCTATAAAAAAAGCTATCTATTGAATGTTTTACTTCCGTTTCATTTCTGTTTGCTGAATAAAAAGATGTTTTAATTAAAGTAAGTAAAATGGTAAAATTGTAGCTTGGCTATATTATGCTTATTTTCAGTTTGAAAATAGAAATGGAACTAAACGTTCCATTCCATTTATACATGCCATTAAATTCCGTTAAAAATAAAACTTTTAAAAAAATAATTTCCACATAAAATGGTTTCTGAAGTTGGTACTAAGGTAATGTATAAAATAATTCATGTTCCGGTATACAACGCATGCATGTAGCTCAGGACCGTGCTTTGTGGCGTTCCTTGGGGGAGGCCTATAATCAACAGTGGACTTGTGATGGGTTTTAATGCTGATGATGATAAATGATTATGAAAAAATATAAGGTGTGGCTTTGTAATATAATATGGAAAGTTGTTTGCTAAATTATATATATTTCCCACTCGTTGAAAAAGGTCTTCATATATTTGAACTGGATCCCACCGTGACGTTTTCCAATCTTTTTCAAAAGCAAGAGCAAGAGTCATTTTATAATCTCATTGAAATTAAATCAATTTTGAACTAATCTTCATGTTAAAAAAGTACACTGTTTATAAAATGTTTTTAATTCTTAAAAAAAAACTATGTTCTTAAAAGCGCTGCATAGTAACGCCGTAAGAATATCTTCTACCCCATACTCGTATCATCCCGTACGTGACGTAGGATTCCATGCAGCAAAACTGAAAAAGGAGATATGCAGCAATATCTTCCTGATAACAATAGAAAATAATAATAAAATCTGCGGTTGCCGATCCGCCTGCCAAGCGTGGTAAATTTTGCAAAAACCTGCCAGCGAGGCCATGAAATGCTGTAAATTAATTTATTAATTAATTTAAAAAAATCTAGCTGTTCCATCGACATTTACCACATAATTTAATATTCGATTAATTTTCATTCTTCAAAGGTACTTTGATCATTTGTCTACTTAACGTTCTCAACAAAAGTTCTATTTATCAACGCTGAAGTCTGCGTGCACTCAGAACACTACGTTCTATAATTGATAGAATCAGGCGTTACTCTGCGGAGGCTGGCCGCTAAGTACTTACGTTAAGTCGCTTAGCGGCCAGCCTCCGCAGAGTCTCCTTCACCTGAGGATGCCTCGTGTAGAGGCGAAACACGTGTCGTATTTTCGAGAGTGGTGTGTCCTGCCTAGTGTGATGGTGCTGAGGATGGTAGTGCTGGAATTGACGGCGACGGGTATAGTGCGCGCGATTGAGAGAGGGTGGGAGGTCCCCCTTAAAGCTGGGCAGGACACATCATTTTCTTTCTTTACGCGGAATTAAGCAAATTAATTTATAACAACCCCATTACTACGTTCTATCCTAATGTATCGCAATCCCCCTTCCTAATTAATTTCCTACTTTCTAGACCTTTGTTCTAATCATGATTGAAGTTCACGCTCATTGAACAACCTTCTACTTCAATGTCCCGTAGCCCTAGCTTCATGCATTTCTCTTTCTCTGTTCCATTTATCACTATCCAAATAACTTCATATGTGGCTATCAGTTTTATTTACATGTTGATCTACAATGTGCTCTGAGGGAAATGGTAAAATGTGAGGATGTAGGTTACATTTCATAAAATAAGTAAATATCTTTTGGTATAAAAATCCGTAGTAGCTAAGCGCACGATGTAAATTTCAAAGTACGCGACAAACCTTGTTTTGAGTCCCACCGGCACCGATGAAATTGTTAATTGCAATTTAAAATTAATTTACCACATATTCTGTGATGAAGATAAACATTATGAGAAACATGCATGTCTAAAAATTAAAAATAAAATATCTTTATTTTTTAGACATGCATGATTCCTTTATGTATGTTTCCCATGCACTATTTCGTAGACATATGAAGTCTGCCAACACGTATTTCCACTGACAATTCCTTTCTCCTCAGAAAACTCTCTCAGAAAAACAGTGTGTGTGTCCAGGGATGGGAAATATATAGTCTATAATTTAGGCTCTTAAATACGCGCAAAGCGCGGTGGACTCTTCCCAACACTAAAAACCCTTCCAGTAATGTGATATCGACTGTGCCTAGTAGTTGAACGTAATATATTGGCTGTTACATATCTTTAAAGTAAAACATCTCACTTAATACGCATTTACCAGATGCCTTTATTTAAGAAAAAAATATACAACTTAAATCTTCATCGTAAAACAAATATTATTTTGTTTTACGATGAACGAATAATTCATGAATATTAATAAAAAGTAATATTGCATTTAGTGTTCGATGAACACTATACAAAAAGTGGTTTTTTTTTCTACGTTTAAAATTACTTTTAAAAATATACGATGATTTTATTGTAAAAACACGCAGAGAACTGTGTGGAAAGTATAGCCGAATAAATTACATAGGCACGTGACATGGGTCACCCGGTCAGGGAAATTTGTTCTTTTATCAGAAAACGGTCATATAATATATATTACAGATATTGGAAAAATTGGATGGAGACAAAAACTCTTTTATAGCCTGAACGAAAATATTTAAATATGGAACAGTCAAACGCTTGGATTTAAAAGGTGTTATTTGTTTTTCAAAATTAAGGGATGATTGGAATAATGTTCATTATCGACTATTACTTCTTCTTGAACTATGACAGATATCCGCCTTATGAGGAAATCTATAGCAAGTCCTATGTTCAGCAGTGGACTTTGTTAGTTAGTAGTGCATGTATCAATAAATGAATGAAATATTTTATTAATTATATTGATTAATTTTTGATATACTAGCTGTTCCCCGCGACTTTGCCCGAGTGTTAATTAGGGTTTTAATTTTTTTACGCGGAACCATCATTCTTTTTCTAAAATAAAAGTATCTCTTTATGACATGCCGTGAAAATCCCGTCAAAATATGTCCAGCCCTTTCGGAAACAAGCCGGAATAAACAGACAGACAAGTTTTTTTAACATTGCAGTTTTTTTATAAGTCGCGTATATACTTTCATATTCATTTAGTGAAAAACTGTTATTTTGACATTACAAACAGATACCTACTTCAATTTTATTTATTCGTATAGATTACGAGAAGTTAAACATTAGTAAACTTGTGCCTGAATCAACGACAAAACCGGCGCGTTTTGTATAAATTTTTTTTAGTACACACACAAATGTTACATATCAAAGGCGCAGTTAAATTTATGTCCGCTGGCCGCTGCTGCCGCTGTCGCCAAAAGGAAATCGTTTTTAAAAACGTTTTACTGTTTTGTTGCCTTAAAAATTACTTTATAAAGAAATATCAAGTAACATTTTTCAGACAAAAGATATAGATTTAAATAAAACTAATTTTACGGATAATCCGTATAATTAGTTTTATTTAAATGTGTAGTGTTCGCGTAAATATAAGAAATCATAAACAGAAATAGAATTATTTTAGAAACAGAAATATAAACCTTTTTATCCGACTTCAAAGAAAGGTGGACGCCGTCAATTCGACTGTATGTTTTTTTTTTAGTATCATTATAACGCGATATTTTTGTCAATATTAACCGATTTTGTTGATTTGTTTTTATGAAATAGGTCTTTATGTATACTTCAGCGGTGGTGTAAAATAAATTGGGCGAAAATTCCACCTCTAAGTGTGAAAAAATAAGGAATGAACTTTTTAATGTGACTAATTAAACGCCATTAAAACTGTTTACTGTGGACGTCTACGTTCCTCGATTAAGAATCAAAATTCAGATTCGTTGTCCCTTTTGAAGACGTAGATGGAAGGCCTCGTTTTTATTAAAAAAAGATCTCATCTAGAATCCGTCGTAATCCTTAGGCCTGAATTCCTCTTACGCTGGCGTCGGTTGCGTACGGTCGGTCACGTACGCGTACGTAGCAAACTACGCGCCGCTGTCGTCAGTGTCGTAGTGTGAGGCTATAATTATAGAACACAATGTACATTAGTACGCGCGACCGACGTCAGCGTAAGAGGAATTCAGGCCTTAGGGGTTACAACGGATATGTATTTTGATTATATTTATCGAGTATAGATAATGGTATCTATGCATCACCGCATCAACTTCCAATTGGGTGAACTTTGTTCTAGTTTGTCATCCCTAATTCTTTAAAAAAATATATTAATAATATCTGAAGCATACAAATATCACGTTACATGAAGTTGTGACTTTTTCAATATGTTTAGAACCGAATATTTATTTTCAGATCTATTTTGACATGTTTGTTCAAAAGGGACCTTCAAGAAAAGAGCGTACTCCTTTTTAAAAGGCCGGCAACGCATCTGCAATTCCCTCCCTGGTGTTGCAGTTGTTCATGGGCGGCGGTAGTCACTTACCATCAGGTGAGCCGCATGCTCGTTTGCCCCCTCTCCTATAAAAAAAAAAGTAAGCAGAAAAATTACCTTTTAATATTCTGTACCAAATCTAGCGAAATAGAAACCGTACGAAATTATCTCGATAACTGCCTGTCACAGACGTTTTATGTCAGAAATTGTTACTCGTAGATTTAAAAATAAAAATATATTGGTAAATCCAATTGGGCGTACCTTAAGCGCATTAAAAAAATTACGTATAACATGATTATACTGAATTAATTAAGTAGTTTAAATACATTTCGACAGCAC